>CM069141.1:55512784-56712784 GCA_035221665.1 Okamejei kenojei
TTAAAGAAAAATATCAAACCCACAGAACTCCAAAATGAATAATGATTAATGCCATGTTTTGAAGATCATTTGCAAGGTAAATCTTGCAAATGAATAGGTGTCTGATTGAAGAGGTTCGGTGTTGAAACAATTGGTTGAAACTTTGTTGCCCCATCTGTCCACCAACATTGGGGGGCCCCAGATGTTCTTGGCATCTGTCCATCCCAACCTGCCAGTAAAAATATAAAATAAAGTGACTAACCCTATGGTGATTTCTGTGATGTCTGTTTGTTTGTTTGTTCTATCTATGTTTGATGGTTAAGATGCAAGGACCAATTTTCCAGCCCTACCCTCCCCCTGAGGATGGGTCCATATTGTTCATGCCATCGTTGGGAGATGTGATCTCATGTTATCATCTCCCCTTCGTGGGAAGATCATGTCAGAACATTGAGGTGGGTGGTTTAACCACTCAGTCCTGTTGTATCCAGTCTGAAGAAGGGTTCCGATTCGAATGGTCCCCTATCCACGTCCTTCGGTAATGCTGCCTGACCCGCTTGGTTACTCCAGCACTTTGTGTTTTATTCACGATTCCAGCATTTGCAGTTCCTTGTATCTTCTGTTGCACTTGACTCTTCAGGGAATTGATGACAGAGGATGAAATACAATACAATACAATACAATGAACTTTATTTTTCCGTTAGGAACTTTGGTTTCTGCAGCCATGCAACAAAAAGAAACAATTTACAAGACACACAACCAACTCAATTCACACAGACATCCATCACAGTAAATCTCCTCCTCACTGTGATGGAAGGCAAAGTCTTATCTCTCCCCTGCTCTCCATCCTCTCCTGATGTTAAAGTCCCCGGCGGGTGATGGTAAGTCCCGCGGCCATTAAGGCCGCGCCGGCGGTGTAAGGCCCTGCTCCGGGTCTTAATATTGGAGCCCCGGCGGGTGATGGCAAGTCCAGCGGCCGTTAAAGCCTCGCGGGCGATGTCAGGCCCCGCTCCGGGTCATTTTCAGCCCCGCAACTCTGGCGGGAGAAGCTGCTGCCGCCGGAGCTCAGAAAAATGTTCTCCCACCAGGGACCCGTGAGCTCCCGATGTCACCGTCCACTGGCCTGCAGCTAGAGCCTCCGAAGCACCAAGGTCTGGCCGCAGCAGCACGCCACCACAGCTCTCCACGCTCCGAGGCCGGCCAGCCCCACGACGGTAAGTCCGCAAGCTCCGCGACTGGAGCCCCCAGGCCGTTCCGGCTGGAGGCCGCTCCACGGTGCTTGGCCCCAAGGTCAACGGAGGCCCGACAGGGAAAGGGTCAGGTCTCCCGTGCAGGGAAGAGATTAAAAGTTTTCCCCACCCAACCCCCCACATATACACAGTTAAAAACATTATAAATCCCACAGCAAAACTGCACATTAAATGAGACAAAAATAAAAAAAGGTTTATCAAGGATGATAATGCAAATAAAGTGTCATAAAAACAGAAAATTCTGGAAACGCATAGCAGATCAAATACCATCCATGGAAAAAGAAACAGGAAACAGTCCAGATCAAAGGAATTGATTGGCATTGAGAAAGTGAGAAAATGTTAGTTTTAGGTTGCAGGTAGGGGGGGGACAGGAGAGGGATGTACAGCACCTGCATTTTTTTTTCTGTTTTCAATCTCAGGATAAATGCTACTTGCCTTTCATAAGTTATTTGTTCCCTCTGGAGCTCCGGAGTGGCAAGGTTCGCTGAGGTTGTTTTACAGAATTGACAACGTGTCAATCCTCTAGTTTAACAATTCAAAACACTCTAATCCCTTTGTCTCACACCTTGTGTTTGTCCATCTCTGGCCTTTGTCCAACCCCCTCCCCCTTACTTGTGTTCACCTATGACCTGCCTTGCTTTGTCCTGCCCTCCACTCTTCTAGCTTTCTTCCCCCCACCCCTGCAATCAGTCTGAAGAAGGATCATGGCCCGAAAGGACAACTATCCATGTTCTCCAGGGATGCTGCCTGATCCACTGAGTTACTCCAGCATTTTTTGTCTTTCCTTGGTTAACCAGCATCTGTAGTTCATAGAGCGATACTGTGTGGAAACGGGCCTTTCAGCCCAATTTACCCACACCGACCAACATGTCCCAGCTACACTAGTCCCACCTGGCCGCGTTTAGTCCATATCCCACCAAACCTGTCATATCTAAACCCGTTCCTTGTTTCTGCACCTTAACTGAGTTCTTTTACACTGCTTCCGAGTTTTTGATCTTGTAGTCTGTGTACACTGGTACACAGAAGTGGAATGTTTGTAATGGATGATAGCTGATCCTGGCATGCAAGGAGTTGTTTATAGACAGAATGAGGTTGATGGATTAACTAACAAGAGTCATGTTGAAGACAAAGTAAATGTTGATAAGACAAGATTTACCCTCATAAATAAATTACAATTCACACCATTTAATTTGCTCCCTGCGGCCGGGACTCTGGAACCTTGTCCCCGGCAGATACGTTCCCATATCCGACTTCCAAGGCAAACGTTGCGGGCCGGGTCCATTGGCGATCCAGGCAGACTGTTCTGTTACCGTTGGACTACTCTCGGAGGCCATGACTCCTATTGGCCGGCAAAATTGATAATTCTGAAATGTTCTTGAACCAATCGGTTGTTGGACCTGTACTCAGTGGCCTGAAGAACCTCTTTCTGTACTGTTTCTGTCTACGGATAGGCATCCATGGCAGGGAGCGGGGCACCGATGATGTACTGGGCGGTTTTCACCACCCGTTGTAGTGCCTTCCTATCTGCTACGGGTGCAACTGCTGTACCATACCGTAAAGCAGGTGGTCAGGATGCTTTTGATGGTACAGCGGTAAAGGTTGGTCAGGATCAGGGGGGACAGGTGGGCTTTTTTGAGCCTCCTCAGAAAGTAAAGACGCTGCTGCGCCTTTTTGATCAGCTTGGAGGTGTTGAGGGACCAGGACAGATCCTCCGAGATGTGTACCCCGAGGAATTTGTAATTGGAGACCCACTCCACCTCAGTCCCGTTTATATGGATGGGGGTGTGTCTGCCCCCTCTGTTCTTTCTAAAGTCAACAATGATTTCCTTCGTCTTCTGGGAGTTGAGGACGAGGTTATTGTTGGCACACCAGGTTGTCTGGTGCTGGATCTCCTCCCTGTAGGCTGACTCGTCGTTGTCGCTGATCAGTCCTACCACCGTGGTGTCGTCGGCAAATTTTATGATGGCTTTGGAGCCATACTTAGGGATGCAGTCATGGGTGAAGAGGGAGTAGAGGAGAGGACTGAGCACACAGCCCTGTGGCACGCCGGTGTTCAGTGTTATAGTGGAGGAGGTGAGGTTGTTGACCCTAACAGACTGTGGTCTGTTAGTGAGGAAATCCAGTGTCCAATTGCAGAGGGAGGTGGAGATGCCAAGACCGCTGAGTTTGGTGATCAAGCTAGTGGGTATGACAGTGTTAAAGGGGGAGCTGAAGTCAATGAACAGCAACCTGATGTTGGTGTTATTGCTGTCCAGATGGGTCAGGGCAGAGTGTAGGGCCACCGATATGGCGTCCTCTGTAGACCTGTTGGTTCGGTAGACAAACTGATGGGGGTCCAGTGTGGGGGGGAGGCTGGCTTTGAGGTGAGCCAAGGTCAGATTCTCAAAGCATTTGGCGATGACAGTTGTGAGTGCCACTGGCCGGAAGTCGTTGAGACCCTGTTGCTGATTGTTTGGGCACTGGCACAATGGTAGATGTCTTGAGGCAAGTGGGGACGACACCCTGGACCAGTGACAGATTGAAAATGTCAGTGAGGACCAGGGATAGTTGTCCAGCACATACATGCCCTGAGCACCCGCCCGGGGATGCCATCGGGGCTGGCAGCTTTGTGCTCATTCACCTTGCTCAGTGCATCTTGTACAGCAGAGGTGGAGAGACTGAGGGGTTGTTCATTCGGGGGTGGAGCAACTTTGATGGCTGGAGTTTTGTTGTCCCGGTCAAAGCGAGCATAGAAATGGTTTAGCTCGTCAGGAAGGGAGGCGTTATCTGGGGAAGGGGGTGTTGACTTTATGGTAATCTGCAATGGATTTGATTCCTTGCCACATGCGCCTGGGGTCAGAGTTGTTTCGGAAATGCTCCTCGATCCGCTGTTTGTGATTAAGTTTAGCATTCTTAATTCCCTTTTTCAGATTGGCCCTGGATGAGCTGTATCCCTCAGCGTAGCCAGACTTAAAAGCGGCGTCGCGAGCCTTCAGCAGGAGTCTGACCTCCCTGCTCATCCACGGCTTCTGGTTAGGGAAGGTCTTTATCTCTTTGTGGGTAGTGACGTTGTCCGAGCAGAATTTTATATAGTCCAGAACGGTTGAGGTGTATGAGTTGATGTCCACTTGGGAGTTAAAGTGGCCTGGGTGGCAAACAGACTGTTTGCTGAAACTGTTCCTGTAAAACAGAGACAGCCCCCTCAGGCCAGACCTTCACTGTCCTCACGGTAGGTTTCACACGTCTGATCAGAGGTGTGTATTTGGGGAGCAGGAACAGAGAGAGGTGGTCAGTCTGTCCCAGGTGGGGGAGGGGGAGGGCTTTGTATGCTTCAGTAATATTGGTATATACTAGGTCCAGAATATTGTTTCCTCTTGTTGGACATGTTGGTGGAATCTGGGGAGTACAGTTTTAAGGTTGGAGTGGTTAAAATCACCCGCAACAATAAAAGCCCCCTCTGGGTGTGCAGTTAGTTGTTTGCTGATAGCAGCTTGCAGCTCTTCCATTGCTAGCCTGGCATTAGCGTCCGGGGGTACATAGACTGCAGTGATAACAATCAATGTAAATTCCCTGGGCAGATAGAAGGGCCTGCACTTTATCCTCAGGTATTCCAGGTCAGCAGAGCAGTGACTACCAATCCTGACAACGTCTGTACACCATGAGTTGTTCACATAAATGCACAGTCCACCGCCCTTGGTCTTACCGGAGTCCTCCGCTGTTCTATCGAAGACAGTGCGCCCCTCCAGCTCGATGGCGTTGTCCGGAATGTTGTCGGTGAGCCATGTTTCGGTGAAGACCATGGCGTTGCAGTCGGCGATCCGGTTGTGTGTGGTGATCCGCAGCCGTAGTTCGTCGATTTTACTCACCAGGGACCGAACATTCGCGAGGAAAATGCTGGGCAGAGCTGGCTGGTGTGGGTTTGATCTCAGCCTAGCTCGATAGCCTCCGCGCTTCCCACGTCTTTGTTTGCGGTCCTTGCGCCGCCTCTGGGCACTTCCTGTCGGGGGAACTGGCCCGCTAGACCCCGGTGTCCTGACGATCTCCGGCGGCAGTTGAAAGTCGCTTCTGGGGCTCGTTGCGTAGAGACGGCCGAGCTCCAGTAGCTCCTGACGGCCGTACAGAGTCTTCGCTCGAGTGCTCCGGCCGAAAACTAGGGTAATTAACTAACAGGAAGAAAACTAAATTGCTAAAACTACGGAGACGCAGAGCCTCGCGTTGTGCACGCGACGCCACCTTTTGTTGTTCAGAGTCGGGTCAGCCGACAAATGGACCAGCCTATTTGTGTGAGATTGTGCTTGATGTCATAGAAGCACAACAGATATCAATTGGGACATGCAACGCCATTTATAAATAACCTATTTTCAGAAGAACAGCTTGACCGATGTTGAACTAAATACTGAAAGTGCAGGAAATGCTCAGTGGGTCAGGTGGCATATACGGAGAGGCAAATAAAGTCCTGATGATCGGTCATCAATCTGAAAAGTTAACCCTGTTCCTGTATCTGCAGATGAAGCATTCTCTACAGCTCTATGCTGCTAAATGTTTTTGCATATCTATTCTTATTTCTTATATCTGATTTCTTTTGCCTCTTACATTATTTGTAAAATCTCATTGTTCTGTAAATAAAGGCAAACTGTTGTTCTCCAGATCAACAGAATAGGCTTGAAGATCTGACCTAATCTTATTCCCATGGCCCTTTGAATAGATGTCAACAGTCAGGATTAACTTTAAGGCAACATTATTGATGGGGTGAGGAAATCTCCTTGCAGACACAGTTTGTGTGTTGTGTGACTGTTGATGTAATTTGCAAAGGTTTGTGCCAAAACAAACAAGCTAACCCAAGTAAAATGCTATTGGAGAAATTCCAGGATACATGGACACTCAGAAATGTGCTCAACAATTTTCTGAACTAATTTTCAACTCCATCTCCACAGCAAGATTATAAATGTCCCAAGGTCTTTTGAGGCCATTTAACATAGTGTCTCCGAAGATAGATACAAAAAGCTGGAGTAACCTAGTGTCTCTGATCTTTGGACATCTCAACGTGTTTCACATATAATTTTCAACAGTAGTTATGTATGATATATTTGAAAAATTGAAATTCAGTAAACCCTCACAATAACAGACTTTCATTTAGCAGTTTTTGGTTATAACGGGACATACTTCCAGATGCAGGAGTAGAGAGAGCGAGCAGCACGAAAGCGTTGAGTACCGGGCCCGTCCCTGCCGCACTGCGTGAGGATCTGGGGGCTCTGCAGCTCCCCACTCTCTGAATTCCTGCTTGTTGAACACCTCCCCCCGCCCCCCCCCCCCCCCCCCCCCCCCCGCCCCCCCCTCCCCCCCCCAAACCTTGGCCTTGGGTTAAACTTTACCCCTTTCACCTGGTTGGAGTGAACAATCGCCAATGATAGACATAACAGACACCATGTTCTAGAAGGAATGGGTGACGTTTCGGGTCGAGACACTTCTTTAAAGTCTGAAGAAGGGTCTTGACCCAAACAGTCACTCATTCCTTCTATCCAGAGATGCTGCCTGTTCTGCTGAGTTACTCCAACACTTTGTGTGTATCTTTGGTGTAAACCAGCATCTGTAGTTCCTTCCTATACCTAACAGATACCATCCTTCCCCCCCCTCACCCCGGTCCATTATTACGAGGGTTTACTGCAATTACTTTCATACATTGCTGATAGTAATTGCAAGGAAATAATAAGATATAGGAATTTAGTCCTGGCCAATATTTAATAATGTTTCCTCGTGAAATAGCTTGATGGGTCTTAAAAATCGGTGACAGGTGGAATCAAAACTATTAATTAGCAGAATTAGCCTTGACTCATCACTAGTCTCAAACAGCATTGTTACTTTGATCCATGTGGAGTTGGCTGGAATGCTGCAAAATTGAATAGTGATGATCTAATAATGTGTTTGAATTCTTTAGGAATATTCAACACTTTGAACATGAGATACGCGGCACTCTCCTTTCTATGGATATGGTGCTATGTGTGGGAAGCGAAAGCAGAATTCTTCACATCCATAGGTAAGATTTATTGGAATGTTCATATTTTTGAGGAATTCAAAGTTTTCCTAGCTGTGGTGCCACTGGGAATTTCTGCAGTCATTTTTGTTGGCTCGCCAGAAATTATATAGTTGTACTACTATCAGTTTCAATTAAAATGCATTGTAATAGTTGAATTATTTTTGTTAATGATCATACACTGCTTATGGATAAAGTCCAATCTTCACAGCCTCTTCTGTTGGTTTCAAGAGGCTTCGGATCTGCTGTGTTGTATTCTTAAGGAAGTGTCTTGAATTTGGTATAAGGTTAGTAAAGAAGGCATATGGTATGCTTGCCATCATTGGCTGGGGCACTGAGTATAAGAGTCAGTAAGTCATAATGTAGCTTTGTAGGACATTGGTTAGGCTGCATATGGAGTAGTGCATGCAGTTCTGTTCGCCCCATAACACAAAGCATGTGGAAGCTTTGAAAAGGATGCAGAGGAGGTTTACCAGAATGATGACTGAATTTTACTTCAGAGTCACGTGAGTGACTACGTGAAGACCCTGCCAGCACGCATGCGCGACATATTGTCCAATGCATTGTGAAACGACAGGCGGGAGGAGCGTTGCTCCTCCAGCGGTTAAGTTTAAAACGGACCTGCAGGTAAGTACTCACTATCCTGTGGTCATTTTGTGGGTGCTCTGTGTGTGTTTTCTTACAGAGCAACACCCATCATGGACAAGTCAAGGACTAAGTCCAAACGGACTGCTACAAGACTGACTGCGGAGGACCGCGGGAATGCGGGCAGTCAGCAGCGGCCGACTTCACTGGAGCTGCTAATTATTCAACCAGCAGCCCCCGACTTGGCACTGCTACAGCCCGTAGCTGTAACTTGGACTGGCGGTAAAGCCACCTGAAAGTCGGGCAAGCCCGTAGACTCGGCAGGGTCCGGGCTGGAAGACTCACCGCCTGCGAGAAGCGACAGAGGTTGTTTATCCCACATGGAGCGGTTGGTGGAGCAATTGCTCCAACGTGACCTACTACAGCAGGAGTCGGTTCACCGTGGGTCTCCTAGGACACACACGGCAACACCTTTTACAGGGCTGCCAAATGTCTCTCCCTCCTCGGAGGGGAACATAAGGAGTCAGATCTGGGCTGACTCTGAACAGGGGGATTTGGCCGAAGAATCGTCCAGCATGCAAGGGGTGCAGGAACAAGAGTTACTCGGCATGGTGTCCAAGTTCGTGATGCCTTCACAAAAGGGACTGCCGTTGCAGCCGCAGCTGGCAGCCAGCATAAACTACCTCACCACCAACCAACTACAGGAACAGGCCATGAACGACACGCAGCCAAATATTTAGCTCCGGAGGACTGTGTCTCCCACAACGTACCTGCAGTGAATAACCCCATCTGGGGAAACATCAGTCCTGGCATCAGGAACCAGGAAGTAAAGATGCAAAAAATCCTGAAACTACTGGCCTCTGGAATTACAGCATTTGCCAGGTCAGTGGATGGGAAGGATATGTCGGAGGAGCAACAGGATGCCCTGGCACTCTTCTGTCATGTACAGTTCGAGATTAACTGTTTCAGGAAGAGTGTTATCCGACCTGCACTAAACCCCAAGTTCGTGGCGTTGTGCAAAACCAGCAGTGCACAGCCGCCTACTTTACTGTTCGGGGACAACCTGCCGAAGCAGGTAAAATACCTCGACGAAGAGGCAAAGGCCATCGGCATGATCAAAGTGCTGTTCGCTACCAGGTCTTCGTATCCTCGGCGGTAGCACCCCTACACATCCACCAGCAAACCGCATTACCACAGCGAAAGAGCAACAGCTGATGAAAGCTCGAAGACCGTACATCCAGCACAAAGGTCTTTTTTAGGCCATGCCCCAGAACGGCCTTCTTGGAAGATGCACCAACCCCACACCACAGCGCCTCCACCTCCCAGGAAGCAAGGACGGAAAAAACCAACACAGCACCACCGGTAACCATGGAGGTAGGTTGGTCTGGTGGCCTCCGGAACATAGCGTGTGTAACTTCTTCACAGGTTGGGGGACCGTTGCACTTGTTTAGGAATGCATGGCGTTCCATAACTTCTGATCCTTTCATACTGCAAAGTATTCAGGGATACAAAATTGAATTTGTTCACAAACTCCTCCTTCCGGTTCAGCATGCACCTAGCCGAAAGTTTGTGCTTTCACAAAAAGAGAAATTGGTAGGTCATGCGGAACTGTTAAGACTACATACAAAAGGAGTAATTGAGAAAACCAAACATGAATCTCTTGAGGTTGTGTCAAATATCTTCACAAAAAACAAAAAAGATGGCGGATGCCACATCATTATTGATTTGACACAACTGAATACTTTTGTGCAGTACGCCCACTTCAAAATGGAAACTTTTGTTACTGCCAAACAACTAGTTTCCAAGAAATACTTCATGGTTATATACCAATAGAGAATATCACCGCAGATATTTGAAATGTATTTGGATGGGGCAGCTCTGGCAGTATAAAGCGTTACCTAATGGATTAACATCAGCCCCCAGACTGTTTACTAAAATATTGAAACCAGCCTTGCCGTTTCTTCGGAAACAAAAAAAATATTGTCATGGCATATCTCGATGACATCTTAATTGTGGGGAAAACCCTGGAGTTGGCCAAATTGGCTGTCTCAGCCACCAAGCTCTTATTTCAAAAGTTGGGGTTTATCATCCATCCAGACAAATCCAAGTTAATGCCTTCTATGACTATGGACTATTTGGGGTTCACGATTGACTGTTCACATGTCTGTCACTTTGCCAAAGCACAAAGCAACAGACTTGATAGAGGCTTGCAACAGCCTTGTTTACGTCAGTAAGCCATCTATTCGGCGAGTAGCCAGGGTAATTGGGAAGCTCGCGGCTGCTTTTCCAGCCACACAATTTGGACCCTAACATTACCAAAATTTAAAGAGGGCCAAAATTGCAGCACTCAAACACCATGCTGGCCACTTTGACAGGCCAATGCAGTTACCAGCCAAAGCAAAATTGGAATTGCAATGGTGGATTAACAATGCTCGACATTGCTCTAATCCCATCATAGTCACAAACCCTTCGCTTGTGTTACAAACTGACGCCAGCGCTCACGGCGGGGGAGCAACCAATACCACCTCCAGTTGCGGTGGTAGATGGAATGCACATGAGTTAACTCTACTTCAGGCACTGGGTATCAATCATCTAGAGATGTTGGGAGCATTTCATGGACTTCGGGCTTACTGTTCAGACATGCACCATCTGCATGTTCGCCTACAAATTGATAATACCACTGTGGTGGTAGATATTAATCATATAGGTGGAATAAAGTTGATATCTTGTGATGAATTGGTCAATACAACCTGGTGCATAGAAAGAAACATTTGGATATCAGCTACTTACCTTCCGGGTAAGCTCAATACAGTGGCGGACACCAGGTCACGCAAATTCAATGACAACACCGAATGGATGTTGGACCACCAGATATTTACTGACATTGTAGCTCGGTATGGAACGCCAGATATCGACCTTTTTGCATCCAGACTTAATCACCAGATAACTACATATGTTGCATGGGAACCAGACCCTGGGCAGTAGCGATGGACGCTTTCTCGCTACACTGGGGGGAATTGTTTTTCTATGCATTTCCCCCCTTCTGCCTCATCAGTCGGGTCTTGCGAAAAATACAACAAGACTCCGCATCGGGTATTTTGGTTGTACCCGATTGGCCTACTCAGCTATGATTTCCTGTGGTACTCGACATGGTCTCAGAAACACGTATTCCAATCTCTAAACGCCCGAATTTGCTGGTACATCCTGTGACAGGCGAGAGTCACCCGTGCCATGACCGAAGTAACCTATTGGTTTGCAGGATTTGAAAAGACCATTCCTGGAATTTGGACTGTTGGACCAAACTATGAACATCATCACGGCATCATGCAGAGAGTCCAGCAGGAAACAGTACCTCACATATATCAGAAAATGGGAGGTATTCTGTACCAGGGCAAATACCACTTACAATACAGCCACCATTACGGATGTGCTGGAATTCTTGGTGAGCCTACATTTTGATGAAGGCTTGAGCTACAGTGCCATCAACTGTGCTAGGAGCGCCCTATCTTCATATCTGGGACAGGGAGTCGGATCTAACCCTCTGGTGTTGAAACTTATGAGGGGTATTTTCAACTCGAATCCCCCCAGGCCTAGGTATTCCCAGACCTGGGATGTTGGCATTGTCTTAACCCTGCTCAGAGATTGGGCACCAGCTATGTCCCTTTCACTAACAAAACTGACGTATAAAATGGTGATGCTGATGGCTCTCGTAATGGTGCAGCGGGTCCAGTCTCTGCACAAACTAAGACTGGACGCCATGGTAACATCCAAAAATAAGGTAACTTCCCACATATATGAGTTACTTAAACAGAACAGGCCTGGATCATCTGGCCTCAAATTGGAGTTCCTGGCTAACCCCGTAGATATTCGCCTATGTATAGTGACCCACCTCCTACATTACCTGGAGGTCACCAAAGTCTCAGGGGCACGGAAGTGGCTTTATTGATTAGTCATAAACATCCTCATCAAAAAGTAACCATGCAGACCATTTCAAGATGGTTTGGGTGCAGCGGGGGTGGACACTGATATTTTTAAATCTCATTCCACCAGGGCTGCAGCTACATCGGCAGCAAGGATGATGGAAGTTCCTATGGACCACATCCTTGCAAAGGCGGGATGGTATAATGAAAGAACCTTACAGCGGTTTTATAATAAACCTGTGGCCACACCTGAGACATTTGCAGACACGATTTTGAGTTCTGTATTATAATTTTCCCTGAAGTTAGGGATTATTATTATTATTCGTTAATAAATACATCATTGTTTATCAGCACCGATTCATGTCTGAAATACGTTAACATACTTCCTCCATTGGTTATTATGCAGTGTGTGAGCATGGACCTGTTTCCAGGACTACGTGAAATCTTCACGTAGTCACTCACGTGGTTCCGAAGTAAAATAATAAGATTAAACGAGAACTTACCAGTTTGAAGTTTGATCTTTATTTTATGAGGAGTTACAATGAGGGATTATGTGCCCTCCGCTCCCAACCCTCTTTTATAAAGGTCAACTGGTATGTTAGTTCTCTTATCTTACTATATTTAGTTAAACTCTACTATCTGTGATCTCACACCGCTGCTTTGAAGAATGTCTCGCATGCGTGCTGGCGGGGTCTTCACGTAATCCCTCATCGTAATTCCACATAAAGTAAAGATCAAACTTCAAACTGGTAAGTTCTCATTTAATCGTACTATTAGAGGGTATTAGCCACAAAGAGATGTTGGATAAACTTAGATTGGTTTCTCTGGAATGCCAGAAATTATGGGGAGACCTGATAGAAGTATATCACATTATGAAAGGCATAGAAAGGATAGAAAGCCAGAATCTATTTCCAGGATGGAAATATCAAATATTAGAGGGCACAGCTTTAAGGTGAGAGGGACAGTTATGAAAAATAATATATTTGCCTTCTCTTTGATGGCCTTGAAGTGTCTGGTTTCTGCTTAGCTACTTGAAAAGCTGAACAAGCTCTCCATTATTTTGAATAATTTTAAATTTACCGCCTTAAACACCCATTGAAATTAATCTGCCTACCATGAGTGCTGGGTCTACACTTATTGACTACTGAGACACCTGAGCTCATTAAATTTATCATAGCAAGACACCTTATGTGGGAGATAACCATTTGAAAGTGGACATCATTCATTTCATTTCACAGCCAGAAAATCGGTGTGCTGGGCATCGAGATATGTTGGTATCAACATATCTTTCTGTTAGTCCCAGATGTCATTGGATGAATGCTGTGAGCACTGTAAAAATATCCTGTTGTTTTCTCAACTGCACCAGACTAAATTCTGAAATAACATTATACTGTAAGATTATTGAGCTATATACACATATCAATAGTGCCCTGAGTGCTAGATGTAGTGGAGATTAACTCTTTCTCTTCTCTTTCCCCCATCTCCCCAATTAGAGCTTAGTTCTGTTCTGAAATGAAGGCCAGAACGTGAACATTGGGCCTTCCAAGACAAGTCGGAAAAATGAGGACGTGCAAGCTTATTCTAAATTGCTTTCAGATTCTGAATATTAATTTTCTCGCTGACTTAACAGTAGTTCAATCTGCCAGAGATTTTGTTGCTTACACTTACAGATTTCTCCAAGTCCCTTTGATAAAGAGTAACTGGCAGCAACTACAAATAGGTAGACAAAAACGCTGGAGAAACTCAGCGGGTGAGGCAGCATCTATGGAGTGAAGGAATAGGTGATGTTTCGGGTCGAGGGCCTTCTTCAGACTGATGAGGGGATGGGATGGGGGGGGGCGGGAAGAAGAAAGGAAGAGGCGGAGGCTGTGGGAGATCTGGGAAGGGGAGGGGAAAGGGGGAAAGAGGGAGAAAGCAAGGACTACCTGGATTGGAGAAGACAATGTTCACACCACTGGGGTGTAAACTACCCAAGTAAATATGACGTACGGCTCCCCCAATTTACGGTGGGACTCACTCTGGCCAGGACAGAAAGGTCGGATTCGGAATGGGAGGGGAAGTTGAAGTGCTGAGCCACCTGGAGATCAGGTTGGTTATTGCAAACAGAGCGGAGGTGTTGGGCGAAGCGATTGCCAAGCCTACGCTTGGTCTCACCGAGGTGGAGCTACAAATGTAGAGGGCAACAACAAATAGGTCAGTTTAAATACTATTATTTCACAGCTATTAAAAATATCAAGCTAATGAAATCTCCAGTTAGGATGGAGCACCCATTAATGAAATGCGTTCCTTTTATAACTTTTTAATTAATTCACTGGACTTGTCCATTGCTGACTGGCCCCGTTTCACTATGAATGAGTGGCTAACTATGCCATTTGCGGGCAGTTAAGAATTGGCTACATTGCTGTGCCCCTGAATTCATGTATAGCCAGCTGGGATGAGGATGAGGATGAGGATGGCAGATATTATTTTGGTGGCCCAACTGAGGTTTTCCAATCATCCATAGAAACATTGAAAGTAGGCAGAGGAGTAGGCCAGTCGGCCCTTCAGGCCAGCACCACCATTCAACATGATCACGGCTGATCATACTAAATCAGTACCCCGTTCCTGCTTTCTCCCCATATCCCTTGATCCAGTTGCTAACTGTGATTTGTATTGATTCACAATGACCATATTGTTGCCAGTGGATGGAAGGCAGGAAGGGTGAGCTGTGGAATGTAGAGGGAAGCCGCCGAGCCAGCCCCTTCTCGGCCCTCGAGGACGGGAAGATTGGAGAGGAGGATGGAGCGAGCCGGCGATGGTGGCCGTGGGGATTGGGGGCCGGTAAGAGAGTAAACCGGGGTCCTACATTCCGCACCCTCAAGGTCGGCTGTGAGAAGCACCCCCTGAGCACCATGGCTGGAGGCGGCCGGGCGAGGAGAGGGATGACAGTTCGCTGGACGATCCGGACCGTGGCAATGACTGGAGGCCCTGCAGCAGCCTGGGGCTCGCTTGATCGGGCACTGCTCCTGAAGACCGAGTGCACAGACTAGACTGGACTTTGAAAATGTCACTAAAACCTGGCGCCTCTTGCATGGAGTCTCAATCGACTATTTCTATGCACTTTGAGCTAATCGGAGATTGTGCTGGGGTCTGGTGATACTTTACAGAACTCTACGCAAGCAAAAAATAATGTCACTGTACATCTGCACCTGTGATAATAAATAACTATTGACACATATTGTCCCAGGAATACTGAACCATGTTAATTACTGGGACAACAAGGTCCAAATTCTACTGCAGCGGTCCAAATCTTCCTGGCATTGTTCTAAATAGTGCATAATTCTCTGTGGGGGATGTAGGAGGAACGGGCGATAGGAAATACCTGATCAAAATTTCAGAATTAAGTGAAATTCTTGGAAATTACTTTTATTAATCTCATGGGTGGTGGAATTGATTTTTCATTTGCATATAAGAGAAAATAGCATTATTTTGCAATTAAATTGACGAATTGTAATAGTAAGATTAAACGAGAGCTTACCAAGTTCGAAGGTTGATCTTTATTTTATGAGGAGTTGCGGTGAGGGATTTCGTGAAGACCCCGCCAGCACGCATTTGCGACATTCTTCAAAGCAGCGGTGTGGAATCACAGATCGCACCATGACTGGAAATAGTAAGATGAAGAACGTAGAACATACCAGTTGACCTTATGATAGAGGGTGGGAGCGGAGGGCACGAAATCCCTCACCGCAACTCCTCATAAAATAAAGATCAACCTTCGAACTTGGTAAGTTCTCGTCTAATCTTACTATTTTACTTCGGAGTCACGTGAGTGATTCGTGAGGATTTCAAACCTCTGTGACTTCACGCCCTGGACATCGTCCATGCTATCACACTGCCGCAATACTGATGGAGGAAGGTAGTTAATGCATTCCAGACTGAACAGGCTGAAAAATAATGCACAGTTATTAACACAAATAATAACAAAGCAAAAGACCCCTAATTCGGGGACAAATCAGTCACGGAGCGGCTCCCAGCACGGCTTCCGCGAACGTTGCGGGGGCAACCAGCAGCTTATTGTAGAACCGCTGGAAGGTTGCTTCACTGGCCCACCGCGGTGGCGAGGATGTGGTCCATGGGCACCTCCATGGCCCCGCCGCTGATGTGGATGCAGCCCTGGTAGAGTGAGATTTAAAAATGTTAGTACCTATTCCTGCTGCACCCAACACCGCCCTGAGCCTCCTTGCTATAGTCTGCACAGTCACCTGGTGATGTGGAGAGTTGTGCTGATGAGGAGCCCCTGCTCCATCTTCCGGATGGTTCCTGTAGTGCGGATGTAGAGGCGGAGATGGGTGACAATGCAGAGGGTGGCATCAGTGGGGTACGCCCGAATCTCCAACTGTAGCCCACAATCCCCAGGTCTGTGCTGCTTCACATTTGCAGGGGTGGAGACCATGCTATCCAGCCGCAGCTTTTGTAATGCCTGGACTCGTTGAGCTGTAGTCAGTGCCATCAGCATCACCACTTTGAGGGTGAGCTTTTTGAGTGGTAACTCTGTCATAGGGGACCAGCTCCTCAGTAGGGTCAGAACGATCCCTACGTCCCAGGTGATGTTGTATCTGGGCCGTGGAGGGTTGGTGTTAAACACTCCCCTCATGAATTTAGACACCAGGTGGATGGAGCCTATTCCGATGTCTAGGTATGAGGACAATGCACTCCTGGTGCTGTTGATGGCACTGGAGCTAAGGCCCGCATCGTAATGAAGGCCCACTAGGAATTCCAGGACATCAGGGATCGTAGCCGAGTTGTAGGTCATGTTGGTACGGGAGCAGAATGCCTCCCACTTCCTGTCCGGGGTGAGGTACTGCCTCCTGGTTGATGGTCGACATGACGCTGAGATGAGGCTCTTCGTGATATGCCTGCCTTGACGAGCGGCCTCTTTAGAACCTGCAGGCCAACATGTTTAGGTGACCAAGGCACGGGTGACTGTCCCCGTAATGGGGTTAGTAATCAATGTGGGATTTTACCAAACTGAATCCACGGACGTTGCAAGATTTGGAGGGCCATCGGGTACCATGGCTGAGTAGGCCAGTCGGGTATGATCAAATGCCAGTTGCAGAACCCAGTTGAATTTTCTGCAATACCCAACTGATGTTACCAGACTCAATGTTGTCTGTCCTGTTAGTGCCGGTTATTAAGGACAAAGCGGGTAAAGTAGGCAGTCTAAATAATTACAGGCCCATAGCTTTAGCCAGCATATTGTCAAAAGTATTAGAAAAAGTTCTGCTGGATAGAATATATGAGTTTGTTAACTCCACAGATAACCAGTTTGGCTTTAAAGCTAAACATGGCACTGACTTATGCATATATGCCCTAAAGGAGATTGTAAACAAATATAGAGGTAAAAACTCTTCAATGCTTATGTGCTTTATTGATGCTTCCAAAGCCTTCGACCGTGTTAATCACAGAAAGCTGTTTGGTAAAATGTGTCAAAGAGGGTTGCCTAAATACATTGTGAGAATACTGGCCTACTGGTATGCCCACCAGACTATGCAAATAAAATGGGGCAATAGGGTCTCAGCCCCATTTGGGGTTAGCAATGGTGTTAGACAAGGGGGAATTTTATCCCCAGTCCTTTTTAATCTATATATTGATGATCTGTCTAAACAATTGAAAGTCTGTAACACTGGGTGCGTGATTGATAATATTCTAGTGAACCATATTATGTATGCAGATGATCTTGTGGTCTTTAGTCCATCTAGCGCTGGTCTCCAGCAGCTCCTTACTGCATGTTCCGTGTATGGTTTCGAACATGACATTAAATATAATGCTAGTAAGAGTGCTGTTATGGTCTGTAGAACCAAAGAGGATAAAAGCCTAAAATATCCTGATTTTAAATTGTCTGACAACAATCTTAGTGTCTGTAATAAGATAAAATATCTAGGGCATATTATTACAGAACAAATGACAGATGATGAGGATATTTATAGGCAACGACGCATGCTGTATATACAGGCGAATATCCTCTTGCGTAAATTTGGTGCGTGTGCAGATGTGGTGAAGATGTCACTATTTAGAGCATACTGCACACCCCTCTACACTGCGCACCTGTGGTCGAACTATTTAAAGGCAAGTATGCAGAGACTAAAGGTTGCATATAACGATGCCATGAGAACACTGCTAAGGCAACCAAGATGGTGTAGTGCCAGTAATATGTTTGTGGCTGCAGGAGTCAGTACTCTAGAAGCTATCCTAAGACAACACATGTATAAATTGATTTGCAGGATAAATGACTCTAAAAATGAGCTTATTGTGGCCTTGACAAACATAAGGGTTAGCACTACACGCTACGAATCCCAGTTGTGGAGACACTGGTATCATTGTCTCATTGTACGACATTGATCATTTTTTACTCTGGATTTTTAACTTAAGTATTGTTTGTTGTTATTATTTTTTTTTAATATATAAATTATGATGTTTTTATGTGATTTGCCATGATTTTATATATATTTATGATATTTGAGATGCAATGCATTTTTTAATGTAATGTTGCCCCTTGTCTGGACCTTGAGTCCGTAATAAAGTTGTTATTATTATTATTATTATTATTATTATTATTATTATTATTATTATTATATTATTATTATTAATTATGATGAGGCAGAATGGGGGAAATACGTAGCAAAACCATTTCCCCCCAATGGAGTGAAAAAGCATCCATAGCTACTCCCCCAGGGTCTGGTTCCCAAGACACATACGTATCTGATGGTTCGACCTGGACGCAAAGAGGTCACTATCTGGCGTGCCAAAGTGAGCTATAATTTCAGCAAATATTTTGGGGATTCAACATCTACTCGATGTTATCATTGAACACTCATGACATGGTGTCCGTCACTGTTTTGAACTTCCCTGGTAAATAGGTCGCTGTGATCAAAATATTTCTCTCAATGCACCAGTACCAGATTGTATTTGCCAATTCGTCACAAGATAACGACCTGGTGCCACCCATATGATTGATATAAGCCACCACCGTTGTGTTACCTGTTTGGAGGTGGACATATAAGTGCCGTGAGTTAGGACAGTAAGCCCACAGTCATGGAAAACCCCTAACATCTCCAGATAATTTATTAAGTTTTAAAGAAGGAACTGCAGATGCTGGAGAATCGAGGGTACACAAAAAGCTGGAGAAACTCAGCGGGTGCAATCTTTTCGCTCCTTAGATGCTGCTGCACCCGCTGAGTTTCTCCAGCTTTTTGTGTACTCCAGATAATTTATCCCTTGTGTCTGGAAGAGGGTAGACTCGTGAGGGTCCCATCTGCCACCACAACTGGACATGGTGTCAGTTGTACCCCAACCTTGTGCGCTTGCATCAGTCTGTAGCACGACGGATGGGTTGCTAACAATGATGGGTCTGTGACACTCACTAATAATGTCAATCCACCATTTTAGCTCAGCTCTAGCCGGATTTGGCAACCGTATTGGTCTATTAAAGTGCCCAGCATTTGCTTTTAATGCTGTGATCTTTGTTCTTTGTAAATTTTGGTAATGTAACGGTCCAAATTGCGCAGCTGAGAATGTAGCTACCTAGTTCCCGATTTCTTTTGCCATTTGTCGGATAGTCGATACCCTGGCGCAAGCAAGGCTGTAGCACGCTTCTTTTATGTCTAAAGCTTTGTTGGTCGTGATAGTGATCATCAGTAAGTTTGTGTCAATGGTGAAACCCAGGTAATCCATAACTTGAGAGGGGTTCAGTTTGGATTTGTCTGGATGGGTTACAAACCCTAACGTCTCAAATAAAGATTTGGTCGCTGTAACGGCCAGCTTAGCCAATTGGAGTGTCTGTCCCACAATAAGGATATCATCTAAATATGCCATGACGGTACAATTTTGTTGTTGGAGGAGTGCCAATATGGGTTTTACTAATTTGGTAAATAGTCTGGGGGCTGTGGGTAACCCATTGGGTAAGGCTTTGTATTGCCCCAACTGTCCCTTCCAGACAAAGTTCAGGAACTTCCTGTGAGATTCTGTGATGGGAACTGTATAGTATGCATCTTTTAAATTAATGCAAGCCATAAAGTACCCCGGGTAAAGCATCTGCTTAGCTGTTTCGAAGGTATCCATGGGAAAATGGGTATATTGTACAAAAGTGTTCAACAGGGTTAGGTCTATGATAATCCGACTCTCCCCATCTTTTTTTGGTTTTTGTAAAGATGTTAGACACAAACTCAAGGGGTTCGTGTGTTGTTTTGCCAATCACCCTTTTGGCTGCTAGCCGTGAGATTTCAGCATGTCCCTCCTTTATCTCAGTCTGAGAGAGCGTAAAAATGCGCCAAGGTTCATGCTGTGTAGGGGGAAGTTTGCCATCAATAAATGCAATGACATAACCATGAACACTTTGTAGAAGAAACGTGGCTGTGGTGATTGCATCCCAAGCACCACAAAATGCCCGCAACCGACCCCCGACTTGTGCGGGTAGAAGTGCTACTGCCTTAGAGGAACCAGACCCCCTTACCTCCATGGTTAACGGCGGGCCTAGGCGTATGGCGTTTTGGGGGAACGTTGCAGTGCTGTCGTGGCGGTGGCCGCATCTTCCGATATGGGTGAACTTGAGCCAGTGGAGGTTTCATAAGGCCCACGGTCTTGGCCTCCTCGTCGAGTTTTGTGACTTGCTTGGAGAGATCTTCCCCAAACAGCTGATGAGGTGGTGGAGTGGTGGAGGGACGGCATAACCCTGCAAATTACGGGTTGAGTGTCGGCCGGATGGAGCTCTTACGAAGGCAGTTAATTTTGAACTGCACATTGCAGAGAAGTGCCAGGGCATCCTGCGGCTTGCTGGGCACATCATCCCCATCGAGGGTGCAGGCAAATGTTGTAATGCCCGTCGATAGAAGTTTGAGTATGCACTGTAGGCGGACATCCTGCATCTTGGTGGTAGTACTCAAATTCGCCCAAATGTGAGCATTCCCCGTGGGCACACTTAAAGTGATGCAGTTGTCGGGTGGTTTGAATGCGTCCATGGTGTCAGTGACTACCTGACCCAGGGGCTGGTGCGTGGTCAGATAGTCAATGGTTCCCACCAGTTTGCAGTGCAGCGGCTCCCCATTGTGGGTAGCTGTGGCAAAATTTTCCCACGACATCCAGCAGGTCCGCACCTAGGACTGGCTCTACGGCCTCCGGCATCCCTGGTTCGTCATCAAAGTCAGCATCCAGCAACTTCTGGTACGTCTGGCTGGAGAAGACGATATGCTGGGCGTTGTCCTGGCGTGGCTTGTGGAGGCCCGAGACTCCCGTTCATCCCGGTCCATATCCCGTTGGACTAGTTGCTCCACCAAGAGCTCCAACCTGGCAATGCGACCGTTCCCGTCACTCGCGGTGGACAAGCCGACTTCCCCAGGCTCTGCAATTTCTCTGGGGCTTCTACCAGTGGACCACACCTCCATAAGATGCAGACTAGGGTCCGAAGGTTGGTTGTCGTGGGCTACCGCTCCTGCAGGCCCATACGACTCCCGCATGGACTTTCCGCTAGTCGGCTTTCGAGTGGACTGTGGCGGTCCACCTGCCAGGTAGGAAGGCAGTGGAGATGAGTCAGCACCGGTCCCAGGTACCTGGCTCCCCGAAGTCCGTGCAGGCTTACCTCCACTATCGCCCAATCTTCTGCGTGGAGGCGCATGGTCGGCAGCTGCCACAGCTAAGCTTAACCGACCGTCTATTACTGCCACCGGCGCCCTTGACCGCAGCCTGACATGGCGTTATGCCGGCAGCACCTGCTCCTGCAGGGCTGCTCGACACAGCAGTAGCTCTGCCAGACTGCCCTATGGCAGATATCCCCGGCAGCTGTACGTGGCGTGCTGCGGCTGCTGGGCTCCCCTGTAGCGCAGCCGTTACCCGGACCGGCCCCCGTGGATCCACAGCAACATGGGGTGAAGCCGCTGTCAGGGGGCGAGGCACTTTTCCACGTACCTGGTTTCTCCCCGTGCTTCCTGGGGGATGGGGGCACAAAGGCTGGGTCTGGAATTCCCAGCTCCAGTGCGGACATCCATGCGGGAGATAAGTCGGGCGCTGGTGTAACTGAAGCGCCCGACTTCCGCACCTTTACCCCCGGCCATCCGGAGGCTGCCGGCGGTGCTCGCAGCTCCGGGGAAAGTGGCCGTTGGCCTGTCGGCGTCTCGCGGCTCTTGTGAACTCTTCCTTCCCTCCCGTTGCCTTCCATCCTGCAACCAACAAAAGGTTAGTGCACTTACCTTTGCCGGTCTTGTTGAAGGAGCTGGTGGAGAGAGCGCACTCCCCCCCAGCTTGTCGATGCAAATGCGCGAGACGATATGTCGCGCATGCATGCTGGCGGTGTCTTCACGAAGTCACTCACATGACTCCGAAATAAAATGTCCAGTTTATATATTGTTTATGTGTGGGTGAATGTGTAGATTGTAGTATTCTGTGCACCAGTCAAGACATTAGTAAAATCTCCACTGCTGGTTATCATTATCCTGCATTGGGATCCTTTTAAATCAACCTGATAGACAGTGTTCCCAATTGTGGCACTCCTCAGAGTGCACTAGAAGATTGGCCAAGATTTTTGTGCTTATCTTATATATTGGATTGGATTGGATTCGAGACTACAGATCCACCACCGATTTTCCGGCAACTGGTGGTCCGGCACCTCTTTTACTCCGGACAAAAATATGAGAGCACATTTGGAATCCTCCTCCGAAATCCCCCGAAAATGTGGCACCCAGACTGGCTGATCTCAACCTCATTTGGACTTCTGCACCGATCAATGGGTCAAATTTGATCCCTGTGGCCGGGGCTCTGGAACTCCGGCCTGGCCATAGCTGGCAGATCCGTTCCCATAGTCAACTTCCAAGGCTGACTTTAAGGGCCACTACAATGGCTTTTTGGCAGCCTAGGTCGACAATTTCATTACCGTTGGACTCCTCTCACAGGCCGTGGCCTCTGTTGGTCTGGCAAAATGGATAATCCAGAAAGGCTCTGGAACAAACAACACTGGGTAAATTGGTTGTTGAGCTATGAGGGAAGGCTGGACACATTTGGATTGTTTACTACCTATTGAGCATTGCAGGTTGAGGGCAATTGGCTTGGAGTATAAAAGATTATGAGAAGCTTAGATAGGGTAGGCACTCTTTCTCCCAGCATTGATATGTGTGCAGTTTTTAAAGGGGATTTGCGAGGGAAGTTTTTTGACACCGGGAGTGGTATGAGTCTGGAATGTACTGCTGGGGAGAGGCTGGTAGAAACAGATGCGACAGCAACATTTTAAGAGGTATTTGGAACGACAGATGTACATGCAGGGAATAGAAGAATATAATTATATTCCTTCTTTGTGGTTTTCGGAGCAGAATGATTTGTGGCCATGTGGTGAGGAACAGTGTGATTGGTTACATGTGGTGGGGAACAGTGATTGGTTAATGTAGATTGGTTATTTCCTACTAGCCAATTGTAGTGCTGGCCAATAGTAACCATAGAAACTGACCACCAGCCACTGGTCACTATTGTCACAATAAACCCATTCACGCTGCCAAAATCCGCCTACAACGGATGATGATGCAGCTGCAGCGGTTTGATTTCAACATTGGCTATAAGAAAGGCAAGGACATGCATTTAGCTGACACGCTATCAAGAGCCCCATGCAAAACCAACAAACAACAACTCTCTAAACAGGACCAGTTCTCAGTAATGAACGTATTACTACTGATTGCTTGAGCAGCTTGACAGAACACACGGCTGCTGACGAGACTTTACAATTGCTGTCCGCAGTCATCCAGCGTGGCTGGCCGGATAAACAACACAACACCCCGCTCGCAATCCACCCATACTTCCTGGTTCGCGACGCACTGGTTACAGGACGGGATTATAGTTAAGGCCACAAGGCAGTTGTCCCAGCTGTCCTCCGGGACGAGTACTTCGACGCCGTCCACAGGGGCCACGCCGGCGTGGAGGCAACCCTACAACGGGCACAAAGCATTTTTTACTGGCCTGATATCATAAAATACATACATGACAAAACTGAAGTCGACTCTCCTGCACGTATTCTGTCCGACAACGGCAGACAGTTCACCAGCCAGTCTTCCAAAAATTTTGTAAAACGATGGGACTTTCGACATATTGCCAACAGCCCTGCGTTCCCGCAGCCCAATGGACTTGCCGAACGAGCGGTCCAATGTGCAAAACAACAAATGGAGCGTTCATACCTTGCGAAATCAGACGTCTACCTAGACCTGCTCAACTTAAGGAACATTGCAAGGGATCCCATACTGGGTTCCCCAGCCAAGCGACTGATGGCTCGCCAAACCTGTGCTTCCCTACCTGTGTCCCAGCAGCTTTTCAGCCACAAGTTCGTTCTCCGCCTGCGGTCCAGAAACAACTACATTTCAAACGTGATACACAGAAACTTTTTTTTGGACAAAGCCAGTAAGCCACTTAAAGCTCTCACCAGTGGACAGGTGGTTCGCTTCCAGACCAACAAGGGCTACGGCCGTCTGGGTCACATCTTCGGCCCTGCCAAAGAACCGCACTCTTATCTGGTTGAAGCGGACGGAGCCATTTACAGATGCAACCGTCAACACATCCTTCTAGTGAAGAACCTCGTCCTGCGATATCCAGATTTCTCGCGTTTTGTAATTCCTCCCACTACCGGTCCTGCTGCTCCACTATTAGAGACCGTTTCCACTGCGGCCACCACGGCGTTCGGCGCCTGGCTCGCCTATCTCACCACCTCCCCGCCCCGTCGGGTCCCCGGTCACATCTCCCATTCCCTCCCTGGTATCTTCTCTGGTGAAAGGAGGTGAAGCAGATTTGTATTGCCCATGTGCCGGACGAGTTAGCAGGCTACCCATTATATACGGTGATTTTGAGTAACTCTATAACCTTCCCCATATGCGTCATTAGCGTTCCGCTACCTATTTTGCTTAGCCACCATGTTCCTTTGTACCGATGTTTTCTTTTTGTTTCTACAAGGAAAGATGTAGATTGGTTATTTCCTACTAGCCAATTGTAGTGCTTGTTGGTAGTTGCTCCGCCCAATCTGCATTTCATATTAGCAAGAGTTTGCCTATGCCATTCAGTATGAGTAACTGCTAGGAACTGTTATGTCCTGCAGACTGATTCTGTAAGTACATTTAATAAACATTTGTTGTGTCCTTATATGTGTTTGACTCGACTCATTACAGTCAACATATGGTGGTAAGGAACAGAGTGACTGGTCACCGTGTGGTGGGAGAAAGATGACGGGCCACGCTGTTTGGAATGATGGGGAATGATGGTTGAACATCACCTGCAAACATAGCCCCTCATACCACCAGGGGGCGCCGGGGAGATGGCAGCCCTGCCGGCAGACTGTTCGTTATTTTTTAGTTTGTTAAAAGTTTGTTTTAATGTTCTTCGATTTCTTTTATGTGGGGGGAGTGGAGAGGGGATCGGGGGAAACCTTTTTTCAAGTTCCTACCTTCACGGAGATGTGATCAATTTTCGGATCACATTCTCCGGACTCTGCGGCCTACCAACAATGGAGCTGGAAGCCTCCTCGGACTGTCGTGAGCCCCACCGCGGGGCGTGGACTTAACATCGGAGCTGACCCCTTGCCTGGGATCACTCCCACTGCAACCACCGCGGAATCATCATCAAGGTCTCGCAGTCTTCGGGTGAGGCCGAGTCGGGGGCTCCAACATCGCGGAAGGTTCAACAGCCCCGACGCGAGGTTCGATCGTCCAGTGCGGGGGAGCTGACATCCCTCCCGATGCAGGAGCAGATCGACTCGACACCGAGGGCCCAAATGCCGCCGGCTACGGGAGTTAAGATTATCCCATCAACGGGGGCTCGAGGCCCGCGACCGAGGAAGTACTAAGGGGAAGGACTTGAGCTTTATTTCGCCTTCTATCATAGTGAGGAATGTGTAGGAGTCACTGTGGATGTTCATGTTAAAATATGTTTTTGAAGTGATCTGGTACTTTTAATTGTATGACTGACCTGGCCAATGAAATTCCTCGTATGTTGCAAAACATATATGGCGAATAAAGTGTGATTCAGATGCTGATTCTGATTTATACCTCCTAATACATGCTAATCTGGTGGCATAATGGGGTTGGCTTTGCTGCAGCTTGCAGAGAAGGTCATGCGCATACATGTTCAATATTTCTCACAAGGAGGCCATTCAGCACGCCGTACCCTCTGCTACATTCCCTGCTTATTCTCTCTCACGTGTCCATCGACTACCATACAGCCACAGTCACTGATTAATCTGCCAGCCAGCATATCTTTGAAATGTGGCAAGAAGGCCACAGTCCCCAGAGAGACCCGCAGGGTCACGGGAGGAAAGTAAAACTACGTAGATGGTATTCGAGGTCGGGTTCGGTCCTGGGTCACTGAACCTCTGAGAAAGCGGTACTACCAGCTTTGCGACTATGCCATCTACCATGGTGGATCATGTTGGAAAGTGGATTTGGCTTGCTATGGACAATTGTGAGACAATAACGTCAATCCCTTTGAGCCCAGGTGAGCATGCGTTACTCTAGTAGCAAAGTCAGTAAAAGTTGATAGGGTGAGTCCATAGGAATGGAAATTGCAGGTAAGCAAGATTTCCCCAACACCAGGGGTTATTTTGTCCCTTGCTTTTCATTTAACTGTTGTGGTTTCAAAGCTCGGCATTGTCTGCAATATTGCAGGTCCCTCGGAGCGTACACGCAAGTATAGACTTAGGAATCTGTCTGGCTGGCAGGCTGTCATCACTCCCCACAGTGAAATAACATAAAGCTCATTTGTTTCACATTTAATAGTAGTTGGCTTCCTGGTTCTTTCCACTAGTTTAGTTGCTCACGTTAAATCCATCCTACTGATGACACAATGCAGGATTGACTCTGTGAGGTTGGCTTCAACTGAGAGTTTTTTAGTATAGTTTATAGATATAGCATGGAAACAGGCCTTTCAGCCCACCTTTCGGCCCACCAATGCTGACCATCAATCACACTAGTCATGTTTTCCAATTTTCTCATCCACTCCTTACACATTAGGGGCAATCTTACAGAGGCCAATTAACCTACAAACCTGCACATCTAGGGGATGTGGGAGGAATCTGGAACACACATAGAAAAACCCACATGATCACATGGAGAACTTGCAAACTCCACGCTGACAGCACAAGGTCAGGATCGATCCCAGGTTTTTGGAACTGTGAGGCGGATGCTTCACCGGATGCATCACTGTGCCACCTTTTATAAAGCTTTTCCTCTGTGACAAGGAAAGTTGGAATTCTGTATCTAGAGCTCCAGGCTTTCCAATCTTTTTGTTCAATGTGCAAAAAATCTTAAGTTAAATGTGAATATTAGTAACCGAAGCTTGGCCTCAACATGCACACGCACACGCACACCCACACGCACACGCATGCACACCTGGCCTTGGACCCGCAGAACAAATTAACTACAAGCAGAGGTCCCACTAAATGTTTCTTGCAGACCTTTGACGAGATTCCAAAAGTTAAACTGGATATTTGCTTCACAAGGCTTTTGAATGTATTTTTAAACAAAATATTTGCCCTTCATTATAATGGAAATATATTCCTGCATGTTTTATAAGTCGCTTTCAGTGATTTAAGATTGGTTTACTTCCAAGTGGAGTATGAACTGCAAATTAAAAGCATCTTCTCTTTAAATCCACTTACACTTAAGTCAATCCAGCTACCAGGATTGCCAAGGTTTTAAAACAATCACAAAATGAAAAATAAATACAGGACCTATTGGAAAAAACAGGCCAGGCAGCCAGAGCTGATGTGTGCGGATATTTTTTTTTTACAGAGTGGCGAGTGCCTGGAATGTGCTTCTGGAGGTGGTGGTAGAAGCAGATTAAATAGTGGCATTTAAGAAATTTGATGATAAGCACGTGGACATGTAGGGAGTGGAGGGATGTGGATTATATGCAAGCAGATAAGAGGAGTCTTGACATCATGTTTGGTACAGAGTGTGGGCTGAAGGGCCTGTTCCTGTACTGTACTGTTTTATCTTTTGTTTTTTTTCGTCGGAGGAAGAAATGGAGTTGATGTTTTCCATCAAAGACCTTTCGTCAGGGAGGTGGAGAATATCGAACAAAAGTTTGTTCTAAATTGCAGAGATTGCAGGACAGATAAATATCTCTTATTGGGTGAGGCTAGAGTAGCTCTGGGGATGAGCTGCAGATAAAGTCATTGGGTCGATGATGGAAGTTGGAGACATGGATGTGGAATGTTGGAGGAAACCAAAGCACCCAGAAAAAACATAGTCACAGGAAGAACATACAAACTCTGTACACACAACACCCACAGTCAATATCAAACCCGGGTCCTTGGCGCTATAAGGCAGCAACTCTACCTCTGCACCACTGTGCGGCCTCAAAAGTTGTGCTTTCTGATTTATCCTAATTCATGACAAGTTGTGTGATGGGAAATACAAAATAAAGCCCAGATAGAAATTCTGCCCCATTGGTTTAGTTTTAATTGCCATTGGTAGCAGTATTCCAATAGTATATTTGTAAAGGGAGTCGAACATTTCACTGACTAATATAGATGAGGGTAGGAGTAGTTGATAGAGGTATCTCATCCAATTTGATTTTTTCAGATCTGTCTCAAGGCTTGATTCAAGATGCTAGTGTAGCTGACTCATTGGTCTCGGGGAACTGGAGTAGATTAGATGGCAGCAATCAAAATGGCAATCGAAAAGTGCAATTTGTCAGTAGTGAAGATAATAAAGTACGTAAGTTTGGTTAATTGGAAAATAAGTACATTTGCAGTTCCCTCAAAGGTATTTCCTTTCATTTGAAATGATTAGACGCAATGACCCTGTACTTAGTTTGACTTGCTGCAAATTCAGTGTGCAACTTCCCCAATCAAAGACAGCAGTAGGCAGATTAGAGGGGAATTGAAATAAATTAGTGTTCCACCGCAGAGGCATCAATGTGGAGTATAATTTGTAAGATACCTTGCAATCATAGAGTTATATAGCACCTAACGGGCCCTTCACCTCAACTTGTCCATGCTGATCAGGATATTACATAGAAACATAGAAATTAGGTGCAGGAGCAGGCCATTCGGCCCTTCGAGCCTGCACCGCCATTCAATATGATCATGGCTGATCATCCAACTCAGTATCCTGTACCTGCCTTCTCTCCATACCCCCTGATCCCTTCAGCCACAAGGGCCACATTCAACTCCCTCTTAAATATGGCCAACGAACGGGCCTCAACTACCTTCTGTGGCAGAGAATTCGACAGATTCACCACCAGATGAGAAAGTTGGGGGCAGAGATAGAAGGGGGGCACAGCAAGAGAGAGATAATGAGGCACAGAGAGAGGGGGACATGGGGGGAGAGACAGAGGCAGAGACAGAGATTCACGTTTTGGCTGCTTGAGTATAATCAGTAAGTCAGGACTACTATTCCTTGGTTAACAGCCTTCCAGGATTTGTGGATACAGAAACACTGTTTCTAAGGGCAGCCAACTCTTCACTTTAGCTGGCCAAGCATCAGTTAAGCCCTGGAACACTACTAAATGTCTTGTTTGGTTACTCAGTTGATCACATTTGGATTGAGTTGGTGGTTGGATTATATCTTCATTTTAGAGTCACGATCTCTCATGACCTGCTCAAAGGCAGCAGTGCTTAAAATGCTGGTCACAGCATTCAATCTTAACCATGTGACAGTCATGCATGAGAAAAGTTGGTACTGTTATTTTAGATTACCACGAGTGTTCTTCATGCCATAAATTGTTCCTCAAAGTTGATTTAAGGCTATGCAATGGAAAGCAGCCATAAATGATGCATGTTTAGCGATTCAACTTTTCAGTTGTAGCAAAATCTTGACCTACACTATTTTTAGTTCTTGTTGATCGTCCACATCCGAGAATATAACTTGATAGATAAATATTCATCAACTTTTTCAATAAAGTAAATTCCTTTTTCCTTTAAGGTCAAATGACGGACTTAATTTTCACGGAAAAAGACCTGGTCAAATCTCTGAAGGAATATATAACTGCAGAAGAGACAAAGTTAACAGCAATTAAAAGGTAGTATAATGTAGTTTTATTATGTAGTAATTTACTTGCAATCTGCTGTAGCTTTCCCATATTCAGGGGAACTATAGAACTTTGATTGGGTACCTCCAGCATCTTCAGAAGAGAAAAAGACATACACACAGACATACAAGTCTTAATACTCCTTGAATTTAATCCGTAAAAGCAGGTGTTTGCAAGTTAGCCAGGTCCACAATTCCCACCAAGCCTTAATCACAGTGGGCCTCTGGAGAGTGGAAGTCACTGTGTTGGACCCAGAATTTATATAACTACTACAAATAACAATGTGGTATATCATTTAAACTTAAGAGCTAAAACACATTGGCCAAGTGGTGGATGCATCTTCTCCGTGCTTCAGGTAATGCTCTTCCTCGCATGGAGCACTGCTTGTTAGACCATAAGACACAGGAACAGATTTAGGCTATTTGGCCCATCAAATCTACTCTGCCATTCGATTATGGCGGATCTATTTCACCCTCTTAACTCCATTCCCTTGCATTCGCCCCATAACCATTGACACCATTACTAATCAAGAACCTATGATACCCAATAACTTTGCCTCCATCGCTGTTTGTGGCAATGAATTCCACAGATTTACCACCCACTGGCTGAAGAAACCTTTCCTCATCTCCATTCTGAAGGTATGTTTTTTTAATTCTGAGACTGTACTCTCTGGTACTAGATTCTCCCACTACTGGAAACATCCTTTCCACATCCTATCACTGTTGAGTAGAGAAACCTTTGTTCTCCAATACTGTTCTATTACTTTCACTCTGCTAAGCACATATTAGTTGCAAACAGATGTGAATTTGTCCACTTTATAACACTTTTGCATTCGAGCCATAAAATCTTGCGTGGAAACAGGCCCTTGGTCCAATTTGCCCACATCGGCCAACACGTCTCGTCTACATTAATCCCATCTGCCTGTGTTTGGCTCATATCGCTCTAAATCTGTCCTATCCATGTACCTGTCTGAATGTTGGCGACTGTTCCTTAAACTTGCCACGACTACCTCCCTCCGGCAGCTCGTTCCATTCACCCACCAGCCTTTGTGTGAAAACCCTCTTCCCACAATTGAAACAAATGGCTCTCATTTTACTTTGCAATCCCCAAATCCCCTTGTAAATTATTTGGTGCCATCTTCAATGCTGTTTATACGAAGTCATTGCCCAACTGTTACCACTTATCCACTCACCCAATCCTTTAACCTCTTACATTTTTCCTGACTACATGAAAATCTTCAAGCAATCCCATTCTCCCACTAATTTTCCATGTAATTATCCTCATCAACTTCGCACCTCTTTTGGATGTGGAAGGAAACCCATGCAGTCACAGGGAGAATGTACAAACTCCACACAGACAGCACTCAAAGTCAAGGCTGCTCCTGTGCAGCAGAAACTTGAAAGTACACGCCACTACACTCGGGAACAGCTGCTTCTCCTTTGTTATCAGGCTTTGGCATGGTCCTTCCTTGAGCTAGAGTACTATTCATCTCCACCCTATAGTGGACATTAGACTTTGTCAATGGGACTGATGTGCTGCAATGCTAGGAACAATATTCTGCTCTCTGTATCTTCCCCTTTGATCTACCTATTGTACGAGTTTGACTTGATTGTGTCTACCATTATACTGTATATGGCATATAATGCAAAAGTTTTTCACTGTACCTCAATTTAAGTGACTATAATGAAGCTAAATCTAAATCTAAACCCAGTTCACGTTAGCTTTGAAGCTGCCAACCTACTGGCTATGCCTCTGTGACATCCCTAGTTCCTTTTCAAAGCCTACTGAGTTGAATAACGTAGACTAGACACAGGAACTGCAGATGCTGGTTTACAAGAAAAGACACAAAGTGCTGGAGTAACTCACATCTCAGGACGATGCCGATAGGTGATGTTTCAAGTCGGGACCCTTCTTCAGACTAGGTCTAAAAAACTGTTCCGGACCAAAATGTCACCTATCCCGTGATGCTGCTTAACCTGTTGAGTTACGCCAGCATATTGTGTATTTTCACGAGTTGAATAACTGTTCCAGAACACAGCAGGGTGGGGCTCTCAAACCCTTAATGTTGTAAATTATGTTGTGATTACTTAAAGAATGTTTTTTTTCCCCATTCTAATTACTGCACTTCCTGCCACGTTTGTAGCTGGGCTGAAAAGCTGGATGAACTGACACACACATCAACGTCTGACCCAGAAGCATATCTGGGCCATCCAGTAAATGCATACAAGCTAATGAAAAGGTTGAACACGGAATGGGTAAAACTGGAAAGTTTGGTTCTGCAGCATACTTCTGATGGTAAGTGATGGAAACTGTTACCATTGTGATCGAGCGCCGGTGGTCGTTTCAAGTCTTCCCTTTAGTATTAATACTGGAATCCAGTGTAATCATTGTTCTGATATCCCATGATGGACTCACTTGTGAAATCTGTTGTCATGCAAAATCTTCACGATATAAAATACTTTCTGAAACTATCCTTGTGAACAACAAATGTAGAATACATTTTTTAGACCACAAAAGGAAAACTTGGAACTCTCCCATTCACTGCCCCCTCATCCACACATCAAGCCATTGCCATTAGAATTATTTCCCTTCCACTTCCTGTGTGACACAGAATCATAGAGCATGGAAATAAGCCCTTCGGCACAGCTAGCCCACACCAACCAAGGTGCCCATCTATACTAATCCCACCTGCCTGAGTTTGTCCCATATCTCTCTAAACGTTTCCTATCCATGTACCTGTCCAAATGTCTTTTAAATGTTGTTACAGTGTCTGCCTCTTTTAAATGTTGTTACAGTGCTCTGGCAGCTCATTCCATAAAACCACCACTGAAAACGTTGACCCTCATTTTCCTATTAAATCTTTCCCTCTCATCTTAAACGTATGTCCTCCGGTTCTTATTTCATCTTCACTGGGTAAACGACTCTATGCATCTACAATATCTATTATAACTGAGCAATGCTACTCCAAGTGGAACTGCTTCTGAAAGTAGTGGGATTGCATTGTGTTTAAGAAAACATTCTTATCTTGTTTGTGCATAATTGACTGTTTGCATCACGGCCTGGTTCGAGAACCTGGACATCCAGGAATGAAGGAGATTACAAAAAGTGGTGGATACTGCCCGGTCCATCACGGGTACTGACCTCCCCACCATAGAAGGGATCTATAGGAGGTGCTGCCTCACAAAAGCAGCCAGCATCATCAAAGATCCTCAAAACCCTGGCCACGCTCTCATTTCACTCCTATCATCGGGAAGGTGGTATGGGAGTCCGAATACCTTGGCCACCAAATTCAAGAACAGCTCCTGCCTAACGACCATCAGGAGCTTGAACACAACGCAACACTAACCTCGGCTATGAACTATGGACTGTCTTTGCTTGCACTCACTTGAGTCCCGTGAATTTTATTCAAAGGAACGCGGCGTCATTAACACTTGGTCAATACACAATTACATTTACTGAGGAATGTAGATCGATGTATTGATGCCACATTGAGAATTTCTTAAAACTCACTGTCATGATTGAGAGCTCCGGACTGTGAGCATGGGCTTCTGCTTGGTGTGCAGGTAAAGTCATTCACCTATCGACCCACGTTGTGTCTCTCTGTCTTTTGCTCTCTGCCTCCCTCCCTCTCTCTCTCGCGCACACTCTCTCTCCCGCTCCCCATCTCGTCTCTCTCTCGCTCTCTCACTCCCTCTCTCTCACCCTGTCGTCTCGGCATTCCCGGAATCATTTGACGTTTTGTGGTGACAGCTGCATTCTCAGTTCCTTTCTGTTGGGGGGGGGGGGGGGGAGCCCTGGCACGTGGCGGCTCCTGGTCTGTTCCCTCCACGGGTGCCGCCTTGCCCACTGAGTTCCTCCTGCACTGTATTTTTTGTTTGGCTCTGGAGTTGAAGGTGGACTCAGTGGGCTGTGGTGGCTCAGCGGGATGGGCAGCGGCTCCGGGAAGAGGGTTGTGTTTCTGGTTGAGACCCTCCTTCAGACAATCACAAGTACTCTCACCGACGAGAGTTCAGTTCAGTCTGAAGAAGGGTCTTCTCTCAGAGTCGCTGCGCTGCCCATCCTGCTGAGTTACTCCAGCAGTCTATCTTCAATTTCAGAGTTAAATAAAATTTATCATGGGGGGCCAAAAGTTAGGTTGTAGCCAAGAAAGATAGATCAAGAACGATGTTGCTGTACTGAGGGATAGCCAAGTCTATCCCTCATTGCTAGCAGCTGATGGGAAGCGGCTGTAAAGTGGGATGCGGCTATAGCACCACGGGGTGTGGGGGGGGGGGGAGAGGGGAGATGCTTTCACAGCATGTGGAGAGTCTGGCCAGGGGTAAAGTTGTGGGGAGGGCAGGAATGTTGAGAAGGAGGGGGTCGGGGATCATGCCAGCATCCAGCTCAAGAGCAGGTCAGCGGGCGATGGATAACAGGACAGCGGCCGGTGGAGCTTACTCCATATGTCAGTTGGTCCCTTGTTAGCGCTAACACAGGAGTTGCCCGCTGTCATGTTATCCATCACCCACTGACCCACTCCTCTCTACGATCTTTGCTCTTGGTCTGGTCCCTTCACTGTTCAGACGGAGGGCACTGCCATAGGTGAGTGGGCCGGTAGAAGGCACTGAGGTCCCGGCAGCCGCTCGCAGCCACCCGAGCTACTTCCCTACCCGGCCACAATGCGGTGGCTCTGTGCCCGGAGCGCCGCGGCAGCGGTGAGTGAGTGGGTTACTGGCATGATCCCCGACCCCCTCCTTCTCAACGCTCCTGCCCTCCCCGCAACTTTACCCCTGGCCAGACTCCGCACAAGCTGTGAAACGAACTCTCCCCCCTATGATCCTTTGAACTAGTTTTGGCATTCAATAAGATCACAACTGATTCAACTTGTCCCGGTGTGCTCCCGTTTTTCCCACCATCTCTCCACCTTACGTCACCCTCCACCCCCACCCATTCAGTAATTCAGAATGAAGGAGATTTGGAAGCCTTGGGCAAATTGAATAGTTACTTTCTTTATTCTTATTTTTTATTTTTACGGAGAGGAGAACAATCTGCGCATGCGCGGTTTAAGATTTTTTAAAAGCCAACTGACTGCCTACCCTGAGTAATTACTCACGGCACGTGCCTAAATATGACTCATTTATAATTATATATTTATATTTCTATGAAAATTGTTCACAATTGGGCCCCGCACCTCCTAAGGCTGGCCCTGGTGGCATTTAAGAAACTTTTGAATAGGCACATGGATATGCAGTGAATGGAGGGATATGGATTATGTGCCGGCAATTAAGGGCCGTTCTTTGCATCACCTTCGGCACAGACATTGAGGGCAGAAGGGCAAGTAAGAATTTCATTCGTCTGTTGTCGGTATATATGAGAAAGAAACACTCTTGAAAATCCTTGGCATGCTTGCATTTGTTGCTGGAGTTTCTCATGAATCAATTTTATTTCTATTCCTTGGCAGGCTTCATTGCCAATCTCTCGATTCAGCGGCAGCACTTCCCTACAGATGAAGATGAGAGTGGAGCAGCAAAAGCCCTCATGCGTTTGCAAGACACTTACAAGCTGGACTCAGACAGCATTTCCAAGGGCAGGCTGCCAGGTACCTAAAGCATCAGGTTCCCAGTTAGTACCATGTAGTTGACACTATGGACGACCCATATGTTAAGAAATTTCAGCTGCTTGGCTGGAATCAGACATTTGCTTCAATGTAGAGGTGAAGAAGACTCCACCTTGGGTATTCTGATACAGTACCATAGTCAGTTGGTATAACAATCAGGAAAAATTATTAGTTATCTATCTTAGCAAAACCAGGCAGATAGGTTAAGAATAACTTCCTTATAGAAGCAAAATAAATTCAATGCCAAGCACATTATTGAATCAGTGGTCGAACAAAGAGGGTAGTGATTTAAAAGACTGCATTTTTTTTACAGCATCTGATTTCCAACACTGATTTAGTTGAGGCTCCAGTAATTGGAAGCATTTTGGCAGAGGCAGTGGGATGAAGGAAATATAAATGACTCTTCCCAGATGGATGAGGTCTGATTGTGCTGTGTACAAATGAAATCATCAGTTTCCTGTCTATTGTACATTATCCACCTTTCAGACAAGTGTGTCTAAATCCAAGGATTACCGCTCATTAATTCTCCGTCCTATTTCCATTCTGACCTCGGCTCATACACTGTTCAAGTCAAGTACAGAATGGGGAACGTCCTTTTCTGTTCAAGTTGGCCCATGCTCTAGAGTCTATGTTACAAGATCCTAATCTGGAATTCCTTGTGAAAACATTTTTACCTCTTTATGAGCAGTAGAGCTGAAGCCTCACGGCGCCAGAGACTTGGGTTTGATCCTGAGCTCGGGTGCTATCTGTACGGAGTTTGTACATTCTCCCTGTGATCGCGTGGGTTTTCTCTGAGTGGTCCAGTTTCCCCCACATCTGAAAGACATATGGCTTCGTAAGTTAATTGGCTTCTGGAAAATTGCCCCTTTGGCGTTGGAAATGGATGCAAAAGTGGGATAACATAGAACAAATATGAACGGGTGGTTGATGGTCGGAGTGAACTGAAGAGCCTGTTTCCACGCTGTATTTTTAAACTGAACTAAATTCTCTTGAAGCTTGTAGTTACTTGACTCTATATGACACATTTCCCTTGGTAATGCTCCTTTTGAAATTGCTTGTTCACAGTACATCAGATTAAAAGGTGATTATTGTTGTCGTTGTTGTCTCCACTTCACAACTGTATCTTGTAGGTGTGCAGCACCTGGTCTCTCACAGTCGAGGACTGCTTTGAGTTGGGGAAGGTTGCTTATAACGACGGCGACTACTACCACACCATTCTATGGATGGAACAAACCATGAAGCAGATGGAGGAAGGGGAGCCTGGAGCAGTGACGAAAGCTGAAGCCTTGGACTATCTCAGCTACTCCGTGTATCAGATGGGAGACCTACAACGTGCCTTAGAACTAACAAAACATCTAATAGCTGCTGGTAAGAGCAAGAATAACTCTCACAGCAACTATTGTAATGTTACTGGATTAATATAGGCATCTTGCGTTTTATGAGTGCTTGATTTACGCGTCTTTTGAATAACACCCTTGTGTAATTACTAACGAAGTGTTATTTACTTATTCGAAATAAGGTGCTCAAATTTGTGCCTGTCAGCGTGGTTGCATGCGTTGCCCGGCGTATGTTTGATTTACGTGCTTTTGATGTACACGCTGCTTTTGAAGGAATCGACTCCCACGTAAAAAATGAGGTGCCTGTCCTCCCAATTCAGTAGTGTTACTGGGTTAGTAAGGCAGTGCCACGTGTGGGATAGTGTTAGTGTATGGCTAGTCCGATATTAGTTGTACCATAATGTCACTGGATGTAATCCATTAGCAGGGTGGAGTCGTGTTACGGTATGCCTAACCCAGTAGTAGGGATGCAGTTAATATCCCTAATGAAATAACAGATAGGCAGGTGGGTGGTGTTGGACTAATTATCCATTAGCATGGATTAGAGGAGTGCTTCCAAACTCATCACTATTCTTCGTTCATATATGCCATTGTTGAGATTTTTCCAATATATAAAACTAGATAAATATTTAAATATATACAAAAAATGCCAGAACATAAGTCTGAGCCGCACAGGAACAGGCCGTTCACCAACAATGTCTGTGCCAAACATAATGTCAAGACCAACTGTTATCTGCCTGAACATAATCCATATCACTCAATTCTCTGCACATCCATATTCCTATCCAAAATCTCTTAAAACACCATTATCGTATCTGCTTCCACGTTTGAAAGTTCAAATGTATCCCATTAGCCAGCAATCACGTGGTGAGATGTGGCTTTTATTATAATATTAAAACCATGTGGGTAATATAAGGACAAAACAAACCTCTCAAGAACCATAGAACACGGTTTAATGTGAGAGGGGAACGATTTGATAGGAACCTGAGGGGTAACTTCTTCACACAAAGGTTGGTAGGTATATTGAATGAGTTGCCAGAGGAGATAGACAAATGCTGGAGTAACTCAGTGGTACGAAACGATTCAGAACAAATCAGAGCCGGCACAGATGACCATGGAAAGGTGGAGCCCACAATGATCGATGGTTGGCTGTGGAAGAGGTGATAATGAAGGGATATATGTATGCAAACAGTGGAGCCAGCAGGATGATTAGGGTGGGGGTGGGGCAGAGAGAGAGGGAATGTAAGAGTTACTTGTAGTTAGAGAAATCAATATCCATACCACTGGGTTGTAAGCATCCCAAACAAAATATGAGATGCTGTTCCTCCAATTTGCATGTGGTGGAGGTACCAGAGGAGGTACCGACCATGCCAGAAGAGAGAGTTGTTGCAGGTACTATTACAACATCTAAAACACATTTGGACAGGTACATGAATAAGAAAGGTTTAGAAGGATATGGACCAAACACAGGTAGGTGGGATAGTGGAGATGGGGCTTCTTTATCAGTATGGGCAAGTTCGGCCAAATGACTTGTTTCCGTGCTTTATAATTTTGACTTTCAAAATCCACTTGTATGTAGAGAAGTGAACCTATAAAGCCATCAATGAGACTGCCAATAAAGTCTTGGCTTCTCGTGGCCATTGTAAATTGAGACGTTTACTTTTGGGTGAGGAAATAGGAAATTAGATCATGTTATACAGATGTGCCCTTGCCTGGGAAAGGTCGGTTTGAAAGCTGGGACCTGAACATACAACAACCTGTACACACTGCCCTCCAGCAGACACACTGCACGTGTGACAATATTGACAGCTAAAAATTTATGTAAGTCTGCCAACTCTCCAGCTTTGCCCTGAGGTTACCTGATTTATGAACTGATTTCCAAAAGCAGTGCTCAAAAATAGGTATGATGTGCGCTTTTTTAATTGTCTTTGTATCATTTCTTTTTATGAGGCATTTTTTTCCCCCCTCCCTTGAAACCTGGCTGACCTTGCACCAATTTCATCCCTCTCCATCATCCTCCACTTGTACCATTTACAACAGATACACAATTCACTACTTTTCTATCCCTGAGCTTAACAAGTCACAACTTTTTATCCTCTCAAACTCACACCTAAATCTCTGGCGTTTGTCCAGCCATCTGGCTATCAAATAACCCCCTTGCCTGTGGACACCTATTACCGGCTGCTCTCTGTCCGGCCTTCCTCTCTTCCAGCTTTCTTTCCCATCCCCTGCAACCCATCCGAAGAAGAGCTCCGACACAAAACATCACCTATCCATGTTATCCAGGGATACTGCTTGAACCGTGTGTTACTCCAGCATTTTGTGTCTATCTTTGGAATAAAAAAACATTAGACTTTGAGACATGAGAGTAGGGCCATTCATTTTGCTGCCACAGTATTCTGTATATATGTGTTCCAAATGGTTGAGGATAGGCTGTGTTCTCTGAGGAAGGATGCATGATGGAGGATCTGGTCCTGGGATAGAACTTGAATGTACAGAGTAGGAAAACTGCATTTTCAACAATGTTTGAATAGCCTTATCATACTTTTGCTACCCAGTAGTAATTTCCTGTATGACGAGCAGCCAAACATGCATTGCTGGTAAAGATGGATTAAGCCGTTTTTGCAAAGAGACTGAACAAATGCTTTATTCATGAGCTGTTTGCCAACGGGCTTGGAGGCACAGGACACCTTCCACAGCGCTGGCTGCATAGCTGCCTTGCCACCTATTCCTTTTCTCTGGAGATGCTGCTTAACCCACTGAGTTGCTCCAGCTTTTTGTGTTTTATCCGATCAAAGGCCTGTCGTTCGAGTGCTTCACCAAAGGAAATCGGCAAAGCAGTGCTCAAGTTGTGGGCTCGTGAGGGTTACAAGAGTTGAGATGGAGTAAGAGCGCATTTGTTTGATTTAAATGATTTAATCCTTTATTACTGAAACATTTTGACCATATACCTGTCCAAAAAGGGGTCAGTGTTGGAAATTTGTAGTCTGGGAAAATCAGTAATGAGATGCAATTTGTGCCTAGGATCTGGGCTGTAATGTTAGATTACTAGACAAGTGGGAGAAGAGGGGGTGGTGTTCAGACAATAATTGTCCACTACAATTGGGAGAGGGGTGCCGTGGCCACTGAAGTTGGGAGGGAGAGTTACAAGGACTGAAGGAGAGCCAGGTCATTTGTATAGAGCTTCACTGTGAATCAAAGTCCCAGCAACAGCTGAGCTTCCATGCAGGGAAATCTTTTTAAGAGGCACAGCCACTAGCCTCTGGTGCAATAAAGACTCTGGCCCTGCTGAATGGATTGTGGTCAGTGCAAGCAAACAATTAGAGAGGAACACACGGAACTGCATATGTTGGAATTTTGCAAAGAATAACAAGTGCTGAAGTAACTCGGTGGGCCAGACAGCATCTCTGGAAAACATGGATAGGCAACATTTCGGGCCAGGGCCCTTCTTCAGATTCTTACTCCTTATTCAAAAATATAGAGAGGCATTTGCACATCTGTGGACAAGAATGCACAGATAATGGTTACTTCAGGAGTTAGCACTGTAATTGTATGGCTGCACTGACCAGAGACAATTCAGCAGAGCCAGAATTTTCAATGTGCCAGAAGATTATAAACTTTTGCCTGGAAAGAACATTGCAGCCTTCCTGCTGCTTACATGAAGGCCCCGTTTCTCAATAACATTCTTATTTATCTGTCAGCAAAATTGATTTGTATATAAAGCAGTAATGTGGTACCATGCAGGCATATCTCTCAAAATTAACAGTGAATTCTTTCATCCTTTATTTCTGAAACATTTTGACCATATACCTGTCCAAGATATATGACTTAATATAGCACAGTGCTGGGAGTTTGTACAATATTTTGACAGCAAACATCTGTGAAGGAAGTATGGTTCTATTTGGAAGTGTGTCATGTTTAACTGTTCAACCCACACACTCGGGTCTCATCGAAGATAAGTTCCTGTTATGCTCTGTGCTTAGTGGGTAATCTTTTAACCATTAACAAAAAAGTGTGATGCTGGAAAAAATCCAGCATTTTAAAGCATTAATGGAAAAAATCCTTTCATCACATTTCTGCATTTTACCTCTTTGTATTATCATCAATGATTTGATTTCTTGTTTATTTTTGTCACTTTATTTAGAGAGTCATACAGGATGGAAACAGGCCCTTCGGCCTAACTTATCCATGCCAACCATGATGCTTCATTTAGATTCCTGCTTAGGATTGCTGGGAATGTTAAACCCCTGTCTCACTGTGCGAGTTGGCCCACGAGTGACCCCGAGTTTTCACTCGTGGTGATCACGTAGCGGGAACGTCGGAACTCGCACGAGCAACTTATCGACTCGTGGCGCTAACGGCAGGTACTCGGGAAACTTGTTAACTCGTGAAAAAAATCAAACATGTTTGATTTTTTCCACGAGTCAAATTAACTGTTCAAGTTAAAAATGGAAACATTTAAACTCGTTGTAATAACGTAGTGGCCCCGTGCGTTTATCTTAGTGTCTCGTGAGTCTACCGTGGGAACTTTAATAATCTGTTCTTTTGCTCGAGTAAAGACTGAACCAAAGATAGACACAAAATGCTGGAGTAACTCAGGCAGCATCTCTGGAGAGAAGGAATGGAGTCGAGACCCTTCTTCAGACTTACCCGAAATGTCACCCATTCCTTCGCTCCAGAGATGCAGCCTGTCCCGCCGAGTTACTCCAGCATTTTGTGTCTATCTTCGGCCTTTCTGCCACTTGTCCTTTATTACTGAGGCGCCTGCCCCGTGGCTTCACTCTGTCTCAATGAACGGCTTAGGACACGGTTAAAGACCTGCCGAAGGGGCAAGTCTGGGGTGGTGGGTGGGATGTGTCCACGTGTGATGCTCCATCCACCCCCCCGGGGCCGAGAGTGTGGGATTGGGAAGGAACTGCAGATGCTGGTTCACACCGGAGATAGACACACACAATGCTGGAGTAGCTCCGAGGGACAGGCAGCATCTCTGGAGAGATGGGATGAGTGAGATTTCGGGTCGAGACCTTACTTCAGACTTCTCCAGAGATCCCGCTGAGCTTAGTCCAGTAGTTGGTGTCTATCCCGGTGGCGGGGAGCCGGGCTTGGCCGACCCGCCGCCTCTACTTGCCGGTCAGTCCGGTGATCATCGCCCTCCGCCCGGGATGCAGCGGAGGTTTCCATCCGGTGAGTTGTCCAGCGCTCACGGTGGACGAGGGAGGACAGCAATAGGCCAGGTGAATGAATACAGCACATAAATGAGTCGACCTTTAATATTTTTTTGATGTTATGTTTTAATTTACAAGCTGCTTCAAGCGAGGCAAGTTTTATTTTCAGTCCGAAGAAGGGTCTCGACCCGAAACGTCACCCATTCAACGAAAAAGCTGGAGTAACTCAGCGGGTCAGGCAGCAACTCTGGAGAGAGAAGGAATAGGTGACTTTTCGGGTCGTGATCTTTCTTCAGAAGACGAGCCCTTATCCAAAACGTCACCTTCTCCAGAGATGTTACCTGGCCCGCGTTACGCCAGCTTGTTGCGTCTGCCTTCCGTTTCTGCCCCTAAAGCCTTGGGATCGTTGCCCTTTGTGTTGGCGTGGAGGGGGAGGGGGCTATTGTGCTGCTTGAATGCCCCCTGCTATCATAGGGACAGGGAAACACAGCGGCTTTTGAGGCTGGTGGGCAATCACTACCAAAGTGTCTGCCTGCAGTCAGCACTCCTCTCCTACACATGTCTCCCGCGCTAACCATCCCGCAGAGAATGATCTTCATCAGCCGAGGTCCCAAGCTAGTCTTCAGCTCATTAAAGAGCTCAGGTGAAATTCGGAGGAAATTTTTAAATGCTGATTTGTCCTCTTGGCACAGCACTTTAAGCAGCTTTTCATATTGTCCAAAGCGAGATCTCCTTTCAAAGAGGGGCTTCACCCACTGAGACCTCTTCTTAATTTTCCTCTTTACTCTTACTCTCTCCTTTCTGCTGTCATTTAACAAGCGTAGTTGCATCAGATTTTGGGCTGCTGCATACAGCGCTTGAACAAAAAACAGCAACACCCTGCTCTCAAATTGCCTTGTTGCAGACATGTTACCAAATGAGCCAATTTAACCAAGGGACGATTTTTATAGTGTGTGAATAAAAGATCATGACGAGTTTTCAACACGTCATGTTGCCTCTGTGTGTGTGTGTGTGTGTGTTTGTGTGTGTGTATCTGTGTGTATCTGTGTGTGTGTCTGCTGTCGGGTCCCGGCGGCCGCTCAATGTCAGTCACCCGAGCTGCTTCCTTCCTCTGAAGTGGCGGCCAGTCCTGCTGTCTGTGTGTATCTGTGTGTGTGTGTGTGTGTGTGTCTCTGTCTGTGTGTGTGTGTGTGTGTGTGTGTGTGTGTGTGTGTGTGTGTCTCTCTCTCTCCCTCTCTGTCTATCTGTGTGTGTGTCTGCTGTCGGGTCCCGGCGGCCGCTCAATGTCAGTCACCCGAGCTGCTTCCTTCCTCTGAAGTGGCGGCCAGTCCTGCTGTCTGTGTGTATCTGTGTGTGTGTGTGTGTGTGTGTGTGTGTGTCTCTCTCTCTCCCTCTCTGTCTATCTGTGTGTGTGTGTGCTGTCGGGTCCCGGCGGCCGCTCAAAGTCACCCGAGCTGCTTCCTTCCTCTGAAGTGGTGGCCAGTCCTGCTGTCTGTGTGTGTGTGTGTGTGTGTGTCTCTCTCTCTCTCCCTCTCTGTCTATCTGTTTGTATCTGTGTGTGTGTCTGATGTCGGGTCCCGGCGGCCGCTCAAAGTCACCCGAGCTGCTTCCTTCCTCTGAAGTGGCGGCCAGTCCTGCTGTCTGTGTGTATCTCTCTCTCTGTGTGTGTGTGTGTGTGTGTGTGTGTGTGTGTGTGTGTGTGTGTGTGTGTGTGTGTGTGTGTGTGTGTGTGTGTGTGTGTGTGTGTGTGTGTGTGTGTGTGTGTGTGTGTGTGTGTGTGTGTGTGTGTGTGTGTCTGCTGTCGGGTCCCGGTGGCCGCTCAATGTCAGTCACCCGAGCTGCTTCCTTTTTTAAAATTATTTAAAATAGAGATCCATTGCAAAAAAGTATTTAAAAACATAAAACAACAAGAAATGCTTGGTTACTGGAGGATGCGCATTTTCCCATTGTAGGTCATATCAATAGATGCCGCCGCGCTGAAATAACTCAAAACCACAGGATGGAGATGTATTTTAACATTGTTGCTTTATTGAAACATACCTTCATTCACGGTTGGCTCAAGAGTAACGGGAGAGGAACTTGGTAACTCGGGAGAGGAACTTGGAACATCGCAGCAATGACATACCCGTGGGAACTCGGTTACACACTTGATCATAAACTTGCAGTCTCGTGCACAGCCACAAGTCTGTCACTCGGGTACCTCATGGGTCAACTCGCACAGTGAGACAGGGCCATTATGGCTGAAAGTTTGCATTTGTTAAAACTACTTTTTAGTTGATTAGTGTTATTTAAAAAAACTTTTTAGTGTTATTGTTTGCTAACACTACACACTAGTAGTGTCTAATCCAAAGTGGTTTGCTTTTCCAACTTTATTTGCTGAAAGAATTTAAGAAAAAAATTGTTATTAATAAGATCTCATTGCTTCCCTCCATGTTTAGATCCAACACACTTGAGAGCAAAGTCTAACCTCCACTACTTTAGAAACTTGCTGAGAGAAGAAGAGCAAGCAAATCAAAGGACAGATGAAGAATCCTCTGAACCTTCGGCAAGGGGAAGCTATGCACGGCCGAAAGGGTACTTGCCCGAGCGGGATGCCTATGAGGGCCTGTGTCGAGGGGAAGGAATTAAGATGGTAAGAACACTAGAGCATAAGGTCAGAAGGAATAAGAGTAGAATTAGGCCATTCGGCCCATCAAGTCTACTCTGCCATTCAATCATGGCTGATCTATCTCTCCCTCCTAACCCCATTCTCCTGCCTTCTCATTACCTCTGACACCTGTACTAATCAATAATCTATCTTTGCCTTAAATATATTCACTGACTTGGCCTCTACAGCCTTCTGTGGTAAATAATTCCACAGATTCGCCACTCTCGGACTAAAGAAATGTCTCCATTTCGCCTCATCTCCTTCCTAAAAGAACATCCATTAATTCTGAGACTGTGACCAGTTCTAGACTGTCCCACTAATGGAAACATCCTCTCCACATCCACTCTATTGAAGCTTTTCACTATTCTGTATGTTTCAGTGAGGTCCCCCCTCATTCTTCTAACTCCAGCGACTACAGGCCCAATGCCAACAAAGACTGAGCAATGACAAAATACTGAAAGAAAGGTACTGTTTAATATTGTACCGTAGAATTCTTTTTTTGAGTGTTGATACTTGCATGTGAGTTATGAAAGGGATGGATCTGTGCCTTGCAAATGCCTTGTACATAAAATAGAAAGATTAAACGAAAACTTACCTTTTGAAGTTTGATCTTTATTTTATGAGAAGTTGAAGTGAGGGATTGCGTGAAGAGCCCGCATGCGTCTCAATCTTCAGAGCAACTGCATGAAACCTCAGACCACTTGCAAAAACTTAAACTATAGAAAGATTAATAACCGTTGAGTTACCGAATGATCTTTATGAGATTCAGGGTTGGGAGTGGAGGGCACGTAATCCCTCATTTCAACTTCTCATAAAATAAAGATCAAACTTCAAACGGTAAGTTTTCGTTTTCTATCTTTCTCTTTTATTTCGAAGTCCCGTGAGTGACTATGTGAAGCCTTCAAAGCTTTGTGGTTTCATGCAGTAATCCAATCTGTGTGTGAAACACTTAAACAGATAAACCATAAATGGCACAAAAGGCATGGGTTATTAACAACATGATGCTAACTCGCATACATGGCCATTGTCCTTAATCGGATCACAGTCCCAATTGGCTTTGAGATAGACAATAACTCATGCAACACTGTTCAGAATTCTATCTGCAATCATCCAGGCATATTCAACCAAATATTATAACTTCTGAAAGTGCACTATGTAAACCTCCTGCTGTTGCAAGAAGATGATCAAATGGGAATATCCATTCTATTGGCTGCTAATGCCAGCAATCTTTTGAGAAAAAATATTAAATAACAACGAAGAAACTATCCTTCATCTCATAGGTACTAGCAATCTCAGTGTACCTGTATACATAATAACACCCCCAATCTCCGATCTGGTGGGTATGCTGTCAACTCCAAATTGTAGCAATGTTACAAAATTTTGATATTTTAAAAATCAAGTCTGCAATTTATCCCATCAGATAAAGCATAAAAATAAGTTTAATTTGACACCTAATTCACTTTCATATCTTCAGTATTAAAAAAGTTATGGCCATTTTCTTACTCGGAAATTAGCATCTTGTTCCCCATTGCCATTCCCCATTCCCCTTTGACTTAACTCAAAAGCTGCAACCTAGGACAGTCAAAAGCCCATAACTTTCTTAAAAATTAAGAGAACTCAATGAAATTTTCTGTTATTATAGATTGAAGCATTCTGAAAACAAATATGAAACAATCTTACTTGGATGACCTGAAATTAAAGCATATAATTAGTTAGTTACATAATTGTAGCTAATTACACAATTCAATTACTAGATCTAAACATCTATCCATTTCTTAAGAAAAGATAAACATTTTTTAATTGCCTAAGTGTCCAAATAACATTCACACAAGAATTCACAATATAACATGATTTTAAAATCTCATTTTCATGAATTTATAGGCCAAATGGAAGGAATTTAGTGTTTAATTCCCGTAAATTAATGGCCATTTAAATCAACTTGCGAGTGGATTTTAGTGGAACGCGGTGGACTGGAACGTTGCGGTTTGCGGTGAATTTAACCCACAGTCGGCAGGAAAAACACTGCCAGTTCATTTTTTTTTGTCCCCTTTTCCCTACATGAAAATTTGATTAAAGGCTTCTTAAGAAGCACATTTTTATGTAAAAATAAACTGTGTACTTTATTTTATCCCCTACGTAAAATCCTACCCGTTGTCGGCGCTCATGGCTTTAGAAGCTAATTTTTAAATTACTCTAGCTAATAAATGATCTAGTGTAGTTTAAAAATACCTTCATAAAACAAATGTCGAAGCGATTTCTCTTCAGCAACGAAATCCCCTGAGATGGATCGATTTGCCCTGTCTGGAGAAAAACGGCACATTAGACCCGCCCCCCCATCTGAAAGGTGCCCAAGTCGCGCACAAGGGGAGCGGCAGAACTGCAGTGCCGCTCAATGTAAGTTTCGTAACATACCTACAAATTGTACCCAACCATGCCTGTTTTACTTTATGAGATAATTGCCATAACAAGCTACCCTCATGTCAGTTATGACCCAGAGACCGAGCGAGAGATTGAGTAAAGACTGTGTTCTTTGTGCTGAAATCATTTGCTAAAAGCATAATCAACTTAAAGTATACCGCTCCCATTAGGAATGCAGTAGATGAATATCTGCATAGTAATTTACTGATATACATTCCACACTACTATGAGTCTAGGCTTTTAGAACGGTCATATAAAAGACACCTTGCATAACGTTAGTCAATAACTGGTGAATAGCCAATCATTTATTGTCCCACATGGTACTATAGAGAATGACAAAGCAGCACAAGCAGTGTCAATTGTGCTATAACATAATCGCTTCTCTAAGTGCAAACTGAAAGAAACACAAACCTGCTACATCTGTTTAAAAGTAGCTCACATGTCTTCTTCACAAACTTCCCATACAATCGTGCATAGCTAGCTGCACGAGAAATAAGCTGAGCTAGCCATCACTCGTGACTTGGAGTAAATAGGAGCTTCTTTCAGCCGCCTTTACCATGGACACCCTGAATGAGAAGGCAAATTTGGCACTATTAAATTTCATGTTGCCGCATACTTAATATCGTAAGAGGCATCCCATGGATAAAACCACTGAGTCTTATCAGCTACAAAATTTGCGTGTTGTCTATAAACTCCATGACACAATGCCCTTTTGATCTGAGTAGGGCAGCATTAGCTTTAGAATTTTTGTAAATAGCCTAGGCCTGAAGACAACCCCTAGGTAACCTTCCACCACTGGCTTTGTCATCAAAACACCAGATATATCTGTGCCTCTCATGTATAGATATGGCAAAGTATGCATCTTCAAGATCGATTGAGGCCCTAATCCTCTGAAACAGCTAAATTGCTGAAAAACAATTATCCATCTTAAACTGGGTAACCAAACTCATGATCAGACTAGCCAAATCCTAGCCTGATTGGCATGCTCCACTTTTCTGCAACCTTGAGAAATATCAGAAATATACCCCTCTTTTTCTTGGGCAGACTACTCATCCTTTGTGAGATGTCTCTGTTGCCACTTGGATAACCATCGTTTCCTCCATTGACAGTACGGACAGAAATTTGTGGCTTCTCTTGCCGCGGAAGATGAATTTATTTATTTATTTATTTCACTCATACCATACAATCAGATCCTTATGACTAGAACTGAAACACAACATCCACTTGAAGTGGGAATACGAGTTCCCTGCCAACTCTTGACAGTCAGTCACCACAAATCCTCAGCCTTCTTCCTCAGAGTGGAAAATAGCATAATGCAACCATGAATCAGGAATTGCTCCGCTGTCCTCTGACTGAAAAAAACACCTGTCTCAGTCGCCCGTGTGCGCAACACACTCTCTTCGACCAGCCACTCAATCAGGAATACTGGTATTGAGAGCCTACAGATTATTATATATATATTTTCTATTCACAACATGAACCTGCAGGTCAGATAAAAAATGCTACATGCCAGACCGGCTCTCTGCTCGTAGCTACCTATCCCAGAGAGGATGGCAATGATGTTTCCAATGAACTGGCAACTCTACTAACTGAGCTGAAAGAATTAAGCATGTGTTGAGGGAAACCTCAAACTATCTCACTCTACTGAGCAGCCAGATAACCTCACTCACAGATATTGAGGCAGTGCTTCCCTGGTCATTATGTTCCATATGACCAGCTAGCTCCAAGATGGTCTACCTTGAATCAGGGTAGCTAAGCTGTTTCTACTTGGAACTTACAGAGGTTGCTATGCAAGGCACCCTGCCAATGTCTCTGCATCAACCTGATCTTCTCCAAAGACAGTGAAAGGTACTAGACAGCCCATGCTGCCAGTAAATCCAGTGTCTCTGAGCCTAGTTCGACCTGCTTGTTGGAGCTTCAGCGAAGTTCCATTGCAGACCCTGTCTGACCACATCTTCAGCCCCACGTTTGCCAAACAGCTTGTTTCCGGAGCTCAAAAGCAATATTGCTGTGCAAGGCATGCCTGCCAGCATTTCTGAGCCCAATGGGACAGACTACTTCTTCGGCCTACAGCCTCTTTAGAGCCTTGCTGGAGGTTTACTGTGCAGGTCATGCTACCAGTTATTCCCAGCCTGGTTTGACAGGCCGCTCCGACCCCTTCTGCTCCTTCGGAGCCTTAGCAGAGCTCACTGAACAGGCCACACCTGCCATAACTCTGAGCCTGCCTCAACAGGCTAGTCCTGCGGCCTTCTGCCTTTTTTGAAGCCTTTGCTGGAGCTGACTGTGCAGATCGCGCTGACAGATTCTCCCAGCCTGGATCGACAGCTGCTTCTTTGGCCAGCAGCTCCTTCGGAGCCTCAGCGGGACTCACTGGACAGATCACGCCTGCCATACTGCAAGCCTGGTTCAACAAGCTGTTCTTGCGAGGCCAGCTAGTGACTCCCGACTGCTCCTTTCCGTAGCTTCAACGGCGCTTCCTGCTCCTTGAATACAGGGTGAAAACCCGCCGAAATACTGGAGCTTACCAACATAGAATGGTACTCTACCCCCGCAGCTGCCTTAAATTCGCCCAGCAAGTCTTCAACTTGCTACATAAGTCCACTCTGAAGAGATACTATGCAGGCTGCACATTACTGGCCCTGAAAAATGAGCCATTTTGGGAATTATCTCATGCCTTATAGCATGTTACGAAGGCAATGGCCCCAACTGTGTATTACAGAGAAGTGTTAATACAGCTCTCTGTACTTCAAGAGATGAGACTTGCAAAAGGCCGTAATGCCTCCAGAGCGGTTTTTGGGCTTGTTGACATAATTCTTTGCCTACATATCATCACTGGGATATCTCAACTGATAAAATTGACGAATGGACATCCAAAAAGTCTGGCAGTTATCTGGACTGGCATATTTCCCGGATACCTTTTGCCAGATTTTCATCCAGTGAATCTCCTATCCTCAAAGGGATGGCAAATATGTGACAAGAGCTGGTAGCTCCATCATATGATTAAAAATGAAGCATATCCCCCATTAGTTCAGGGATTCAATTTCCTTATCGATATCCACATAGTTGGAGTCACCTATGTAAGAATCTCCAACACTCCCCTCTTTGTGCGGGACACACCATAACGCAACTCTGAACCAGGTGTTGCTCCCACAGTAATCTGACTGACACAGCCTGTAAATGTCTCCTGAGCTAGGAGCACATTTCCTTTTTTTTATGTATTCATCCATTTATTTATTTTTTATTTATTTGTTTGTTTGTTTATTTATTTATTTATTCACTCGACAGGTTGCGCCTGCTAGTGACCCCAAGTCCTTGCACCCTTCTGGAGCCCCAATGGAGAATCTTAGGGGAGGAAATAGAACACAACCCTGAACCAGGTGTCGCCTCCTCAGGCCTCTGGCTGATTCCCTTTTGGAGCTCCAATTTGTACAGGCATTGCCCGTCAGATGCTCCGAACAGCCGCCTGCTGCAGTGGAGTCCCATTCTGCCACAGCAGACGCTATCCCAGTAGAGCTGGCAGCCGCTATTTTTAAAAACCCGGCAGCTCCTGCTGAGCCTCCATGGTGGTCGTTGTCCCGGCTGAAGCCGGCAGCCGCTATTTTTGAAAACCGCCAGCTCCTGCTGAGCCTCCGCGGCAGCCGCTATTTATACCCGTCAACTCCTTACAGAGCCTCCGCCACTAGCTTTCGGTAAGAACAATACAGAAGGATACACTTCCCCCGTAACCTTTTTTTCCCTTTCAAGGATTCATCCTGCTCCTTTCTTGAAAACCCCATTTAATTTCCTTCTATTATCTTAATAGTCAATGTATTTCAGGTGCTGTGCATGTGCATTTTACACTTTCTCCTCACATCCCTCTGGTTCTTTTATCAGTCTCCACAAATTATTCTTGCTTGGTTGTTGACACTTCCACCAATGGGAATAGGCTTCCTTCTGTGGAGACCCCAATTTTTTTGGTTGCTTGGAAATACTTCATCTCAACTGTCTCTTTCACAAGTCACCGCAGTCTGATCTTTCCCTTGTGCAGAAAGTTTAATTATGTGAATCTGATTTGCAAAAAGGCTTCATCAGATTGTGGCATGCTGTATTCTAGTCAGTTATAGTTGAGATGTTCTATAACTCAAGACATCAAGCAGAATTAGTATAGTATATGAAATAGACAGGTATTTTTTGATGGATTATTGTGTAAAGGTAGAAAATGGAAATTCGTAAGATGGCAAAGGAAGATCTTGTTGGTTAAGTGAAACATTGCTTCAATGGATTGAGAATTGGTCAAGTTGCCTAAGATTGAGCAGATGGCTGTGGGTCATTTGGTAGTTAGTTACTGGAGATCTCTCACAGAAATTGATAGCAAGTCTTTTACAAACATTTTATTATCATAATAAATGAGCATTGTATAGGTGTTGGAGTTAAGGTCTTTATGTTAATAGATGTTAAGAAAATGTCTGCGACTTAGAATTGTGAAATAAATTTATTGAAGGGGTTTTATTTGTGCAATACTTCAGAGTAAACTACAGAAAATGTTAGACACAAAATAGGCATTGCTTCAGGTCAGAAACCTTCTTCAGACCAGTATATAATTTATTTAGCGGTTCTTGTGCATAATACAAAGAATGACCATGTTCGGTTGTTAATGGTTAAGTCTTACATCCAGAAATCCAAAGGTCACATTTTTAGACAGGAGTTCAATTTTCACCACAGCAACTGACAATATTTTGGGGGGAAGGATTCATCTGGAATTTAGGAGCTTCTATCAGTAATAATTATTATGTAACTTCTGATTAAAGTGGAAAATCAACACATCTATTAATGTACTTTAGGGATGGAAATTTGCTGCATCTAGAACATGTGACTCTTAACAAGAAGAATGTTTATTTGCTTTACAAAATGGTCGGCAAACCTGTCAAGGGTAGTTGGGGCCAATCTATAGGTAACTTTTAAGGCAGAGATTGATACGTTCTTGATTAGGAAGGGCGTCAAAGGTTACGGGGAGAAAGTAGACACAAAATGCAGGAGTAACTTAGCAGGACAGACAGCATCTCTGGAGAGAAGGAATGGGTGACGTTTCGGGTCGAGACCCTTCTTCATCCTGAGTGGTTATGGAGAGAAGGCAGGGGAATGGGGTTGAGAGTGGGAGACACTCAATGGGCTGAATGACTTAATTCTGCTCCCATGTCTTCTGGTCTTATGGAGACTTTTGATTTTTGTAACCAGCTATTTTGAAAAAGAAGAACCATCTGATGTTAGTGTATTTAGATTCTCAATAAGCAACCAGTGAGGTGCTGCACAGGAGGTTATTACATGAAGACATGAGGAACTGCAGATGCTGGAACCTTGAGTAAAACACAAAGTGCTGGAGTAACTCAGCAGGTCAGTCACTATCTGTGGAGGAAATGGACAGACAATGGTTTGGTTAGGACCTTCACATTAATTGTAGAAGGGAAGCGAAAGTTGGAAATTAGGTTGCGGCAGGACAAAGCCTGCAAGTGATAGGTGGACACAGGTAAGGGGATTTAATTGGGTGTGCACGGGGGGGGGGGGGGTTCTTAAGATAGGATAGAGAAGGTGTTAGTTAAAATTGGAGGATTTAATGCTCATACTAGGTTGTAAAGTAACTAGGTGCAATATGAGATGCTGTTCCTCCAGTCTGTGTTCATTGGATTACAGTAGAGAAAGGATTTGAGATGGATGGACAAGGGCTGGAAATGAAAAGGAGAACAAGAGAGCGTCAGATAAGAATAGAAATGGAGTGAAATGTAAAGCCGGGGGAGGAAAAGGTGGAAGGGAGGGGGTGGATAGTGGGAGAAATGTGCGTGCATTGAGCTGGGGATGAGGAGGCATAGGAAAGAGCTGTGTACCTGTTTTGGCGAACTGAGTCAAGGTTGCTTGGTAGACTGGATTTAACGTGTTCCATAGCCAACCAACCTCTCAAAGGACTTCATGATGGTGGAAGTCCTGGTCACTGGACGGTAGTCGTTAAGGCACGAGATCTTGCTTTTCTTGTTAGTGGTTACAGTGGTCTTCTTGAATTTAATCAAATCATTGCAGAGCGCTGAGAGATGGATGGACTTCTATGTGCCGTATCATTCATTGATCCATCATGCATTTTGGCAGGATATTTCTAAGTGTTCCTGTAAGCAACTGATGAGAGCAATCACTACATAATCCAGAAAAGAGTGTGGTGAACCTGCATTGGATCTGACAAGGAATTTTTCATTCAACTTTTTACTCCTCTGCAGACTGCTCGACGGCAGAAGCGATTGTTCTGTCGTTACCACAACAACAACAACCATCCACGTTTGCTTTTTGCCCCCATCAAAGAGGAAGATGAATGGGACAGTCCGCACATTGTTCGATACTATGAGGTGTTGTCTGATGCAGAAATCGAAAGGATTAAAGTATTAGCCAAGCCCAGGGTGAGTGAACTATCATAGAAACATAGAAACATAGAAAATAGCTGCAGGAGTTGGTCATTAGGCCCTTCAAGCCTGCACCACCATTCAATATGATCATTGCTGATCATCCAAAATCAGTACCCTGTTCCTGCTTTCTCCCCATATCCCTTGATTCCGTTAGCCGTAAGAACTTTATCTAACTCTCTACCATTTGAACTCCAAAATGTACTTAAGTAGTACTTTGTATATCTCATTGAAATATACAGTTTGTCACAATTGTTTGACTGCTTGACCTTGGGGCTGTGTTGTTGAGGGCCTTTTCCTCAACAAGGAAAACTGTGTTTGTTTTCTATCGCACAGCTCTCACTGTGATGTTGGGCTTCACTTTGACCTTGCTGTGAACGATGCTTTCGTTGGTTCTGTATTAATTTACATCCATAAATAATCAAATGGAAAATACCGTACAAAGTTCCAATCAGTTATTCGATAATTGTGAAATCCGCTTAATCCACTTGGAAGAATTTTATAAAATTGGCAACCTACAGTTATTATTGGCTAAAAAAATAATAATTGTAATTTAGTGCAAAAATGCTAGTTTGGGAAAGAGAATTTTATTCTAATCAAATGGTTCGACAGCAAGTTCCTTGGCTTCCATCCAAACCCAACATTTATTACGCAGATTATCGTGAAATTCTGGCCCTAAAGCCGAGAAACAAAGCCAATTTTCTACAACTTAGCTAAAAATGCATTGTACTTTGTTATTAATATTTGTTTGAGGAGAATGAAGACCATATAATCTTTGTGCTTACTTTACAGAGCTGCCCCTTCAGGTTTGTTGTGCTTATCCCACTATTGACAATGTTAAGAAAGTCTTGACGTATTAGCTACCATTTTGTGATTGGCTTTGGAAAGGGTGCTGGCCCAAGCACTCTCAGAAATCTTCTGAAATAATGGCAATGAGGACAAAAATTCCACCATGCTCTACCAACCACTTCTCAGCTTTATAAATCGCTAAACAGTTTAATATTTTACTATTAATAATAATAATATAAGAGCAAAGGATAAATGGAGTTGAGGATTGAATAGTTGACTGAGGTCTAAGGTAATTCTTGGGTCCGGCTGTAACTGTGGGCAGAGAAACAGAGGTAACGCTTCAGGTTGCACACCTTTCATTGGGAATGGGAGAGAGAAAAGGCTTGTTAAACTGCAGGGAGAGTGCAGAGATTTCTCCGATAAGGATAAAACGGGGATCCCATGCTGAGCAGTCCAGCATTTTCTGCTTTTAGTTTAGATTTCCAGCACATAAAGGTTTTTTTAAATTGTTGTTGAATATTTAACGAACAAATTCTGAAATTGAAAGGGCTAAAGAATTAGCCAAGCCCAGGGTGAGTGAGCTATATCATAGAAATATAGAAACATAGAAAATAGGTACAGGAGTAGGCAATTTGACCCTTCGAGCCAGCACCACCATTCAATATGATCATGGCTGACCTTCCAAAATCAGCACCCCATTCCTGCTTTCTCCCCATATCCTTTGATTCTGTTAGCCCTAAGAGCTATATCTAAATCCCAGATGATGCCGGCTGCCTTTTTGAGGCAGCGTCTCCCATAGATCCCTTCGATAGTCTGGAGGACAGTACCCGTGATGGACTGGCAATGTTCACCACCTTTTATAATTAAGTACATAAAGACTTATAATAACACTACTGATGCTGGGAATCGGAATCCAAACTGAAAATGCTGGTAATAATTAAACATATCAGTTGGAATACATGTTTTGAACAGGTGAATTTAATTCTACTCTGTACCTAAAGTGGCTGTCTCACCGTTCACATTGAAATTCCTGACGTAAGTAGGTCCTTCAGGGATCAGTGAGAATTCAGCACCTTTTATTGGATGTATTATTCATGCATTAATAAAATGTTGGCATGATGGAATAAATGGTAATTAATGTTGCATTTGAGTCCAACCAGTTGATCATTCACCCTCTGTTCTATGACACTCCTCAATGCAAGAAGATAAATAATGATCTTATGGCAAGTAGTCAAGGTGACGTACCTTGGTGGCCTGTATTTTGATCTAATGAGGATTTGCTAGCTGCAGAATCAATCGTGATGCTGTGCCAAAATCTATAGGCAATAGAATAGTGATTAACCACGCATGCGGTCATTTAATTGGTAGTCATTATGGAGCCCAGGTCAGATGATGCGTAGGTTGGAGCTTTGCCTTTGATCAGTTCAAATGTATTTAATTGTGAATCAATTGTTTGTGTGCAGAGAGCCAACTTACCTTCTGATCTTTCAATCTCACAGTTGGCCAGAGCCACAGTTAGGAATTCAGTCACTGGGATCCTAGAGACAGCGAACTATAGAATCAGTAAGAGGTAAGAGTGATTGCCACGGCAACCAAAGCAGCCAAGGCTTTTGATTGGTTTCGTAGCCCCTTTAAAATCTCTGCTGCCAAATCAGAAGACCAATCAAAAGTAGAACCTGGAGGCTTTGTTGTCTTTTTTTGTGCGTGTCCTGTGATTTATTGCGTTTTATTTTCTTAACACAGCTGGCTCGAGCAACAGTGCGTGACCCTAAAACGGGTATTCTAACTGTAGCCCATTACAGAGTCTCTAAAAGGTAAGCTTTGAACAAAAAGCCAGGGGTCTCTGCAGATCAAAGCACAGACTACCCTTAAGGCCACCTCTGTGGTGGAAGAAGAAAAATGGCATGCAACATTTCAGTAACCGCATGTGAAGATGTCAAGATGAAAAGCTTAATGCTCACATTCAAAGCTGCTTTCAAAATCCTTCTCTGTTTCAACCTGGCATTGTTTCAGTAGCAACCAGAACTGTTTTTCCCACTTGTACCCTGGATACACGCATGTGCAAATGCATTCACTCGCGCTGCTTGTAAAATCTCAATATACATTTTGAAGTCCTTGGAAAAATGAACCAGCTGCAGGATCTTCAGCACATTAAGACTAAAGATGAGTTTTGTTCATTTGCCTTCTGAAATTTTTTCACGTTCCTCTTTCTCAAACAACTGCAATAATTCCCCATTTAATGGATGTTTCTTCAAAGGCAATGGCCATCGGCTGAGTTTCATGGTTACTATGTTGTGTGGTAGAGTTCTCACTAGGTGATTCCAAGAAAGAGAACAGTTACAGTGCTATTAAGATGAAAGATGAAAGTCCAGGTGCCGGCGCCAGAGTTGTTGAGCCTCAGTCAAAACAGCTTCACTTCTGAAAGGAGAGATTATGTTGAGAAACATAAAGTGGAGCCAAAGGAACTGCTGCAAGGTTGAGCAAAGTGGGAAGATAAATGAGTTTAGCAGTCGTTTAGATTCTCCATCTGGGTTTTGAAAGAAAGGACTCACTAGGAGTTCAAGCATTCCATATGGTGACACACTTTGCAAGTTAATAAGCACAATAGGTTGACATATAAGATTTTATGATGACAGATTGGATCATTGATTGTTTCAAATGAAATTAGCTGCCTTAAAACTTACATTTATGTCACGAGGTTTTAATTAGTGCAGAAATTAAAAATAAAAGCTAAATGAAAAATGGGGATTTTGTTTTCGCTGAACAAATAGATCTATCTGGCATGCACAGTCCAAATGAAAGTTGGAAGCAAATTTCAAAATGAACTGGAGAAGTTCCTAATTCTGGTGGTACATGCTTTCAATTATTTACCTTCTGCCACCGAGAAGGGGGGGAATAGGTAAAGACCCAGGGTGTGAGTGGTATTTGATTATGTTGCCACAGGAGGCATGCATGTTTATGGAGTCAATGGGGAAGAGATTGGTTTGTGTGATGAACAGGACTGCATCCACAACTCTACAATTTTTTGCAGTACTGGATTGAGCAGTTGGCAGACTAACGTGAAGCATCCTGATTGCATAGTTTCCATGGTGCTTCTGTAGAAATTGGTAAGAGTCATTGGAAACATGCCAAATTTCCCAAGTCGTCTGAGGAACAAGAACCAGTGGTGTTTCTTTAGCTTTCTTGGCCATAGCATCACTGCGGTTGAACCAGGACAGAGTGCTGGTGATAATTAAACTTGGATACTTGAAGCTCCTGATCATCTCCGCCTCAGCACCGTTGATGCTGATTGGTGCGTGTACACCATCCCATTGTCTGAGGTCAATGACTAGCTCTTTCATCTTGCTGACATTGAGGGAGAGGTCGTTGTCTTAACACCATGTTACTAAGCTTTTTATCTCCTTCCTGTTTTGGGTCGTCATTGTTTGATATCCAGCCCTCTCTGGTGATGTCATCTGCAAACCTGTAAATGGAATTGAAGCAGAATTTGTTTATGTGTACATAGAGAGTAAGTATAGTTAGAGACTGAGAGCACATCCTCACGGGGCACCCTTATTAAGTTATTGTGGAATATGTCTTGTTGCCTAAGCTTATTGATTGCGCTCTTTGGGTCAGGAAGTCAATGATACAGTTGCCAAGGTGGGTACTGAGTCCTAGGTCCAGGAGTTTTGGGATGAGTTTGGCTGAGATTATGGTGTTGAAGGCAGATCTACAGCGAATGAATTGGAATGAATAGGAGAAAAGACGAGAATGTAGAAAAAAAATGGAATTAATATAAATGCTTGATGGTTCGTGTGGACTTCGGCTTGTTTCCATGCTGTATCTTTCTATAACTGCATAAGTAGTTGCTGCCAGCATTCCCTGAGCAAATGGGCTATTGGTGGGCTTGCACCAAACTGTTTATGGAGAATAAGATTAATGTATTTAATTTTAAGAGGAGAAGGAACAGAAAATGCAGTAACTTCTCCCAATAACAACAGACTAATTCCCCTGTAAAATTGATAGTGAATAGAGGACAAAAAACAAATCTCAGTCATTTAAACCAATGCGTTTACCAAATATGGTTAACAGAGGAGTTTACTAGGCCTTCAACACTGCCCAGCTGTGGAATGTTATATGCCAGTGATTTGGAAGATAAATTCTGCTTGGTGCTGAGAAAAAGGAAGGATGTGTTTTTAAATGGATAAATCTCTCCAAAGTGTTAGCAAAAGCCTGTTGGATCCTATGACCACCGCCACTAATTGCATGATATGTTTATCCGGTGTGATAACTGTTTTAATTAGCTGCTATCATTAAACTCTTTAGCATACTGAAATATATGTTTGCAGCATTGTAGATAATTCTCAGCAGTGTGCTTTGATTTTCACCAGGTGGCAACCTAAAGCTATTCAGTTGTGAGATTTTATTGTTGGACAAAAGTACAATGGTTTTCAACTGTTGAGCATCAATGTGCTCGGGTATTGTTGTCCTGGCTGCTCAGGTTAAATCAACAGACACGAGATATGATGCTTGTGAATCCTTGATCATGATATATCTTGCACGTCTGTCAGCTTAATTGTCCATGCACATAAGCTACACGAGGCCTCCTTTGCTTCTTCAGTCCTTGGCACGAGAGTATCGCTACAAGGCCAACGTTTATTGCAATCCCAAGCACCTTCTTGGCTTGCTGTGTTCAATATGCTTCCAAAATGCTTTTGGTCAGGATTTCCAGGAGCTAGCCAGAGCAATGATGAATTTTCAAGCCCAGTATTGCGTGTGACCGTGAGGGTAACGTGGTAGTGTTGGCAATCACGTGTGCCTGCTGTCCTTGCCCTTCTTGCTGATATTTGCCTTTGGGATTGACAGATGATATTGTCATGGTCTAGGTTACTAGACTATGATATTGGCATAGTCTAGGTAACTGCTGTGCATAAGGTAGGTGATAATGCAGCCACTGTGAGATGGTGGTGGAGGGAATTAATGTTTAGAGTGATTGACAAGGTGCCGGTAATGTGAGCTGCTCTGTCCTGGATGCTGTTGAAATATTTAAACCTTGGATCTGCACTCAACCAGGATAGGTGGGAATACTCCTGAGTTGTACTTTGAGTGTAGGAAGACTTGCATTTCAGGTCACAGAATACCCAACTGCTGGTAGACACAAAATGCTGGAGTCAATCAGCGGGACAGGCAGCATCTCTGGAGAGAAGGAATGGATGACGTTTCGATTCAAGACCCTTCTTCAGAATGACCTGAGGTCACCAATTCCTTCTCTCTGCCTGTCCCACTGAGTTACTCCAGCATTTTGTGTCTACTTTCGATTTAAACCAGCATCTGCAGTTCTTTCTTGCACATACCCAGCTGCTGACCTACCTGTAGCCACAGTATTTTGCGTGGCTGGTCCAATTAAACTTCTGGTCAATGGTGATTTCCCAAAAGATTCACATTAGGGAAGATAAAGCCAATAGATGTTAAGATCCTGTCCAAATAATTATCTGGTATGTTTGTGATATGCATAAGATCTAGGTCCTGCTGTGCCAAGGAATACATTTCTTCATTTATCTGAGAAGTTGCAAGGGGAATTGAGTACTGCGTGACGGTCAGCGAACATTGTCAATCCAGACATAATGAACATTTGGTCAATGAAGAAGCAGCTGAGGGTAATTGGGTCCTGAACATTGCTTGAGGAATGCTGCAGTGATCTCCCAGAGGTGGAAAGAAGGACCATCAACATCCTTCTGTGACCCATGATGATATCGACTGATAGTTTCTACCAGATGCCTATTGACTTCAATTTTAACAGGATTCCAAGTTGCTACAATCTGTCAATTGTGCTTTAAAGACATAGAAAATAGAACAGGACATCACAGGAATAGACTCTTACACCCACAATATCCGAGCCAAACATGATGCCAAGTTAAAGTAATCTTCTCTGCCTGCATCCCTCCATTCTCTGCATATCCAAGTGCCTCTTGAAAAGCCTATAAAGTGCTACTATTGTATTTTCCTCCACCACCATGCCTGGTAGCGTGTTCCAGGCACCCATCACTCACTTGCCCTACACATTTCCCTTCAAACTTTACCTCTCTCAGCTTAAAGCTATGCCCTCTAGTCTTTGATTGTTCCACCGCGGGAGAAAGGTTCTGACTGTCTACCCTATCTATGCCCCTCATCATTTTGTATACTTCTGTCAGGTCTCCCCTCAGCCTCCAATGTGCCAAATAAAACAATACAAGTACGTCCAACTTCTTCCTTAAAGCTAATGCCCTCTAATCTACAATGCAGATGAATAAAGTTTGAGTGGTTGAAAGTTGAGGGTACTTGTCCATCTTCCTGGATCTCTTTGGGCATTTGCTTGCACCTCCATTTACCCTGACAATGGAATCCTGCACTGTTACTACTCTGAAAGGCATAAGGTGTTGACGTAACCCCTGATCTCCATTGAACCTCCTTCCCAAAGTCTATAGGTTAATGCTGCGTTCCTAGAGGGTCAAGAGTCAAGAGAGTTTTATTGTCGTATGTCCCAGATAGAACAATTAAATTCTTACTTGCAGCAGCACAGCAGAATATGTAAACATAGTACATAGTCTTCTCTTTGATTGAGAAAAGGCAGGTGATTAAAACTTGGCAGCATGTTTTACACGATGAAGTCAATGGAAAATGGATTAGTTTTTTTTGTGTTTTTAGTAACTTTCTCTTTCCCGCGGTGAATAACACGAGAGGTCTCAGTGCGGTTGTTGAGCAGCTGTGATGGCATTGGGTACTAGTGGTACTAGAACAAATTGTTTGGCCCTTTTTATTTTTGAATGCCTTATGTTTGCTACAGAAACAGAGCTCTCAATTCAGCCTGGAACTTCATTGACATGCCTCCTCTATGCTAACATGCAATTACCAATCTGTTCTTCTGCTTGGCTTTTCCGAAAACAAACCTAAAAGAGGATAATGTTGAACCAAATAACTTGCTGGCTTGAGATGATGTCACTGTTCGGTATGTTGCTGTCATTCAGTTAAAGTGATCATTTTACAGCCTGTCCTTGTAATTTATTCTGTCACATTTCCAGACTGTAACTCTCCATTAAAGTCCTGCTACATTCTATTTCCAATGATGCTGTCCAGATGTTCCTGCACGTGTTCTGAGTCTGAATCCATAATACTGATCAAGCCTAACATTGAGGATGGGAGCAGCTTATAATCATCATCAAATTGTTTGGTCCAACATTAGAGTCTGGATTCCAGCAGACACTTGGTTGTGCACTGTTGCTTTATTAGCATGATCCATCCAGTAACTCCAGGATGAAGGTTATTCATTCCTGTTTTGATTGTGCACAGTTTCCAAGATGGGAGCATCTAGACAGGTTTCCTAGTGCCTTGTTCAGCTTTGTTTTGTTTGTCACTTTCTCTCCAGTGCCTGGTTGGATGATGATGAAGATGCTGTCGTGCACCGGGTCAACCAGCGGATAGCAGACATCACGGGCCTGGATGTGGAGACAGCCGAGTTACTTCAGGTACTCGACCCAGGGCTCTGAGTCTGTGGAGTAAGATGGTGAAGGATGTCATGGGGTTGGACCAGTCCTACCTCTTCTCCCCTCTCCCATCAGGCACGAGCCGCAGAAGTTTTGAAAACACATACCTCAAGATTCAGGGACAGTTTCTTCCCAGCTGTAATCAGCTCTGATGAACGGTCCTCTCATCAATTATAGTGCAGTCCCATCTATTTCATTAGAGACATTTTATCGGATTTCAATGTTATATCTTGCACTAAATGTTGTTCCTTTATCCTTTACCAGTGGACGGCTTGTTGGTATTCATGTGCATTCATTTGAATGGATACCACACGAACAAAAGCATTTCACGTGATAATAATAAACTAAACTAAACATATATGTCACATAAGGAGGCCATGCAGCTCATCATATCCATACCTAGGTTTGTGACAATGGGTCGGAAATGGCCTGGGCAGTAAGGGCCCACAGAAAAGCATGAGGACTGAGGCATATCCAAAATTAGAATGCCATAGGGGGAGATAATGTGGGATTGCAGCTCCTCACATTTGGGCTCTGTAACCAATAAGAATGATTCTTGATTCTATAGAAGAGCAACAAAATAAATATGTAAGTCCATTTTTATTGGTGATCTTGGCAAATCTTATAAAGCCCAAGTAGCTAGGGCACTTTTAGTTTCATCAGTCCATAAACTGTCAGTCATTGAGATATGAGTATCCATTATGGGATTGTGGTAGATGGCATCTATTACGCATCTATTAGTTTGCCATCATGGATGCCAGAACTTATTAAAAAATATGTTAAGGGCAGCACAGTGGCACAGCTAGTAGAGCTGCCACTCACAGCACCAGAGCCCTGGGATCAATCCTGACCTTGGGTGCTGTTTGTGTAGATTTCCCATGTTCTCCCACGACCACATGGGTTTCCTCCGGATTCCTCTCACTTCCCAGAGACTTGTGGGCTTGTAGGTTAATTGACCTTGGTAAAATTACCCTGAGTATGTAGAGAGTGGATGAGAAAGTGGGATAACATAGAACAAGTGTAAATGGGTGATTAATGGTTGACATGGACTCAATGGGCCGAATGTTTCCATGCTGTTTTAGAGATACCAAAATAAAGGGCCTGTCCCACTTGGGTGACCTAATCTGCGAGTTTAAAAGAGTGTCTTCGACCTTCAAACTCACAGCATGGTCGACACGAGGTCCTAGGATGTCTTGTGAGGTTGCTGGAACTCTCCTTCATACTCGAGAGAAGTTCCGGAATACTCACGGCCTCAGCTGGTATGGGAGGAGGTTTTCTTATTACCATGGGGATAAAAAGCTGCATTAAGTTTGTCAACGAGCCAGAAAACTTCTGCTGACTTCTTCATTCAGCCTTTTCCTGTCCCATATTTCCTGTTGTTGGGGAGAAAAATGTACCTGAATATTTTTTTTCCAAAAGGAAGTTGGTAATTTAGGAAACCATCAAGACTGCAGATGTTGGAATCTGAAACAAAAACAGAACTGCTGGAAGAACGCAAGCAGTTAAACAACCTCTGGCAAGAGAAATAAGTTAAAGTTTCAGGACTGCACCCTTCCTTAGAACAGAGAAGTGTGAGGTGTTGCATTTTGGGATGACGAACAAGGGCAGGACCTACACAGTAAATGGTAGGCCTCTGGGTAGTGTAGAGCAGAGGGATCTGGAAGTACAGGTGCATGGTTCCTTGAAAGTCGAGTCCCAGGTAGATAAGGTGGTGAACAAGGCTTTTGCCACTTTGGCCTTCATCAGTCAGAGTATTGAGTATAGACGTTGGGAGGTCATGTTGCAGTTGTGTAAGATGTTGGTAAGACTGCATTTATAATATTGTGTTCAGTTCTGGACACCATGTTATAGGAAAGATATTGTCTAGCTTGAAAGGATTCAAAAAAAAAAAACAAGAATGTTGCCAGGACTAGAGGTATGTGCTAAAGGGACAGGTTGAGTAGGCTGGGTCTTTATTCCATGGAGAGTAGGAGGATGTCACTGGACAGCTACCACCCTCCTCAAGCTGGGCAGCCCCCAGCCAATAAGGTGCTGTCCCGCCACGGTCTGCTATCCTCACTGGGTGCGCGGGGATTAGGAACCATCTGAACAGCAGATCGCAACCTTCGCACCTACCAACAAAAGAACACATCAAAAGAGACCAGCTCTAAAACTGGGAACTTGGAATGTCCGGACAATGATGACCGGCCTCTCTGAAAACCTGCAGGACATCAGCAATTCCAGGAGCTGTCATAAACGACGAGCTCAAGAGACATAGCCACCCTTCAATAAACAAGGCTGGCAGACTCGTGCACACTGAAGGAGAACGAGTACACGCTTTACTGGCAGGGGAAGGACTCTGACAAGCCCAGAGAGCACGGAGTAGGTTTTGCAGTAAGGAACAGCCTGCTGAACATGGTGGAATCAGGCAGTAATGACTCGGAGCGACTCCTGACTCTCCGTCTTAACACCAGCGCAGGCCCAGTCACTCTTGTCAGCGTGTATGCCCCGACACTGTCCTCCACATCAGACACAAAGGACGAGTTCTATGAGAACCTCGCATCCATCATCAGCAGCATCCCCAGCAAGGAAGAACTTGATCTCCTGGGCGACTTCTAAGCCAGAGTGGGGGCATACTACGAATCGTGGTCTTCCTGACTTGAGCAGTTTGGTGTGGGCAAAATGAATGATAACGGACAGCGACTGCTTGAGCTGTGCACTTACTATGACCTGTGCATCCCCAACTCGTACTTCCAGACAAAGCCCCACCATAAGGTTTCATGGAGTTACCCACGCTCATAGCATTGGCATCAACCAAACAGGTTTTACTGTAACAAGAAGTAGGGGAACCCCCGCATCGGTGTCAGCAAGATGCCCCGTCCAGATCTTGTGGAACAGTTTGCAGAGATTTTTTGAGAGAGAACTTGGCACCTCCTGGAGACTCTGCAACAGAGAAGTGGGACATTCTGCAGGACACCATGTACCGCACAGCTTTGGCTAGCTTTGGGAAGAAGACCTCGAAGACACATGAGTGGTTTGAGGACAGGTCGACCGAGATGACTCCCGTCATCGAAGCAAAGTGCGTCGACCCAGCCGAGTACAAGAGGTTAGCTAACGAGAAGAACCTGCAGATCATCAGGGCTACCAGGAGCAAGGTTCACCAGACTGCCAGGAGTTGCGCCAATGACTACTGGACACAGCGTAGTGAGGACCAGACACATGCCAGGAGTAATTAATCTGGGTAGGCAGTCAGTCGGCTTTAAAAAAATCTTAAACTGCACATGCGCAGATTGTTTTCCTCTCGGTAAGCTGTCAGTCGACTTTTATAAAGTCTTCAAAAGCCATATCTCTTAATAAAGTTCAGATTTCCCGGCCATGAAGACGCATCCCCATTTTGAGTTGCTACATTTTGAAAGAAGACTGGCGGTATATAGAATTTCTCATGCTCAAAAAAAATTATATATATATATAGAAAGTAACAATTCAATTTGCCCAAGGCTTCCAAGTCTCCTTCATTCTGAATTACTGAATGGGTGGGGGGTGGAGGGTGGAGAGATGGTGGGAAAAACGGGAGCACACCGGGACAAGTTGAATGAGCTGTCATCTTATTGAATAACAATACTAGATCAAGGGACCAATTGGAGGGAGGGTTCCTTTCACAGCATGTGGGGGGTCTGGTCAGGGGTAAAGTTGCGGGGAAGGCAGGAGCATTGAGAAGGAGGGAGTTGGGGATTATGCCAGTAACCCACTCACCGCTGCCACGGCGCTCTGGGCGCAGTGCCACTGCATTGTGGCTGGGGAGGGAAGTAGCTCAGGTGGCTGCGGGTGACTGCCGGGACCTCAGCGCCTTCTGCCGCCCCGCTCACCTCTGGCAGTGCTCTCCGTCTGAACTGTGAGGGTACCAGCTCAAGAAACAAAAACCAGCTCAGCAGGCGATGGATAACACGACAATGGGCGGTGGAGCTTACTCCTGTGTCAGCGCGAACAAGGGACCGATTGAGGTTACTCGCACTGACACAGGAGTAAGCTGCACCGCCCGCTGTTCTGTTATCCATAGCCTGATGACCAGCTCTTCAGCTGGTTGCTGGCATGATCCACGACCCCCTCCTTCTCAACCCTCCAGCCCTCCCCGCAACTTTACCCGTGGCCAGACTCCCCACACGCTGTGAAAGGAACTCTCTCTCCCCCCCTCCCCCCCCCCCGCAGCATTGTCCTTTCACAGCCGCTTCCCATCAGCTGCCGTTCTTGATGTTGCTGTACTGAGGGATAACCAAGTCTATCTTTCTTGGCTAACAACCCAACCTTTGGCATCCAAGGCGCATGTAAATTTTCGTGCCTTATTTTTGGGTAAACAAATAGCGTCTTCATTGCCGGAAAATACGGTATTTAAAAACAGATAGCTCAAAAACATCTACGTACCACATGATTTGTACACAAACCATTTTTCTCACTTTGTTTCTTAAGATACTCTTAAGATAAAGACAATCCATGTTTGAAAAACCCGCCAAAAAAACTTACGCTCGCATGTGCAGTAGGCTGCTGCGCATGCGCAGTACGCAATCCATGGTGCAAAGGCAGAATTTCAATGACAAGCTCCCCTTGTCATTGAAAGGCTTGAAGCAGCATCGACGGCACGTGAGCTGCACAGACCTTTGCGCATTACATGTACTGCGGATGAAAGGCACGAAAGAGATCGCTTAGGTAGGCATAATTCTCCCGTGCCTTTACTATTTATATGTAATAATTTCCCGTTTTTAAATTTTAGTCAGGGTAGGCAGTGCCTACCTTGCCTACCCTGACAGCACGTGCCTGGTGAGGACATCCAGATGGCTGCCATAACAGGGAACGTCAGGGGAATGCACGATGGCATTAAGAAGGCACAAAGGCCAGTCCGGAGCAAGACAGCCGCCCTCAAATCTTCCACTGGGGAAGTAATCACAGACGAATGCCAGCAGATGGAGAGATGGGTGGAACAATACTCCGACCTCTACTCGAGAGAGAACACTGTGTCCCCCTCAGCCCTTGATGCCATCGAATGCCTGCCGACCATGGATGAGTTAGGGGCCTGTTCCACAGGCCCCAAAATCCTGGGGTGCCGCGCGCGAACGCTCGTCACTGCCTACGTCACCACGCACCATGCGTGGGTAATGCATGCTGTGACGCATAAATGATGTAGCGTAAATGACGCGCAAATGATGCCCAATGACGCAGAGCCGACGGTCAAAGAGCTCAGCTAGGCCATTGACAGCCTGGCCTCAGGCAAGGCCCCAGGCAGCGAAGGGATTCTCCCTGACCTGATCAAGCATTGCAAGACTACCTTAAGGGCCTGTCCCACCAGCATGTGACTCCATGCGGTGAGCGCGACCGAACGTAGTCGCTTGAGCCGTCCGGCCTCGCGAGGCCGGTCCCACTTCGATCGCCGAAGCCGTATGGAGTTGTGCGGAGCTGGTCCTGACATCGTGCGGGGCTCCAAAAAATTGACCGTGTTCAAAAATTCCGCGCGGCAACGGCCTGTCGCCCGCAGCCGCCTCGACGCATTACGCACTACCTCGACATCGTGCCTCCTTGACCCTCTCTGTGTGCCTCCGTGACCCTCTGTGTGCCTCCGTGACCCTCTATCTGTGTGCCTCCGTGGCCCTCTCTCTATATGCCTCCGTGTCTCTCTCTCTGTGTGTCCCTCTCTGTCCTTGCGAACTTACCGCGGACTTCGCTCCAACTTCGCGCCACTTTGCGCCATTCACCCGACCTCCACGCGGCCCCCGCTGCCGGTTTGGTCGTGCTCGCCGCATGCAGGCGCATGCTGGTGGGACCGGCCCTGTACGGGGATCACTCGACCACGGCGCGGCCCCCCGCTTCCAGTTTGGTCGCGTTTGCAGCATGCAGTTCGCATGCTCGTGGGACAGGCCCATTACTGCTTCCTATGTATGAAGTCCTCTGCCAGTGCTGGCAAGAAGGAGCTGTACCGCGGAACATGGGGGATGCCACGATCATTATCCTCTACAAGATCAAGGGCGAGAGAAGTGACTTTAACAACTACAGAGGCATCTCCCTCCTCAAAATCGTCAGCAAGGTCTGTGCTCAGTTCATCTTGATCCGCCTGCAGAAGGTGGCAGAACGTGTCTCCCCAGAGTCACAGTGCGGTGTCTGAGTTGGAAGGTCAACAGTGGACATGGTCGTCTCCCTTTGTCAGCTCCAGGAGAAGTGCAGAGAACAACGAATGCCCCTGTATGTTGCTTTCATTGACCTCACCAAGGCGTTCGATCTCGTCAGCAGAGATGGCCTATTTAACGCTCTGCCAAAGATTGGCTGCCCGCCAAAACAGCAGAGCATGACAGTGCAGTTCAATGGCAGCTTCTCTGAGCCCTTTGACATCCGCAGTGGCATCAAACAAGGCTGCGTCCTCGCTCTCACGCAGTTTGGGGATTTTCTTCGCTCTGCTCCCAAAACATGCCTTCGGCACTGCAAGAGGGGGATCAGATGGCAGGCTCTTTAACCTCACCCGCCTCAGAGGAAGGACAAATGTACGTGAAGCTCTCCTCAGAGACATGTTGTTTGCCAGTGACGACGACCACTTCTATTGGGCATGCAAGGACTTAGGGCTGACCATAAGCTTGAAGAAAACGAACGACTTGGGGCAGGATACAGAGGCGCCGTCTGTCATCACCATCGATGACTACAAACTTGATGCTGTCCATCAGTTCACGTACCTCGGCTCCACAATCACCGACAACCTCTCCTTGGACACAAAGATTCGTAAGAGGATCAGGAAGGTAGCTACAACTCTCGCTCGCCTCGCAACTCGAGTGTGGACCAACCCAAAGCTGACAGTGAAGGCAAAGATGGCAGTCTACAATGCCTGTGTCAACAGCACGCTGCTGTACAGCAGTGGGACATGGACTACATATGCCAGGCAGGAGAGAAGACTCAACACCTTCCACCTGGGAAGCTCCCGCCATATCCTGGGCATATCCTGGCAAGACAGAGTGTCCAACTCTGAGATATCCTGCCTCGCGCTGGCCTTTCCAGTATGTACACTCTACTCAGGCAGCGCAGACTGCGGTGGGTGGGCCAGGCCATATGCACCGCATGGAGTATGGCCGTATTTAAAAAGACATCTCGTATGGAGAGCTGACATCTGGGAGGAGAACCATCAGCCGCCCCCAGCTACGTTACAAGGACGTCTGCAAGAGAGATATGATGGTGCTCGAAATCGATGTGGAGTCCTGGGAGAGCCTTGCAGTTGACCGCACAAGGTGGAGAGGTACCCTGAACCAACATCTCAAAACGGGTTGAAGAGAAACTGTTGAACGCAGCGGCAAACAAGCGGGCACGCAGAAAGGAGCGCAGCAACTTCAACAAACCAGAGACCACACACAAATGTGAATTTTGCCAAAGAGACTGTCACTCCCACATTGGTCACTTCAGCCACAAGCGACACTGCTCTTGCTGAGGTTTGGATCCAGCAGCCAACAACTAGGATGCATCACCCATTGTCAGTCATGACTGAGGGGGGCCTACAAGGAGGATGAGGGGAGATCTTTAGGTATACAAAATCATGAGAGGAATAGATCGGGTAGATGCACAGTTTTTTTACCCAGAGTAGGGGAATCGAGGACCGAGAGGACATAGATTCAAGGTGAAGGGGAAAAGATTTAATAGGAATCTGAGGGGTAATTTTTTCACACAGGGGGTGGTGGGTGTATGGAACAAGCTGCCAGAGGATGTAGTTGAGGCTGGGGTTATCCCATCGTTTAGGAAACAGTTGGACAGGTACATGGATAGGACAAATTTGGAGAGTTATGGACCAAGCGCAGGCAAGACTAGGGCAGCTGGGACATTGTTGGCCAGATACATTCGATTACTCTATGACTGGTGGTCCTCCCACACCGAACAATGGCAGGAGCCACTGTTAGGGTCAGAGCTTTCTACGTTGAGTTGATTGCATCTACAACAACATGGCAAAAGAAAATAAGTGTCCAATTGTCAAAGTTGGCAAGGTCATGGTGGAGAGGTATGGGTGCGAAAGAGTACGGATTGGGTCTTGCATTCACAGTACAATTATTGTGGGGTTAACAGCTTCCTAGCTCATGTTTCGGATTCTGAGATCTCGAAGCTATCCATTCAGGGAGGAGGATATAACCAAGGATGAGCTATCTACCCCTGGTGTCCACATCTGGAAAACATTACAGCAGAAGTTCCTGGGCAAGGTGGGGCCAGCTCTGGCCAGGTAGTGAGACAACAAAGAAATACTCATAAACATGACTAACAAGGAGAGAGGAAATAAAGCCTGTCCTACCATGAATATATGCTTGCCATTTCTTCAATGCAGGTGTAGGTAACTTAGGAAATCCTTGTTATCTGGAGCAGCAGAGTGGCACAGTTGGTAGAGTTTGATCCCGACCTCAGGTGCTGTCTGTGTGAGATTACATGTTCTCCCTGTGACCGTGTAGATTTTTTCCGGATGTTGCTGTTTACTCCCACATCCCTAAGATGCGGTAACCCCTGCGAGATTGTAGCTTAATTGATCTCTATAAATTCCCCCTATTGTCTGGAGAGTGAATGCGAAAGTGGGTTAACCTAGAATTTATGTGAACGGGAGATCTTAGATTGACTTGGACTCGGTTGGCTGAAGGACCTGTTTCCATGCTGGATCTTTCCAATTTAATTCAAAGAACTTGAAGAAAAATCAAGCAGCTAGATGAACTTGGCTGGTTAGGACGGAAATGTGCAGATGATGTGTCACGTCGGGACACTTCCTCAACAGTTTTTTTGCGAAAGATTCCAGCATCTGCAGTTTTTTGTGTCTCTTCAATGGAACTTGAACTTCACAGGTAATTGTTCATGTTATCTTAACCTACAACAGAATCAGCCCAGTGATATTCTATTTTGTGCTCTGACCTTTACACTGCATCTGAGATGTGCTGATACTGAGTTGCTGGCTGTGCATTTTTTCATATTTTGCTGATGTTTGTCTTTGTTGCAGGTGGCAAATTATGGAGTAGGAGGGCAGTATGAACCACACTTTGACTTCTCCAGAGTAAGTGGTGACAATATCCATTCCAGACTTGACTCCCAAATTCTTCTCGATAACTAATCCTAAAGCTCTTCTGGAATGCAATTGTTGGGACTCGGGTGCCTTTAGATAAAAACCATAATAATTTCCTCAAAATCTGTAACTCTATCCAGGATGAGTATAGTCGGAATGAAATGAAATCATGGGCCTTTTTATTCCAAACGGAACAATGTGCTGAAATTGTCTACAGCTATATAACTCATTAGCTTCAAACCTCAAAACACTGATTCAATCAATCATTGTTATTTAAAAATAAAGCAGAAGGTGATGGATCTAATCAGCTAGTCAGGCAGCCCGAGTTAATGTTTCAGGTTGATCACCTAGAGTGTGGAACGAAAATAGTTTTAAAATCTTGGGAAAGGGGAGAGAATTGAAGGAAACATAAATAAATTATGAAGAATGGTCTGTTTTCCATTCATCTCCCCTGCCACAGCCTTCCCGCATTGTAAAACGTGTAACATCTCTGATTCTTCATCAGAATCAGTAAAAATGTTAATCGCAAATGTTAACTGTTCTTCTCTTCACCAATGTTGCCTGACACGCAAAGTATTCCTAACATTTAGATACAAGGAACTGCAGATGTTGTCCTCAAAAAAGACACAAAGTGCTGGAGTAACTCATTGGGTAAGGCAATATCCATGGAGAACATGGATAGATGACTTTTCGGGTCCTAACCTGAACCGTTGCCCATCCATGTTCTCCAGAGATGCTGACTGATCTGCCGAGTTACTCCAGCACTTTGTGTTTTTTTTAATTGCTAATATTTTCTACTTTTGCTTTAATATCCTGCATTTATAGTTTATTTTTGCTTCTAATGTATTAATCTGTACTTCACTTTAACCAATGCTCACACAGATCATTTGTACTGCTTCACTATCTCATGGTATCAGTGGCCTGGGGACCCTCCCCTCTTTGGGCCAATCTTCCAGGATTTCTTCAGCGATCGTACTTTAACCTTTTGAAGTACGACTGTGAACAATGACTAGGAGGGCAATGATTTTTAAACTTTTTTATTATTATTAATAAAAATATTAGATATAGAAACTGGGAGTGTATGGCTTGGTAGAATGTTTTAGAGCCAACATCAAGGGACAAAACGTCCAAGAAGGCTGGAGTTGCAAGGAACTGTGGATGCAGGAACCTTGAATAACTTAGGTCCGGCAGCATCTCTGGCAGGGAAAGAATAAGAAGTGTCCAAACCCGATATGTCATCTGTCCATTCCCTTCACAAATACTGCCTATCCCACTGAATTGCTGGCATCCCACTACTTTGTGTTTTGCTCGAAGGAGGCTTCCGTCCAGAATTTATCCCAAATTAAACAAGGGGAGCATAGACAAAGCCATCATTTGCTACCATCTCCTGGAAATGAGAGCCTCGCTAGGATATTTCACAGGATTGTTTAGAGTCGGTCTTTGGGTTGGAAAAGAATTTCAGCCAAATCCGGTAAGGCATCCAGATTTCCTTCACTGAACACAATGGTGAACCAGACAAATGTTTACAATGGTTAAATGGATGTCCTTAACTGGTGGCACAAGAGAAGGCAGATGCCACAATCTAGAGCAAAAACGTGACCAGGGAGGGATACAAACTAGGTTTATACAGATGGGTTGACTTAAAATGGCAGCATGGTATTGTAGACATGGTGAGCCAAAGCTTTAGGTGAACTGAGTCCAGAAGGAGGGTCCTTATCCAAAATATTGTCTGTCCATTTCCCTCCTCAGATGCTGCCTGAGCCGCTGAGTTCATCCAGCAGCTTTCCTTTTTTGTTGACCCTTATTGGTGCCATATTATGCTTTGGAATAATTGAATTGAAACTGATTTCCCTAGCTGCCATTATGGGATTTGAAATGTTATCTCGAGATCATTGATGAAGACTAGTGAGATTTCTATGTGTCAACATTTTTTATATACAAACTTGTGGTCCATTGCCCTGTTTTCAGTCTACTTGGTAACTTTATGTTCAAAGGAGAATTGCCCTAAAATTATAGGAAAGGGATCAATATTCTTGCATCTGTGGATTAAGAGATGAGTTCTTATCTCTAATACATGGAGCACCTTGTTTGGTATGTTTCTGTGGCCTCTACTTATTTTTAGCAAGCTTGGTTTCCCTTAATTGTTCAGAATGGGCTTGATTTAATTGTCCATGTACAATGTTTCTCCATGTAACCATTATCTACCCATCAACAACCCATTTAACATAGCAAAGTACAACACAGGAGCAGGCCCTTCGGCTCTCAATGCATGTGCCAAAATGATGCCATGTTAAATTAATCTCATCTTTCTGCACATGATCCATGTATCTCCATTCCACATAAGAATGTACATATCTAAAAGACTTCTGGATCCCACTATTGTATCTGCCTCCCCCACCACCACTGGCAGCGTGTTCCAGGCCCCCACTATTCTATGTACGTTAAAAAAACTTGCCCTGCACGTCACCTTTAAACTTTTCCTCTCCCACCTAAAAGCTATGCTCCTCCAGTCTTTGACGTTCCCACTGTAGGAAAAATTATCCCAGCAATACTTCTCATAATTTCATATACTTCTATCAGGTCTCTTCCCATAACCTCTGGGATTCCAGAGAAACGTTATTGATGAGACTGCTCACCCTTCGGTCACCCACTGCTCCCCAACCGCTCCATTGCCTGCAGTATATCTCTCTGTATCACGAGCAGAACCTGGGTCCATTGACATAGACATTTTCCTGACAAGGTGCTTGTTGAATTTGGACATGATACCAAAGATTTTCACAGCTGTAACATGCACCCATCAGCAGGTCAAGATATCCAAAAAGCTGATCTATTACTTCAGATGTTATATGCCAGTTTTTATTAGTAGGCACAGAAAGAAAAGAAAATATTTGCAGAGGATAAAAATAAATCGGTATGAAAGACCCATTGATGATTGGAAGTACTGTTTAGTTATGGGCTCGGAAGCAGTTTCAATCCTTTTAACCACCCAAATGCTAAATATGTACCAAGTGCTCTTTCAGACTTCTTCATTCACACATATCGTAACATGATTCTGTTAAGAATTCTCATGTAATGCATTTTACTACGATTGTTGACCTCTGTGTTAAAAGAGACACAGTAATGAAATAAAGTACTCAAACATAGTTAATTATCACAGGAAATAAAGGCAATAGAATCGTACAACGTTAAAATATGCCTTTCTGCCCAACTTGTCCAATCAGACCAGGTTTTATAACCGTGCTTGACACATTTGCCACATTTGGCCCATATACCCTTAAATTTTTCCCATCCATGTTCTTGTCTAAATGTCTTTGAAACTGCCATTGTACCCCTCTCAGCAGTTTCTATCAGCTCATTCTGATATTGCACCACACTCAGTGTGAAGAAATTACCCCATGATTCTCTTTTCAATCCTTCCTCTCTCACATTAAAGCTATGTCCTCTAGTTGTCCACTCCTACCCTGGGAAATAGACTGTGACCATTCAGCTTCTCCTTGCGTCTCTTGATTTTGTATACCTTTGTAAGGGGGCCACTCAGCCTCCTGCACTCCGGGGAAAAAACATTCCAGCCTCTTCTTATAACTCAAGCCTTCAGGTCTTGGCAACATCTTGATGAATCTTTTCTGCATCCTCTCCATGTTAATGACATCTTTCCCATAGCCAGACGATCAGAACTGCATGCAATGCTCCAAATGTGGTTTCACAGCAATGGCATTGAGTCCTGGTCCAAACTGTGATTACGTGCAAAAGTTAAGTTGAAACTCACTTGACATTAATATGAACAAGCTGTGCTCCCACTTAATATTCTATAGTAGCAGTTCTTGCTGAGCGATTAATTTAATTCTCGTTGTCTGATCATAGGTTTTAAAGATAGCTCACTCAAACTTAAACACTGCAACCACAAATATTGGGTGATATTCTCTCCATTACTTGAATAAAAAATGACCATAGGCATCTTTACTTTAAATTCAGGTCCTGATTTTGGGTTTGGACAACTGCAGATCTAAACTAACCTGCAATAAACCATCACGGAAAATGAATATTGAAATTACCTCAAGGTGCAGGTTAATATTCCATGACCCTTTCTAATCGTTTTTTCTAAGTTTGCAGAATGACCCCTAAATCATTGTTCAAAGCAACTTTTCAGTTGAGAAACTGGAGTAATGAATGCTGAGTAGATGACCATGCCTCTTCCCAAATTGAATTCTAGGACAAACAATGTTGCCTCCTCTCTTAATCCAAAAATGTCTCTTTGTCTCTTTTGCTTCCATCTGCACTCTATACAGTGCCACCAAATAGTGCCAATGGCAAACTTGGATATAATCATTTAGTTATCCAGTGTTTCTTTGCTATTATGTTGTTATAGAAGGAACTGCAGATGCTGGAGAATCGAGGGTACACAAAAGGCTGGAGAAACTCAGCGGGTGCAGCAGCATCTAAGGAGCGAAGGAGCTAGGCGACTTTTCGGGTCGAGACCCTTCTTCAGACTTTCTTTGCTATTATTTCCTTTCAGTCCTTCATAATCTAAAGTACACATAAGAAGCGGATGATTCCCAAAAATAAAATGAAAAAACTGCTTGTATATAGCTGGACTCCTGAGCAATCTTGTAGTGCTGATCTCTTTGGTGCTTGGCCATATATAAGAAACTAAGACTACTTTCCAGCATACTACATCATCCTTGAATTCTGGTAGTTGTACCAGAGAACATAAAACAGTACAGATCAGGAACTGGCCTTTGGCCTACAATGTTTGTGTCAGACATAATGCCAAGTAAAACTGCTCTCATTTCCATGTAGAAGATCCATATCTCTCTATTCCCTGCACTTCCATGTACCTAGCTAAAAGCTGATTAACCATCACTATCTTATCTCCTTTCACCATCACCCCTGGCAATGCGTCCCAGTGGCAATTCAAACTCATCGATACTGATCTCTGATAATGTAACATTGTATTTACCTTTGTTCAAAATTACATCCATCTTGGTCAGAAACAAGTTTTGGTATTGGTATTGGTTTATGATTGTCACGTGCACTGGGATATGATAAAAAAAACTTTTGCGTGGTATATAGACAACTCATACTATACGTGTACAATCAAACCATACACAAATATAACATAGTGCAAAGAGAAAGTGCAGAATATAGTGTTGCATCAAAGAGAAGTCCATTGCATGAGCTACACCCCACTCCCTGGTTCCTTGTCCTCCAAGGCATAACTGTATGAACAGCAAGTGAGGGCCGAATGATCAGGCCAATGGAAGTAGAGTGCGTGAAGTTAAACCGCTTGGAGTGAATAAGTTCATTGTGGATAAAATCAGGAGGACAGGATGCAAAGAGCAAAAGCTGATCCAGTAACGGATTACTTGCAGCCGAGCTTTAATAGATTTCACCGTCACTTGTATCCAGTTCCAATAACAGCCCCTTTCTGTGCTTGGAAAAGAAAGGATGATCTCATGACTTCACTATTGGAGCCTTTTATAGACCCTCTTCATTTGGACTTCCTCCAACAGAAAGTAGCAGATGTGTATCTATCGAACACAAATTTTATTTATTCGTGTCAGCAGCTGGCAAGTGGAGAAGTCTGTGAAAGATTATGCTCACTCTTTAAAAAAATATATATTTTTTAAATTTATTTTTATTAGAAGTAATGTAGTATAAGTAGTATAAGCCAAAAATAACATAATACATTTCATGTACCACTTCTTGTTTTAAACTTTAGTAATAGGAAAGTAACAGAAGGAAGAAAAAGAAAAATAGAGAAAGTTAGATAAGATAGTGAGTGCGTCTGAAAGTGAAAAGAAAGAGCCCGTTAAGACGTAGAATGCGAGAAAGAATTTAAAAAAAAGAAAAAGAAAAATTGAAAAAGGAAAATATAAGAAAATAAGATAATATAAAACGGATAAACCTACTTCATATCTTTACACACCCCTCTCTTTAAAAATATAAAGGAATAAATATAAAAATATAAAGGAACTAAAATATTCAGACTCACATCGGTTTGAAGGGTCCCGACCCGAAACGTCACCTATCCATGTTCTCCACTGAGTTATTCCAGCATTTTGTGTCTATCATTGGTATAAACCAGCATCTGCAGTTCCATTTTATTACATATTGTCTGTAACTTGCACACTTCTCTGTGTAATCCTCATACCCCTTATTTCAGTCGTCAGTGCCCTGCACCTTCAGATATCCTATTTCTGTAGTTGAATGTATTTGGCTGACGTACAATGCTGTTTGTCAGCAAGAACCCAAATACTTACAAGTGCTTGTTCCTGCAAATAATTTCAATGAATGTCTTCAACAATTTAAATTTCAGATCGAATAGAACATCGCCTTATAAAACTGGAATCGAAATGCTGGCCAGCAAAGTAGTGCAGTGGTAGAGTTGCTATCTTACAGCGCGAGAGACCCTGGTTTGATCCTGATTATGGGTGCCGTACAGAATTTGTACGTTCTCCAGTGACCACGTGGGTTTTCTCCTGGTGCTCCGGTTTCCTCCCACACTCGAAGACGTACAGGTTTGTAGGTTAATTGGCTTTGGTAAAATTGTAAATTGTCCCTAGCGTGTCAGATAGTGTTAGTGTACGGGGTGATCGCTGGTCGGCAAGGCCTCGGTTGGCACTTATCTCTGCGCTATATCTCTAAAGTAAAGCTTGTCCTTATAAAGACTCCTTTTCCACATTCTAAGATTGTCTTTGCCACAGCAAATTTTATCAATTGTTGCACATTAAGATGACATGTGCTGTTTGTTTTCAGCTGTGCTGGAATGGTATCCTGAATGCATCCAGATTCTCCCGAAATACCCTAAAGACAAATCTCTTTTTGATATCCAAAAAAACTATCCAAGTTTTCTTTTCCCGAGTTCTATGGCTACAAAATGATATCAGGGAAGCTAACTAACTACGTCTGTTAAACTTCATTTATCACAAGGATATAATCAATCAAGAAAGCTTTCAAAGTACACGTGTTCCAGCCTGGGAGACAAATCATTGGAAATTGGAGTAAAGAAATCTCTAGAGATCTTGAAACTACTTTGCTCATATTGTAGAAAAAACATAAATTTTATTCCATTGCACTTGTGTCCAGGAGATGGCAGGGAATTATTAAGGGAAGAAATATAATCCATGTTTTGGCTATCTTGACTATTATTGAGTTGAATAAGGAGTTTTACAAAACTGCAACTACCTTCATTGTTGTCAAACTATGGTGAAATAATGATTTTAAACATTCTGCTGGGAGATTGAGGGGGTCTTTGTATTTGTAGATTCAGTCATGAGTGCCTTTGGGTTCATCCTGTCCAGCTGCTTATTACCTTTTAAATATTGACTTATGTTCTGTTACTAACAAAAAAAATCAAATGCTGAAGTAGCTCAGCGGGTCAAGCTGGGAGACATTAATACGTGACATTTTGAATCGGGATCCTTCCCCTATCTGAAGAAGGGTCTCGACCTGAAACATTACATATCTGTGTCCTCTGGTGAAACTGCTTGATCTGCTAAGTTACCCCAGCACTTTGTTTTCGTTTTGTAAACCAGCATCTGCAGTTCCTTGTGTCTATGTTCCTGACGGATGGTTGATGAAAACCTTTGACTATGATTGGCTGGCATCCGTGTAATCACGATGCAGATGTTCAAAATCCTAAAACATTCTGAAGAATTGGATGGAAAAGAAAATCTGTTCAAACAAAATGTAGATATTAACCCAGAATAAATGAATGTGCTCAACCATCTGCTGTGGTTCATTATCTGAGTGATTTACAGTATAGAATAGGGGATTTTGAAGTCCTCAGTAACCCCCATGTGATCTCCTATTACTAAGCTGCGGTGTTCCAGACACATGGTCTTAAACCATTGCTTAATTTCATCACCTATTTACATTCTTTGGTTAACCATGTCACCCGCTCAAATCCCTGTGAAAGTTCTCTACAGGTCAATTTGAGCCTCATGACTTTATTATTCTGAGTACCTCCAAAGTTATTCCTTCTTTAACATCCATCCATCTATCAAGAAAAATGTGTCTATGTTGTATGTCAGAAGCAAATTTAAAATTGAAGGGATATTTCAAAATTGAAGGATGAAAATTCAAATACAACTTTGATGGGAGTTGTGTGGTGTAAGCAGCTGACATGGATTTCAACCATTTACAGAAGAAACCTCACATAAATGTATCTTTTAAATAAAATCTGTTGCAGCGTCCATTCGACCGCAACCTTGCGACGGAGGGGAATAGACTAGCCACGTATTTAAATTATGTAAGTACCCATGAGTGCTCGCCTATTGTGCGGGCTCTTGGTGTGTGTGTATTCATTCTCATTTCGTTTTATAGAAAAATGAACAGGATGCTTTCAGAGAATTAGGTACTGGAAATCGCCTTGCTACTTTTTTAAATTACGTAAGTATATGTGATGGTTAATTGGGTAGGAAGGATGCTTGATAGTGGCATGGGTCAGCATGTAAGCCTTATTGCTTTTTATTACCCAACCTGTCGAGTTTACATGATGGTCAATTGGGTAGGAAGGATCTTGATAGTGGCATGGGTCAGCATGTAAGCCTTATTGCCCTTTATTACCCAACCTGCCGAGTTTACCTTCCTGATTTATTGCGCTGTTCAATGTGAGAGGAGTCAAATGTGAGGACAATTGTTTCTGTTTTGTGTTTGAACATATTGGAAAATCTGGGTGCAGGCACACCAGGAAGAGAGCCTGTCCATATTTTGGTTAAATCATTTGAATGAGAAAAATTCATCCCATTGTGTTGCACGCATTTAATTCCTCCCCTCTCCACCTCCAGCTTATTTTCCTCTGAAGCACTGTTCTCTCTGCATTCCAATATAAGCGTGTTCAAAGTATTACCTGTTCCTGTATTACTTTGTTACATCCAATATTAATGGTCGTATTTTCTATGTTGTATTAATCTAGTACATAGTTGGGCATCCAAAATTCCCTGGCTAGTTTTCCAATGTCCATTGTGTGACTTGTCCATTTATGCATGTGTTTCCAGCACTCTTCTCATTTCAGAGTACTTTACAAGTGGGGTAGGTAGATATCAAATCAAAAAGGTTAAAAAAGGGTTGACCGAGCAGAATAGGCTTCAAGGAATTTTTGAAAATCTTGGGAAAGGTAATACAGAAAAGAGGTTTTCAGGGAGAATGTCAAAATACACCTGCAGTGGAGCAGAGTAAACAAGGATTGTGGGTCAAAGGAAGGCATGGAGCACCCTGCTGTTTCAGACCAGAAGAGATTTCCAGCACAGAATGGAGTACGGTTGTCCAAATACACTTTGTTTTAATTGCAATTTCAGTTGCAGTTAAAGCATTAAACTTTACATTGACGAGGAATGGATTGTAATCATGAAGAAGACCTTTGTTCATGTTTCAGCACCAGCTGGGGTTCAGTGCATTTTCTACTCCCTCAGATTCATACACTCATTTGAAGTGCTCATTGTGCCTTGAACTTAACTATCCACCAACTGGATCTGCTTAGGACAACAAATGATCAAAGGCATAATTGATACGTTTTACATCTGATAGTACGAGGGCTTCTGATTCTGCTAGGTTCTAGCATGAATAGGTAGAATGGATATGAATTTCCATTTCTATTTGGTCTTCAGCTGATTCAGCAGGGATGGCTGCATGCTTGGGTGCTAAGAGAGAATGCAGGCTCACCTGCTTGTTGGGCTGTATTTTCCTCCATCCTTCACTTACTATAACTCGAAAGGGAAAGAGCTCCACTTCTATGTGCAGGGAACATTTTAGAACTCCATTCAGATCAGGGAATATGTATTAGTAATTCTGTTAATCAAATAAATGTGCTAATTTGCATCAATACATGGATATATTAATATTGATAAATAATGAATTGTGTAAGTGGTTTACGTCTGGAATGCAGCCGTCCAAACAGTATTATCAGTGGAAAGGATGTTAATGATTCATTGAATTAACTTTGAATTGTTCCAGGCTCTCTGGCCTCTGGTCTCTGCATGCTTTCATTTTCATTGACCGATATCATTCTGAGAAAAAGTCCTTTCATTAATAAGTTGTTTGTTAACATTAGGAAACTGAGTGTTTGGTGTGTGTGTATATATATATATATATATATATATATATATATATATATATATATATATATATAATGTTATCTTCATCAATGCTTATTTAATATTTTCATATTTCAAAATTCAGTCTGTCATTGATCCATAGCAACATTGTATACCGTATCCCAAACAATGCGTTATGCAGCAAGGTTTCACAGCTAATACGCAAAATGTGCTATGCTGACTTTATTATACTCTTCTTGGATGTATAAAATCATAAATTATTTGTTTTTACTGAATTATCATTGGGCAATTTCAGTTTAATATAAGACTTGGAAGACAATGCAGGTTGATTTAAAATCGACACCAGTTTTCCCAAACACGTATGTTGATTATTGACAGTCTGCTAATATTTGTGAATTGATCATCATTCACAAATTGAACAGCACCAGAACACCTTGTCCTACTTGGAATTTAAAATTCTAACCATCCTTCGAACACAGAACTAAATTAAACTCGTGCTCTTATTGTTCAGAGATTTATTTTCTAGAAGGGTTCCTACCCGAAACGTCATCTATCCATTAGCTCTACAGATGCTGCCTGACCTGCTGAGATGCTCTAACACTCCATGATTTGTTCAAGATTTCAACATCTGCAGCGCCTTACATCACCCTACATCCTAGAAATTGGATCGGATCCTTCTATTGTGATATGCTAAATTGTATTTACTTGAGAGTTACTGCCTTAAGAAATAGACATCCTGTCTGCAGTTCTACCTCTGCTTATGCAGAGACACAAAGGAGCCTACAGAAATTGCATTGGCAAAGGATAGCATATTGCTGCATGTGTGAACAGCAGGATAATGGTCTGATGATCATAGCAGAAAGTTTCTGTAGAGAGGAGTAGTGGTGGCAGGTAGCACACATGGGAATAATGTTGCGGAGCCCAACACATAAGAGTGGACTGTGCTGTTCACCTGTGTGCGGGATGATTTGAGGTGTTCCTCAAGGTGAACAATAACATCCCAGCAGAGGACACGGAACAAATGAACATGATGTAGAGATGTGAAAAGTGATCGTTTTGCTGGTAATAGCGTTGGAGTTGCATGAAACCACTTGTCTCTTATTGCCCAGAACTACTAAGGGCAAAATGCTGATTTTGAAGCGACATTCCAAGCTGACCCCATGAGAAAGTATTGAAAGAATGCAAGCAAATCATTTTAAAGTGCAGAAACGTAATGGATGAGAAAATTGAAAGATTATTGCTGGAGGGCGAAAGGTATTTGAAGGTATGTGCTAATTTCATCATGGGCATGTAAAGGATACAAAAGAAAGTGGTTTGAACTGCACCAAGAACTAGGGGGAAGCTGATGGACCCAGAACAGAGAGGACAATCCAGGGAGTTGTGGCAGAACAATGTTTGTCCAGAGGTTTGTTTTATGCAAAATGACATAATGGTTGACCTCAAGGATATTATCTAAAGAAGGATCACAACCCGAAACATCCAGAGATACTGCCTGACCCGCTGTGTTACTACAGCACCTTTTGTTCCTCAGGATTCCAGCATCTGCAGTTCCTTATCTCTACTTATGTAGGATAATACAAGCAATTGAAATTCTGGTGTCCTGACTGCAGAGAATCTTAGGAGGATGTATTCATTGAATCTGAATATGAAAAGAGCTGTGGAAATAGTATTGGAGCAGAGCCAAGATAGAAGAGAAGAATCCGTGAGAAGAGTCAGAAGATGGGTCACGACTCAAAATGGTCACCCATCTTTTTCTCCTGAGATGCTGCCTGACCCGGTGAGTTACTTCGGCACTTAGTATCTATCCACGATATAAGAATTCAGTCTGAAGAAGGGTCTCGACCTGACACGTCACCTATCCATGTTCTTCAGACATGCTGCCTGACTTGCTGAGTTACAATAGCACATTTATCCATTTTTTGTAAACCAGCATCTGAAGTTTGTTGTTTCTACTATAGGAATTTAAAGGTAGCATCCATATTTTTTCAACACAGGAGGAGGCCACTCAGATCATTGAATCTTGCTACCTCACAGAGCAAACCTATTTCCTCAGTAATTCTCCCTGTGATCTATGCTCTCCTGTGGCTATCCAGATTGTGGGCATTAAAATGAATGACACAGGGGGGTTGGAATCAAAGTCTCATCTTCCAGATGGGCACAAGATGTAATCATTATCTGTGTGGGACATCAGTGCCTGAGTGATTGAGAGGAGCATCTTTTCAGGAATTGGCTGAGAAACTAGCCTGAATTACATTGCAAGACTCCTATGTTAGAGTCATGGAGGTATACAACACAGAAACCGTCCCTTTGGACTGTTGAATCGACACTGACTGTCAACGACCCATATTCCCAAATCGTACATTAATCCCAATTATCATTCGCCCCACATTTTTATTAACTGTCCCCTGATTTTAACACTCACCTTGCTATCAGTGAAGGATGATCTCTTTACAGGTCTACATTTGCTTATTTACTTATGCGAGTGGAACAGAGGGCCTGACCGATACTACAAGGAAGATGTGTCGAAATAGAACTTGTGGGTTTCCTGGCAAAACCAGGCTTCGTTCAGTGCAGCTGCTGCCACTTTGATCTGCAGCAATCTGACAATCAGCCCTCAAACACATTCACACTAGTTCTATATTATCCCACTTTCTCATCCACTCCCTTCGGGGCAATTTTACAGAGGGCCAATTAGCCTACAAACCCGCACGTCTTTGGGATGTTGGAAGAAACCGGAGCACTGGAGGAAACCCATGCAAACCTGCAGAGCCCATCTGAGGTTAGTGTGGAACCCAGGTCACTGTTGTTGAGAGGCAGTAACTGTACCAGCTGTGCCACTGTGCAGACCCAGTGTAGTTGTTTTGTACTGCTTGGCCTCTGGATGAATACAGACGACAGAAACTCATTTTGAGGAGACATGTTTTTTTCCACTTCTATCCTAGTACCACATTATATCTCAGCCGAGTATAGAAGTTGAGAGGTCATGTTGCAGTTAAGTTAGATGCTGATGAAACCGCATTTAGAGTAGTGTGTTCAATTCTGAGCACCATGTTGTAGGAAAGATGTTGTCAAGCTGGAAAAGGTGCAGAGAATATTTGGATGTTGCCAGGACTCGAGGGTCTGAACTATAGGGGGAGGTTGAGCAGGCTGGGACTATTGCTTGGAGTGCAGGAAGATGAGGGGTGATTACATAGAGGTGTACAAAATCATGAAAGGAATAGATCAGTTTCTTGCCTGGAGTAAAGGAATCAGCCTTGTCCAAATTCAAGATGGTGCCTACCTGCAGCGACATTTTGCGAAGAGCACAAAGAACGGCACAAAGAAAAACAGTAAAATACAGCTTTTATGAACTCACCTGCATCAGGAAATCCACTAGATTCAACGGCGTAAGTAGCGAGCTGCTAACGCATTTAAATGCATTAGCGCTACTGAGAACTCCCGTTGTTAGCGCTAAAGGGAATCCCCGAGGTTAGCGCCGGCAAGGGAAGCCCCGGTCAGAGGGGATTCCCCAAATCCACGGAGGAGCAGGAGTAGGCACAGCAAGCATGGAGTGAAGCCGTATCCCCCAGCAGCAACGGAGCTGGAGGTGCCGACTCTATGGGAATTCCCGATCTCAGGCGATTCCCTGACCTCGCAGAGACCCATAAGTACTGTACCTGTAAACAGCGAGGAGGGCTCCATGGAGTACGGAAACATGGCCCTAGGGCAGGGCAATGGTGGATGCGATCTCGCTGGTTCTCCACTCCGTTCTGGACCACTTGGACAACAAAAACTCATATGTCTGGCTTTTATTCACTGATTATAGCTCGGTATTTAATACAATCATCCCCTCCAAGCTAATTACCAAGCTCTCAGATCTGGGTCTCTGCGCATCCCTCTGCAATTGGATCCTCGACTTTCTCATTCAAAGACCACAGACTGTTCGTATTGGTGGAAATGTGTCAGCCTCGATAACAATCAGCACGGGAGCACCTCAAGGCTGCGTGCTCAGCCCCCTGCTATACTCACTCTATACTCATGACTGCATAGCTGGTCATAGTACGAACTCCATCATCAAGTTCGCTGTCGACACCACTGTTGTGGGACGTATCACTGATGGGGACGAGTCAGAGTATAGAAGAGAGATTGACCGACTGACCAAATGGTGCCAGCACAATAACTTGGCCCTCAACTCCAGCAAAACCAAGGAACTGATTGTAGACTTTGGAAGGAGTAGGATGGGGACCCACAGTCCCGTTTATATCAAGGGGTCGATGGTGGAGAGGGTCACGAGCTTTAAATTCCTGGGTGTGCATATTTCTGAAGGTCTCTCCTGGTCCGAGAACACTAATGCAATTATTAAGAAAGCACATCAGCATCTCTACTTCCTGAGAAGATTACGGAGAGTCGGTATGTCAAGGAGGACTCTCTAACTTCTACAGGTGCACAGTAGTGAGCATACTGACCGGTTGCATCGTGGCTTGGTTCAGCAACTTGAGCGCCAGGAGCGGAAAAGACTACAAAAAGTAGTAAACACTGCCCAGTCCACCATCGGCTCTGACTTCCCTACCATCGAGGGGATCTATCACAGTCGCTGCCTCAAAAAGGCTGGCAGCATCATCAAGGACCCACACCATCCTGGCCATACACTCATCTCCCCGCTACCTTCAGGTAAAAGGTACAGGAGCCTGAAGACTGCAACGTCCAGGTTCAGAAATGGCTACTTCCCCACAGCCATCAGGCTATTAAACTCAACTGACACAAATCTCTGAACAATAATAGACCATCTGTTTATTTGGAATTTATCTGCTTATTTATTGATGTGTGTATATATTTATATAATGGTATGTGGACACACTGATCTGTTCTGTATTCATGCCTACTTTATTCTGTTGTGCTGAAACAAAGCAAGAATTTAATTGTCCTATCTGGGACACATGACAATAAACTCTCTTGACTTGACTGGAACAACCAGAGGACATGGGTTTATGGTGAGCGGGTAAAGATAGGAACCTGGGGGGCAACTTTTTCCTACAAAGGGTGGTGGGTGTTGCCGGAGGAGGTAATTGAGGCTGGTACTTTCGCAATGTTTCAGAAACATTTGAATAGGTACATGGCTAGGACAGGTTTAGAGAGGTAAGTGGGGCCCGTTGGGTTCCAGTCACGGGAGGCCTGGTCCCCCAACGCAACCCATTTCCCAAACGCAATATTCCACCACTCCAACGTTCCCCCAACGCAACCCGTTCCGCAAACGCAGTATTCCACCATTCACCCTTAGCCCCTAACTGCGCAGGTGTGGCTCATTTCCCCTCATCCCCAAGCACTCACTCCCCCTCTTCATGTGTGGGAGGGGTGTGTGGCGGGAGGGTGTGTGGGGTTAGAGGGGAGGAGGGGAGAGAGGGTGGTGTGGGGGGCCGGGAGTGTGTGGCAGGGGGATGTGGGGTCGGGGGGGTGTGTGTGTATGTGGGCGGGAAGGGTGTGGGATGGGGGCAGGGGGGTTGCGGGGGCATTGTTGGGGTGGGGTTGTGGGGGCGGGGTTGTTGTGGGTGCGGAGTTGATGTGGGGGCGGGGGGGTGTGGGCGGCAGGGAGTGTGTGTGAGCGGGAGGATGTGTGGGCAGGGGGAGTGAGCTCGGAGAAAAGACATGGGAAAAGCCATGGGATAGGGGGAAATCACGGGGGGGGGGGGGGGGCGGGGGAGGAGCCAGTGAGGTGGACCAGAGGGGTAGTGGCTGGAATTGGCACTGCAATGTGAACTCACAGCAGGTGCTGGTTGCTGTTCGTTCTCCTCTGCTGGGATCAGAGTCTCCGCTTTCCGTTTGGCAACGTCTCCGACTCTGGGCTGGGCTGGGTCTCTGACTCTGGGCTGGGTCTCCCATGCTGGGCTGGGTCGAGTCTCGTCTCAGAAGCTGGGCTGCTGCTTGGGGCGGGGCTGCTGCTTGGGGCGGAGCTGCTTGGGGCTGGGCTAGGCTGTTTCGGGTCAATCCAAAAGTCTGGTTGGAAACCTCCGCCGGCCATCCTCGGCTCCAATAAAGTCGCGATGGTGCAGGAAGGGGCAGACCATCCCGGGGAGTGACGGGAAGAGACTAATCCGCGTGGCGCTGAATGGCAGGAGAACTTTTACGACATTGAACCGATCGGTACGAAACTTGGTGGACTCGCAGCAGTGGAGAACGGTGAGTGAACTGGCTTAAAACGTAGCGCTATCGCGAACCGTTTTTGCACAAATAGAAAGACCACACAACCAGAAGATAACAAGATCAGAGTTTTAGTTATGTATAGATGGATAGATAGAAGATGGGCCAAATGCAGGCAGGTGGGACTAGTTGGTCATTGCAGGCGGGTTGGGAGGAAGCCTGTTTCCACGCTGCATGACTCTATGACTCTGGTGTAATTGGAGATTGCACTGGTGGGTGTAGCTAGCAAAGTACAGGGTGACCTTGATCTCATGATCCATGACTCAGACAGTGCTGACATTATCCAGCGGTGTAGACTCCCTCAGAGTGAAAGATTCACTTGTGTTTCCTGAAAACAGCATTCACCGTCAGGAAATCCTTCATCTGATTTACATCAGAAGAAGGATATTGCCTATTAAGGGAATGGAAACCTTTCCTGTTCATAAGCAGAGCTGTGCTTTAACCCTTAAAGAGCACATGAGCGCAGTAAGTGGCTCTCTAACAACAAGCCAGCAATTTCACAAATTTGAGTGCTTGAGTTGTCACTTTATCTCACGGAAATCAAAATGGGAGAAATAGTTTCTCCAGGAATGCAGTGCTTCATGAACTCTCTGAAGCCATGGTGAGCAGCAGATTGAGGGACCACTTGGAATGATCCTGCATTGTGGAACTTTGGCATCCATGAGACCTCGACCAACATGGGGACAGCAGTCCAGGCCCAGACGTAGTGGGCCAAAAGACCCGTTCATGTGCTGTACTGTTCTATATTCTAAGAGCATGATCAAAGAGCTTCTAACAAAACTTTACTTTTCTCAACAAATGTTTTGGAAAACCTGAGTCTGGCAGGACATTGTTCATCTGAGGGATTCAGGTAGAATGTGGTATCTTTTTAGATTCTGTGGAAGAAAGCTTGTTGTAGATGGGGAAGTCTTTGCCTCCTGTCATAAGTTCCTTCTGCCCATAGAGGTGGGCAGTCATGGTCATGGTGTTGGTGTGCTGCCCATGACATGACCACCTCAGCACTCACTTTCATTGGTATCTTAGTAGCTATGTACTGGAGACAAAGCTCACTGTCACTTGCCATGTTCATTGTGTACCTTGGAAGGTGTTGACCTGCCTGGAGTCAATTCTGAAGCAGCCTAGTTAGTTGACCTAAGGCAAAGAGTATCTTTTTAAATCACACGGGACAATTCAGCCTGATGTGATCTGAATTTCACTGAACCTGTTCCCGAGCAGTTGTAATGTGGATGCTGGTGTTTCATTTCTGTCAGTATGGGCAGACATAGGCAATGCATGAAAAGTGCAGTCAATAGTTGTAACTCTGACACCAAAACTAGATCAGGTCCACCACCGTGAACGGCAACTACAATCTCCATCCCCTCCCCTTCCCAGTTCTCCCACCAGTCTTACTGTCTCCGACTACATTCTATCGCTGTCCCACCCAATCTCCTGACATCAGTCTGAAGAAGGGTCTCGACCCGAAACGTCATCCATTCCTTCTCTCCGTGGACAGGTTATTGGAGAATGGGATTAATTTTCTTCACTCGAATCAGAATGGAGCAAGAAAGGAGCATTACATAGAAAATAGGACAGCTAAAGATGGTTTGGTTTTTGATGCTCATTTCATAAGAAAATGACATCTGGCAGTCAGCCTGCATTATTTATTTGCGTTGCTCCAGGCTGTTTTATTTTCTCCCCCATTGGTGAAGTACTGTTATAATCATTCTTTCCACCATTGTATATTGCTAGAGTAACTAACTGTATTCAGCTGCTTTATAAATGAAACCACAGAAACACAAGTATATACATATCTCTGGCAACTCATTCACTCAAATCAAACTCACTCCATTCAAAGTGGTCTAGAGTGCAATTATCTCTTTACATATTCGATAAATTATCAATGGTAGCCCATCCATACACACCTCCTTTAAACCTCACCCCTACGATCACATCCAGGCCTAGTTTGAATGGATGTGGAGAGGATGTTTCAAGTGATGGGAAAGTCTAGGCCAAGAGGTCACAGACTCAGAATGATGGCGTACCTTTAAAATGGAGATAAGGAGGAATTTCTTCATTCAGAGGGTGGTGAATCTGTTGAATTCAATGCCACAGATGGCTGTGGAGGCCAAGTCATTAAGTACTTTTAAAGTGCAAATTGTGAAGCTCTTGATTAGTAAGGGCGTCGAAGGTTATGAGGAGGAGAATGGAGTTGAGAGGGGAAAATAGATCAGCCATGATCGAATAGCGGAGTGGGCTCAATGAGCCAAATGGCCTAATTCTACTCCAATGTCAAATGAACTATCCCCTAATATAATGATTATGTTTAGTAGTACAGTTTATAAAAAATACTCCATGGTTCAAGTTGAAGGCTCACCCTACAGTGGTGCGCAACAGAAATTGAGGGCGCACAAGAAGAAGAATTGGAGGAGTGGAGAAATGTTGGTGATAGAGGTTGCACAGACCTGGAGGAACAAATTCATTTCAGGATTTAAAAGTGAGCAATAAGACCAATAATGAGGACTAGGAAGTAATATATCACTCCAATAAGAAGTTGAAAGATATTCTCTTTGAGTGTCTCTTCTCTTTCGTTTTCCTTTGGCTATTGATCTGCTGAATTAGGGTGCGTTGTAATTTCAAGCTAAAGCTGTCGTGGTTAAATGAAGGAAAAATTAATTAGTTTAGAGATACAGTGTGGAAACCGGCACTTTGGCCCATGGAGTCCTCGCTGACCAGCGATCCCCGCACACTAACACTATCCCACACACACTAGGGGCAATTTACAATTATAGAAAGCCAATCAATCATCAAAACCTGTCTTTGGAGTGTGGGAGGAAACCAGAAATTACAGAGAAAACGCACGCAGTTCACGGAAAGGACGTACAAACTCCGTAAGGGCAAGCACCCTCAGGATCGAACGCGGGTGCTGGCGCTGGCAGCAGCTCTACCGCTGGGCCACCATGCTGCCCATGTTTATGATTAAATCTAATCTTTACTAGAGTCAATGCAATTCTCAATCCCATTCACATTCTGCTCTACCCATCTCCCTCTGGTATGTGCCACACCTTCCATTAACTACACGTACGCTATCTTCCTAAACCAACAATGCTGAAGCAACATCTTTAAGAAGCAATCAATTGCTCAGCACTTAAGTGCAGATGAATAGATTTATAACGAAGATACCAGCCTTAGCTGCTTTTCCTGGAAGTTGAATGTAACCACTTGAAAAATGCTGCGCCGCCGATATTCTGCAGAAATATCAGAATGACTGGTGTTGCCTTGACATTTGTTAAAACTTGCGGCTGGTTAAGGTACTGATTAAAATCAAGTTGCTGCAAAAATTAGCAGCTCAGTCTGGTTTAAAGTTTGCTCATGCCTTAACCTGTATTATCATGTAATGGACCAGAAAGACGCTCTGCAGGTGTCTGCTTTGTCGAAAATTTCTTTCAGCAGGCATAGGACATTCTGTGAGGGGGTCGTGGTCCATATTGGTATCAATGATATAGGTACAAAGAGAAATGAGGTCCTGCAAAGAAAATGTAAGGAGTTTAGGCAGTAAATTAAAGAACAGGTCTTCCAGGGTTGTAATCTCAGGATTACTATCCATGACAAGAGAAGAAATAGAAAGATAGCGCAGTTCAATACGTAGCTAAGGAGCTGGCCCAGGCAAGAGGACTTCAGATATATGGATCATTCAGCTCTCTTCCAGGGCAAGTGGGTCCTGTGCAAGGTTGTTTCTGAACTGGAGAGGATAAATATCTGCAGGAGGTTCGCGAGTGCTACTCGGGAAGGTTTACTCCGCTGAGTGACAGAGCAGCGGAAATCAGAGCTGCAGGTCATCAAATAGAGGGATTAATAAGAAGACAGAGGTTATGGCAAGTCTGAAAGGAAGGACAGACAGGGGTCAGTTAATGATCCATGAGACTTTTCACCTCTACCTCGGTTGTTATCTCCAGCCTTCTGGATATTAACAGACTCAGCGAGTTGTAGGCTCTCATTACATAGTATATTCTGGTTTCGTGGGGACAGTTTATTGGGGTGATGATCAGAGAATTCAGTGACAGAGAAGCTTAATTGTCCAATTGTGAGAGTGTTAATAGCAAATATGGACAAGACACAATGGCCAGGAGAAAGGGGGTTGCAAATGCCCTGAATAGGTGGCAAGATCCATGAACGCAAATGGGGAGAAGGCATGTGATAACTGGTGCTTATTTGTGGCCTTGCTTGAGGTTTTCAACTGATTCTATTTCTGCATGTTTTTGCTGTTATTTCTGATGCCTGCCAGATAACATAAAATATTATTTGTCATAAGCCTATGAGCTCATTCTAATTTTATCATTTTACACTTTGCATGGGTTTGTTAATAGTTGTGGCAGCATATTTAACCCTTCTTAAATGTAATTTTTGTATATTTATTTTGGTGCTGAACTGACATTCTGGCAATGGGACTAAAACATCAAGTAGCAAGTACAGGAAATGTACGGTCAGCATCTGAATAGAAAAATGGGCTGTTGCATTGACATCCTTCAACTGGTTAGATCCAAGTTCCTCCATGAAATGACTAGGATTAAACCCTATAGCATAAAGGGGAGAATGGAGGGAAGCATCACAGATTGTCAAGTGCTGACGTCCATTTGAGAGAATGTGCCATTCCAATGTGCAAATCCCTCTTGTTGTGAAGTTATGACCGTCCCATAATATTTTGACTTCTATCTGTACAATTAGATCTTGGATTGAGAAAGCTCCTGTGGGTGTAGGAAGTCATCGCAAGACATGAAAATTAACATTGGCAAAGTAAATATCCATTTCTGCTGACAGTGCAGGAACAGAGAAAGTTTTGAAAGGGTGATGATAAAGCTGATATCACCCATACACAGGTCGGTGGGGGTGCTGCGAGACGGCTGCCCTGCCAGCAGCGTGTTAGTCAATTCTACTTTATTTGTTTTTTTTAAGGGGGGAACCACTTTCGGTCGCCTCCCCCATGGAGAGGTGACTTTCCAAGTCGCCTCCTTCGTGGCATAACACCCAGGATTGGTGCGGCCTTTCCCGGAGAAGCACCCGGGGCTTCAGCAGCGGGCGCAGCGTGAACTTTTCATCGCGGAGCGGGCGAGCCCTCGCCGGGGGTCGCCCACGGCAGCCTGAAGCCGGTCTGCGGAGATTCCAGCTGGCGCAGCGTCTGGAGCCTGGGATCCCTCGTTGGGGATCCCGGAGAAAAAGAGCTCCGACCACTGGCCCGCGGCCTACATCATCTAGAAGCAGCGGACTGCGCTGCTTCTAACCGCGGGCGCGGCAGGGACTTACCATCCCTCGCCGGATCCCTCGCCGGAAATCCCTGGAGAAGAGCTCCGACCGCCGGCCTGCGGCCTATGTCATCTTCAAGCTGCGGTCTCCGGTAGGGAAGCACCGATTCGGGACTTACCTTGCCTGTACATCTGGCTGCCCGCAGCGGCGACTGCGGAGGTTTATGGTCCCGACCACGGGGAAAAATGGAGGGGGACTGACTAAACTTTGTGCCTTCCACCTCAGTGATGAATGCACTGGTGGATGTTTTTGTGTTCATTTTTTGTATCGTGTATTGTGTGTTCTTATTTGTTGTACCACTGCTGGCAAGTTCATTTCACTGCCCTTCGTTGTGTATGTGACGAATAAATCTGACTATTGACATACATGTAAAACTGGACTCAGGTTTTCAGATCTCGGCAAGTTGATACAAGAGAGGACCTAAGATAAATATGTTTGGAACTCAGAGATAATGGTGCAGAAACAGGTTGAGAAGCCAAAGGATTCTCTCTACACATATGAATGGATAAGGGTGGAATCTATCACATACAATCCTACTCAGCTGGGCAACATGAAAGGAAGAATACCTTAAGCAACTGTATGCAGAAACGTCAAGATAAATAGTGGAAAGCTCAACATAGGTTACAGGAACTAATTTCTGAGTCTGGAACTTCCCATTGTCCCAGTCAGAGTCTGACTGGAGAGTGTCAAACCTAAAACACAGAGGCGGGACTATTTCCACAACAGCCTGTTTATGTCCCATAATTTAGCGACACATTCCATGCACATCCTTGGAAACTTGCCTTCTATATTGCAGGACTGCCCATTTAAATCTTGTACATTTATTATGCGTGATTCACATGTAATATTAAATATATAACATTGTAGGACAAGCCCAATCTCTCCAGATGGAGACATTTCTGTATTCCAGGATGTAGGACCTTTTCAGAATTTTAGTATTAATTTTTTCCCAATTATTAAACCATAATCAATAAAGATTCTTTGATTCGTTGTTATTAAGTATTCCTAGTATTATTAACTTTGAATCAGGGGTCAGATTCTGAAAACATTTGAAATTATCCCTATGAAGTAATTTTTACACAATTTGATGAATGTCTCTCTATGTAGCATTTTCTGTATAAGAGAGTGTTTAGCATCAATGGTGTATATGTTGTAAACTTTCGTCCCATACTTTGGTAGACCTAATTCGTTTTAGATTGTCTATATCCTTGTAAATCCGATTAAGATCATCTCCAGTTTGAACACTCAGAATAGACTCTTGCAACAAATAACTAAACAATTCTGAAGCTGACCATTCTCTATATCTATACAGAACCTTCTGTTTTTTTAACACTGTGCACTCATTCATTTTAATTATAAAAGTGCTTATTTACTCAGCTGGCAGATAAACTCTGACCCAGGCCACTATGCTCATATAGCACATTTTCAAGTTAAATCTTTATGTAACCCAAGCGGATTTTGTTTTTCCCTTCAATTCCTGAATTTAGCGTGGCTTAAACATAAACTGGGCCATCTTCACAACATGATTATGAATATTCAAAGGATCTTCCCTAACAATGTCAATGGCAGATGTATTTAAAATTGGGGTGTTGTTGAAGCCAATAAAACACTCCCTAATGCGCCTTGACAACATTTTACTGCACATTAATGCCACTTTTGTGAGAGTTGGTCCAAGAGCCTTTCTTTTTTTTTTGCATGGAGAGTTTTTGTTAAGAAGGATTCAATGTAATACGATGTGTGCCCAGGCATTCAGATACTTACTTTTCATCTTTACTTTATTTACTTTTTATCTTCCTTGTACAATTCCTAGAGCTGGTGCAAGAGCCTTTTGTTTTCTACAAGCATTGAAAATATTTGTGAAGAAGGATTCAATGCAAAGTGATGTCTGTCCAGCGTTCAGATACTTACTTTTTAACTTCTTGTGCAATTCCTAGAGCTTTGTTTTCCAACAGTACTCCGTGGGATCTTTGTCGGATCACAGTAACTCTGTGCAAATTCTCTGTATCTGCTCCAATTTCACTGTGCCACCCTTCCAAAAATATGCAATGTTTGGGAAATGTCTGATTTTTTTTTATTGAGACTTTTTTTATTGAAACTTCAACAAACTCCACCGAGGTTGTGATATGTTACAGGTGAATTTATACAGTGCTTGCAGTATATTCTGTAGATTTTATTTGTTTTTTTAATGGGGGTTAGGTGAGATGGACTTGCAGGTATGTCATTTCTCTGCTCACAGATGTGTGCAATGGATAGACCAATTTATTGGAGTCGTTTGGAAGAATTTACTGTGGAGAATGGGGAGAACCGGAGGATCTGCTATATGTAGATTTCCAAGAGCTGCATCAAAGAAAGGTGTTTGATGAAAATTAAGGATTATGATTTAAGAAGTTACATAGTGGTGTGGATAGAGGCTGACCAAGAAAATCAGAATACAGGCGTAAATAGGACTTTGTTCTGGTTGATAATATGTAATGAGTGGTGGGCCACAAGGATAAATCCTGTGGCCTCCACCTTTTATTAATTTATATTAATGACTTGGATTAAGGCATTAGATGTATGGTTCCTAAACTTGTTGATGGCACAAAATAGGAAAGTAACTTGTGAAATTAGCATTTAAAGGCAATCAAGGGAATTGGATAAGTTAAGTGAATGGGAAAACCTCTGGAATAAAATGTGGACTTTTTTTAAATCATTCTTGTCAGCTGGATAAAATGGAAATAAAACATAATATCTGAATGAAGAGAGGTTGCAGAGTTTCTGGATGCAGAGTAATTTTGATGTCATGATTTGCAATAGACAAATATTGATTTGCAGTAAGTTAGTAGAATTTTATTATCAGGGGAATTGATTGAAACGTAAGGAGATTACGCTTGAATTATACAGCGTTAAATTATACTCTCATTTATGGAGTACTTTGCATTGTATTCTCAATTTAAAGAAGAATGTTATTGCATGTGAATGTGCTCAGAGAAAGTTTACTTGACTGGGCCTGTTGACTTATGATGAAAGGTTGGAAAAGCTATGCATGTATCCTTTGGAATTTAGAAGATAGAACAGTGATTGAATCATACAAGATTACGAGGGGACTTGACAGAGTGGACGTTTCCTTGAAGAGAATCTAGAACGAGGGATCAGAGTTTAAAACAGTCTTCCAATGAAGACATGAATGAGGTGATTATTTTTTATTGAAAAGTAGATACTTTTTTAATTTCAAAATTAAACTTTATTCAGAATTTTAAAAATGTATACAAAACAAAAATTGCGCAAAAAAACTCTTCACACAATCTCAGTGTCTACGCATCCAATGCATTGAGTAATGTTCACACCTATCTTCATACAAACCATCCTTGCCAGTCATGTGGCCTCAAGGTTCCATCCCTTGTTTTAAGGAGTGTCCCCAGTGGACTCTGCCTTTACATGTCCAGCAGTGGAAGGACCCCCCACAAAGCCCTCGCATTGGCTGCACTAGGCGTCATTGCATCCATCAGCACGTACTCCTGCAGCCTGCAAAGGGCCAGTCGGCAACTTTCCCTGATGGACATCTCGCCCTACTTGGAGATCAACAGGTATTGGGCAGACCAAAGGTCATTGGGAAAAGACTGGAAGCCTTTATTTCCTGTTTGCTTTGGTGTCAGTTCACCATACAACCGTCTTATTATTGATTGCATTATTTTTAATTTAACCCAGTAACAGGACTGGAAATGCAGTTGATGTCAACACAATGCTGTCCGTTTATTATTAAGGATCCGAGGCAACATTTTATTGAGGGATACGGTGTGACAAAATAAAAACAAGGTGTTGCAAGCCAATTAGCATCTGGAAGTGAACAATAGGGCGATTCTGCCAAGAGCCTGCATCAGAGAGTCAAAGATGGGTTGAAGGACATTTTACACTGAGGGGTTCAAAGGCAGAGGGTTGAGTTTTATCACTGAGTCAATTAGACAGTGTTTGCACGTTATCTCTGTCTCACCATCTGTTGCTTTCTATGTGTTATACACTTCTTTCAGGTCACTTTGTGACTGGGTTCAGTCTGTGCAACTGCTGGGATGTGTTGCATCAGCTGCATACATTTAACATGGGAGTCAAAGTGTCAAGCACAATTTCCATCGTTCCAGCTGCATTAATTTAACATGAAAGCACCATTTCACCATAAAAAGCTGGCACAGTATTGATGAATCTGTTTGTAATTCTCTCTGGCAGATGAGTGACGTTCCAGCAGGCGGAGCCACAGTATTTCCCGACTTTGGAGCTGCCATATATCCAAAGAAGGTAACTGGAAAAGTTTTTGTACAATTTTGCTAATTCAAGGTTTCAAGGTTTGTTTATTGTCACATGTATCAATTAAGGTACAGTGAAATTCATATTGCCATACAGTCATGCCAATAAAGATCAATAAGACACCAAATAAATTTTTAACATGAATATCCACCTCAGCGACTCCCACATTCCTCACTGTGATGGAAGGCAAAGAAAGTTAAATCTTCTTCCTTTCTTTGTTCTCTCACGGTATTCGGGGCATTCAATCGGGACGATCTAAGCTCCCTCAACCGGCGGTTGAGCCCTCCGCATCGGGGCGATCAAGCTCCCGCATCGGGGGATCTCAGGTTCCTGCGCCGGGCGATCGGTCTCCCGAGTTGGGGCTGGTCGAAGCTCCTGCGGCTTAAAGCTTCCCACCATCAGTCTCTACCCGAGTTTGCAAGCTCCTCGATGTTGAAATCCGCAGGCCGTGGTTGGAACATCGATCCCAGGCAAGGGATCGCAGGCTCCGATGGTAAGTCCGCGGCCCCGCGGTGGGGCTCAAAGTCAGTCTCGAGCAAGGCCGCCAGCTCCATGATGTTAGGCCGCAGAGCGACCAGCGATACGATCCAGAAAAAAAATTGTATCTCCAACAAAGTAAGAGATTGAGAAAAGTTCCTCCCCCACATAAAACAAATCAGAGAACACCAAAACATACTCTTTAACACGTACTTAAAATAACAAAACAGAAGAAAGGACAGACAGACTGTAGGCGAGGCAGCCATTGCTGGCGCCGCCCGGTATTATTTATACAATGGTTCTATATTATCACATGTACCGAGGTACAGTTAAATTATTTTTTTAAATACAGTTCAGTAAATTATTACCATACATAAATACAATCCCAGATTAAGTATAACACGTACAGAAATAGTCCACTGAGACCATGTGCAAGAGTTATCAGGTTTTTCGTCCAGCGAACTGTTGTCCTTCACCTTGCCGCGCCAACTTCAGCCTTTGTGCTCCAGAGGTGTCTTTCTGGATTATGTGCAAAATAATTTGATATGGGCTGCAATAGGCAGGCAAACCTGCAAGAAATCAAGACCAAGCACTAGAACAAGTCAGCGGGTCAGGCATTATCTCTGGAGGGCACGGATGGGTGCTTTGGGTCAGGACCTTTCGTCGGGCTATTTGTTGGAGGGAGAAAGCTGTAAGAGAGGTGCGGACAGGACATAGCTTGGCATGTGATCGGGCCGGAGAAAAGAAGGGTCTCGACCTGTCCATGTTCTCCAAGGATGCTGGCTGACCTGTTGAGTTTGTCCAGCACTTTGTGTTCTGGTAAGTGGGAGATGGATATGGGTGAGGTAAGTTTTTGATTGGCAAATGGATTAACAATGGCCTGAGATGAAAAGAAGACTAAAGATGTAAGATAAGTAGAGAAGAGACATGAAATGTGAAGCCAGAGGAGGGAATATAGGTGGAAGAGGACAGGGAATGGGAAAAGGAGCCAGGATTGTAGGAGGAATTGGTACACATCAAGGTTGGTCACATAGGGGACGGGGGAAAAAAATGAACCTGGGGTTGTTGTTTAATTGCCTAAAATTGGAGAATTCAATGTTCGTACTATTAGGTTGTAAGTAATCCAAGCAAAATATGATGTGCTGTTCCCCCAGTTTGCATCTAGCCTCTCTCTGACAATGCAGGAGGCCCAGAACATTAAGGCTGGTATGAAAATAGGAAGGGGAGTGAAAATGGTTAGCAGCCGAGAGATCCAGCAGGTCTTCCATCTGTCTGCGAGAAATCAGCCTAGCTTTAATAATTTATTCATTGATAAAATACAATGAAATTGCTTCATTGGAATCCCCAGAATCAATCTGGGGAAAGGTTCCAACCCAAAACATCTATTCCCTGCAGAGATGCTGCCTGACCCGTTGAGTTGCAGCAGCATTTCATGTTTTGCAAATAAAATTCCTTCTCTGCTTTCATTTAAAGCTTGGTAAAACCCCTGGCATTGAATAGTTACATAATCTCCCTTTTATCAAGCTCACCTACCAAAATTGTAGTTGAGTGTATTCCTAATTTTTGAGTGCCTACAATGTGCAACGTGTGTGCCTTAGTTTGCTGAATACCAAAAATGATTATGCTGTTCATTGCAAGAGCACCCCAAAATGAAGCAAAATTGCTTATGTTTTTAGTATTACAAGATCAAAGTCTGGAGAGCATGTTTTGTTTCACTTTCAAATTAAATTAGTTTTAGAGATATAGCATGAAAACAGGTCCTTTGACCCACCGAGTCCACACCAATCACCTGTTCAAACTAGTTCTCAGGGCGGCAAAGTGATGCAGGTGATAGAGCCACTGCCTCACAACCCCAGCAACCTGGGTTTAATCCAAACCTTGGGTGCTGTATGTGCAGAGTTTGCACGTTCTCCCTGTGACCGCGTGGGTTTCCTCCGGGTGCTCCAGCTTCCTCCCACACTCCAAAGACGTACAGGTTTGTAGGTTAATTGGCTCCAGTAAAATTGTAAATTATCCCTTGTGTGTAAGATAGTGCTAGTGTACGGGGTGATTGCTGATCGGCACGGACGTAATGGGCCTAAGGGGCTCATTCCAGGCTGTATCTCTAAAGTCTAAAGACTCTGTTATGCCACTTTTGCATCAACTCCCTACACACTCAGGGCAATTTTACAGAAGCAAATCCGCACACCTTTGGGATGTGAGAGGAAACCGTAGCACCCGGAGGTACCCCAAGCAGTCACAGGGAATAACATGCAAACTCCATGCAGACTCCGAGGCCAGGATTGAATCTGGGTCTCTGGCGCTGGTTGACAGCGACTACCAGCTTAATGTGCTTCATGGATATGGGACAGGTACAGGTAAATGGGTATGGTAGAAATGTTGATGTGTTCATCTGTAGAGAAAAACAGAATAAACATTTCAGGGTGATATTTTTTAATCACAACAGTTTGTATTGATTAAATTACATCTTTAAGATTTTTTTTAATGTATTTCCAGGGAACAGCAGTCTTCTGGTATAATCTTTTTAGAAGTGGAGAAGGTGATTATAGAACGCGACATGCAGCCTGTCCAGTATTAGTAGGAAGTAAATGGGGTAAGGTCCTTGCACTAGCTTCTGCTTAAGTATCTCTTGTTAATGGAGTGACAAAAGATAAGGACCTGCATCCACACTGGGTGCTTGCTCTGCTCTTTATGTTTTGTCGAAACCTCTGTGAACAGTTTTGTGAAGTGAATGTGAGAGAAGAATGCCTGTGCATCAGATTGAAATAATTGATTCCTTCCTTGTCACTCAGAGAGATGGTATGAATGGTTCAATTACGCTTTTATTGTCACATGTGTAAAGTGCAAACGCACAGTGAAATTCATTCCTTACAAACAGTCGTCGACTATTGCCATACCCAAGCACATCCCCAATTTGCTAATGTACAGAAATTGTCCTTCTTCTTGCATACGGCGTGTCCAGCCTAAAGTTGTAGGACAACCTGTTCTATTTGATCTTATTTGATTGTGCACGCCGGGTTGATTACATTCGTCAAAACAGGGCGGCCACGTGAAGGTTGCAATCTTCCACCCCAGAAATAGTCCGCTGATCCCGCATGCAGAAGCACCATGTTTTGGCGCCATTTCAAACTCCAGTCCGCGCTCTAGTTCTTATGACCAGTGCACGTTCCAGGCAAGCCCGAGGCCATTGCTGGCCTCCAGCCATCGCCTACATTGGACATCTGGATCGAACAGCAAACCAAAGTCCCTCTCTTCACCCAGCCACCTTTGCTCCATTGTAAATGCCCATGTTTAAATATAGGACCACTGCACGCCCTTCCCCAGGATAACACACCTGGCTTCAACATATTTAGCTCTTCAAGTTTTCACATCAGTCATGTTCGTGATATCCCGTGAGTGAGATTCACACCTTGTGCTGGGAGATAAATGTGTCTCTGTAATGACCACCATATCCCCAGACATTCCTCTAGAATTCATCATCATAGTTACTTCTGTGCACTGTAAAGCTGTGTGTCCAATACAGTGCCCAAAGAACTGTTCTACAAATTAGAACATTTTTTGCCAATCCCTAGCTTGACAATACTGAATATTTGCCAAAGTCTTAGAACAGTACAGCACATGAAGTGGCCCTTTGATCCATAATATTTGTGCCAAACATGATGCCAAGTTAAATTAATCTTCTCTGCCTACACGTGATCCATCTTCCTCCATTTACATCAGAGGGCAGTGGAAACTCAAACATGTCAAACTCACTAAGAGAGGGCAGCTTTCCCAGCTGGCATTGGTAAGCCAGGTGTTTTTTTTGCAATGGTCCAACACCTTTATAATCACTTTTGCTGATGCCAACTTCTTAATTTTATTTTTATTTTCACTAATCTCAAATTCTCAATTTAACAGCTCTTTGACCTCTTTTATTTTCATTCAGTTTCCAACAAATGGATCCATGAGAGAGGACAAGAGTTCAAGAGACCATGTGGATTGACAGAAGTGGAGTAAACCTGTGGACCGTTCTTTCTTCCCACTTTGTTTCCATCCCTTCTTTTGTCAAGACAAGCAGTCAAGATTTCATTTTTCCCTATTGAGTGCCAATCACCTTCTGCATTCCATTGACCTTTTATCTCAGCGTTGCCTCCATTTTGTTTAATTTCTTCTCCTTTGTGAACCTAGACATACTATGATATTCATCGGGGAAAGAAAAACGCTCTGTGTGGTATTTTCTATCGGTGGTCCATTGTGTACATGAAGATGATTCATTCTCAGTGTCCAAAAATTAGAGCACTTGGGTAAAGCAACCCAGAGAAGACAGCAAGCATTTCATTTTAGTGAAAATAGTGAAAGAACACATCAGTGTAATGGCATTGCCTTCATCATTTCTTACTGACTTCAATTGGAACAGTGTAGTTTGGACATGTTGTTCCACCACATGGATGCAGTTGCATGATCCCTACATCCTGTGCACTTCGCCAACCTCTCCCTTTCCAGACCATTCCAACATAACAGGTCTATTTTCACGAGAAGATTTTGTGTTATCATTCTGTTTGCTCTTTCTAACATTGAAGATCACCAGCAGACTTGCGTTCAATTTTCGTCATCAGATAATGATTATTGCAGATGGTAAAGTGATCCCTTTGAGAAGCTAAATTAATCCAAATTGCTTCTAAACTGAATTAAAAGTAAGTCACAAACACCAATATGACCAACCAATTTGTTATATAAAGAAAGTGCTGGAAATCCGAGGCAAGTTAGACAAAGTCTTCGATGAGTTAACGCTTCGATTAGTGAACAGTGGACAAGGACATCAACCATGAATATTGACTGTGTCTCTCTAGAAATGCTGTTTGATGGCTGAATATTTCCAGCATCTATACTTGTTGGCTTCAGAACCAATTTATTTTTGATTCTCAAAGGACTACTGTGAAATGGGTCCTGGTTCATGGATTTATGTACAGCTACCCAATAGAGATCAGTGAGGAAAAGGGAACACATCCAGACATTACTGTGATCCTGAACGTCCTTGAACAATTTGAGAAATAATAATTGGACTCGCTGAGTGTATTAATGAATCCCTTACACAAATTTGTTAAAGTGGAAGTTTATCTTTGGCCACATCGTCTAATTTTCATTACAAGTGACCATGTATGAATTCCATTCTCAACAAAGATTTATATTTCTGAGCAAGCTCATTACAAGGACTATTACCATTATGTGTCCACACCTTTTACAACGAATATTGTCATTATGTGTGCAAATCTTTTTCAAGGACTATTGTTATCACTATTGTGTGCCCACACCTTTTACAAGGACTATTGCCACAATATTTCTACTTCCCTTGGTTCTTGTGCCATCAACTAGAAACATAAGATCACAGATCTTCTCCATGATCTGCTTTTAATTCTGGAATTAAACACTGGCAGAATGGTTGTGGAATTAAAATAGCAAAAAATGGAGCCATAAAATTCATCCAATTTATTTGTTAGCCTGACCTTTCTGCGATATGTCTATTTTAGAATCCTAAATGTAATGTCATTCCTTAAAGCAATTTTTAGATCACCATTCACAGAGACAACTTTAACTGTTTCATTCAGGTAGGGTAAAATGAGAGATTAAGGGGGAGGGGAAGGGCAACCACAGATTTTGACTGGCAATTGATTATCCAGCTATCAGATTAATTATAAAGCAGAAACAGGAGGCAAAGGGAACTCCTGCACTGAGCAGGAGTTGGGAAATGGTGTTCCACAGAACTAATGCTGAGAACAGTTTTTAAACATATCTGTGGTAAATGGCATTTGCATTAAGAGGGGTGGTGGAGTGTTGAGTGTTAGTATAATCATCCCTGTGACCACCAGGGTTTCATTTGGATGCTCTAGTTTGCAGCTTTGTGAAGTAGCATAACTCACCATTAGTTAAATGCAAAGCAAATCAAAGAGGAGTTGAAGGGCAAATATGAACAAGTAACCGATTGTGCAGGAAACTAAGGAGAGCGAGAATATGACTGACAAGATTACTCCCCTAGGAGCCAAAATTGAAACACAAATGGCCTCCTCCTGCTTTATAACTAAGATAACGAGTGAAATCAAGGAACAAAGTCAAATAACAAAACGGCACAGATCACAGCAGTAGAGTTGCCTTACAGCACCAGGGGTGCTGTCTACATAATTTGTACGTTCTCCCTATGACTGCGTGGGTTTTCTCCAGGCGCTCCGGTTTCCTCCCACATTCTAAAAACATGCAGGTTTGTAGGTTAATTGGCTTAGGTAAAAAATGTCCCTAGTGTGTGTAGGGTAGTGTGCAGGGACAGCTGGTCATCGTAAACTCAGTGGGCCGAAGGGTCTGTTTCCGTTTTGTGTCTCTAAACCAAAACTAAACTAAAAACAAAGTGCTGGAGATGCTGAACAGGTCAGGCCACATCTGTGGGAAGAAAAGAGCATCAACCTTTCAGGTCAATGTTCTGACGAAGGGTTTCCAACCTGACTTTGTTTCTCTTTCCGCAAATGCAGCCTGACCTGCTGAGTCCAGAAATTTTCTAGTTTTTGTTTTCAATTTTACAGCCTAAATTGGACTGTTATGGTTGGTTCTTGAGGGTAAGCGCTTTGGTGATTCCTTCAGTTCAATTCCTTTATGTAAACCTCAAGGATTTGTGTCCCAGCTTATTAGTACCATATTAGAAAATAAACAAACAGATCCCTGACTTCTTGTAGGTGAGATCTTTAGCTTGGATGTGATGGTGCAGGTATAAATCAACAATTGCATGCAGTGGAACTACAATCTGCGATGTAATATGCCTTACTTATTTGTATCTTTCAAGAACTTTGTATTGCAATGTGAATGTAAACTGAACCTCAAGTGTAAACAAAACCTCAAGTGCTTCTTCAAGTCTTTATTTTCATCCAGTATGCCAATTGAGCTGCTTATTGAACAGTAACAGATCCCCCAAATTGTCACTCACTGCAAATATCTGCTCCATTCTAAATTAAGGATTGGGTGAGGTAAAAGATTGTTTTCCACTCAGAATTTATTTGATCGGGTTGTTGCAAATGCAGGAACTTACTGTTAAGTTTTATTTGCCTCTTTACCCCTGATGTTCCACAGTGCAAATATTATGTTTAAATAAACAGTGACTTTATTAAATGTTTTTCAAATCTTAATTTTATTAATTTTGTTCATGGTGATTTTTTTTTTTGAATGGAGCATAAATCCCACAAAATGATTAAAGGAATGCATCCAATGTTACTGTGCTTAAATGAATGAATAAAATAATTAAAAATAATTATTTCTGGACTTATTTTCTTGCTGCCTTTCACATCGTGAGCAGCACAGTAGCGCAGCAGTAGAGTTGCTTTCTCACAGTGCCAGAGAGCCGGTTTTGATCCTGACTACAGGTGCTGACTGTATGGAGTTTGCACATTCCCCCACAGATCATGTGGGATTTCTCCAGGCACTCCTGTTTCCTCCCGTATTCCAAAGATGTGCAGGTTTGTATGTTAATTGGCTTCTGTAAATTGTCCCTAATGTGCAGGATAGAACAAGTGTATGGCTGGTCGCTGGTCTGCACCGACACGGTGGGCCAGTGAGCCTGTTTCCACGCTGTATCTCTAAAAATAAAACCAATCCATGCTGTTCGAATGTTGCAATGCAATCTACAAATATTGCTCTGATTTTCTTGCCATCTAATGTTCTTGATATCATGGAGTTCCTACTGTGGTGAAAATAAGTCTCAATAATAATTGTGGTGAAAATAAGTCTCAATAAGTTGCCAGACCCCCGAGATCTATCCCGACCCTGAGTCATGTCTGTGTGGAGCTTGCACGTTCTCCCTGTAATGATGTGGGTCTCCTCTGGGTGCCCCATTTTCCTCCCACATCCCACAGGCGCAGTGGTGTGGAGGCGACTTGGCCTCTGTAAAAACAAAATGCCCCTAATGTGTAGGGAGTGGATGAGAAAGTGGGTCAGCGGGTGATCGATGAGCAGTGTAGACTTAGTGGGCCAATGCCCTGGCCAATGAAAGCAAGCATACCATAAACCTCCTTTACTACTCTATCTACTTGTATTGCCACTTTCAAGGAGATATAGACTTGGACCCATATACTTAGCCTTTCATGGGGCTCCCAGTATTGAAATAACACAGTCAATATAGGACTCGCTCAGTGAGTTAGGCAGCATCTATGAGATGGGAAGCAAAATTAATGTTCCATATCAAAGATCCTTCGTCAGTATTGGAAAAGGTTGAAAACACATTCATTTTAAGTGAAGGGGATTTGGCTGGAGGATGCATAGGACAATAGGAGTATCTCAGATCGGGTGAGGTGAGGCCAAATGAATTAATGCAGAGTATGCTTGCCGTGTGTTACTAATGGTTAGTCTGTGTGACACTCTTTGGCTCTGACTGCACTAATGGAGGGAGATGAACTGAGCCATATTTACAAACAGATGACTGGGGAAAGTGGCCAGTACTGATAGACAAAAAATGTGCATTGCCTAAAGTTGGACAATTTGATACTGACTCCAGAAGCCCAGACAGAAAATGAAGTGTTGTTCCCTCGGCTTGTGCCAGGCATTGTAACAGAGCCAGAGGCTACAGACACAGAGCGGTACAGGAATGGAATATGTCATTAATTGGAGCCAAAAAAAAACCTTGCCAACTTAATCATGCCCTTATCAATACCCCCATTGGTTGTAGAAATACCTCCAGATCTCAGCCGTTCCAAACTCATGTCTGTTGGTCTGATTATAAATCTGGTCAGTTTCCAACTAAATCTGCAGGGAAATCATTCAAATCCACTGCACGGGACACTACAACCTACGTACACTATGTGGCACAAATAACATGGTGGGTGGCACAGCTGGAAGAACAGCCTTCCAGGGCATCACAGTGGGCAGCTGGTAGAGCCGCTGAGTCAAAGCACAAAATATCCTGGTTCCAACTTGACCTTGGCCGCTGTCTGTGTGGAATTTGGAGACCTCAAATAAGCAAAGGTCCTGGAGATGATGTTAACAATTATTTGTTCACAATCGAGAGTAGGGATATTCAATATAATCCTCATAGAGCTAACAATGGAGCAGATGACTGCAGTTCTGCAAGTTTAAAGGAATCACTGGAGAGAAATTGGAATATTTGTTAAATGCAAGGGATCAGCCACTCTGTGAGGTAGGTTTATCTCAAGATAAGTTTAGGTTAGTTTTGAGGTACAGCAAATAAACAGGCCCTTCAGCCCTCCGAGTCCACGCTGACCAGTGATCACCCGTACACTAGTTCTATCCTACACACTAGGAACAATTTACAGAAACAAATTAGCCTTCAAACCTGCATGACTTTGGAATATGGGAGGAAACCAGAGCACCAGGAGAAAACCCATGCGGCACAGGGCGAATGTACAAACTCCGTACAGACAGCACCCATAGTCAGGATTGAACCCTGGTCTCTGGTGCTGAATGGCAGCAATTCTTACCACTGCACCACCGTGTGACACAAAGTGTAGACATGCAAAGCTGCAGAACCATCGAGTGCTAGGTTACAATGTTGGATGTCTAACTGAAGGGCGGATAAGATTTGAAATATAAGATAAAGAGCTGGGAAAGTATATCCAAAGTGGTTTAGGTGTAGCAGGCATTGCAGATGGCAATGTTATGTGGATTGGAAAATCATTTCTATCACCCAGCTTTCATCCCTTTAGCACCAATCTCTGTGGTACACCACCTATCACAACCTATTAACCTAAAACTTATGACTTTATACCTACACTTAGTGTTTGGTCCATTACCAAGTCCTCAACCCACATCAGTAATATACCTGCTACAACATCCCATTCCAAGGGCTCTAATTTTCTTTCCACATCTTTGGTGTTGTACCTGGCTCTCTGAATTCACTGGTTACTCCCTTATTTATTCTGCAAGTTAAATATTAAGAAATCTCTCAACAGTTTAATCAAACATACATTTATTTTCAGGTTGGTTTCTGTTATTAATTTCCAAGTAGCCTGTTATTAATTAAATAATTAATTAATGTTGGTTTCTGTTATTAATTTCCAAGTAGCCTGTTACCACTTCCTTTATAATAGGTTCCACCATTTTCCCTACTAATATTGTCAGATGATAATCTATGATTTCTTTTTGACTCCTTCCATTTTTTAACTTTCAGTCTGTGGTAACTATTCTATACTCTGCCGCATTTCGGAAGATTACAACCAGCGTATCCGTTATCTGTAGAACCACTTCTTTCAAAACCCAGGGATGAAGATCATCAGGTCTTGGGGATTTATCATACTTCAGTCCATTAAATCCTCCAAAACTTTGTTCTTATAATGCTATTTATTTTGTTTACAAATTCATAACTTTAAGGATCTGGATTTACCCTCTTCTGCGGCTTTCTTTTCTAAAGGGTTAAAATGTCAACATATTCAAGCTTTCAACCTGTGATCCCTCAATTAAATACCAATTGCAATGATATATTAATGAAGGGTCTTTGACCAGAAATGATAACTGCTTTTCTTAACACAGCTGTCGTTTAACCTGATGAATTTTTGTGGAAATTTCCGTTTTGTCAGATTTCCGGTATTTTTCATATTTTCATTGTATCTATTATCTTTTTTCTTTCCCCAGAGCCTTTTGTATTTGATTTTTCTTCAATGGCTTTTGTAGTTTATGGCCATGTCCAGCATTCCATATGCACCCAGAATTGAGAACAGCTTTAGCATCTTTAGACTTCAGACATTCAGTGCAGAAATAGGCCCTTCCATACTCCAAGTCCCCACCGACCAGCGACCATCCCGTAACTAACACCATCCTATGCACTAGGGGCGATCTTACAGCATACAAAACCAATGAATCTGCAAACCTGTATGTCTTCGGAATGTGTGAGGAAAACTGAGTACCTGGAGAAAACCCACCCACAAACTCTGTACAGACAGCACCCGGATCAGGATTGAACCCTGGTCTCTAGTGCCATAAGGCATCAACTCTACCACTGCGCCACTCACCTAAACAGCACATTAAATCAAAACAGTTAGAGCTATTCTCAAACTTTGCAATTCCCTCATCTTCATGCTAACTTTGTTCTTGGCAACTAATCCATTGGAATTTGTTGTGAGCAATATATTGCCATATGTGATTGCTATTGAGGGAGTGCAGCGCAGGTTTAAAAGGTTAATTCCCGGGAAGGCGGGACTGTCATATGCTGAGAGAATGGAGCAGCTGGGCTTGTACACTCTGGAGTTTAGAAGGATGAGAGGGAATCTCATTGAAGATTGTTAAGGGCTTGGACACGCTAGAGGCAGGAAACATGTTCCCGATGTTGGGGGAGTCCAGAACCAGGGGCCACAGTTTAAGAATATGGAATAAACCATTTAGAACGGAGACAAGGAAACACTTTTTCTCACAGAGAGTTGTGAGTCTGTGGAATTATCTGCCTCAGAGGGCAGTGGAGGCAGGTTCTCTGGATGCTTTCAAGAGAGAACTAGATAGGGCTCTTAAAAATAGCGGAGTCAGGGGATATGGGGAGAAGGCAGGAACAAGGTACTGATTGGGGATGATCAGCCATGATCACATTGAATGGCGATGTTGGTTCGAAGGGCCAAATGGCCTACTCCTGCATCTATTGTCTATTGTGAGAAGCCAGCAGTCTGATCTGTGCTGTGGTTTTGAGATATAGCTTAACACACCTTCCGGTCAGATAATTGAGGCAAGGCTGTTTGTTTTATAAACTTTTTTCCAACTGGACAATCTAATCCTACCTCCGTCTTGGAGAACGGATATCACACTCAAGTCAAAAGCCCGTGCACTGTTTGGGTCTTGAAGGATCACATATACTAACGGTTAATATTCTTCAGGAGAGTCTTACCTGTGGACAACACTGTTTAAGAAATTACCACAATGTTTGACAGGGCCTCTGGTTCCTTTTCTCTTAGCTGCTGGGAGTCAAGGCGAACATTAGTTTTCTGTCAGGCGGGTAAAAAAAACATGTAGTTAATATAGGACCAATCAATTTCCAGCAGAGAATTCTTTGTTCCACATCCCATTAGACTACCCTCTGCATTGGAAAGAATAAAATGACTGTGTGATGCCTGACGGTGAGTTTAAGAGACTTTGAGACATATAACCATATAACCATATAACAATTACAGCACGGAGACAGGCCGTCTCGGCCCTTCCAGTCCGTGCCGACCATTTGTTTTCCCCTAGTCCCATCTACCTGCACTCAGACCATACCCCTCCATTCCACACAGCCACCACCCTCTGAGTAAAGAAGTTCCCCCTCACGTTACCCCTAAACTTCTGTCCCTTAATATACTGAGGTATTATTACTCAGCTCTCTTTATTGAACAGATAGTGACACAAACATTTTAAAAGATTTTGCGCAGGGAAAGTGCATGTGATCTGTTGAACTATTGCCATGATTTCGCTGATGACTACAGTGCCCGAATGATTTAAACATACATTTGCAATGGCTGCCTCTGTTCCAGTGTGTCCATTTTGGCCCATGCCATGGTATAAATGGAAACATGGTTAGAAGAAGGGTCCCCCCCGACCCGAAAAGTCACCTATCCTGGAATACTACCCGACCTACTGAGTTACTCCAGCACTTTCTATCCTTTTGTGTAAACCAGCATCTGCAATTCTTTGTTTCTTCATTGAAATATGGTTATTGATGGTTAGGGAAAGTCGAAAGTGGAACAAGAGGGAACAATAATTGATCGATTGAGAGTTGCAGCAGAGAAGCCACCCACTGAGTCTACGCCAACCATCGATCAACCATTCCCACTTTTGCATCCACCTTCTTCACGGCAGGCAATTTAGAGGCCAATTAACCTATAAACCTGCACATCTTTGCGATATGGGAGGAAACCAGAGCACCCAGAGGAAACCCATGCAGCCACAAGGAGAACGTGCAAACTCCACTCACACAATACCCGAGGTCAGGATTGAACCTAAAGCTCTGGCGCTGTGAGGCAGCAGCTCTATCAATTGTGCCACTGTCCTGCTCCCTGAATCTCATATCTCCTTCAGAGGTCAGTCGCAAATTTCAGTTGAATAATAGATAACACAAAAATGTTTTAGCACAGAACAAACCCCAAAGAAGGGTCTCAACTGTAAAGTGTCACCCATTCCTTCTCTCCAGAGATGCTGCCTGTCCTATTGAGTTACTCCAACATTTTGTGATATTCTTCGGTGTAAACCAGATTCTGCAGTTCCTTCCTACACTAGAGAATTTGTCCCTGTAGGTCACACTGGTATCAAATTCATATTCGCTATGGTTCACTTTTACCCAGGCACAATGAGATTGAACGCAACCACACCACAACTGTCATACAAAGACACACAACTGCATAAAAGTTAACATAAACATCCACCACAGCGGCTCCCCCACATTCCTCACTGTGATGGAAGGCAATAAAGTCTTATCTTCTTTCCTGCTTATTCACCAGCGGACGGGGCAGTCGAACCATCTGTAGTCGGGGTGATCTTAGCTCCTGCAGCTGGTGATCGAAGCCCCCGCGATCAGGGCGGTCGACGTTCCTGTGGCTTGGAGCTCCTGAAGTCGGTCCCTAACCAAGGGACCGCGATCTCCACGATATTAAGTCTACAGGCACCCGTGGTTGGAGGTCCCGGGGTCGATCCCTGACAATGGGACCGCCCGCTCTATGATGTTAACTTCGCAGGCTCCCGCGGTTAGAGCTCCCAAAGTCGATCCCTTGCAAGAGGTGGCCAGCTCCCCAATGTTAGGCCGCAGCACGGACAGATACGCGATACGGAAACAAATTGCATCACCGTCGAGGAAAGAGATTTAAAAAAGTTTCCCCCAATCCCACTAAAACATACATTTAACAACATACAAAAAAACACAAAGAAAGAAAAGAACGAGACAGACTAGGCGAGGTTGCCATCGTACGGCGCCACCCGGTGGAATATACAAATACTTACAGTGCCCTCCATATTGTTTGGGACAAAGACACATCATTTATTTATTCGCCTTCGTACTCCACAATTTGAAATTTGTAATAGAAAAAATCGCATTTGGTTAAAGTGCACATTATCAGATTGTATTAAAGAGTTTTTTTTAATACATTTTGGTTTTACCATGTAGAAATTACAGCTGTGTTCATACATAGTCCCCTCATTTCAGGACACCATAATGTTTGGGACACACGGTTTCACAAGTGTTTGTAATTGCTCAGGTGTGTTTAAATGCCCCTGTAATGAGGATATAAGAGATCTCTTAGAACCTAGTCTTTCCTCCAGTCTTTCCATCACATTTGGAAAATTTATCACTGTTTATCAACATGAGGACCAAAGTTGTGCCAATGAAAGTCAAAGAAGCCAATATGAGTGAGAAATAAGAATAAAACTGTTAGTGGGCCTCAGCCAAACCTTAAGGGCCCGTCCCACTTACTAATCGCAAAGGGACTGGCAGGCCAAGGAAGACCTCCACAGCTAATGACAGAAGAACTCTCTCTATAATAAAGAAAAATCAGGAGTCAGGTGTGGATTTGTCAATGAACAGAAATACAGAGGCTACACTGCAAGATGTAAACCACTGGTTAGCTGCAAAAATAGGATAGCCAGGTTACTGTTTGCCAGGAAGTATTTTAAAGAGCAACCACACTTGTGGAAAAAAGATCTTGTGGATAAATGAGACGGAGATTAACATATCAGAGTGATGGCAAGAGCAAAGTATGGAGGAGAGAAGGAACTGCCCAAGATCCAAAGCATACCACCTTATCTGTGAAACACGGTGGTGGGAGTGTTATGGCCTGGGCATGTATGGCTGCTGAAGGTACTGACTCACTTATCTTCATTGAAGATACAACTGCTGATGATAGTAGCATAATGGATTCTGAAGTGGATAGACATATCCTATCTGGTCGTTCAAACAAATGCCTCAAAACTCATTGGCTGGCAGTTTATTCTACAGCAAAACAATGATCCCAAACATACTGCTAAAGCAACAAAGGAGTTTTTCAAAGCTAAAACATGGTAAATTCTTGATGAAGGATGTTAATGAAGATCTTTGTGCCATCTCTGGCCACAGGTGAGATTCCCAGAGATTGAAGAGCAGCTAATTATGTTCCTTTGTTTAAAAAAGTAAGTAGGGAAAATGCAGAGAATTAATGGTTAGTGAGCTTAACGTTAGTGGCAAGGGAACTTTTGGAGAGCCATAAAGCAGTTGTTTTAAAGCACATACAAACCAGTCCAGGAACAGCTTATTTCCCACTGTCATCCCACTACTGAACTGACCCCCCACCCCCCACCCCCCCCCTCCCCCCCAAAGCCTAGGGTCTAGTTCTGATCTCCCAACCTACTTCGTAGCTGCCCTTCAACTTTTTTCTCAATTTGCACTTTCTCTTCAATTGTAACAATATAACAGTATAGCACTATATTCTGCACTTTATGCTTTTGGTCATACTAATGTAACGGTAGCAATGTTACAAAATTTTGAGATTTTAAAAATCAAGTCTGCAATTTATCCCATCAGATAAAACATAAAAAGAAGTTTAATTTGACACCTAATTCACTTTCATATCTTCAGTATTAAAAACGTTATGGCCATTTTCATACTCGGAAATTAGCATCTTGTTCCCTATTGCTTTTCCATTGACTTAACACGAAAGCTGTGATCGAGGACAGTCTAAAGCCCATAACATTCTTAACAATTAAGAGAACTGAAAGACATTTTCAGTTATTGTAGTTTGAAGCATTCTGAAACATATATGAAACAACCTTACTTGGATGACCTGAAATTAAAGCATATAATTAGTTAGTTACCTAATTGTGGCTAATTACAAAATTCAATTACTAGATCTAAACATCTATCTCTTGCTTAAGAAAAGATTAACATTTTAAAATAGCCTAAGGTCCAAATAACATTCACACAAGAATTCACAATATAACATGATATTTAAATCTCATTGACATTAATTTATAGGCCAAATGGAAGGAATTTAGTGTTTAATTCCTGTAAATTAATGGCCATTTTAATCATCTTCCGAGTGGGTTTTTGTGGAACGCGATTGATTGGAACGTTGCGGTTTGCGGTGAATTTGAACCCCATATCAGCAGGAAAAACACTGCTGGTTCGTATGGGGCCATAATCACATTTTCGCCAATGGTATTTTGATTAAAGTTATCCTAAGAAGCAAGTTTATATGTAAAATAGACGACTTACCTGATATTTTTCCCCCTACTTGAGATCCGTCCCGTTGTCGGCGTTGACGGCGTTAGAAGTCGCTTTTTTATTTTACTTCAGTGATGAAATTGTCCCGCGATTTTGTTCAAAAACTTCCGAGAACGCAAGTCGGAACAATTTTTCAGCATCAGCTAGCAGCCCGAGAAAATATATAGAAACATAGAAACATAGAAAATAGGTGCAGGAGTAGGCCATTTAGCCCTTCGAGCCTGCACCGCCATTCAATATGATCATGGCTGATCATCCAGCTCAGTATCCTGTACCTGCCTTCTCTCGATACCCCTCGATACACAAGGGCAAGGCAGGATCTTGTATCTGTGAGACCTGTATCTTGGGCAGGCAGGAGAAAACGTCATTTTAATCCCCCCCCACTCAAAGGCGCCAAATTCGCGCACACGGCCAGTGGCAGAACTGCAGCGCCGCTGAAGGTAAGTATTGTAACATACCTACTAAAGGAGGCCACATTGTGACCAGCAAATGGAATAGACAAGGTTGGAAGAAGTGCGTATGAATCCGTCTTGAATGGAAGTGTTGCTATCGCCTATCCACCCCTTCTCTTTCCCATTAACCCGTCACCCCTCAGCCTCTGCACACATTTCTTCATCACACTGGTTACCCTGCTCCTTTGTCCTCCTCCCCATACTCATCTTCCATCCTGAAGTCTCACATTTCTCTTTTATCCCCCCTCTTTCTTCTCTCCTCTGTTCCCTTCTACCCATATCCCTCCCTCTGGCTTTACATTTCACTCCTCCTCTTTTTCCTTAACTGACACTCACTTATCTCATATTCATCTCTAGCCTTCATCACATCCTCCGTCCATCTGCCAATCACCCTCCCTGCTTCACCTGTATCCACTTATTACTTGCCAGACTTTGCCCCAATCTCACCTCTCTTTTCCATCTTTCTCCCCTACTCCATCAGTCTGAAGTAGTGTCCCAACCCAAATCATTGTTTGTCCATTCCCTCCATTGATGCTACCTGACCTGTTCACAACTTTCACAACTTTCTGTTTTTTGCTGAAGATTCAGCATCTGCAATTTATTGTGTCTCATTCTTTTACATGCCCTTAAAACATACATTTTCAACTAGGTTTTTTAATCTACTTGCATATGTGTCAATCTTCCAATACCTCTTTATTTTATTTTTGGGCGGCACAGTGGCATAGTGGAAGAGTTGCTGCCTTACTGCGCCAGAGACCTGGATTTGATTATGGGCGTTGTCTGTGCAGAATTTGAACGTTCTCCTTGTGACTGCATAGGTTTTCTCCAGGTGCTCTTGTTTCCTCCCACCTTCCAAAGACGTGCAGGTTTGTAGGTTCATTGGCTTCTTTAAGTAGTCCCCAATGTGAAGGATGCGAAAGTGAGATAACATAGAACTAGTGTATGGGTGATCATTGGTTGGCATGGACTCGGTGGGCCGATGGGTCTATTTCCACACTGTATCTCTAAACCCCGGGCAGTGGGCAGGTGCTATAGACCTGCACGGGAAGGTAGATGCTCCCGCCCCCACGTGTCTCTCATTTAAAACCTCCACTGCCTTGTGGCCAAATCCAGTCATGGAAAAGGCTCCAGGAGTAAACCTAAAGAAAATCCGGAGTCGGAGCCCCTAATGCAGATCGTCGTTGTCTACAACCTTGCTCTGGCAGCTCCTGCAACGACGCTGGTGCCAAACTGTAATGGCCCTGCTGTTCCTTTGGATCGAACAGCGACATGGAGACGGGGGATGTGCTGCATGGGCAACAGCCTGTCCTCCATATGACATCGCTCAGGCTTTACGGCCATTTTCATACTCGGAAATTAGCATCTTGTTCCCTATTGCTTTTCCACTGACAACACAAAAGCTGTGATCGAGGACAGTCAAAAGCCCATAACTTTCTTCACAATTAAGAGAACTGAAAGAAATGTTCAGTTATTATAGATTGAAGCATCTGACCAGGATGCATCACCCATGGTCAATCATGAATGAGGGGGGCCTACTATATCTCTAAACTAAAACTAAAAATGTTGCTAAGTGAATGCAAATGCTGTAAGTAACAGAATAAGAAACCATTCAATTTAAGAGTACCTGTAAATTATGCCCATCCAGTCTAAGAGGTTTGGAACAGTGAAATGCAAAGTTCCCCAGTCACCTGTGTCTTCAGAATGCAGTGGATAATTGCCCATTAAGACAGCCTGGGCAGAGATTTATTTTGTCTGTCAATGCTCATTAACACGTCAATTGCAGTTATTCAGACAGTTGCAATGTCCTGGAATTAAGCATGGCGTCAGCAATCTGTGGCTGCTTACTTAACCTGATCACCTTTCAGCATAGACTGACATACAAAACATAAAAATAACACAAACATGGAAATTCACAGCAATTTAATTTTCCCCTCACAAATGGATATTTTCTATTACATTGAGCATACTATTGAAACATCTTTTATTCTCAATGAAATAGAGTATGTCACTAATTTATTAAAATTGAACTGCCCATGTATTAATACCTGAAGAAGCGTCTCGACCCAAAACGTCACCAATTCCTTCTCTCCAGAGAGTGCTTATCCCACTGCGTACTCCGGCATTTTGCGTCTATCTTCAAAACCAGCATCTGCAGTTCCTTCCCCCATGTTTTAATGCAGTGTTTATTTAGTTTGTGATGTTTTGATTGTTATCTAGCAGCCCTTGACTTGAATTCCTGGTGTGTTGAACACATGAAGAAATACCTGCTGAGAAATGCAATAATTACTGAATATATAGTGCAAATACTCAAACATAAAAATAGAAAGTTAGGAGACGTCTGACTTTGGTAGAGACATCGGATCTCCATGTTTTGCCTCTGAAAAAGTTATCAGCAGAGCAAATCAGCTGCTTCCAAATTGCAGTGCAGATTCTGGCCATTTAGGGGTGCTGCGAACATGATGTTAGCTGGATGTCAACTTCAAGAGAAAGGAAGCGAGAAAAAACTGTTGCTAATCACAACCTTTTACAACCTCATTAAAGCACCTGAGAGGGTTTGAGGAGCACCATTTTGAAATTTTAGGGGTTCAGTTGGCGATTTCAAGAAGCATGTTGGAGGACATGTTCCAATCATCGTGGAGCGGGTGATCCCTCACCGGGGGTCGCCGGAGAAGAGGTCCGACCGCCGGCCTGCGGCCTACAACATCTTGAAGCCACAGTCTCCGGTAAGGAGGTGGCTGATTTGGGAGCTCCGGGCCACGGGGTGTGCTCGACCTGTCCCGACGTCGGCTTTCCGACCTTCCCGACCAGAGGGCTTGAACATCGGGCTGCCCGTAGCAGCGAGTACGGAGGGTCAGGGCCCCAACCACAGGGGTGAACAAGGGAGAAGGAGGAGGAGGACTGTCTGAACTGTATTGCCTTCCACCGCAGTGAAGAATGCTGTGGTGGATGTATGTGTTGAATTATGTTGCGTACTGTGTCCTTTTTTAATTGTAACGCTGCATGGAAAATTACATTTCACTGCACCTTATAGTACATGTGACAAAAAAATTTAAACTTGAAATTTGAATTTGAACTTGATTCAGCAACAATGGTGCTGAAGTACCAGGAAATGCTTGAGAGTTTTAAATTCCTTATTGTAGGTATGTTACAAAACTTACCTTGAGCAGCGCTGCAGTTCTGCCGCTCCCCGTGTGCCTGACTTTGATGCCTTTCAGAGGGGGGCGTGTTTAAAGTGCTGTTTTTCCACAGACTGGGCAAATTGATCCATGTCAGGCGATTTCATTGCTGAAGAAAAATCGCTCCGACATTTCATTCGTGAAGGTATTTTTAAATTACGCTAGATTATTTATTAACTAGAGTAATTTAAAAATCATCTTCTAAAGCCGTGAGCGCCAACAACGGGAAGGATTTTACGTTGGGGAGAAAATAAAGTACACAGTTTATTTTTGCATTAAAACTTGGTTTTTAGGAAGCCTTTAATCATATTTTCATGTTGTGAAATGGGGACAAAAAAAATGTATGAACCGGCAGTGTTTTTCATGCCGACTTCACCGCAAACCGCAACGTTCTAATCCACCGCATTCCACTAAAACCCACTCGCGTTGATTTAAATGGCCATTAATTTACAGGAATTAAACACTAAATTCCTTCCATTTGGCCTATAAATTCATGAAAATGAGATTTAAAAATCATGTTATATTGTGAATTATTGTGTGAATGTTATTTGGACACTTAGGCAATTAAAAAAAGTTTATCTTTTCTTAAGAAATGGATAGATGTTTAGATCTAGTAATTGAATTTTGTAATTAGCTACAATTAGGTAACTAACTAATTATATGCTTTAATTTCAGGTCATCCAAGTAATATTGGTTCATATTTGTTTCAGAATGCTTCAATCTATAATACCTGAAAATTTCATTGAGCACTCTTAATTTTTAAGAAAGTTATGGGCTTTTGACTGTCCTAGATCACAGCTTTTGTGTTCAGTCAATGGAAAGGCAATGGGGAACAAGATGCTAATTTCTGAGTATGAAAATGGCCATAACATTTTTAATACTGAAGATATGAAAGTGAATTAGGTGTCAAATTAAACTTATTTATATGCTTTATCTGATGGGATAAATTGCAGACTTGATTTTTTAAATTTCAAAATTTTGTAACATTGCTACTTATTGTAAATATTATCAACCATGTTAAAGCGATGACCAAGAAGGTACACTGAGGAAGTTTGGCATGTCTCCAATGACTTTTATAAACTTCAACAGATGCATCATAGAAAGCATACTGTCAGTTTGCATCACAGCTTGGTTTGGGAACAAATCAGTGTTGTGGATATAGTTCAGTCCATCACACAGACCAGACTCCATTGACGCTTCACACTGCCTCAGGAAAGCATCCAACATAATCAAAGACCTTTCCCACACCGGTCATTCCTTCTCCTACTTCCCATCGGGCAGAAGATACAGAAGCTTGAAAGCACACACCACCAGACTCAGGAACCGCTTCTTCCCTTGTTGTTATCAGGCTTCTGAGTGGTCCTTTCATAAGCTAGGGTGAAGTCCAATACTCCACTACTGCATTGCGGGCATTGGACCTTGTATTTGGAACTGTTATGTTACAATGCTGAGAATTTTGAGGAATTACAACGTATTTATTGACTCCTAGGAATGCTTGGCCCATGATCATTTAAAGTGGAGAAGGAGGATTTGCTTGAGCCCATGTGCTGGGGGCATACAGGAGCCCAGCATAAACAGTGGAAGCGGGGCACCACCTTACAAAGTACCCACCCACATCCAACCAGACCTTTTCTGACCCATTTTAGTTCGGTTTAGTTTAGAGATACAGCATCTTCCCCACTCCCTACACACTGCGGGCAATGTAGAAAGCCGATTAACCTATAAACTGACACATCTTGGGGATGTGGGAGGAAACCCACATGGTCACTGGGAGAATGTACAAATTCGACACAGACAGCACCAGAGTTCAGGATTGAACCCAGGTCTCTGGTGCTGCAGAAGGATTGTAGATCCCCAATAATTACCTGTGAGAGAAATAAATAAATCATGAAGTTGATAGGTTGAGGTGAAATTAGTGTGGGGGTGGGGACTGGGGGGTAGGAGATGATCTGGAGCATAAAAATCAATTAGCGAGCTGAAGACTTTGTTCCTGTGTTGTAAATCTTATGTATTTCTTGTAATTTTGTGGAATAACATTGACTGAAGTGTTCCTCTGGTTTGGCAAGATCATCAATCTTCCCTTCCCACAATAAATGGAATTCCATCCAACCACTTGGAAAAGAGCTTTCTTCATAAAACCAACACATGTCGATCCCTAGAAGAGAACATGGGTAAAACTGGGTGTGAAATTGTGTGCGACAGTGGTTGCTAATGACAAGAAACAGACAAACGCAACACCATGGGGAAAAAAGGAAGGCATCTGTCAAGTGAACGAAGACAGACACACAATGCTTAGCAATGTTACAAAATTTTGAGATTTTAAAAATCAAGTCTGCAATTTATCCCATCAGATAAAGCATAAAACGAAGTTAAATTTGACACCCAATTCACTTTCATATCTTCAGTATTAAAAAAGGTATGGTTATTTTCATACTCGGAAATTAGCATCTTGTTCCCCATTGCTTTTCCATTGACTTAACTCAAAAGCTGTGATCGAGGACAGTCAAAAGCCCATAATTTTCTTAAAAATTAAGAGAACTCAATGACATTTTCAGTTATCATAGATTGAAGCATTCTGAAACAAATATAAAACAATCTTACTTGGATGACATACGGCATTGGGGGTTCAGTATTGATGTGGATAGAGAACTGGCTGGCAAACAGGAAGCAAAGAGTAGGAGTTAACGGGTCCTTTTCACTATGGCAGGCAGTGACTAGTGGGGTACTGCAAGGCTCAGTGCTGGGACCCCAGCTATTTACAAAATATATTAATGATCTGGATGAGGGAATTGAAGGCAATATCTCCAAGTTTGCAGATGACACTAAGCTGGGGGGCAGTGTTAGCTGTGAGGAGGATGCTAGGTGGCTGCAAGGTGACTTGGATAGGATGGGTGAGTGAGTGGGCAAATGTTTGGCAGATGCAGTATAATGTGGATAAATGTGAGGTTATCCACTTTGGTGGCAAAAACAGGAAAGCAGACTATTATCTAAATGGTGGCCGATTAGGAAAAGGGAGATGCAGCGAGACCTGGGTGTCATGGTACACCAGTCATTGAAAATAGGCAAGCAGGTGCAGCAGGCAGTGAAGAAAGCGAATGGTATGTTAGCTTTCATAGCAAAAGGATTTGAGTATAGGAGCAGGGAGGTTCTATTTCAGTTGTATAGGGTCTTGGTGAGACCACACCTGGAGTATTGCGTACAATTCTGGTCTCCAAATCTGAGGAAGGACATTATTGCCATAGAGGGAGTGCAGAGAAGGTTCACCAGACTGATTCCTGGGATGTCAAAACTGTCTTATGAAGAAAGACTGGATAGACTCGGTTTATACTCTCTAGAATATAGGAGATTCAGAGGGGATCTTATAGAAACTTACAAAATTCTTAAGGGGTTGGACAGGTTAGATGCAGGAACATTGTTCCCGATGTTGGGGAAGTCCAGGACAAGGGGTCACAGCTTAAGGATAAGGGGGAAATCCCTTAAGACCGAGATGAGAAAGACTTTTTAGCACAGAGAGTGGTGATCTCTGGAACTCTCTGCCACAGAGGGTAGTTGAGGCCAGTTCATTGGCTATATTTAAGAGCGAGTTAGATGTGGCCCTTGTGGCTAAGGGGATCAGGGGGTATGGAGAGAAGGCAGGTACGGGATACTGAGTTGGATGATCAGCCATGATCATATTGAATGGCGGTGCAGGCTCAAAGGGCCGAATAGCCTACTGCACATAATTTCTATGTTTCTATGTTTCTATGACCTGAAATTAGTTAGTTACTTAATTGTAGCTAATTACAAAATTGACCGTTGTGACGGAAATAGTAATAAACAACCAGACTGCTTTGAAAATTCAAAAATGTGATATTCTCAAGATCAGAACTTTAATATTATTGTATTATATGCTGTAAGTCTGTAACCAATAGGTAAATAAATTACAATTTCTAGCAAAAGACCAAGTCTTTATGGAGAAGATCAGCTGCTAGCTGGTACATTGGTATATCAAAATCAGTAGCATCATCATACTCCTCAGATTGCAACCAATAAGCAACTCTGTACACGTTGTTTTTCCTCAACTTTTCAATTTTGGCATTGTAAACTACAAGTTTTTGCGCTTCAAACCACGCATGGCATGCCTTTCTGCCAACTACTTTTCCATTATGAATGTCCTGTAGATCATCACATTTGGAGTAGTCCAAATTCGTATAATCTCTGCGAATGCTGTTTAAATCAGTCTTTCAATTTTTTTCCTAGTTTTTTCCTCTCTTTTGTGTCCCGAGCATGCTCCTTGCCTTTCTGTTGCTTGAAGATTTCTGCTCTCAATTCCTTCTGATTTTTCTTCCGTCTATAACTCTGCACTCTCCCCCATGTCACTGCCTTACAGAGAACCTCCCTACGTTGCTGCTCGAGATTATCAAGGTAATTGACTGTTCTATTCTTGCAGGCCCACATCCTACATGACAAATAACACATGGTGGCATTGGGAGATTTCTGTTTCGATGAGTAAACATCCCCATTATCTCCTCCGCCTCAATGTTGTGTGATCTTGCTGATGCAGTCTCCTCCTTCAGTTTCTCAGTTACATCAAGTTCAAAGAATTTACTTTACTGCTTCTCCAACACAGTGATGACAGCTTGAAGACAGTTCCCCATCTTTGAACTGAACTGTGGATGTATTGGTAGCTCCCGAAGTTTTATCAATGTGGCATCAAGATATACCTCCTCACCGAAGAAATCTTCCCTTGACAATATTAAGTTGTCTGGATTTTCTGTTGCTTCCTTTAGAGCAGCAATCACCCCTTTAACCACTTTGATGCCATCAACATGGTTGATCTGATTCTGGCTGGAAGTGTAGCAGCACTTCATCCAAGGCCCAGTCAGATATTTGCCAAGTAAGCGTAATATCTGAAGTTCTACTTTTGCTTCAGCCTGGGTGAAGCCATGGAGGATGGCGCTTTTCAACCCCCCACAGGATGTTCCGCTATTCAGCAGGGCAACAAAGTCATCATAATGTTCTATGAGCTTGCCACTAATATGAAACAGTATGTGCAATCTGTTGCCACGGTACCGTGGGAGGACACCTCGGGGGATGTTCCTGTCATCTAAAAATGCGACAAATCCTTTTGGGTTCCCTTTTCCATTTTTGTACCAAAGTTTGCTCATCTGCAGTATGGCATTTACTGCTAGACAGTCTTTCCCAAACAAGAATTGTCCTCCGGATTGTTTCTGCATTTTTAGGGCTGAGCGGACTGATGTAGCAATGGAGTCAAGCGGATGCAAGTGACGGTAGAGCTCGTTCAAATATTTACCCCACTCACTACTCACTATCCGAATAGCAGCATGATTAGCTTGCACACCTGTCACTCATTGTGTTTGAAATGTTGTCTATTATTTTTTGTCTGGTATCTTGAAAATTTGCTTCTCATTGAAATAAGTGTATGTTTTACACAAATTGTCAATTGTTTTCGCAAATATGTTGTGCATAGTCCTCAGCAGTCCCACCAGCCCATTCGTCGACTGCTGCAGAGAGACATTTGTTTGTGGTGGTGAAATGAACACTGTTAATGTGGGTCTCTTCCTGGGTGGTTGCATCAAAACCCACAGTCAAACCCTTTGTCGCTAGGAGCATCTCTGCTGTTTGCAACTCAGCAATAGCTCCCAATTCTCGGGCCATAACTTCAACTGCACTGCGTCGAGGAACATAATCCAGATGAAGTCCACTCCGCTTGTAGAACTGGCTTATCAGGATTGGAATGTTTGCTGTGGGAGTCTTGTTTATGATACAGTCAAACACATGCATCCTTGTTGTTGAGGAGTAGATTTGCTGGCCCACCTTTGACTTGACAATACTGGCAGCCTGCAGAGTTTTGATTGTTTCTTTGAGGACAAGATTGTCAAATTCAAGGTGTCTCACATCCTTTTCCCTGTCCTTTAAATTGTCATGAACTTTTCTGTACTGGTGAATTGAAACAGTTTTCCTCTTTTTTGTACTGTCACGAAACATCAGCAATTGTCTGTGTGCTTTTTTAAGTCTCAAAAGCTCTGCCTTGGTTTCAGCAAGCTCTTGTGCCAAAGTATTCCCACGTAACTTGGTTTTGAGTTCCTGAATCTTTCTGTCCTTTAAATCTATTTGGTTTTGCTTTCTCTTTAAGGCTTGATTAACTATACGTTTGGGAGTTTTCAACCGTGCCCTAAGTTCACTGATCTTTTTGTGATACTTTGTTGAAAGAGCAGCCCTCGATTCGGACAGAAACTTTAGTCTTTTATTCAATTTCTGTTTCCCTGGTGAAAGACTTAGAAATTCTCTGCTACATCTTGTTGAAACACTAGATGTCGATGGCGTTGGATCAGGTGAGGCAGCAGCTGTCGTTGGCGTTGCTAGATTCAGTGGAGGATGCAGACTATGATTGTCATCGCCCCATGTCCTCAGTGTCTTGAAATATGGGCACTTGGCTTTCGACAGATGTCAAGGATTCAGGATCTTGAGCACCAGACAGTGGAATGTCATCTAAAGAAATGTGTTGACTGCCTTCTGGAATTTTAAAAGTTTCATCACAAATTTCCATAAATGCTCCAAGTTCCTTGGGATTGGTGAGTTTTTTAAACTTATGCAAAGTCTGGTTAACAAGAGCTTTCACTCTTGATTTAACAGCACCAAATGAATAGCCTTCTACATCCGACAAAGAGAAATGTGAACTCCGCGATTTCTCTGTTTCAGACAGACTTTTTTCCAAATGAGGTATATAAGTACAAGATGTGTCCATTTTTAAGATTGCTCTTAGACACGGGCATGACAGAGTACTTCACTTCAAGTTGAACTCTAACTATGCCTGTCTGGGCTTTTGGATTGTCACTTTTGCATTTCTTCTTTGGAGCCATCTGTTTACAATGTAAATTTAAAAAAAACTCTGAACAGCAATAACAGAAATGTTATTATTTGCAGTTTTAGCAAAAAGGGTAGAAATGATAGTTAAATGCTAAAACAAATAGTAAATACTCAACAAAAAATAATCAGTTTCATCTAAATTCAATTACTAGATCTAAACATCTATCCATTTCTTAAGAAAATATAAACATTTTTAAATTGCCTAAGTGTCCAAATAACATTCACACAATAATTCACAATATAACATGATTTTTAGATCTCATTTTCATGAATTTATAGGCCAAATGGAAGGAATTTAGTGTTTAATTCCCGTAAATTAATGGCCATTAACTTGCAAGTGGATTTTGTGGAACGCGATCGATGGAACATTGCGGTTTGCTGTGAATTTAACCCCCAGTCGGCAGGTAAAATACTGCCGGTTCGTATATTTTTTAAGTCACCTTTTAGCAACATGAAATTTTGATTAAAGGCTTCCTAAGAACCACGTTTTTATGTAAAAATAAACTGTGTACCTTCTTTTGTCCCCTACGTAAGGTCCGTCCCGTTGTCGGCGTTCATGGCTTCAGAAGACGATTTTTAATTCACTCTTGCTAATAAATGTTCCAGCATAGCTTAAAAATAGCTTCATAAAACAAATGTCGGAGTGATTTCTCTTCAGCAACTAAATCCCCTGAGATTAATCGATTTGAATTATCTTGAGAAAAACTGCATTTTAAACCCGCCCCCCTATCAAAGGCGCCAAAGTCGCGCACACGGGCAGTGGCAGAAGTGCAGCGCCGCTAAAGGTTAGTTTTGTAACATACCTACAATGCTGGAACAACACAGTGGGACATGCAGCATCTTTGGAGAGAAGGAATGGGTCGAGACTGATTTTGTGTCTATCTTTGGTTTAAACCAGCATCTACAGCTGCATCATACACATGTCAAGTGAACAATATGTTTGTCTCAAACCATCCAAGAAACATAATTACAGGGCCATGTACATTGGGAGATCTGATTGTGTCCATGAACAGTAGTAGTTGGGTACATGAACATATCTACCTCACAGTGGGAAAGAAAAGGAATGCACACAGTGTAGCCTTAATTTTAATTTTTTAGGTTTAGTTTTAGAGATTCAGCATGGAAACAGGTCCTAATGCCCACTGCATCCATACCAATCATTGAGCACCCATTCATGCTAGTTTTATGTTACAGTTTCTCACTTTTGCATCCACAGAGGCCAATTGACCTACAAATACCCATGTCTTTGGGATGTGAGTGGAAACCGGAGCACCTGGAAGAAACCTATGTGGTCACAGGCAGAATGTGTAACTCCACACCAGCAGCTCCTGGGATCAGGATTGAAGCCAAGTCTCTGGCGGTGTGAGGCAGCAGCTCTACCAGAAGCGCTACTGTGCCACCCTAGTCTTTAATAAGTGTCAAAAGTTTTTGCAAAATTGTTTATCAGTGGAAAATACATTTAGCAAACCAGTAATACTTTATTCTTTAGTTGGATAGTAAATTCTGCCATGTTTTGATTCAATGCACCATTTGTTTTTTAAATATTAAATTGTGTGGTTAAGTGAAGGCCAATAACAACTAGACTCTAATATTACTAATTTTATGTGGGACTACAAAGCACATAGAATTAAAATAAATCATTTGTGTAAACCTAAAGATGTAGGGGGACTCGCACTGCCTAATTTTTAATATTATTATTGGGCAGTGCATATTAAGAATATTATTTATTGGTTGGATTGTCCTTCTCAACAGATGGAATGGATAAGAATGGAGAAAGAGGATCGTTTTCCTTACGATTTAGGAGCGATCCTCTTCTCCCCAATAAAATTGAATAATATGTTATATAAGAAGAATCCAATCATACACAATATAATTCGAATTTGGAAACAAATAAAATTAACTTTAAAATTAAGAAACTTTTCATCATTAACACCAATAGCGAATAATCCGGTATTTAAACCATATTTTATGGATAAAACATATAGACATTGGGAAAGATTGGGAATTAAAAAGTTGGGTGATATGTATGAAATAGGAAATTTATTATCATTTCAACAATTAAAATCAAAATTTAATCTGAATAATAACCATTATTTTAAATATTTACAGATATGTGACTTTATAAAAAAAATATATACCAAGATTACAGAATATAACGATAGACCCACTGGAAGAAGCAATAAATATTAAGGCGGACTCACAAAAATTAATATCATATCTATATAACAGTATTCTTAATAGAGAATTACCAAGAAGAGGCAATTAAAGAAGACTGGGAAAAAGATTTGAATGATAAAAATGTCTAAAGAAACATGGGAGAGGTATTTGATATATATACATAAATGTTCGATTAACACTAGACATAATTTAATTCAATTTAAAATATTACACAGATTATATTACTCAAAAGTTAGGTTAAATAAATTTTATCCAAATATTTCTCCCATCTGTGATAAATGCCTTTCTCAAATTGTCAACTTCACACATTCTTTCGTTTCTTGCACAAAGCTTAAAAGATTTTGGTGTGATATATTTGATATATTCACTAGTTTATTTAAGATAAAAATGGAACCTAGCATGGAAATGATTATCTTTGGAGTATTAGGAGATGGAAACAAATTAAATATATCCCAAATCTCATTTTTTAATTATGATTTAATAATAGCGAAAAAACTTATACTCAAATGCTGGAAAAAGGCTACTATACCAACACTCAAAATGTGGATTGGTAATATGTTGGAAACGGCCCATTTGGAAGAAATGAGACTCCTCCTAATAGAAACAAAAGACAAATTCTTAATGAGTTGGTCTCCATTTATTGATCTTGTGGATTCATGGGGTGTAATAACATCGTAAAATTAAAAACTCTGAGTTTGAGTGAAAAATGATTAAGAACAAAAAAAAAACAAAAAATATATATCGACTTGTGGTGTGTGAGAATCTCCTTTCTGCTTCACTTTCTCACTTATTTCTTTCTTTACACTACACTCACTAGACTATTCTTTACTCTTCGATACTTCTTTCTTTCTCATTTATTTCTAAAAAAAAGAAAGGAAATTGTACAAAGAATGTTTTAATAATTCTGGGAACCTGTAAAAAGGTACCATTAAAATGTAATGTACTTACTTCTAATAAATAAATAAATTTAAAAAAAAGTGAAGGCCAATGAAGTTAAATAAGTGGTTAAAATAGCATGTGGGCAAAGGAGCATGCAATAATAATCACCCACAAAGCTATCTTTTTACTTAAACTGTAATGATGATGTTGTTTAAAGGATAAAGCCATCACCAGGTATTTCAGCAAAAGATGATCAGAAAAAAATAGGCAACAAGCTATAAATAGCTCATTCTAAGCTTCCCCCCAGTCTAGATTCAGTCAAAAACCACTGAGTCAAGCACTTGCGCAGCTAATCTTTATTTTGATAAAACACAATTACAGTTCCCACTACTATAACTAACAACTGCGGGTTCCATCCTCGTATCTGCCTGATCAAGCCCTCCTAGCCTCGCTCAAGCAGAGACACTCCAGAAGGTCACGCAGTCCCAAGCGTTCTCCCAGAAGATCGACATCGGACCTCGTGGGAGTGGACTTTTATACGTCCCCGAACCTTGAGGGGCCGAACCACATGGGGGTGGTCTCTTTACAGTCCAATAATAAATATAGATTAACCCAGTACATGATAGACATTTCTCTATGCCAATAATACAGTAACCAATACATTGTATTTGAAAGACAGTTCTGGAAGGAAGCAACAAAAAATAAACATTGAAACATGTGCCCTGAGATTCAAACAGTTTTTCCAAGGCTCAACAGTTCGACCAATCATCGATTAACAGACTGACCATCTTGCAACATTATTTATACTATTTACAATGCTTTTGCAGCGATCCAATCAAAATAATGCATTTAAGGCTCATTTGCAAAACTGCTACACATTTTATCAATTTAGGAGAAACAAGGAGAACACCTGGACCCCTCACCATTCTGCTGCATACCAGTCTGAGCCTAGACTGGCTGGCGCCATTCAAAGCCTGTAAAGTTCAACTGACAAGGGTAAAGCAATTCTGACAAGTGCCTGCATCCTCCATTTTATGGTGTCTGTAATTTGGCCAATATTAACATTCCCTCATGATAACCCTCATCATAAATGATAACTCCAGAATACAATGATGCTTTAACAATGTTCTAACAAGAAGATGTTGATGTAGCTTCTCAGAATTTCATTGAGCTTCCCAAGTTTTCTTGGGCATAGCTACATATTTTCTGTCTGATGAGTCTCCTGAGTTTTCGAGGGTGTGAATTCCATCCATCAATCATGATAGTTCCTTGATTCGTAATTTGGAGAATTTCTAAGAAAACCTGGGAGGAAACAAATTAACCATTGATACCTTCACTAATACTTTTACAATTATGAAGATGCACCTAGGCATTTCTTCCCTCTACTTTTACTGCTGTCGGAGTCAGTAGAAGAACTTGGTAAGGTCCTTCCCAACGAACTACTGATCCTTTCCCCACCCAATTCTTCACTAAGACATAGTCACCAGGTTTTACTTTAATGTGAGTTACTAATGAAGGCATATCCCCATAGGCTGCTCTCACTCTTCAATGTAACTCCCTTAAGGCTCTGGTCAAGGCCAAGATATAGTCAGTCATCTCTGCAGTCATATGGTCGGAATTAACTATTTTCATCGCATTCTGGTTCCAAGGGGGTTTTAAAGGCCTACCGTAAATATTTTCAGCTAGGCTAAATCTAAATTTCCCTACAGACTTGACTCTTATTTAAAGCAAACTATGATGAAGGTTGCAATATAACCAAATTCACTCAGCCTTCAATATACTATTTTAAATTTCAGTGTCCATCTCATCCTTCCCATTCCACAGCATTGTGGTCGATAACACAATTCCATTCCAATTCCTGTGGAATTCCCAGTTCAAATTTAATCAATCAATTTCTACATATTGTCAATTTTATCATAAATCCAATTAAGAATGCCAAATCTAGGGACAATTTCTTTCCATATTGATAATTGAAGCCGCTTTACCATCAAGGGTTAAAGAATTTAGATCCACCGGTCAAATACATCGACTCTCACCCATTTCTTTATTTCTCCTTCTAAGTCAATAGACTTCTCCTCCAGTACTTCGCCCTTAGTATGTTGATTTGGCTCTCAGTCCACAGGGGTTTTCTCTTATACTAGTTTCCTAAGCACTGCAATTTTTAGATTAATATTGACTTTCCGAGGGGAACTCATACATTTTCAGTCTACCTCATTATTTTATACTACCACCTTACATTTCCAGGGTATGTCTTAATTCTTGATAAAGGGTCTGTCCCTTTCTTGAAAGTAACTAAATTGTCCCATCCCATCTTCGATTATTCTCCTATGGGAGAGACAATAGAAGAATGCCGTCAACAGTCAATTCTCTAACAATTTTTAAGACTATATCCCATAAGCCCTCTTCAAATCAATTTATTTATAACTAAATTTAGACACAAAGTGAGTATTTTGCCCCGAACCACAAAGGAATGTCTTTTCAAATTCAAATTCAGTTCTTTAAAGTGGAGCTTGCCCCAGCAGTCATCATAGGTTGTCGGTGTTGTTTCTTTAGAAAAGATTAGATAGTGTTACTTTTCTTCACTGGTGTCAAAAGCTAGATGATGTTAAAGTTGGACACTAGGGCAGTTATCTTCCTCTTCTTCCCTGATGTCAGTTTCAAAGGAATAGGGATACTGAGGAGCAGCTTTCTCTATCCGTTGGCCTTCCCAGATTTGTCTTAAAAGAAAAGGACAGTATAATTTCCTCCTTCTTGTTGGTTCCTGTTTCTGGGGAGCTACATTACCTGTGTTGTCTTCTGCCCATTCTCAAGGGGTTTGTATATTCTTTACCTCACTCCCCAGATATTATGTTGTCGATTATACTTTCCTGCAGGCACAAACTTAGTAACAGGTTAGTACAATAGCTCCTTTCTCCACTCCCGTACCTCCTGCACAATAAGTTTGTTTATTTTCTCCCGAGTGCCATTTCAGTTCTCCTTAGATCCCATTCTCATTGTCACCAGTTACTATGATTCCCTTTTCATAGTTTTTCCCTTTAGTGAGGTTTCTCGATCCCAATTAGATTCTTTGTGTCTCCTAGGATTTGGAAGGGGGTGATGTTTTTTTCTGGTTTTTATTGTTAATTTTTGGGCCATGTGAGGATGCCTTCAGATTTCATATATTGTACTAACTGGCAGGTCAGGGCTACCGGAATGGGTTTGGTTGCCAGTATGTCCCTGCCCCCTGATCTCCTGGCCAGTGTCCTCTTCCTCTACCTTCGGGGTCCCAAGTGTCCCGGTAACCTCTCGGGATCCACTGATTTCTGAAACCCCGTGGCCCTCTTCTCTGCCCCATTCCTTTTCGGTATTCCCTCACAGAGCACCATCGGCTCCAGTGTCCTATTTCCCCACAGTTGTAGCACTGATCAGGTCTAACAGCTCTATAGTCTCTCCAACCAAACCGAGGAAAAGTCGGCTCTTGGAATGACAGGTCTATCCAAGCTTTAAGATCCTCCTCCTCCTTATCTTCCTCCGAAGTTATTTCCCGTTTCTGAATTCTTAATGCAGGTATCTGAGCTGCCGTTGGACCAGGTTGCATTAAAGTGTGAACGTCTGTGGCCCAGGGATCATTTACACCTACTGCAGGACCTAATACCAAAGGTGGAGTAGACAGCTTCCTACAAGGGAACTGCCTACGGGGAATCCATTCTATACCCACATCGTCGTGGGAAATTGCTCCGACCTAATAATACTATCAATGTCAGGATCAACCACTTCGTATCCTCCAGCTGTCTAACCCTCAGAAAAGCTACTTGTTCTGTCTTTGTACTTCAGGAAGGATTCTTTCATTTGCCTACTACTGGGATTCCTGATTAATTTTGATACCCACTTTGGTGGAACCTTCCTTCTAGCTCCTTCATCTCCCATACTATCCTCCACTGATGGAACAATCATAGGAGCTAGATGGTCCTTCCCCAATTTTTCCACTTTGGATTTGAATTTAGTAGAAGGAGTCGAAGATACTGCTGACTCCTCCCGAGTGCCCTGCTCGCAAGCTGCGCATGGTGTCTCTAAACTGAGAACATGAGAGTGCTGTGAGGAATGCTGTGGCTCCATTCCCAAAAATTCTACCCACCCTGGCATATTGTAAGCCTCTCTCCATTCAAGGACCACAGATACTGCGGCACTCTTACTAAATTTAATAAGTTTGATTTTAGTCGGCACCTCCCCTTTAAGAGCCATCTCAGCCATTTCTCTTTTAGAAGCCAGTGTTTTCTCCTGCTCCTGCTCCTGCTGTTGGCTTCCACTATCTTCTTTCCCCTGTTCCAGAATGTCCAGAGAAGGACCAGTTCTCTACTATTCCTCTCTAATCCCTAATTTACACGCTGCCATTCTTAGAGTAGAAAGCAGAACGGTCACTTTATTTATTTTTCTTCTAGTGAAGAACATTCTCCATATTCCAATTAGCTCATTCCCTTCTTCACTGTTTCCATATCGACTAACAATTGTTTCTATTCCCCCTCATCCTTCTAAACTCCAGTGAATACAAGCCTAGTCTTTTCAATCTTTCCTCATATGACAGTCCCACCATCTCAGGGATCAATCTCGTGAACCTACCTCAATCGTGACTGCCTCAATCACAAGGATGTCCTTCCTCAAATTAGGAGACCAAAACTGTACACAATACTCCAGATGTGGTCTTACCAGAGCCCTATACAACTGTAGAAGAACCTCTCTACTCCTATACTGAAATCCTCTTGTTATGAAGGCCAACATTCCATTAGCTTTCTTCACTGCCTGTTCTACCTGCACGCTAACTTTCAGGACACCCAGACCTCGCTGTACCTCCCTCTTACCTAACCTAACCCCATTGAGATAATAATCTGTCCCCTTGTTTTTACCACCAAAGTGGATAACCTCACATTTATCTATATTATACTGCATCTGCCACGCATCTGCCCACTCACTCAACCTATCCAGGTCACGCTGCAACCTCCTAACATCCTCTTCACAGTTCGGATGACCGTCTTGCAACATTATTCATACTATTTACAATGCTTTTGCAGCGATCCAATCAAAATGACGCATTTAAGTTTTGTTTGCAAAACTGCTACACATTTGATCAATTTAGGAGAAACAAGGAGAACACCTGGACCCCTCACCATCCTGCATACCAGTCTGAGCCTAGACTGGCCGGCGCCATTCAAAGCCTGTGAAGTTCAACCCACAAGGGTTAATCAATTCTGACAAGTGCAGGGATCCTCCATTTTATGGTGTCTTTAATTTGGCCAATATTAACAAAGCCATATAGTAAGCTACTGCAAATAGACACAAAAAGCTGGAGTAACTCAACGGATCCACAGCATATCCGGCATCTCTTTTCTCCAGAGATGCTGCCTAACCTGCTGAGTTACTGCAGCTTTTTGTGTCTATGTTCGGTTTAAACCAGCATCTGCAGTTCCTTCCTACACATCGTAAGATATCATAAAGATATTTAAATAGGAAAGAATAACAAAGCGTCTTATAAAGGAGGCAGAGGTTTATAAGGCCAATCCCTATGTGCTGGAGATGTTGTCTCCAGTGGCGGGGCAATCAAAGTAGGTGATACATGAGAGCTCCAGGTTGGAGTAGAACATAAATCTCCATTGGCTGTAGGGCTGAGAATGGTTGCAGACTTAGAGGGGGTGAGTTCATGGAAAGGCTGAACCAAAGGTTACTGTTTGAAAATTGGAGGAGCTTAATGGACCAGGAACAAATGCATTTCATTTATTGAAGCAAACAGATTTTGCAGGGGTTCCTAACATTTAGCATATAGGTTGTCATTTTCTATATTAATAATTTAAGATGACATGGAAAACAAGGTGTGCCGGTAATGCCGATCATATAATTCTGGTGAAGGGTACAATAGCTGGCATATATGTTTTACCTACTCAATGGTTGTGATTTCCTGAACATGAATTAGATAAATTATATGTTTGCTGACAGTTTGCATGCCTTGGATGGATTGGCAATGATAATTGTAGCAATTGATTTTAAGTGATGGAAAATCGATATTCCCTAATGCTAATGAATGTCGTATTGAATCTGGTTTATTTCGATTCCATTTTCTCCCAGTTTCCTGTCCTTAGAGCCCACTTCTTTAAAAATTCATTCTCAGGATGTAGGTGTTCTGTGAAGGTCAGCATTTCCTTCAAGCCATTAGTTCCACTGGTTTGCTACAACTGTTTGGCTCAGTAGGCCATTTCTAAAAACTCTTAACAGTTGTCCACGAGTTAGTTAATCTACAGTCAGAAGACTAGGCAGCATGGGGTGTAGGTAGTTTCATGGTTTCCATCTACTTTAAAGCTCTAGAGAAAATGGCTCCAGAATAAGGAGATGCTGGGAAGGTTGATGACAATGGAAATAACTGCGACCCCAACTTGTTATGCTGATTATACTTTGGCTCAATTTCCTTCTCTTTAGCCTTTCCTTACTTGCAGAATTCCAAATCAGTATAACAGAGAGAGAGAGAGAGTTAGATAGAGCTCTAGGGGCTAGCGGAATCAAGGGACATGGGGAAAAGGCAGGAAGGGGTAATTGATTGGGGACAATCAGCCATGATCACAATGAATGGCGGTGCTGGCTCAAAGGGCTGAATAGCCTCCTCCTGCACCTATTTTCTATGTTTCTATGTAACACAGACAAGCTTTATCTCTCCCATACAAACCAATACATTCAAGTTTGTTATTTTATACAACAGTTAAACAATTAAAAACTCTCTAATTTTAAATAACTTCTACTAACATTCCCCTCTCCTCCCACATTGTCCCCTTGCTCCACACTAGTTGTTTAACCAGTTCCAATGTTAATCATGTTGTATCCCTCTTGAGATCACACCTTCCCTAGCCAACAATGGGCCTCACAGTGCACCTCCCTTCCTTAAGTAATTTATTGCCAGCCCAGATTGGTCTTGGTCTTTTCTCGCCACCAGTTCTTCACTCCTTCTCCTCCTCCCCCCCCCCCCCCCCCCCCTCCCGGCATTCACTCTGAAGATGAATCCTGACCCGGAACATCACTCATCCTTTTTCTTCGGAGATACTGCCTGACCAGCTGAGTTATTCTGGCACTTTGTGTCTATCTTTGGTATAAACCAGCATCTGGAATACTTTGTTTCCACAGTTATGCATATGTTTACTTTCCAACTCAATGGAAATATTTGGGACAGAGTTAAAGTTAGCTTCATTAACCCATAGTCCAGAAGCATTCAGTGTAAATTACGGGACTAGTATCCCAAAGATTATTCTTCCATGGAAATAGTGTTAAATCCCACAATGGGCAAATTGGAAAATTATATTCAAGTAATTACAAGCTCTTGACATCCTTGTGGTTGTTTAATATTATCCAGCACAGAGATTTGTGATGATAATTAAAATTGGGAGATAAAATGTATTACAAACATGTGGTTTAATGTCATTTAATGAAGCAATTACTGGAGACTGAAGGAAGGACAAGTAAAAACAACATCTATATTTAACACTTACTGCTGTGATTTTTGGCCACCTTACTCAGAATCCCCCTCTGCTGCGCAGGACAAGAGGATTTTTCCCTTTGATGAAAATGGTTGTTGGTGGTGGCAACTGCTTTGAAATGCTGCACTGCAAATGGTTGTTGGTGGTGGTAACTGCTTTGAAATGCTGCACTGCAAATGGTTGTTGGTGGTGGTAACGGCTTTGAATTGCTGCACTGCAAATGGTTGCTGGTGGTGGTAACTGCTTTGAAATGCTGCACTGAAAATGGTTGTTGGTGGTGGTAACTTGACAACATCCTGTTTGCACTGTATATTGATTTTAGATAAAACGCTACCACTTACGGCTGTGATTTTTGGCCATCTTACTCAATCCACCTCTGCTCATCAGGTGCAGAGGATTCTACCCATCAATGAAAAATAAAAGTGCTATTAGTGGTTAAAAAAATGTTGAGAATCTCTTTCCTGTCATTCATGCCATGAAAGCCACACCCCTTCCAGTGGGAGGGGGGAGGGATTATAAAACATTGGAGGTATGGGTGTGGCTCAATCTCTGCAAGATGGGGGAGGGAGTGGTCATGAATGTCTGACCTGTGAATCAACTGAACACACTGAATGTCTACTGAACTGTGAGTGTGGTGCTTCTGTGGTTTTTTGTGTGGTTTTATGGTGGTTTCACCCTTCTTGAAATTGTATGAAACTGCATTTGAATGTGGTGGCCTTGCACCCTGCATGAAATGGTATGAAACTGCACTTGAATTTGGTGGTCTTGCACCCTGCTTGGAATGGTATTTCAAGGAATAGTATGGAATGGTATGAAACTGCACTTCATTTTTGTTGTCTTGCACCCAGCTTGAAGTGGTATGAAACTGCACTTGAATTTGGTGGTCTTGCACCCTGCTTGAAATAGCATTATACAGTACTAGCATTTGGTGGCCTTGCACCATGCTTGAAGTAGTAGAAAACTGCACAAATTTGATGGCCTTGCACCCTGCTTGAAGTGGTCGGAAACTGTACTTGAATTCGGTAGCCTTGCACCCTGCTTGAAGTGGTAGGAAACTGCACTTGAATTCGGTGGCCTTGCACCCTGCTTGAAATGAGAGGAATTGCATCTGAATTTGATGGCCTTGCACCCTGCTTGAAATGGAATTTCAAGGAATAGCCGTGAGTCAACTGCTCGCCCATCAGCAGTAAGTGAGCTGCCAGCACATCAGGCTTGAGTGACTGAGCTGTCACCCCAAGAATCCATTTGACCCACAATGTGCACACTAGCCCTCTGAAAACCAGTTCCTTCAGCCCACAGTACCCATACTAGCGCTCCAGAAAGCACTCCAGTGGGCGTTGTTAGTGTATAGTCCAGAAGCATTTTGTTTTAGGATACTGGACTGGTACCCAGAGGAAATATTGATCTGTAGAAATGGTTTTAAACCCCACAATGGGCCATTGGGAAATTTGAATTATTAGCTCTAGACATCCATGTGGTTGCTTAATGTGTAAGAAGGAACTGAGATGCTGGTTTAAACTGAAGATAGACACAAAATGCTGGAGTAACTCAGCACAGGCAGCATCCCTGGAGAGAAGGAATGGGTGATGTTTTGGGTTGAGACCCTTCTTTAAAGTTATCCATCACAATGGCTTTTTGATGATACTGAAAATTGCTCGTTAAAAGATACTGTAAAAATATGGTGTTGTTCATTTAATGAAGCGAACACTGGACACTGGACACTGAAAGAAGGACATAAAACAACAAATATTATGTAGTTTCCGCCAATTAGACTTCCTACTAGTATGGGTATTGGTTTATTATTGTCACTGTGCTGAGATACATTAAAAAAAACTTTGTATTGTATGTTTTACAGGCAAATTATAGCATACATACCGTAAGTACATCAGACAATGCAAAAGGGAAAATAAAGCGTAGAACGTAGAATAAATAGAGTGTAGAACGTAACATTACAGTGACAGTGAAAGTGCAAGTAAAAGAAAAGTGTTGGAGCCATGAAAAGGTAGATTGGAAGACTGGGAATTCATCCTTAACATGTGAGAGTCTGTTCAAGAGTCTGATAACAGTGGGAAAGAAGCTGTTTTTGCATCTGGTGGTACGTGCTTTCAAGCTTTGGTATCTTCCGGTTAATGGGAGAGGAGATTAGGGAGAACAACCAGGCTGTGAATGGTCCTTGATTATGTTGGCCACTTTCCCAAAGCAGTGTGATGTATTGGTGGAAGCGATGGTGGGGAGGCTGGTTTGCCTGATGGACTGGTTGCGTCTATAAATCTCAGCAATTTCATGCGCATTGGACAAAGCAGTTGTCATACAAAGGTGTGATGCATACAGATGGTATGCTTTCTATGGTGCATTTGTAGAAATAGATGAGTCATTGGAGAGTTGCTGAATTTCCTTTGTCTTCTGAGGAAGCAAAGGCTTTTACTGTGCATTCTTTGTTACAGTGTTTGTGTGGTTTGATCAGGACAAATTGTTGCCAATATTAACTATTGCAAGCTTTGCCTTGTGAAAGGTTATCGTTTGAAAATTTCCATTGTATTAATATTGCTAAATTATGGAGAAATATATGGTATAACCATAAGATAATATGCCTGGTTATGTGTAGGAAGTAACTGCAGATGCTGGTTTATACCAAAGAAGACACAAAATGCTGGAGTAACTCAGCGGATCAGGCAGAATTACTGGAGAAAAGAAATAGGTGACATTTCGGGTCGGAACCCTTCTTTATATTTAGGTTTAATATTATTGTGTCCCTATGTTGTTGGATTCTCTAGTTTATTTACATTATTAACATAGTATTTATATTTATACATTATATTGTACATTGTAATACATTGTATTAGCTTTACAATTATTGGACAGAATTCACAAGCTCACAAGTTATAGGAATAGAATTAGGCCATTCGGCCCATCAAGTCCACTCCGCCATGCAATCATGGTCCGATCTCTGCCTCCTAATCCCATTTTCCTGCCAGCTCCCCATAACCATTGACACCCTTTCTAAGCACATTGTGACAAGTAGAATCTAATATTTTAGTAAGTCAAGAGATTCAGAGTCTGTGGGATAGTGGACCACCCTGTGAGTTAATGTCTGTAGACCAGTCATCTGATGAGAGTCAATGTGTATATCTCATAGAGAATCATAGAGAATCGATTCTCATAGAGAATCAATGTCAGTGAAACCCATGGCTCAGTTAGTGCCAATGTCTTGGGAACTATACCCCAGTGAGAGTGGAGGTCAATAGCCTGTGATCAACCTGAACCCTCTGATCCCCATCCAACTCACTTAAATATACAATGAAGACAGTTGGTGTGTATTTATATTCCCAGTCACTGGGAGGCAGTATTGTTACGGATATCAAAAATAAGAGAGCGTAGGTCAGAGGTGAGTGGTAGGAGTTGAGGAGAATGTTTTTTTTTAACGCAGAAATCTGGAACTCACTGTCAAAGGTGGTGGTGGAATCAGATCAGATCGCAGGTTTAAGAAACTTTTAGATAGACGAATAGACAAGAAGAAAATTGACAATACAGGCAAATGGGCAAATGGTATGGGTGTAAATGGACAAACAGGTCGGCATGGATGTGGTGGGCTAAAGGGTCCATTTCGGTTCTGTGCTGCTCCATGACTATATCTCCATGTCTCTGATATTTACAGCAGGATATAGCAGATATTTGTTTGAGGAAGGCTCTCTGCGGACAGCGGTACTGAGGAAAGAGCAAGATATTCTGGAAACGGATCTGCAATTCACTCTTCGGGATCTGGTGTAAAAAAAGGCAAAAAAGAGAGTGCATTGAGAAAATGGAACTGAACATGTGTGCTTTTGTGTTTATGTGTGGGTGCGTGTCTGTGCACGCACGTATGCATGCGAGTGTATGTGTGCATGTGTGTGTGTATGTGCGAATACTGTGTTATATATTAAAATTCAAGATCCTAGAATTAGGATATATTGGTTCACTTATAAAGTGACTAGCTTATAAAATAGGTATTAAAATTGACCTGACATTCTATACTGTATTGAGGTCATTCTGTGCTAAAATCTGAAAGCATATAGAATATACAAAATCTTGAAAGCACATGCCACCAGATTTAATATTAATAATAAATACAAGCTCCTATATTAGTATTCACCGGAGGTCAAATCTTGTGATGAAGTAATAAATTATGGAAGTTTACATGAGTTCACATAAATTCAGAGGTGGAAGAATGTCAAAGCTAGTAACCCAGGTTTAATCTGACCTCATGTGCTGTCTGTATGGAGTTTGCATGTCCTCCTTGTGACTGTGTGTGCATTTCCCCAGTGTCCTTTGGTTTATTTCCACATTACAAACAATGTCTAGGTTAGTGGGTTAATGGACCACTGTAGGTTGCCCCTAGTGTGCAGGCAAATGGTATAATCGGTGGGGGGGGCGGCATTTTTTTTAACAGTTCGTTGACTTAGCTAAAAGTATTTTATGAGGGATATTATCAATGTCTTCTGGAAATCTAAATCAGTAGCATCAATCATCATTTCACTGACCACTGTAGTGGTCAACTATTAAAAATATTTAGGTGGGTTTATCAAACATGACCAAATTAATAGCAGGAATCTCTGAGCAGTCATGGATGTTTAAGGTGTTCAATTGTTCTAGCTTTTATTCCTGACATAATTTAAGTGGTTAATAATTCCTAGGTCTCTTCCTCCCCTTCTCTCCCTCTCCAATTTTTTCGCTGGAGTTTAGACGGATGAGGGGGGGATCTCATTGAAATTTATCGATCAATGAAAGGCCTGTTAGAATAAATGGGGAGAGGATGTTTCCACTAGTGGGAGAGTCTAGGACCAGAGGCCATAGCCTAAGAATAAAAGGACATTCCTTTAGAAAGGAGATGAGGAGGAATTTCCACAGTCAGAAGGTAGTAAATCTTGAGAATTCATTGCCACAGATCGCTGTGGAAGCTGCCATTGGATATTGTTATGGTATAGATTAACAGATTGTTGAATAGTAAGGGCGTCAAGGGTTAGGGGGAGAAGGCAAGAGAATGGGGTTGGGAGGGAAAGATATATCAGCCAAGATTGGCTGCCCTGCCGGCAGTCTGTTCGTCTTTTCACTCTTTTGTTATTTTTTAGTTTGTTAAAAGTTTTTGTTTTAATGTTATTCGGTTTGTTTTATGTGGGGGGAGGGGGGAGGGGGGAGGGGATCGGGGGAAACTTTTTTCAGGTTCCTACCTTCCCGGAGATGTGATCAATTTTCGGATCACATTCTCCGGGCTCTACAGCCTACCATCGATGGAGTTGGAATCCTCCTCGGACTGTCGTGAACTCCACAGCGGGGTGTGGAGTTAACATCAGAGCTGATCCCTTGCCTGGGATCGCTCCCACCGCGACCACCGCGGACTTAGCTTCAAGGGCTCGCAGTCTCGGGTGAGGCCGAGTAGGGAGCTCCAACGTTGCGGAAGGTTCGACCAGCCCCGAAGCGAGGTTCGATCATCCAGCGCGGGGGAGCTGACATTCCCCCGATGCAGGAGCAGTTCGCCTCGACGTGGAGGGCCTGAATGCCGCCGGCTAGGGAGTCAAGATCGTCCCGTCAACGGGGCTCGAGGCCCACGGCCGAGGAAGGACTAAGGGAAGAACTTGAACTCAATTTCGCATTGCATCACAGTGAGGAATGTGTAGGAGTCACTGTGGTGGATGTTCATGTTAAAATATGTTTTTGAGTGATCTGTGACGTTTAATTGTATGACTGACCTGGCCAATTAAATTCCTCGTATGTTGCAAAACATACTTGCCGAATAAAGTGTGATTCTGATTCTGATTCTGATTCTGATTGTATGGTGGAGTGGACTTGATGGCCCAAATGGCCTAATTCTGCTCCTAGAATTTATGATGATTAAGTTTTCATCATCATGACAATCCACAATAAATAGGGTACTATACATGTCAACGTTTTAGTACTCTAGTGGATGAAGTTAGCCAGTAAAATACATCAGAGAGAATAATATGAACCTTTGTGGCATATTATAAGATGATTACCTATTATTTAATGCATTAACACATCCAGCCTAATATTTTTTTCTAAAAGACGTACAGTTGCTCTTTTATCTTTTTTTTTTGGCCATCACTTCATCTTTAACGTCATTATTCATGTCATTGAGGATGTGAGTGGAATGTTTTCTCAGATCGGGTAACTGCCAAAGCAAAAACTGGAAGAGTTGGCAAAAAATGAATAATCAATTCTCAAGCATCAGAAAGAGTGCTTCACTAAAATCATATCTTTGGGCAATAATTTGTTTGGTTTAGTTTAGAGAAACAGGGTGGAAACAGGCCCTTCAGCCCACCGAAGCCACGCCGACCAACAATCACTCATACACTAGTTCTGTGCTACATACTAGCGAATAATTATGCGGAAGCCAAGTGAAAACTTGCACATCTTCGAAATTTGGAAAGAAACCGAAGCACCCGGAGAAAACAGGGAGAATTTACAAACTCTATACGGTCAGCACCTGTAGTCAAGATCAAACCCTGGTCTCTGGCACTGTAAGGCAGCAACTCCACCGCTGTGCCACCGTGACGCAAAGATAATGTCAAGATCGTTGTCAAGTTAATGCCCACGAATTTGACTCTGTCCACCACCGTCTTCATTTTTAGACGATGCTCTCTGTTCATGGACTACAGAAATTTGACATGTCTCCTTTGATTCTTACCAAATTCCATAGATGCACCAGAGAAAGAATCACATCTGGGTGCATCACAATTTTATCAATGCTCTGCCCAAGACCATAAGAAATTGCAGAGGGTGGTGGATGCAGCTATGTCCACCCTGCAAACCAGGCCCCCCCTCCTCCACATCGATGTACTGCCTTGGGTAAGCAGCCAACATAATCAAGAATCACTCACACCCTGGTTATCCTCCCTTCTATCCATTCCCATCAGACAGAGTATACAAAATCTTGAAAGCACATACCACCAGATTCAATATTAGCTTCCCCCCTCATTGTTATCAGAGTATTAAACCGCCTATCATGAGCTAAGGATGTATTTCATTAATGTACCTCATTTCTCCACTTGCACTTTTCTTTTGCACCTGCACTATCTTTGTAGTTGTACCACTATTGTGCACTTTGTCTCCATTCTCTTTTTGCACAACCTGTTATGCTCATGCATAGTTTGATTTGGCGGATTAGCACCCAAAATGTTTTTTTTACTCTATCGCTGTACACGTGACAATAGTATACCAATACTAGTACCAACTGACAGACATAACATCCCTATCAGTTCCCTCAATCTCTTCAAAAGCTCAACCAGCGTGCATCAGGCAATGATTTTTGTCTCCCTGTCTCTGAGATTTCCTTCCCTTAGATGAGTTCACAAATCTAAAAATAACATTTTATTTGTAGCCAGGATATTCCTCCCACAATTAACTGGTCAAATTACTTCGGAAGTACCAAGTTGCAATTTAGAATAAGCACCATAAAAAGCACAAATCAAATCTCACTTCCTCTTCACAATGCATCCTCTTTACAGCACATGGTCTGGTATCAGTTAATTAAAATGAATTTTGCGGTTTTAAAGATGATGCACTACTGATTTATTTGTTAGATTGTGAGTTTAGTTAGTTCATTACTGCACTGTTTAATTTTATAATGTTGGCAGTTGAAGCTCCTGAAATGAATCAAATTTCAAAGAAAATAAAAGTTATTTTCCTTATCATCCTTAAGCTCTGAGCTCTGCAGGTATGGTCATATTTACAGCAGTTTCCCCAATTGCATTTATAAAGAGGATGGTTCAGAGCCTTTGCAGCAGAAATGTAATCTCACACCGCATTTAAAAAAAAAAATGGATATGATGCTATTGCCTCTGTAAAGATACCAATTTGTTGGAAAATTAAAGAACAAAAACATATATATTTTGAAAACATGAGCAAGGTATATGTTTGTTAAAAAATATATTTTACTTTGTGCGGCACAGTGGCACAGTGGAGTTGCTGCCTTACAGCTCCAGAGACCCAGGTTTGATCCTGACTATGTGCTGTCCGTATGCAGTTTGTACATTCTCCCTGTGACTGTGTGGGTTTTCTCCGGGCACTCCGGTTTCCTCCCACATTCCCAAAATGTGCAGTTTTGCAGGATTCTGTAAATTGTGCCTCATGAGTAGGATAGAACTTATGTGTGGGTGATCGTTGGTCACCATGGACTTGTTGCTGAAATAGCCAGTTGCCACACTGTACTTCTAAAAAAATATTTATAATGAGTTCAAAAAATTCCTGTTCGAAACCTATCTACATGCCAAGTGTTTGGTGATCTGCCTATGTTTTTGATTTGTGATATTGTGTCCAATAATACACTCAGGTGTCTTGGGAAATTTTCTTTGTGAATTGAACTAATACAAAGTGCAAGTTGTTTTGTCAATTTGTTTGTCAGAATTAACTTTCCAAAACTTAGCTGCCCACTTTGCTAACTCCTTGAATAAAGACACTTAAGAAAGACCTATTGGCCATTGTTTGCCCTCTCTCTGCCAAGAGTTGCTGTCATTAATTTGAATTTTTTTTATTTTGGCTGCATCAGCATGAATAAATAAATGTCTATTTGAATCTCATGATGGTATTATTACCATGATGTTAATTTAGTTTAGTTTAGTTTAGTTTATTGTCACATGTACCAAGGTTCAGTGAAAGGCTTTTGAGGTGTGCTGGCCAGTCAGTGGAAAGATAATACGTGATTACAATTGAGCCATCCACAGTGTACAGATGCATGATAAAGGGAATAACGTGAATAATGTTTAGTGCACGATAAAGTTGAGTAAAGTCTGATCAAAGATAGTCCGAGGGTCTCCAATGAGGTAGATAGCAGCTCAGGACTATAATAGTCTATGAAACATTTCAATTCTAAAGGAAGGCAATGCTAGCTTGTGAGAGGATCCAAAAGAAATCTGATGAAAATGTCTCATCACAAAAGTAATGGGGTTTCGGTACTTACTGCCTGAAATGATACTGGAGGCAGATCTCTCACTAAACTTAAATCATTTGGATGGGCACTTCAATTCTATAAGATTGATCTGAAATAATAAAGTTGTTTGCTAGGTCGATTACTATAATCTCTTTTTAAAGGGCTTTTGAGGAAATGGTATGTATCTTTGAATTTAAGCCGGAGCAGTAAAAAAAAGGGAAGATTTCTTTATACTCAGTGATAGCATGAATTTGAAAATTCCTCCCACAAGTAAGAAGCAGTACTTTGGAGGTTTCAAGACTATACTTTAAAGTTTGTTTATGATACTTCAACTTTTATCTTAACCTCGTGCACTCCCCTCCACGTTAACGCTGCTGTGGATGTTTATTGCCATTTCTTCAGTAGTCCTCATTCTAACTCCTTAAATATGCATCCTAACCAGGGTACTGTGCAACCTACTGTTGTTTATCTTCCTCAACTGCTACCTAGTAATGGTGGAAGAGCCTTCTGAATTGCTATATAGATTATTTCCATTCGAAAACACAAAAGGATGTTGTCTTCAGCTCATGTCAGAACTAAGGGGAATACAAGAACAGCACGTCACTGTATATGGCCACTGTATCCATCACTTGTCTGTAACTCAGGAGCATGCTCATCAAATGTTGCTGTCCTCAGAAATTTGATCTGCCAGTTAACCATGCTGCCTCAGAATTGTTAGCATATTAATAATGAGAAATATTAATGAAAATCCAGCATTTATTTCCGATAATCCACCGGTTTATACCAGTACCAGCCCTTTGCCGACCGCAGAAGGGTGACACTTTTGCAGGTGGTACTGAAAGAGCAACAAATTCCTAAAAGCATGATGAGGCCCTAACTTTTGTTGATTGATGGCATGCATTGCTTGGTTCATTGCCGGCTGAAATATTACAAGTGGCAACCTTTAGAAAAGCAGAAGCAAAGCCTCTGGTAATGGTTCCCCTAACTACGAGACCAGAATATGTGGATATCACTGTCCCACACCAGATGAGCTTATCATTTATACTTTTGTGGAGCATTAAGTCATGACAGTTTCATAACTGCTGGAGAAGCTAATATTCCATGTTTGTTAAAAATGAGGACATCGCAAGTGAGATTTGAAAGAACATACAACACCGTTTGAAGCATTATTTCTACCTGGTGTTCTTGCCCATGTTTATTTCCCAAACAACACTAGCCAACAACATTTCTTAACATAACTATAAATCAATTTGTTCATCATTATCACATTGCTGACGTGTGCTGTTTGACTATTGTGTTTCCAGCACACAAATTATTAACATCGGGGATGTCAAAAGATTTTTTTTTCACATTGGCTCATCCATGCAAGGCATTCTATAGGATAGGAGCAGAAAGATACATTAAAGAAGGGTCTCGACCCGAAACGTCGCCTATCTCCTTCGCTCCTTAGATGCTGCTGCACCCGCTGAGTTTCTCCAGCTTTTTGTGTACCCTACATTAAAAAGATGTTGACACTTGGATTGTATGATAGTTTTATGTATTTATACACTAGGGTACAATTAAAGCTCAGTCGAGACAACGATTGACAAAACAATATAATGATGTCAGCAACATCAATGTTTACAGAAGGTGATAAATTAAATTTGATTTGTATTAAGATAGTGGGGAACTGGATTACCTGCAAGTGATTTGCTTTATTTCCCAATCCTACTTGGCTGCCATTTATTTGTTTCTTATTTTTTTCATAACAGAAATGAGGCTATTTCAATGCACTGTGTCTGTACTGACTTACAGAATAAGCCCGTTCTTCCACTAATTCTCCACATATTTCCATCAACTCTCTCTTGTTTCTTATACCTAACTACACACTAAGGGCAATTTACAGTGCCCAGTTAATCTACTATCCGGCCCGTCTTTGGAGGAAACCAGAACACTTGGACGAAACCCGCAAGGTCACAGGGAGAATTTGCAAACTCCATAAAGTCACTAGAGGTCAGGATTGAACCCAGATCATTTGAGCTGTGAAGTAAGTAGCAGTTCTAATTGCCGTAAATCAAAATAATTTGCAGATGCTGGAAATCTGAAATATGCAGAAAATGCAAAAAAGATTCATCAGATCAGGATGCATCTGTAAGAAGAAAATCAGAGAGAATGCTTCTTAATGAGTGAGAATTTCAATTGCAAGTTAAAAACAGGAAATGTCTCCAATCTGAAGTATTAACTATTTATTTTCCCACGGATGTAGCCTGACCGACAGTGAATTTCTGCATTTGCAGCTTATCTGTTGGATTTGATGCTAAAACCCTTCTCTGTGCCTCTTTTACCTGAGGATTTGACAGCTTCTTTCCTCTCTTAGCTGGCATCTCATCTAGCACTGTGCATACTCTTCACCTAAGCAAAGAAACAACACTACCAAATGGCTGTAAGAGTGTTGATTACATTGTGCAATGTCTCTTAGGAGCTAACTTCACAGCTCCACCTAATGGGTTACATTCTGTCAAATGCAGGAACGTGGAAGTAATTCAGTGCTATTCTGCTAGATAATGCTGGAAACATTCAATCGGTCTGACCGCTTCTATGGAAAGAGAAACAGAGTTACATTTCAGCTGCAAATCATTTTCTGTTTTAATTTGCAAATGATGTTTTTGCTCTAAATGTAACTTTTAGAAAAAACACAAGGTGTCCTGAAACATTTCTAACACTACAAAACAATGGAGAAATTACCCCAGGTCAGGATATTTTACTGCATAAGTTGTGTCGGTATAATTGCAAATTATCAAGTGGCAAATGCAATTAAACTCTTTTTTAAATTCTATAGTTAATGCTTCATTTAATTGCAATATAGAATTTTCCCCGCGAGCAGTAATTCTTAACCATAAGCTTTAAGCCTCTACTCTCATCTCATGGAAAAGAATAGTGAATGTAATGGGAGAGTATTGTGTTTACAAGCCTGTTGTGCTTCTGGAAGTAAGAATTTCATTATTCCATTTCGGTACATATGACAATTAAACATTATTGGCTCTTGACTCTTGAGATGATGGGACAATGTCTAAAGGATGTTAGACTCATTTTTGACTAATTTATTAATTTCTGTCTATGTTATTGTCTTTTGAATATCAAATAATCATGGCCAGAAATATAATTAACATTTGTAATAATATTCTTTAACAAATTTCTAATAAGTGTTAAGAAAAGAGACAGTGGAGTTTATGAGTCATAGTACACGAGTGGATCAATGTCTTGAATCTAATATTGTGAGAGATAGGAACTGCACTCAATGTTTCAAACAGCTTGTAAGTTGTCAGATGTAACTGGTCTTTAATGGCACAACTGTGATCTAGCACTAATGGACTGGCAGTGGAAAATAAAAGTTGCTATGGTAACTTGAAGTAAAATGTTTTTCTGTTTCATGAAAAGCCCATCATTCTCCAACAGTTGAGTCCTCTGAGACCTGGGTTAATAGTCTGGACTGAATGTTGCCCATCGCATACATTCCAGGAAGTGTAGCTTGTCTCAAACTAATTGCATCTGCATCATTGACACCGTCAATCTGCATTAAATGCTCGGCAATAAAAAAATATTATTCAATTGAATTTGGGTTGGTGACAACTGACCACATCTGGAATTAGTTAAGGTTGCTGGCCATCCATCAATCCACTTTCACTTTCTGCCTCTGCCTGGACTGGCCTCTTGCTCAGTTTTTACAATCGATGTGTATGTAATCTCAGGTTACTGACTGCCCTCCCGACCAAACATTTCAAACCATCGCAGACTCATTACTTCTCTGTCCAGAATTTAATGGATTGTTAATGGGTCTCATCACTTTAATGTGCAGTACGTTTTGCCTCCTCTATTTTCCCAAGCCAATACAATATTCTGTACAGCTGTCAGCGTGCACTAACTACAAATTCTTTGAATGGGTTAAATATAGTAAAACATAGCTTTGCAAGCCGAAGCATAAGGGCAGTGCCAAATCATTTCATGTGTAATAGAAATGACAACCGGACGGAAGGCAATGCTTCAAGAAAATGTCTTTGGTCCAAAGGGAGAGCGCTTAGTCCACGTTTTGCCAATTCAGGTATCTGAAGAAAATGAAGATTACTGCTTGTGCATTACAGGTAGTCAGTGCAAAGTCTTCATAGATAATTACGTTGACTTATAATTGTGCGTTGACTTATAGCTCTTTTAAAACATTGTACTGTTTTGATGCTATAACTTTTCCTTATTTTTAATTTTAGTCACCAGAGACGAGGAGGTGTATATTACTTTTATGAAAATCATAAATAAGGGCCTTAAAGAGATGTACATGATTCAGGATGTCTGGTACCTGGAAGACCTAACACTGGTAGATGGAAAAGATGCGACCTCAGTAAGGCTTATAGTTCTTATACTTTCCTATCCTGTAACGAAGAGTTGTTATTGTGTTCTTGTGGAAAGGAATTAAGAGAAATTCAAAGGTAAGAAAATGATCATTCAAAACGGTTGCCAGATTTGGATTGATACATTAATTAATATTTTTAATGATCTATCTTAAATATATTAATAAATGTATCAATCCAAATCTGGAATAATTTTCTGAATGATCATCATAAAAAAATAATAATTAAAATTAACCTATGAATCCAAATCTGGCATACCATTCTGAATGATCCTTGCTTTCAGTATAAAACAGCAGTGTTGTGATAATATGTACATCGCATGTACTGTGAATAACAATTCTGTCAGAGATGTGAGTTTATAGCAGTGATTTTTACACCAGTGGTTGAAGTCGACCTGCAGAATGCTCTTGCATTACGTATTCTCAGGTGAATTAATAGAAATGGAGAAAATGTCCCCATAAATCAGGCAGAATTACATCGGTAAATAGAGTCAGGTGGTAGAGACAGAGGTTTAGGAAGCTGGAGGATATGTCATAAATATATCAAAGCGTTTTACAGGTACCTTAGGAATGGGTAGATAACATCACTTATGTAAGTACTGGTAGAATTTATTGTTGTTAGCATTCAGTCAATTCAGTCGTATATTATTAACATCAGCTAATAAAGGAATTTGTAGTAAAATGGCCATATTGCCAAGGCTCCTAAATTGAATTGTTGCTGGACTAGCGAAAATATTACTTCCAATTAGGTCAATTTTATAACATCATTTGCAATATAACCTCATTCTGCCTGCACCATGAGGACACGATAACTCCATCATAGTGAGATGTAGATTGAGCAAATACATGTGAAATGGCTTTTATATTCTTAAATAGTAATTTTATCTTTAAAAATCTGTAATCATTTGAAGTCTTGAAGTTGAAATGTTTCAAAATATTGTTACATATTCATTCTCATTTGTTAAATAAACCCATGAATTTTAAAGTGAAATAATAAAATGATTTAGTTATTAAATCATCAGAGGTGCACCGATCAATTTAATATTACAGTAATGTAATAGTTTAACATTAAATTCAGATTTTAATCTATATGTCTTTGGTGGCTATTAATATCACAGGAGGATTTCAGAAAGTATCTAGGAGCATCCAGATGCACCAGCAATAGTTTATTTTCACACATGTAGGTGTTGTAAAGCCCCCTGAGACATACTGAGTGGTGACAAAGTGTAATGCAATGTCTCTTCTTTCTATCGCTGACCGTAAGATGTTTCGATTCCATGATTAATCAATTATTCATGCAAAAGAGGTTTACCAGGATTCTGCCTTTATCGGAGAGGGTTAGCCATAAGGACAGACGGGGCAAACTTGGATTTGTTTTCTCTGAGAGGTTGGAGACTGAGGGGAGACCGGATAGAAGTTTACAAAACTATGAGAGGATAGGCAGTCAGGACCTTTTTCAAATATCAAATACGAAGCGGCATAACTTTAAGATGAAAGGGGCAAAGTTTAAAGCAGATCCTCAATGATGCAGGTTCAATTCTGCCCTCTGGACTTATCTGGTGTGGTCGTGGATGTAGTTATGATAGTGATCTTTAAGAGGTTTTCAGATTGGCACATGAATATGCATGGAATAGATTATGTGAAAGCACAAAGTAGTGGTTTAATGTGGCATCATGAATCGCACAGATATCGTGGGCCGATGGGCCTATTCCTGTTCTATGTTCTAATTATCTAATTAATATCACCAAGATAATTTTTCTGAGCAAATGTGAAAGGGGACTCAGGTGAAAATTGTTGGCGTGAATCGTAGCCTCCCACACTGGGCAAGGTAGGACTCAAAAGATGTGAAGACTTTAAATAATATATGTTGAAGTTAAATTGCGGCAGGATTTAACGAATGGTGGATGAGAGGTGAGCAACAAGGACGGAAGCTTTGCATTTAAATACTACAAGAAGCCAGCAGCCTAAGAGTTAACCTGTTCCATAGGTTTTATCCTGGAGGTTAGGCTTCTAAGAAATAGAGGTAGAGGAAACATAGAAACATAGAAACATAGAGAAATAGGTGCAGGAGTAGGCCATTCGGTTTTTTGAGTCAGCACAGCCATTCAATATGATCATGGCTAATCATCTAAAATCAGTACCACATTCCTGCTTTTTCCTCATATCACTTGATTCCTTTAGATCTGAGAGCTAAATCTAACTCTCTCTTGAAAACCTCCAGTGCATTGACCTCCACTGCCTTCTTTGGCAGAGCATTCCTCTGTGGCAGAGAATTCCACTGAGGATGGTATTGTGCTTACAACACAGCTTGTGCCAGGTGGAACAAGAAACCATTGCTCCAACCCCTACCATGCCCTTTTATAACAGATTGGACCTCCTCAATTACATTTACCATATTTTTCCATATAGACCCTTCCACCCCTGAGGTCAAACTTCAAACCACAAACAGGACTGAAAACCATCCCCCCAATCCATATCACGGAATTGATCGACTAGCTTTACAAATTTGAAAATTACCATCATCCCTCCCTCCTCCGCCTTTACCACTCGCTTTCTCATTGGCAGCTGAATGATACCTTCGTAACGTAATCTTTCCCAAGTTCTTCCTGTTCAACTCGATGTCAAGCCTTTCTCTCATTCAGGTTGACACTTACACAGGTCATAAAATCATAGATTCAGAGAGTGTGGAAAATGGCCCTTCAGCCCAACTTGCCCACACCAACCAACATGTAGTCCCATCTACACTAGTCCCACTCACCTGCATTTGGCCCATACCAATCTAAACCTCGTCAAGTCAAGTTAAGAGAGTTTGTTGTCATGTGTCCCAGATAGGACAATGAAATTCTGGCTTGCAGCACAACAGAACATTATAGGCAACAGATCAGTGTGTCCATATACCATAGAATATGTACATATATATATATATATATATATATATATATATATATATATATATATATATATATATATATATATATATATATATATATATATATATATATATATACACACACACACAAATAAACAGATAAAGTGCAATATGCTGTTATATTTCAGAATTAGTTTGAAGTTGTGTTTAATAGTCTGATGGCTGTGGGGAAGAAACTGTTCCAGAATCTGGATGTTGCAGATTTCAGGCTCCTGTACTTTCTACCTGAAGGCAGCGGAGAGATGAGTGTGTGGCCAGGATGGTGTGGGTCCTTGATGATGCTGGCAGCCTTTTTGAGGCAGCGACTGAGATAGATCCCTTCGACGGTAGGGAGGTCAGAGCTGATGATGGACAGGGTAGTGTTTACAACATTTTGCAGCCTTTTCCGCTCCTGGGCACTCAAGTTGCCGAACCAAGCCATGATGCAACCAGTCAGCATGCTCTCTTCCAGAGAGAAACCTGTCCTATCCATGTACCTGTCTAATTGTTTCTTAAACAATCCAAACGTCCTGCCTCAACTACAACCTCTCGTAACCTCTTCCATACACCCACCACCCTTTGTGTGTAAAGGTTACTCTTCAGATTCCTATGAAATCTTCCCCCCTATACCTTAAATCTATGTCCACTGGTTCTTGATTCCCCTACTCGGGCCAAGAGATCATGCATCTAACAGGTCTATTTCTCATATTTTGTGGCTGGGATTGGATACCAACCTCCCCACCCCCACTGATGGTGTACACTGTTTCCACTTCCTTTGCCCAATGTGAAACACAAAATGTTGCAGTAACTTAGTGGGACAGGCAGCATCTCTGGAGAGAAGGAATGGGTGACGTTTTGAGTCAAGACCCTTATTCAGACTAATCAGGAAACGACAGAAATAGATGATGATGTAGAGAGATAAAGAACAATGAACACCTTTGCTCAGTCCGCCTGGACCTGCCTGATCACCCGGTGGCTAAAAACTTTAATTCTCCTTCCCATTTCCACACTGATCTTACTGAACTAGGTCTCCTCCATTGCAAGAGTGAGGCTAAATGCAAATTCGAGGAACAGCATCACATATTTTGCTTGGGCAGCTTGCAGCCCCGTGTTATGAATATTGATTTCTCTAACTTCGTTACCCCAGCATTCCCTCTCTTGCCATCCCTCCCCCACCCAAGTTGCACCAGCTTCTCGTTTTCACCCAACAAACAACTAATGATGGCCAGTTTCCTTTATCATCATTACTTTGTTGCATATATTTCATTCATTTTTCTTTCTCTACAATTATCTATATCTCTTGTTTCCCTTTCCCCTGACCAGTCCGAAGAAGGGTCATGACCCGAAACATCACCCATTCCTTCTCTCCGGAGATGCTGCTTGTCCCGCTGAGTTACTCCAAATTTTTATGTCTATCTTCGGTTTAAACCAGCATCTGCAGTACCTTCCTACACTTTGGCCAATGTGGTTTAGAGAGGAACCTGAATGCTTGTGGATGAAAATAAATAATTACCAATTGTGAGTTTGTGGAGGCCATGGTGAGGTCATAGAATTGTGCAGCAGTCTCTTCATCCTACTAAATTATATCACTGGCCTAATTCACAACTAAACAATGCTAACAATTTTCAATATTGCACAAGAAATGTTATACATTTGTAATACATTCAGGTGACATTTTAATGGAAGTGATAATCAGTTTTGTAGTGCATTTGTTTTTTACGATAAACAGTTGACAGAGGAAAACTCAAAGATATCTCTCGAGTTCTGCATTGTAATTGGATTCATAAAGCAAGGCTATGAGCGACTGTTCACTGTGATAATTCTGGCCCTCAAGCCAGTCTTTACCCAAGCCACCAGCAATGACTTAGTGATAGCTGGTAACCATTCAGGAACAGTCACAGTGCCACAATCGGTATCTCTAAACTAAACTAAACTAAATCTGTTTTGTGTATTGTGTAATGAACAGATGGATTAGCAGGTTTTGCACAAGCACAAAACCGCAAATGCAAAGTGGGTATAGGTCATGGGCAAAGTGTGATCCTCGGTGGCTCCCATTTCTTCTCGAAGCAAATCTTTCCTTCATTCTTGCTATCAATGGCCGTGGCGCCATGACCTTTCTCACCCTGTTAATCAATTGTTAAAACACATTAACCCTACGTCCGCCCTTTGAACTATGTACTCACCCCCAAAGCGTATTGGTATAGATATTACTTTATTATTGTCATGCACACCGAAATACAGTGAAAAATGTTGTTTTGCATGGTATCTAGGCAGGTCATACCATACATGAGAACAGTGCATGACAAGGCATTAGATATGTTTGGCACCTTATCCACTATCCTAAACAGTCACATCTTTCATCAATGATGCACAGTGGTTGTAGTGGATTGCGACTGCCATAGCTTACCAAAACTTCCTTGATTGTGCCTCCAATACTTGCAATTCCTACCAAGTGGAAGGATAAGGGGATCAGGTGGCACAGTAGTGCAGCAGTAGGCCTGCTGCCTCAATGCACCAGAGACTGGTTCAATTCTGACCTTGGATGCTGTCTGTGTGGAGTTTGTATATTCTCCCTGTGACCGCATGCATTTCCCCTAGGGACTCTGGTTTCCTCCCACATTCCAAAGACGTGCAGGTTTGTAGGTTAATTGGTTTCTATAACTTACCCCTTGTGTGTAGGATGCGAAAGTGGGATAATATAGAATTAAGGTCTGGAGGATTGATGGTCGGTGTGGACTTTGTAGGCTGAAGGGACTGTTTCTACATTGTATTTCTAAATTAAACTAAATCCACGACTCTCATTTTGTCAGGCTCTCAGCTTTGCCAGATATCCCCAGAGAGGAGAGTAGGAACTGAAGGAAACTGCAATTTGAAGTACCTGCTCTTGTTTCCCATCATCGTTCGATACCGTGGCCAATGAGTTAATTGAAGTTAAGTCCATTTTGTTGATCAAGGGACATGTGGGTGAATCCCTGCATGGAGGGTTAGGAATTGAAATTCAAAATTCTTAAAATTAATCTGTATTTTTGTTTAAAAACAGTGTCTGTAACATTAACCATAAAACAACTGGAACATCACAAAAAAAAACGAGTTCACTGATTTCCTGAAGGAAGTCCACCATCCTTTCCCAGTCTGCCTGAGATATGAATCTACATTTGTCCCCATGAGTTTGTCTTTCAACTGCCCCCTCTATACATGGACACTGACATGATGTCAGCAGCACAGCAGAAAATCATTAAATATAGTAGTTCATGTTGTTTACAGTGTACTATGTTTACGTATTCTGTTGTGCTGTATTCTGTTGTGCCGTCTGAAGAAGGGTCTCTACCCGAAACGTCGCATATCTCCTTCGCTCCTTAGATGCTGCTGCACCCGCTGAGTTTCTCCAGCCTTTTGTGTAACCCCCAAGTAAAAATGTCATGTTCTATCTAGGACATATGACAATAAAACACTCTTGACTCTTAACTCTTGACTTAGGGATGGTGTAAATATTAGTTACAACCAAATCCTTTGAACTAATAAATATAACCACTCCTTGTTCTTAGTTTATTTTGATGATTACCTTTTTATCTGAAGCTGTTTCAAGCAACATGTTTACATCTGGATGAGCACTTGAAATGCTGAGGCATGGAAGGCTATGGACCAAGCCTGGTAAATGGAATGAATCCTTGATGGTACACATTGACATGGTGGGCAGAAGGGCCTATTTCTATGAATGCTGTATATAGAAATGCTGCACTGAAATGACACATTTCCCCCTCATCTATTCCACACGTGTGGGAATGGAGAATGATCTGTGGTAATCTCTTAATTATCTTTAAAATCATTAATCATTTTGGTAGTACAGATATGGGTGAAATGTGTCCACTTGTGGCCAAGACCAACAAAAAGGTCATAAGTATAAAGTGGTCATGAATTAATCCAGTCGGGAATTCAGGCCAAACCTCATTATTGCAATGGTGGTTAGCATGTAGCCACATGGAGTGATTAAAGTGTATAGTATGGATGAATTTAAGGGAATGCTAGACAAAAATAAAACAGAGAACATAATTAAAGGTTATGGTGGAGTTAGATGAAAAAGGAAGAGAAAAGGTTTAAGGGCATAAACAACTTACTGGGATCTTTTAGGCACAATTACATTTTTCTGTGCTATAAAATTTGTGCATGAGAGATATAATTAATTTTAAAATAATTATTGGAGGCCAGTTTTACTATTAATAACAGCCTATTTCACTCCACAGAAAAACATCAGAAATGGTAATAAGAGTAGGGGCACCAAGGTGGTGCAGGTTGCTGATCTGCAGTCTTGTACCTCCAGTGATGCATGTTTAATCCTGACCTCTGGACTTATCTGTGTGTAGTTTGCATGTTCTTCTTATGTTCATGTTTACTTCCTCTGGGAGCTGCAGCTTCCTTCTACGGCTCAAAGATGTAAGTTATTTAGCCCCTGTAAATATCCCAAATGTATCGTGAGTAATAGAGTATGGGAGTATTTGATAGGAATGTAGGAAGAATAAAAATGGGATTAGTGTAGATGAGTGCTTGATTGTTGATATAGCACCAAAGTCCCTGTTTCCGTGCTTTATAATTCTGTGAGTATACCATATGGTGCTTCCTATATTCTTCCAGCAACTTTTCCATTCAAGTCGATCATGGCTGATCCTATTTTGCCCTCTGCTCCTGCTTGTTGTCCCAATCCCTTGTTGACCTGCAATTGTGAACACATTCAATCATATGGACTCCACAGCTCCCTGTGATAGAGGTAAGGTGGGGTGAGAAGAGATTGATTTAGTAGGAATCAGAGGGGAAACCTTTTCACACAGAGGGTAGTGGGTATATGGAACGAGATGCCAGAGGAGGTAGTTGAGCCAGGTACTACGCATATAAAAGACATTTGGACGGGTACATGGAAAGAAAAGGCTTAGGGAGATAAGGGCCAAATATGGGCAAATGGGACTAACAGGTGGGGTATTTTGTTGGCATGTATGAGTTGGGCCAGAGGGGCTGTTTCCATGCTGTTTCTTCTTCTTCCTCATGTCCGGCCATCTTCTATATCACGTCTTTCCGGTCGGTCAGTGACAGTTGACGATTGGTGGTTGCAGAATTGGCTACTTCATTCAGTCACTGTGGTACAGTTTCTGTCATCAGCATTGCCCGGGATGCGCCATGTGGAGGCTTCTGCTTGCATCCCTCCATGCTGTATGACTCTATAATTCTATGACTCTGCCTCCATGGCTATATGGTCCTCTCAAAGAAGAAACACCTCCATGTTCATAAAACTCAAATAGGTTATGTTGACTGTTACCCCGTCTCTAAAACACAGGCCATCTCAGCTGCAGAGAGTATCCAGTATTTTCTCTTTTTGCTTGTTGATTTATACTCTCAATATATTGTTAAGATGCAGTGAAATCCAGGTAGCAACACTGCAAAATAATTTATCAAATTGTGCACCTCTTCTCAGAATAGGTTTACAATTTTACACAAAATGAAAATCAAATTAAAATATTCTTCATGTCACTTCAAGTCAGTACATATGGCAGTTTGACTGAATGTTAGTGCAATGCTACTAGCAGTAAATAGATGGTACCTAATTGTAGCAACCATCACATCAAATGGATTTCAGCCAGTCAATGTTTTAATCTCTTTTGAAAGGGTATTATAAAATTGATTTGCAATTATAATAAAAGTTAACCACAGTCATAATGTCTACTCCAATACAGCGAGGCTGATTGATACAGCTGTTGCCTTTAATATTGATGTTCGTCAATGCCCATTTGAATGAGGGAACATCAACTATAAAGGGAGAAGATGCAATTATGTTCCAGTGAGTGGGAAGCAATTCTAAGTGGACATCAGATGTAAAAAAAAAACTTGCCGTCTCAAGTTCCGGTCAATACTTTCTTTTACATAATGGTTTTCTTGACCACAAGAAACATTTAGAGCTTGGATAACAGACTTTTACCACAATTAAGCTAATGTTACTGGTTCAGAAGCAAACCCGCATAGCAGGCTCAAACAAAAAATCACTGCAAAGTTAAGCTGCTCTCATTTATTTAGAAAAATATTTGCTTTATACATTGAGCCTTTCATAACCCAGTATGTTCCAAAATTCATTAAACTGTAATACTTATGATGTGTGTACATGAGCATATGCAACAGTCAGTTTGTTTATTGACTCCTTACATGGCAAGGTACCATTTTATAGATACAAAGAATTGCAGATGTTGGTTTATACCAAAGATAGTCCTAGAGTGCTGGAGTAACTCAGCGGGACAGGCAGCATCTCTGGAGAAAAAGGATAGGTGATGATTCGGGTTGGATCCCTTCTTCAGACAAAAAGGAGGGGGTGGGGGATGGAAGAACTGCTGGAGGCAAGAAAAGACCAGGACAAATCCGGGCTGGCAACAAATGACCAAGCTGGGTGGTGGCTTGGTAAGCCAATTGTTGGTGCGGTCTAGAGAGGGATATATTGCGGTGAACTATGGAACTGGTTAAACGACTAGGGTGGAGGAAGGGGAAAAAGGGGGATGGGAGGAGATGTTTAGGTTTAGATTTTGGTTTATAGTTGTGTAACGAGGTACAGTGAAAAGTTTTAGTTTGAATGCTCTCCAATCAAATCAAATGATACTATGCATAAATACAACCAAGCCAAACTCAAATACAATAGGTAGAGGAAAGGGAAAAATACAGACTGCAGAATATATTTCTCTGCTTGTAGCATTTCAATTCTAGAGACAAAGTCCAATGTCAGCAATGGGGGAGAGGATTATTAGTACTGTAATTTATGGAAGAAGTGTTCAGAAGCCTATTAACAAAGAAGAAGATGTTCCTGAGACTGGTGGTGCATGCTTTCAAACTTCTGCATCTTCTGCCTGACGGAACATATAATGAACAGAATGAGCAAAATGAACTAAAATTAGCTTTTATGTTGACGAGTGAGAAATAAATATTGGCTAATTTACTGAGGAAAGCTTCCCTGCAATAACATTAGCAAATCTGCAGATGTCACAAAGCTGGGTGGCAGTGTGAACTGTGAGTAGGATGCTATAAGAATGCAGGGTGACTTGGACAGGTTGGGTGAGTTGGCAGATGCAAGGCAGATGCAGTTTAATAGTAAGATTAAATGAGAACTTACCAGTTTGAAGTTAGATCTTTATTTTATGAAGAGTTATGGTGAGCGATTACGTGAAGAAGTCCCGCCAGTGAGTCAATCTTCAAAGCAGCGGCGTGAAATCACAGTAACTACAGTCAAAGTGATATAGTAAGACTCAGAAGACTAGAACTACCAGATGTTCTTTGCGATTATGAGGGCCGGGAGCGGAGGGCACGTAATCGCTCACCATAACTCCTCATAAAATAAAGATCAAACTTCAAACTGGTAAGTTCTCATTTAATCTTACTATTTTACTTCGGAGTCACGTGAGTGATTCCGTGAAGATTTCAAAGCTCTGTGATTTCATGCCGTAGATCCAGTTCCATATGACACACTGCTTCGGTTGACACAGGATAAACAAATAATGTATTGAACATTGTTTGAATTATACAAATTAATGTCTCAAAACAAAAGAAGCAATAACAACCCCTTTCTCCTAGGGGAATTTACAAACATGACCCAAATAACATGCCCAAATCCTTCCGTCGTGGGGATAGGTTTGTTATAAAACCGTTGAAAATCCCTTCACTAGACCATCTACTTTTAGTCCAAGGATTTGGACTAAAAGTGGCGTCCAGTGCCCTCACTGCGGTGGTGATACCACCCTGGTGGAGTGAGATTTAAACACATCAGTGTCTGCTCCAGCAGAATCCAAACCTGCTTCAGCTACCTCGAAATGGTCTAAACCAACACCTTTCTATGAGGTCTTGTGACTGATGAGCATCATTGTTTTGGAGCCTCTAAGACTCTTGGTGACCTCAATATTGATGTAGGTGCGTAACTACAAATAGTCGCCGGTCAATGGGATATGCTCTAAAGCTCATTTTTGTCCTGGACGTCCCTGGCCTGTTTTGTGTAATTAGATCATATGCATAAATCGTAATATTATTTACAGAAAATTAATGCTGTCTAGTCGTAACTTTTGCAATGTCTGGACCCCGTTGCACTGAAACGAGCGCCATGAGCATGACCAGTGTTCGTTTTTTGGAAACAGAGATGTAATCGGAGCCTGTTGACGAAGCAGTGTGAGACCTATGCTCATATCCCAGATTCACGTATATCTAGGTCTAGGAGGGTTCTTGTTAAATACCTCTCATAAATCAGGAACCAATGGATGAGATCCGACAGAATGTTGGCCCGACCCCTGCCATAAGTAGGAGGACAATGCACTCCTAGCACTATTAATGGCATTATAACTCCATTGCTCGTCAAAGTGTAATGTAACAAGAAACTCCAATACATTAGATATGCCTGCAGTGTGATATATATTTGACTGTAAGCAGAGCATCTCCCATTTTTATATATGAGATACGTATTGTTATTTAGTATTATCCCTCCAGGCCGTAGTTATCACATCCACGCTTCGCCTCGATAGTCCGAGCCCCTGGAAAGGTCTCGTCAGAATCTGCAATCAACAGATTAATATGATCATGGAAAGGGTGGCTCTTTCCTGTCACAGGGTGAAGCAACAAGTTGCTGCATTTGGGGATAACCATGAATGGCTGTGTCATTAGTCTCAGAACCAAGGTAACCATGGTTGTGTGGCCCAGTCGGGACTACCAAATGCCTGAGGCGGAACCCTGCTCAATTTTGGTGACTCGGTGACTGATAAGGCAGAATGGGGAAGCGTAGAAGAGCATATCTTCCCAATGTAGCGGGATTACATCCACCGCTACTGCCCCTGGATCCGGTTCCTATGCGACGTATTTAGGTAACCGGTGATTTAATCTGGATACAACAGATCTAAGTCTGGCAATCCATACTGGATGAAAATCTTTAAAAAAATTTGGATTCAACATCCATTCTATGTTGTCTTTAAATTTACGTGGCCTGGTGTCTGCCACCACGTTATCTCTACCTAGTAGGTAGATTGCTAAGACCCAGTAATACAGCAGTGCCAGATGGGGTTTAGCCAGATTGTCACATGATAATGAGTTAATTCCATCCATGTAATTAATATATGAAATTGCTGTGGTATTGTCAATCTGGAGCTGAACATGTAAATCATGCATTTGTTGAACAGAACGTTTTTTTGGGCATAGAATGCCCCAACGATTCCAAATATTTTATCCCATGCATCTGCAGGATTAATGCCTCTTGCATACCCCATTTGTTGCATACCCCATCAGTGGCTCCCCGTCCTGAAGCACTCACCTCAGCTTGTAAAGCAGCTGAAGGTTGTTTGCTCAGAATGTTACTAGAGCAACATGAGACATTTGTATTCCACCTTTGCAACTCGGTGATAGCTTGGGCTGTCAACTGCACCGGTCTATCGAAATGACCTGCATGTTTTGAGTGCCTGTTCCTTAGCCCGTTGCATATTCTGATAGTATAGAGGCCCAGATTGCACTCCAGGGAAGGCTGCTATTAAGTTGCCAATAACATTAGCCACTCGTTGGATGGAGGGTTGCAGATTCATTTATTGGGGTTCTTCATTGATTCAACCAACATATACTGATATGTTGGTTGAATCAATGAAGAACCCCAATAAATGATTCTTAGATAACACCAATTTGGATTTGGTTGGATTAATGCCCAACCTCTCGAACATATGTTTGGTAATTGAAACAGAAATTCAGCTGCCTCCTGACCATTACCTATGATCAGAACATCATGCAAGTATGCCATCACAAATGATTCTGAGCCCGGAGTAGTCCCATACTGGTTTCCACAATTTTGTAAACAAGCTAGGCTGAGGTTTACCAATTTTGGCAAAGTTTTATCTGCTACCCCTGTCGCATCCAATTAATTTTCAATATCTGTGATAATTGTAATGAATTGTTGCTGAATAATATGCATCTTTAATATGCATATGACTGCCAGTCAGCACTCCCCCATCACAGCTGCGCTGGCTGGCAGCTACTGCTCACCTGCAGTTCGTCTGTTTTTTTCTTTTTTTTGGTGCCTTTTGTAATTGTTGGTTAGAATTTTGTTTTATTAAGTTGTGTATGTGTGGGGAGGGTGGGAGAAACAGAGTCTTAGTCTCTCCCTTCGGGGGGATGTGTGTCCCCCATCACCGTCTGTGCTGAGGCCTAATGGCGGAGCTGTGGCGGCGGTCCGGTTCAGAGCTGCAGTGCTCCAGCGGCGGTCAGCAGAGCTGCGGTGCTCCAGCGGCGGCGGCCTGGTTTGGAGCTGCAGTGCTCCAGCGGCGACGGCGTTCCACAGAGCTGCGGTGCTCCAGTGGCGGCGGCCTGGTTCGGAGCTGCAGTGCTCCAGTGGCTGCGGTGCTCCAGCGGCGGCGGCGGTGGTCCGCAGAACGGTGGTGTGGCAGCGGCGGCCCGCAGAGCAATGGTGCTCCAGCGGCGGCGGCGGCCTGGTTCGGAGCTGCGGTGCTCCAGCGGCGGCGGCGGTCCACGGAGCTGCGGTGCTCCAGCAACAGCGGCGGCTTGGTTCGGAGCTGCGTTGCTCCAGCAGCGGCGGCCCGCAGAGCTGCGGTGCTCCAGCGGCGGCGGTGGCCTGGTTTGGAGCTGCGTTGCTCCAGCAGCGGCGGCCCGCAGAGCTGCGGTACTCCAGCGGTGGCGGTGGCCTGGTTCGGAGCTGCGGTGCTCCAGCGGCAGAGGCAGCAGTCCGCTTAGAGCTGCAGTGCTCCAACGGCGGCGGCGGTCTGGTTTGGAGCTGCGGTGCTCCACGGCGGCAGCGGCGGCCTGGTTCAGAGCTGTGTTGCTCCAGCGGCGGCCCGCAGAGGTCTGAATGACAATAAAGGAATCTAATCTAATCTAATCTAATCTAATGAGTTTCATTCGGGCTAGGTCTTAGAATGGCTCAACATCAAACATCCTTCTTTTGCTTGGGGAATTCAAAATTAACTCTTTGAAACCCCTAATACTGTCCAGTATAAATGCCTCTGATGTTATACAGTACCATTCATTCTAGAACAATTGCAAACTACCCGCTACTGGTGACGCACCTCTAGAGGATATGTCCTGGACAAGACCAGCTGCCTGTACCACCATGGTTGTTGGATTCTTTGCCTCCTAGTTTTGCTGGGGATGTGCACAGGTGCATTCCGATGGCGTAGTATTGGGAGCTTGCCCCGCACCAGCGTTTGTGACCCATCTGAAGGGGTATGTTTGACGAGGCGGCATCATGCACAGTCTTCGCCTCGCCTTCTGAGTTATTGACTTACTTTGCCAGAACCTCACCAAACAACAAGTTTGGTGGCTATGTTGGATGATCTGCACAGTGCTGTAAATTTTGGATTCAAGCTGGCTTGATGGCGTTTTTCGTCAGGCAGTTTGATCTCAAAATGGGCGTTACACAGTAGGGCTAACATGTCCGCTGTGAATTTGATAGTGGTGCCCCTTCGACTGACCGCCCAAAAGCTGCTATACCTGATCCGATTAGTTTTAAGGCTTTCTGTAGCCTTGGTTCATGCAATCGCATGGTTGCACCCATTGCCCCCGGATGGACTGGTTCACAGTGCACACTATGAGTGATGCACAATTTCCAGGTGTCTCATATCGTTTTTTCATCCATTGTTAATTCTTGGAACTGGTGAGAGGTCATGTAATTAATGTTTCTGGCCAAATTTTACTTCGGAGTCAAGCGAGTGACTTCGTGAAGACCCCGCCAGCACGCATGCGCGACATATTGTCGCTCGCATTTGCTACTGACATGCTGGGGGGGGGGGGGGGGGGGGGGGGGGAGTGCGCTCTCTCCACAGCTCCTTCAACGGGACCAGGAAAAGGTAAGTTGACTTACCTTAATCTGGTTTGCAGGTAGGAGTCTTGTTGTTTATACCTGCAGGTAACGATGGACGGACAAGGGAAAGGTCAGCTTTCCAAGCACTGCTGGACTTCTGGTCGGCGGGATTCTTCTACGGAGCTGTTCTCAACACCGGCGGTGTCCGGGAAATGGCCTGGTGAAAAGGTGCTGAAGTCAGGCGGGTTTGTTCCTCCAGCGCCCGACTCGTCTCTAGAGGCGGCCGCACAGGTGCAGGGTATGGAAGACCCTGACTTCGTGTCTCCGTTCCCCGGGGGAGGGGGGGAGCATGCAGGTGCGTGGTGTAACTCGCACCCCGGCGACGGCAACACCTTGTCTTTTACGGGTCCCGCGAGGGCCGAGGGGGGGGGGGAGACTGCGCCGACGTCGAGCCTGCAGTTGAAGCAGGACTCGTGAAGCCGCCGGGGTCTCCCGACTTAGAGCGGGCCGGTAGCATCACACCAGCTGCTGCTGGTGGCAGCCACATCCGGTCGCTCAGTTTGCCTGGGGCTGCTGCCGACCATGCACCCCTACTGAGACATAATGTCAGAGGTCGGGGTAAGCCTGCACGGACTCCGGGGAGCCAGGCGCCGGGGGCCGGCACCGACTATTATCCACTGCCTTCCCACCAGGCACGGGGACCGCCACAGTCCGCTCGTGGGCGGACTAGCGGAGAGTCTGTGTGGGAGTCGTACGGGCCTGCAGGAGCAGGTGTTGACGACCTCCTGCCACCAGATCGCACTCAGCATTTCATGGTGGTAAGATCTGCTGGTAGAAGCCCCAGAAACATTGCAGAGCCTGGGGAAGTCGGCTTGTCGGCTACGTGCAGTAGCGACGGTCGCATGGACCGGTTGGAGCAAATGGTGGAGCGCCTTGTTCAACAAGAACAGGACCGGGAAGCACGTTGGTCCCGGGCATCGGCTACACAGGGCCGTCGGCCGCCGAGTATCTCGCGTTCCTCCGTTGGGACTGCCAGGGGTCTGGAGGACGTTGAATTTGATGCCGCGCCAGCCATGCCGGAGGTCGATACTCCAGAGGTGGATGAGGACCTACTGGATGTCGTGGGTAAATTTCCGACTGCGCCTCCTTAGGGATGGCCTCTACATGCCAACTGGCAGGAACGATTAACGTTCTCACCTCCCACCAGCTACAGGCACGTGTCCTCAGTGACACCATGGATGTTCAAACCACTGGAGAATTGTGTTCATCTCAATGTTCACTTGGTCAATGCTCAAATTTGGGGGAATTTGAGCAACACTGCTAGAGCACAGGATGCACGCCTCCTACAAATCCTGAAACTCCACTCAACGGGAATCACGGCATATGCCAGGACCCTCGATGGGGAGAACATCTAGTGAGCAGCAGAATGCTCTAGCTTTACTCTGCAATGCCCAGTTTGAGATTAATTGTTTCAGGAAAAGCTCCATCCAGCCCACGCTCAACCCTAAATTTGCAGGGTTGTGCCGCACCTCCACCACTCCACCACCGCATCAGCTGTTCGGGGCAGACCTGCCAAAAAGGTAAAAGACGAGGTAGCAAAAGCCGTCGGCCTCATGAAGCCGCCTTCATCCCAGGCTTACGCCAATCGGCAACCGCAGTTTACTGCTTGGAAACCTCGCCCACTGGACAGGACACCTCGGACCAATCCACCGCCTGGGAAATTCAGCCTCCGCCTGGTCAAGCCACACCACGTCCCCCAAACCACCGTACACCAGGACATCGCCGTTGCCCTTGGAGGTCAGGGGGTCTGGTTCTACTAAGCAAGTAGCAATGGTGCCCTCACAAGTAGGGGGACGGTTGCGGGCTTTCAGTGGTGCCTGGGATAACATAACTACCGACTATTTTATTTTACAAAGTGTTCGGGGTTATGTCATAAAGTTCATTAAGGGTCACCTTCCCCCTACTCAGCATGTCCGTCATCGCAATTTGCGCTCTCTCAAAAAGAGATCGAGCAAGGACATGCAGAAATTTTACGGCTCGCAGCCAAAGGGGTGATAGGGAAGACGACGCATGAACCCATTGCGTTCGTGTCCACCATCTTTACTGAAGCCTAAAAAGATGGAGGTTGTCAGATCATTGACCTAACTCAGTTGAACACTTTCGTACGATATACCCATTTCAAAATGGACACTTTTGAAACCGCTAAGCAGCTTCTGTCTCCAGGGTACTTTATGGCTTGCATCGATCTCAAAGATGCATACTATACAGTTCCCATCATAGAATCCCACAGGAAATTCTTGAAATTTGTCTGGAAGGGACAGTTATGGCAATATGAAGCTTTACCCAATGGCTTAACCACAGCCGCTAGGCTGTTTACCAAAATAGTCAAAACGATTCTGGCTATCCTACGGCGACAGCATTATATCGTCATGGCTTACCTAGATGATATCCTTATCGTGGGTCCAATCCTCCAATTGGCTGAGCTGGCAGTTACAGCAACCAAAACTTTATTCGGGACGTTAGGGTTTGTTACCCATCCAGACAAATCAAAATTGGCCCCATCTCAAATCATGGACTATCTGGGCATCACTATTGACACGACCCGAATGATAGTCACTATCCCACCCAGCAAAGCATCTGATATAAAAGATGCATGTACCAGCCTTGCTTGCGCCAGGGTGCCGACCATTCGACATACTGCTAAGGTGATTGGGAAACTGGTAGCCACATTTCCAGCTGCACTATAAAACTTACAACGGGCAAACATCTCCACATTGAAAGCTAATGCTGGGCACTTTGACAGGCCCATACGGCTACCAATTAAGGCTAAATCTGAGCTACAGTGGTGGGTTGACAATATTAGTGCATGTTACCAACCCCTGCTTGTTAGCAACCAGTCAGTGGTGTTACAAACTGACGCAAGCGCCCAAGGCTGGGGTGCGACTGACACAATGTCCAGTTGTGGTGGCAGATGGGATCCTCAAGAGTCTACCCTCCTTCAGCCGCACGGGATCAATTATTTGGAGATGCTTGGGGCTTTCCATGGTCTGCGGGCATACTGCACCAATTTACAACATTTACATGTCCGTCTTCAACTAGATAATACCACGGTGGTGGCTTATATAAATCATATGGGTGGTATCAGGTCGTTATCTTGTGACGAATTGGCAAACACAATTTGGCACTGGTGTATTGAAATAAATATTTGGCTCACAGCGACATATTTACCAGGGAAGCTCAACACAGTGGCAGACCACGTCACGTGTGTTTAATGATAACATCGAGTGGATGTTGGACTCCCACATATTTGCACAAATTATAGCTCATTTTGGTACACCAGATATTGACCTCTTTTGCGTACAGGTTGAACCATCAGATACCAACGGATGTGTCTTGGGAACCAGACCCTGGGGCAGTGGCTATGGATGCGTTTTCACGCCATTGGGGGAAATGGTTCTGCTACACATTTCCCCCATTCTGCCTCATCAGTCGGGTATTGCGGGAAATACAACTGGATTCTGCTTCTGGCATATTGATCATACCCGACTGGCCTACACCGCCATGGTATCAGGTGGTTCAACACCCCAATTTACTCACTAACTCCATTATGGGGGAAAGTCACCCGTCCCATGGTCACTTAAACCTGTTGGCTTGCAGGTTCTGAAGAGGCCGCTCATGGAGGCCGGCATATCGGCCGGAGCTATAGACCTCATTTCAGCATCGTGCAGAGTATCAACCCGGCAGCAGTTCCTCACCAGATCAGGAAGTTGGAGGCCTCCTGCTCCCGAACACACACCGCCTACAACTCTGCCACGATCCCTGACGTCCTGGAATTCCTAGCGGGCCTTCATTACGATGCGGGTCTCAGCTACAGTGACATCAACAGCACCAGGAGTACGCTCCCCTCATACCTGAATATAGGTGTGGGCACGCACCATCTGGTGTCCAAATGCGTGAGTGGAGTGTTCAACACCAACCCTCCACGACCCCGATACAACATCACTTGCGATGTGGGTGTAGTACTTACACTACTGAGAAGCTGGTCCCCTATGACAGGACTACCTCTTGACAAGCTCACCCTTAAAGTGGTGATGCTGATGGCACTCACTTCAGCTCAACGAGTCCAGGCCTTGCAGCAGCTTCGGCTGGACCGGATGGTCTCGATTCCTGCAAAGGTGACTTTCTTTGTCAAGGACATAGGCCTGGGTCTTCTGGGCTGCAGTTGGAATTCTGGGCGTACCCCACTGATGCCACCCTCTGCATAGCCACCCATCTCTGCTATTACATCCATACAACCAGAACCATCCGGAAGATGGAGCAGGGGCTCCTCATCAGCCACAAACAACCACATCATCGGGTGACTGTGCAGATCATCGCCAGGTGGCTCAGGGTGGTGTTGGGTGCCGCTGGTATCGATACTAACATTTTTAATTCTCACTCTACCAGGACTGCATCCCATCAGCGGCGAGGGCCATAGAGGTGCCCATGGATCACATCCTCGCCACCGTGGGTTGGGCCAGTGAATCGACTTTCCAGAGCTTTTACACTAAACCGGTGGTCGCCCCCCGCTACATTCGCGGATGCCGTGCTGCGAGCTGCTCCGTGAATGTTTACTCCCTGATTAGGGGTTTTTCTTTGTTATTCTTTGTTTTAATAACTCTGCATTATTTTTCAGCCTGTTCAGTCTGGAATACATTAACAAACTTCCTCCATCAGTATTGCGGCAGTGTGATAGCATGGACGTTGTCCAGGAGTGTAATCACAGAAGCTTTGAAGTCTTCACAAAGTCATTCATGTGACTCCGAAGTAAAATAGTAAGATTAAACGAGAACTTACCAAGTTTGAAGGTTGATCTTTATTTTATGAGGAGTTGCGATGAGGGATTTCGTGCCCTCCGCTCCCAACCCTATCTCCATCGGTCAACTGGTATGTTCTACTTTTTTCAATCTTACTATCTCCTTCCATGATATGTTCTGTGATTCCACACCGCTGCTTTGAAGAATGTCGCGCATGCGTGCTGGCGGGGTCTTCACGAAATCCCTCATCGCAACTCCTGATAAAATAAAGATCAACCTTCAAACTTGGTAAGTTCTCGTTTAATCTTACTATTTTTTGTCTTACCAGTTCCTGCCGGTATGGCAAATTTACATGCCACGTCCTGCACACCGGGAGCAAAGCTCTTGGCTTTGGGATATGCTTCTCTGCTGTACCACCAACTTCAGGGTTAGTATTATACTGCCCTGGCTCTCCCTGCTCATGCATTAGGGAGGTATCATGCTGCCCTTGACATGGTGCTGCTCCATTTTCTCACCAGTTCCAGCCAGTGTGGTGAATTTACTTGCCACATCTGGCACACCTGGAGCGAAGCTCGTGTGCTTTGGTGTATACTCTTCTGCACTATCACCAACTTCAGGGTCAAATTCATACTGCCCTGGCTCTCCCGGCTCATGCCCACGGGAGGTATCATGCAGCCCTTGACATGGCATTGCTGGTATGGGTCCCCATGCAGACTCATAGGCATATGATTCTTCCTGCTGGTAAAGCTCTTTGCTATACGGACCTCTGGTAGAGGTTGCTGCTGAAAGCTGCTGGGGAACCCTAGGGGTATAAAACCCTGGCTGGAACACCTCATGGTTGAACATTTTCTCTAGGAGGTGTTCTAACTTATCCAGAAGTCCCCAAACCTTTTGCTGGTAGGAGTCTTCCTGGCCTGACTCATCAGGGTCGACAGGCCTGGATGATTTTCTCTTGGCCTTCCTCCCAACTGGAGTGGCCACAGTGCTCTGAGGTACCAGAGTTGCTGCTGCTGGCTGTACTGCCGGCGGCTCTGGACCCGGCTGCTCTGGAGTCAGCGTCTCTGGAGCCGGTGTATGCCCGCTGACCGTGGTCCCGCGGGCAGGCCTTTTACTTTTAACGGCGGCATCCCTCGCCTTACTTTTCATTAGTTTCCCATTTTGGAAGTGTTCCTGCTGGTTCCTGTAACCAGCCTCATGGAACCTAAGCAAACCGCAGTAAAGTTTAAACACTTACCTGCGGGTGTTTCAACTTACCGCTGGTGGAGCTGCACTCTCCAGCCCGTCGGTGCGCCATGCGTCTGACGTAATGACGCGCATTCGCACTGGCAGGGCTTCGTCACGGAATCACTCACGTGACTCTGAAGTAAAATGTGGATACATGTGAAGTTATCCACTTTGGTAGCAAAAACAGGAAGGCAGATAATTATCTAAATGGTCTCAAGTCGGGAAAAGGCGAAGTACAATGGGATCTGGGGGTCCTTTTTCATCATTCAATGAAAGTAAGCATGCAGGTACAGCAGGCAGTAAAGAAAGCGAATGGCATATTGGCCTTTATAAGAAGAGGAGTTGAGTATAGGAACAAAGATGTCCTTCTGAAGTTGTATAGGGCCCTAGTGAGACCACACCTGGAGTACTGTATACAGTTCTGGTCCCCTAATTTGAGCAAAGGACATTCTTGCTATTGAGGGAGTGCAGCGTAGGTTTACAAGGTTAATTCCCGGGATGGCGGGACTGTCATATGCTGAGAGAATGGAGCGGCTGGTCTTGTATACTCTGGAGAGGCTGGAAACATGTTCCCGATGTTGGGGGGAGTCCAGAACCAGGGGCCACAGTTTAAGAATAAGGTGTAAGCCATTTAGAACGGAGACGAGGAAATACTTCTTCACACAGAGAGTTGTGAGTCTGTGGAATTCTCTGCCTCAGAGGGCAGTGGAGGCCGGTTCTCTGTATCCTTTCAAGAGAGAGCTGGATAGGGCACTTAAAGATAGCAGAGTCAGGGGATATGGGGAGAAGGCAGGAAAAGGTACTGATTCATCAGCAATGATCACAATGAATGGCGGTGCTGGCTCAAAGGGCTGAATGGCCTACTCCTGCACCTATTGTCTATTGTCTATTGTGTATTGTCTATTAAACACCCAGCTGAGATAGCAGGCAGAGCTTTTCCGTCACTTAAGGTCTAACAGTATTGTGCTGTTTTAAAATGATACTGACACAGCATAGACCTTTGAACTCACTTCTCTATATTCAAATCCAAAGCATTTTTAATACTGCAGCTGCGCAATGATCAAGAATCAGAAGACATAGGTTTAAGTTGAGCGAGGAAACATTTATGGTTACAGGGAGTAGGCAGGAAAATCACGTTGAGGGGGAAAAATGGAGCAGCTACAAATGGCAGAGCTAACTCGATGGGGCGAATGGTCTAATTTGGCTCCGATGTCTTACAAACTTATGATCCGTAATTCCTGAACATTGAATCTCAGAGGAAACCAACTGAATATATTTTGTTCAAATGTAAATCTCAAGATTGAGGAAAACAAATGATATAACATGATCAATCTATTTAAAATCTTGCCTCATTTTTACTTCCATAGCAGACTTCTTATAACCTATTTTACACCAGCACACTAAGCAGAGCTTAAGTGTGAAGTTTGAACATCAGTTGGATGCTTGAGCAGGAAGAGAATTTCCATAGAAGATGGAATTTGGAAGAAAATTATTAGGTTGATTGTCTCTGGTTTGCATCAGTATCAAATATAACTGTGCCTCTTAAACTATTTCAGTGTCATTCACCCTTGCGTCTTTATCACAAAATTTCACTCACCTTCGACTAAATGTTCTTATGTTTTTTGATAATTTCCGTCTTATTCTCCCTTATGTATAATTTAATTTATAATTTATTTGTCACATGGGCAAAAAACATAAATTAACTTGTTTCTTAAATGTTTATTTTATTCAAATTTTTGAACATCCTAAAAATATGTAAAGAAAACTAGAAGTGAAAAAAAAAGTTGAATTACCACTGGTGTTGGAAAATCATTCTGTTAGAATGATTAAAAAAAAATTCCAAAGTAGACACTGGGCTCCAGCCCCATAATAACCTTCCGGGCTTTGATTACTGCAGTTTTTATCTTGGAAAACTTGCTAAAAAAATCATGGAGTATGTGATTTAATATATTAGTATTCAACTAATATATAACTTTCTATAACTCTCCCTGACAAAAGCTCACAATACCACCAAATATCAACTTGCCATATTTGGTATACTTCTCTCCAAAAGCTGGCTCTTCCAAATCAAGGTATATTTTAAAAGTTGTGCATGTGTACTGACATGTATATGTCACATGTGTACTCAAAAGATCATCACAACATTGTCTATTGCTCAGTTCTGAATATCTGCCGTCCTCCCATCCTCCCATCCTCCCAACTTGGAGTGACAAAAAAATGACTAACAGAAAAATTATTAGAATTTTTCTAGTTTACATAAAGTAAAGATAGAACTTAGAATTAGCTTCTTAGAAACAATGTTTTCATATTGTGTATGTTTACCACAAATAAATGACAAGCAGTGTACTTCTACACTTACATGTATGTTTTTTATCATCAATGACAAGGATGTTCCTGTACTCCCGTGGCAAGCTTCTCAAACCGAGGTTCAATTTCCTTCTCCAAAGCAACCGACCGACATTACCAAATCAACATATAGAAGTGAATCCTGTTTTTTGGATTTCAATTCGACCAAGGTGGAAAATCCTTGTTCAGACAGGAGAGTTATTGTCATCATTACTCATGGTTGAATGGCCTTCAAGGCAATTGATTTGTGTTCACGGAAAACAAGTAATTCAACCCAATAGTTTCTATAGTAGGAGTACATCTGAAAAGATGATTTTTGCGTAAAGTCATAATTAAGCTCCATCAACACTTCTGACATTTCCCCAAAATTTGGTGGTCAGAAATGATCTCTAGGTTGCTTTTCTTCACACTCACACTCTTTGAGGAAGCTTTCCAAATGTGGGAAATTGGAGAAATTGCCTTTACGAATGTTACTATGCCACATGGTGACCTTCATTTTCATGGCTTCCATTTTCCCGAGGACATTGAAGATGTCGCCTCCTTTACCGTGAAGTGACAAAATGAACCGATTCAAATGTTCAAAAATAGAAGTCACGGAACACAATCATTGTTTAATTTAGTTTAGAGATACAGTGCGGAAACAGGCCCTTCGGCCCACCGGGTCCGCGCTGACCAGCGATCCCCACACCCACACTATCCTACACCCACCAGGCACCATTTTTACATTTTCCAAGCCAATTAACCTACATACCTGTACGTCTTTGGAGTGTGGGAGGAAAACTAAGATATCTGAGAAAACCCATGCAGGTCACGGGGAGAACGTACAAACTCCATAGAGATAGCACCCTTAGTCGGGATCGAACCTGGATCTCCGGCACTTCAAGCGCTGTAAGGCAGCAATTCTACCGCTGCCCCACCATGCCAAAATGCATTGCTTTCACGTCACCTTGCTCAGGAAAAAATACAGACAGTTCATTCTTCAGGATCAGTACTCTTTCAAGGACTCTTCCATGCGACAACCATCGGACCTCGGAATGCAAGAGAAGAATCATGTGCTCTGCAGACATATGGTTGCATAGCTCTGAAAACACACATCATTTTTTTGTTGTGGGCGATTAGCACTGGCAATTTTCACCACATCTTGCAACAATTCTTCCAGCTCATTTTACTGGTCATTGGAACAAGTGTTCGGTTTCTTGGCAGCCAGTGCTTCCCGATGTAAACAACAATGTAAAAAGGTGCAATTCTGGGATTTTTCTTTGATGAGAGCAGTGACTCATTTATGTTCCCCCATCTTGGCTGCAGCACCGTCTGTAATCACAGCAACACATTTATTCCAAGATACATTTTCATTTCCCATGAATTTGCCGAGCTTGGAGAAAATAAATTCACCTGTAGTTTGCTCTCCAACTGGCAAGCAAAATAGATAATTGCTCGACAATTTTTCCCAAACTTTGATCCGGGAAACGACATTGCACAATGAGTTGTGCATCGTGTTTAATGTCCGTAGCTTCATCAAACTGCAGAGCAAAAAATGGTGCTTCCATCAGTTTCGCTATCAGCTGATGCTTCAGATCGTCAGCAATCATAGTAGATCGAATTTTCATTGTGTCATTGGACAAAGGAACTTGCACGACTTTATCCACTGCTTGCTTTCCACCATAAAGTAAATTGGCAACGATTTTCAAACATGGTTTGACAACTTTCGCAGCCTCTGTGTATGGCTTTTTTTTCCTTTCGTGAGCACATGTGCTCTTTGAAGAGAGGCAAGAAAAAGAGTTTTTTTTAAATCACAGTGTCATTCTTTACCATCGACTGGAAGAAATTCGACTGCTTCCACAAATACTCACGTGTTTTTGAAAAACTGTATGGACTTGTTTTGATGATTGCTATGCTTTGTTCTTAAATGACTCAGTAATTTTGAAGGAGATAGGGCACTGGTTGCTATATTTTACACTGTAAAACATGCACTGAGCTGAGGGAGTAGGGTTTGTTAGTTCATCTTTGGGAAGGAAAAAGCCATACACTATATATTTTTCGTTCCATTTTCTTTTCTTGAGTTTTGAGGATAGGGTACTTTTGTCCTGGTATTTCCACCTTGAGATTAAGTTTTTCCTGGCCCGTATCATTAACAGAGTCATCATCTGTAAAATACGTAACAGCATTTTTAAGTTTGTTATTCACAATTTCATTGTCACCCTTCGCAAGATACAAGATACATTTATTTGTCACAGGTAACAGTTGGTACAGTGAAATGTGTGGTCGCCATACAGGCATACAAATAAAAAAAATAACACAACCCACGATAGACTCGAACATAAAACATCCCCACACAGCAGAATCAACGTTTCCCACTGTGAGGAAAGGCATCACAATCAGTCATCTTCCTCTGATGTTCTTGATGTTCACCCGTGGTCGGGGCCTCCCGAACCCCAGCAGTCGCCGCTATGGGCGGCCCGATGATCAGGCCCGCTCGCCGGGATGATGGAACTCCGACGTCGGAATGGGAGGACAACCTCAGAGGCTTGGACCTCCGAATCGGCCAATTCCTACCGGATTCTGCGGCTCCCGAAGTCCACAAGCTGAGCTGGGCGGAGATTCACCCTGGCGGCCCTCGGCAAAGGGATCCCAGGACTCTGCGATGTTGAACCCAGTGCCGCCCATGCTGGGGGCTCCGCAAACCATAGCTCCGCGATGTTGATGCTGCATGCCCAACACCCCGGAGCTTCAAACAGAGATCCCAGGTAAGGCATTGCCCGCTTCACAGTGAATCCAGTGCTGCACCGCTGCTGAAGCTCTGGTCCGGTCCCCAGTCCCCGACAGGAAAGGCCGCGCCAATCCAGTTGGTATGCCGCGAGGAGGGAGGCGAGGAAGCGACTCAGAGAATAGTCGCGTCCTTGCCAGGAAGTGACTGGGAAACAGTTTCCCCCTTACCCTACCCCGCTCCCCCACATAGAAAAATGAAAGAACCCTCCAAAACATACTTTTAAGGCAAACTAAAATTAAAAAAAGGTAGAAAAAACAGACAGACTGTAGACAGAGGCTGCCATCAATGCGGTGCCCCTAGTGGCCGAGACAAGTGACTTGTCTCCTGTCCTGTTCATTTCACTTTCTTTCAGAAATGAACTACTTCCTTCTGTACACACTTCCTCTAGAGCTGGTTTCTTCAGGTACTCCAATAAAGACACAGTGGCTTAATTTGCAAGAAGAAAAAATCAGCAAATTTGAGTCTATATGAGCTGAATGAATTCTACTGCAGATTCGATAAACAGAAACTTAACCCTGGTTCCCCCTCCCCATCTCCCCAACCAACACTTCACACCTACTTAAAGCCTGACTCCAGTCTGTAAAGACTGTGCCCTTCTCAAATTACCACATAACACCCACTTACAGCTTGACTGCAATAGAAAAAAACATATCAATATCTGAATAAATTAAATAATTCACCCTTCATTCACCCCTCTAGTTTAATTCACCCCAAAATAATTTTAATTCGCCCTTGGGAGATTGGAAATACCACTGATTTTATTTCCCTCCCTTTGTAAAGAGGGTATTTAAGGATCAACACATATTCTGGACTAAAACTTCAAACTCTGCTGCCGTGTGGCACAATGCCTTATTCAATCTGTCGCCGAGTCATCCATCAAAAAAGGCCTGTTTTAATCAGAGCTTTTTAGCAGGACATATCTTTCAGTAAATTGATTTCAATCCAGATTGGAATTTTGTTACTGCATTCTGAAGATAATTTATTTCCATTCTCAAATACAATTGAGCAAATCTTTCATTAGCCCCAACGTGTCCCCAGTGTACACAAGGCCCGCTCCTACTCAAACGTTCTTACGTATTTAAAAGATAAGCAGCAGGCACCAGTGACTCGTCCCAGTTTCAGAAAACAGCTTTCACACAGCAAGGCAAGAGAAGGAAATAGCTGGAGGAAAGAAAAGGTTAAATCACCCAAATCACCAATATTCACAATATCATCAAAATCCACGTGGTGGCCCGATGGTGCAGCAGTTCTTTCCATTTTTATACCAAGAGAAGATGGTATAAAGTGGCGAGAGGGAATGGGTAAGACTGGATAACATAACAGGTGGAACTAGGGGAACTGCCTGTCATCCTCAGGGAAGCATGGTAGCGCAGTGGTAGAGTTGCTGCCTTGTAATGCCAGAGGCCCAGATTCAATCCTGACTAGGGCTGGTGTCTGACGGGAGTTTGTGCATTCTCTCAGTGACCACGTGCGCTTTCCCCGGGTGCTCCAGTTTCCTCCCACACTCCAAAGACGTGCAGGTTTCTGGGTTAATTCAGTAAAACTGTAAATTGTCCCTAGTGTGCAGGATAGTGCTAGTGTATGGAGATCGCTGGTTAGCACAGACTTGGTGGGCGGAAGGACCTGTTTCCGCACTGTATCTCTATACTAAACTAAATACTCCATCTCTCCACTCTTCATTTCGATTGGCTCCATTGTGAACTTTCTACATGGTGTATTAGGGTTCAATTCTGATGCAGGGTTAGAACATAGAACAGCACAGCACAGGAAAGGCCCTTTGGCCAATCATGTCCGTGCCGAACATGATAGGAAGTGCACTCAGTTGCACTGTTGTCTATTGTCCTGCGTTGCTGTTTTGTACATTTTCTATTTACTTTGTTGTACTTTAGTAAGGAAGGCTTTGCACCATGTGTATAGCGTAGTATATCTATATATGTAGCATGTTGTTTAATTGTGTTCTATATAGCACCGAGGTTCTAGGGAAACGCTATCTCATTGCACTTGTACTGTGTATATGGCTGTAATGACAATAAACCCTCTTGAATCTTGAATCTTGAAGTTAAATTAATCACCCATTTGCACATCATCCATATCCATCCATTCCCTGCATATCCATGTGCCTCTTAAACACCACTATTGTTTATTACCTCCACTGTGCATTCTTAGCACTCACAATTCTCTGTATGCTTGCCCCTCTCATCCTAAAACTATGCTCTCTAGTCTATGACATTTCCACATGGGAGAAAGATTCTGACTGTTAACCCTACCTGTGCCTCCCATAATTGTATACACTTCCACCAGGGCACTGCTCAATTCTTTGACGCCTCAGAATAAACAATCCAAGTTTCTCCAACCTTTCCTTACAGAGATAATAACCCCTAATCCAGGCAGCATTCTAGTAAACCTTTCAACCCAAAACATCAACCATTCCTTCGCCTCCATGCTTGGTAGTTAACCTGCTGAGTTCCTATAGCAATTTATTTCAGCATCTGCAATCTCCCATGTTTCATAGAAACATAGAAACATAGAAAAATAGGTGCAGGAGTAGGCCATTCAGCCCTTTGAGACAGCACCGGCATTCAATATGATCATGGCTGATCATCTAAAATCACTACCCCGTTCCTGCTTCTTCCCCATATCCCTTGATTCCTTTAGCCCTAAGAGCTAAATCTAACCCTCTTGTGAAAACATCCAGTGTATTTCTCCTGAAAAACAGGGTTAATGGGATCTTGGCTTAGCCTGCGTGTTGCAAAAGCAGGAAGTCTCTGGCTTGGCCCATTGTAGTTTAACATTTCCTAAAGTTGTTTTTCTTTTGGCAGCAGCTACACAGCCCACAGTTAGATGAGAAAAAGGCAGCTGAGATTAGTGATTCCACGCAAATTCTAGAGCAAAAAACAACCTACTGGTGGAAATCTGTGGTCAGGCAGCATCTGTGGAGGGAGGGTCTTGACCTTTTAGATCAAGACCTTTTTCTGAATGCCAATTCATAGTTGCTTCAAGTTATGGTCTCCTACCTCCAACTTCCAAATGGGCAGTGGTGTCCTGGTGCAGTTATGATGTGCCTCATGGATCCCTTATCAATAACCCAAGCAATCTTTGTGAAAGTCATGGTGAAAACATAAATGGTAGGGTCCTGGAGTGTGTTGTAGAGCAAGGAGACCTAATGGTATAGATATGCAGATTCCTGAAAGCAGTCACACGGATAGGCAGGTTTGTGAAGAGGGGATTTGTCATCCTTGTCTTCAATGGTGCGTTTATTGTCACGTGTGTGAAGTACAAACGCACAGTGAAATTATTTTCGTACAAACAGTCTAGTAGAGTTTTGCCATACCTAAATACATCCCAAGAATTGTGCAAAAATAGGTAGGTGTATTGTCTAAGAAAGAATGCTGGAAAAAGCTAAGGTAGACAAAGCTGGAGAAACTCAGCGGGTGAGGCAGCATCTATGGAGCGAAGGAATAGGCAACGTTTCGAGTCAAGTCAAAAAGTCAAAGTATCCTTTATTGTCATTCAGACCTTTCGATCTGAATGAAATTTTGTTGCCTTGCAGTCATACATATAATAAAAAACAAACCACACAATAAACACATATTTAACATCCACCACAGTGAATTCACCAGGCACCTCCTCACTGTGATGGAAGGCAAAAGTCTTAAAGTCTTTGTCTTCTTCCCTCCTTGATCTCCCTCTGCGCTGAGGCGATCCAGGCCTCCGATGTTGTTGTCCACTAGGCCTGCGGACGAGCCTCCGAAGCCGGGCTGCCGCCACCGCCGTCGCCGGAACGCTGAAACACCATCACAGCTCTGAAGCCGGGTCCGCCGCCGGAACGTTGGAACACCACAGCTCTGAAGCCGGGTCCGTTGCCGGAATGCTGGAACACCACAGCCACTGCTCTGAAGCCGGGTCGCTGCTGGAACACCACAGCTCTGAAGCCGGGTCCACCGCCGGAATGCTGGGACGCCACACCCACAGCTCTGAAGCCAGGTCCGCCGCTGCCGCTGGAACGCTGGAACACCGCCACAGCTCTGAAGCCGGGTTGCCGCTGGAATGCTGGAACACCACATCTCTGAAGCCGGGTCCGCCTCCGCCGCTGGAACGCCGCCACAACTCCGAGGCCGCCAGCTCTGCCATTAGGCCTCAGCACAGATGGAGACGGTGATGGGGGACACGACAAGAAAAAGTCGCACCCCCCAGAAGGGAGAGACTAAAACCTTGTTTCTCCCCCCCCCCCCCCCCCCCCCCCCCACCCCCCCCCCCAACACACACACACACACACACATACACAGCCTAATAAACTAAAATTTAACTAAAACAGACACAAGAAAACAAAAATAAAATTAAAAACAGACGGACTGCAGGCGAGCCACAGCTGCCAGGCAGACCGCCATTTCCGGAGTTCGAGACCCTTCTTCAAACTGATGTCAGGGTGGGGTGGGTGGGGGGATGGTGAAAGGAAGAAGCAGAAACAGTAGGCTGTGGGAGAACTGGGAAGGGGAGGGGGAGGAAGGAGAAGGCAAGGACTACCTGAAATTAGAGAAGTCAATGTTCATACCACTGGGGTGCAAACTACCCAAGCAAAATATGAGTGTATTGATAATTGTATTGAGTACAATGGTTGGGATGTCATGTTATAGCTATACAACACGTTGGTGAGACTATGTTTGGAGGATTATGTGCAGATCTGCTCACGTTGCTGCAGGAAGGATATTATTGAGCTGGAAAGGGTGCAGCAAACATTCACCAGGATCATACCAGGACTTGAGGATTTTAGATGAGTAGTGGCTATATAAAATAGGTTGGGACTTTTTGTGGGGTTGGTGCATATATGCAGTGATCTGCCAGTGGAAGCTGTAAAGGCAGGTACAATGGTGATGTTTAAAATACATTTAGCCAGTTACATGGATAGAAAAGGTTTAGACGGATATGGGTCAAATCCAGGCCAAATGGTGTGGTTCAATTATAAAACATGGTCAGCATGGATGAGTTGGGCTGAAGGGCCTGTTTCTGTACTTTATGACTATGATTTGATAATCATAGTCACACAGAATGGAAACAGGCCCTTTGGCCCAACTTGCCCATGACAATCAAGACGTCCCATCCACACCTGTCTGATCAGCCCTCATTTGGTCCATATCCCTCTAAATATTTCCTATCCATGTGCCTATCTTAGATGTTACACTTAGATTTAATGTTAGATTTAGCTCTTTGTGTGAAAGGAATCGAGGGATATGAGGAAAAAGAAGGAACGGGGTACTGATTTTAGATGATCAGCCATGATCATATTGAATGGCAGTGCTGATTCGGAGGGCCGAATGGCCTACTCCTGCACCTATTTTTCTAAGTTTCTATGCTTCTATAATTTTTCTATCTATATGTCTTTTAAATGTTATAGTATCTGACTTAACTATTCCATCTGGCAGCTCAATCCATATACCCAACATCCTCTGTGTGAAAAGGTTGCCTCTCAGGATGTTATTAAATCTTTCCCTTCTCACCTTAACTCTAAGTCCTCTCTGATTCTTGATTCCACAACTCTGGGTAAAAGGCTCTGTGCATCAACCTTATCTGTTCCCTCATATTCGTATACACCCTTTATAAAATCATCTTTCATCCTCCTGTACTCCAAGGGATCAAGTCCTAGCCTGCCTAACCTCTCCCTATAGCTTGAGCCATCAAATCCTGGCAATACCTCATATCTTTTCTTGGACCTTTCATGTCTAAAACATGTCTACTCAAAGCATATCAAAGTATAAAAGCCTAAAATCCCTCCTAAATAGTATAAAGTATTTATGCAAGTGAATTTCATCCAAAACCTGATGCTGACCCTATATGCATATGTATATGTATGTATGTACAGTGCGTTATAGAAAGCTAAAGGGCCTGTTCCACTTAGACAACTTTTTAGGCGAGTGCAGGAGACCCTGCGCTCACCTCATGATCGCCACATAGTTGCCACATGTTCTCTGATGGTCTCCGGTGAGTTTCCTTCATGGTCGCGAGTAGTTCCACATTCTGGGAACTAGTCACAGCCTCAGTATGGTCACCGCAACTTTTTCGATATGTTGAAGAAAATTGAAAAAAATAGCCATGGAAAAAAATCGATAATCCTGTAGTCGTAGGTGCAGTTGTAGTGGGGTTGCCATGTAGTTATGGGTAGTCGAGGTAATCGTAGGTAGTTTTAGTTTATTGCCTTTGCTGACCGGGCATTTTTTCGGGTCATTGGCGAAAAAATGATAAGCACGGGTTTTCAGAACCAAGGATAATCGACCGTTAATGTTAAATGCCCGCCAAACTTCACAACTGTGTATCTCAGGCTTACTAAAAGTTATCTGGCTTCTTAAAAGTGTCTCCACTCTTCCTCCCCCATTCTTCCCCCGCCTCCCCTACCCCCTCCCCCCTCCTCTCCCTCCCCCCTCCCCCTCTTTTAAAGAACTTATGTACACTGTGCTAGCCGTCTTAACCTTCCTGTTCATCGCGGTGTGTGCTGTATCACCTTGGCTTTGCACTGTGTGAATTTCAGGCAGCGCTCCCCCGCTTTCCTTGGCCCCCTGCCGTTGCAATGTGTGTGTGTGTGTGTGTGTGTTCCACTCTGACTGTTGCCGTTCCAGTTCCCGGTTTTTCAGGCGACTGCCGGGAACTTAACAGTCGCCGGCAATCCGCTGAAAAATCGCCTGTGGGACATGCCCATAACACTGGTATTTTTTGCACACACATGGAAATTGCAAGTACCACTTACGCAAAATTGCACCACAATTTGTGCTGTACAAATAACACAGACCTTGCTGAAGATTGGCCTTTCTTAAAACTCACTCCATAATCTGACTGCTCTCTCTTCAATCTAACCACTCTCCCTACTCTTCTATGCTGCTCACAACTCTCACGTGCACGGCTGCACTTGGACAAGAGTTCCATCAGGTATCTGTCCTTATTCACTGCATGAACTCCCTCACTGATTTTCTCTTTGGCTTATCACAGCCCTTCACATTCCTCGGCATCAGAGAGGCTTTGATGCATGACATCCATGCATGGAGGTGTTATGGATTAATTTATGGCTTTTGAATCCATAGATTGAAGATTTAGGTTTCACTCCACCAAATGAAGGCAAGACCTGGGCTAAGATGTTGATGTTGTGCTCTATTTCAATAGTGATGCTTTTAAAGGCATTTGAGGATTGGAAATAAATTATGCATTCACTGGGAATCGCGTGCTAAAATGTGAAGGAGGGTAAACTAAAAGACAGAAAAATAATGAGGATCTATTTTCCCTCATGGGAAAACTACCATATTTCATTGCCTGAGGAGGGAAGTAGTTCCTAATGTCCTGGCCATGTTTACCCCATGTGCTGCATCGTTCAATCGTCCCTTCAACTGCACCACTCTCTCCCACTTCTCAACTCCTCACAATTCTCCCCTAATCTCCAAATCATTGACTGAATCAGAAGTTGGTTTCAAAGCTTCAAGCCAAATGTCCTCCCAATTTTCTCTCCATCAATATAACCCTCACCTCAACCTAAATGCTCACTGCTGCCAAGTGTGCTCTTGTAAGAAGCATATGAAAAGTGAAGTGCCTTTAAACGGTGCCTTTAAATTGTGCGGCTATTGGAAATGTGTGGCTAATTGAAATGTGTGGCTATTTGTAATTGCATGGCTATTTGTAAATGCGTGGCTATTTGAAATGTGTGCCGTTTGCAACTGTGCCTTTTGAGTATTCAAAAAAGTTTACTACTATGTGTATGGTGTGTATGTGTGAGTGTGTCTTTGGGTGTGTGAGAGTGTATGTGTGCGTGTGTCTGTGTGTGCATGTGTCTGTGTGTGCGTGGGTCTGTCTGTGCGTGGGTCTGTCTGTGCGTGGGTCTGTCTGTGCGTGAGTCTGTCTGTGCGTGAGTCTGTCTGTCTGTGCGTGAGCCTGTCTGTCTGTGCGTGAGTCTGTCTGTCTGTGCGTGTATCTGTCTGTCTGTCTGTGCGTGTGTCTGTCAGTCTGTGCATGTGTCTGTGTGTGCGAGTGTCTGTGTCTGTCTGTGTGTCTGTCTGTGTGTCTGTCTGTGTGTCTGTGAGTGTGTTTTTCTGTGTCTGTGAGTGTGTGTTTGTGTGAGTGTGTCGGTTGTGTGTGTGTGTGTGAGTGTGTGTACGTGTTTGAGTGTGTATATGTGTTTGTGTGTGTCTGTGTGTCTGGGTGTGTCTTTGTGCGTGTGTGTGCGAGTGTGAATGTGTGTGTGTGTGTGAGTGTATGTGTGTGTGTGTGAGTGTGAGTGTATGTGTGTGCACTCTGCTTGAAATGCTGTGAAATTGGATTTGCTGGTCTGCACTCCGCTTGGAGTGCTGTGAAGTTGGACTTTCTGCCTGCACTCTGCTTGGAGTGCTGTGAGGTTGAACGTACTGCCTGCACTTTGCTTGGCGTGCTGTGAGGTTGGACACGGCCTGCACTCTGCTTGGAGTGCTGTGAGATTAGATTTACAGGCCTGTACTGAATGATGATTTAGACAATAGACAATAGACAATAGGTGCAGGAGTAGGCCATTCGGCCCTTCGATACAGCACCGCCATTCAATGTGATTATGGCTGATCATCCCCAATCAGTACACCGTTCCTGCCTTCTCCCCATATCCCCTGACTCCGCTGTTTTTAAGCCCTATCTAGCTCTCTCTTGAAAGCATCCAGAGACCCTGCCTCCAACGCCCTCTGAGGCAGAGAATTCCACAGACTCACAACTCTCTGTGAGAGAAAGTGTTTCCTCGTCTCCATTCTAAATGGCTTACTCCTTATTCTTAAACTGTGGTCCCTGGTTCTGGGCTCCCCCAACATCGGGAACATGTTTCCTGCCTCTAGCTTGTCCAAACCCTTAACCATCTTATATGTTTCAATGAGATCTCCTCTCATCCTTCTAAACTCAAGAGTTCAGCTGCTCCATTCTCTCAGCATATGACAGCCCTGCCATCCCAGGAATTAACCTTGTAAAACTATGCTGCACTCCCTCAATAGTAGGAATGTCCTTCCTCAAATGATGGGACCAAAACTGCACACAATACTCCAGGTGTGGTCTCACTATGGCTCTGTACAACTGCAGAAGGACCCCTATGCTCCTATATTCGATTCCTCTTGTTATAAAGGCCAACATGCCATCTGCTTTCTTCACTGCCTGCTGTACCTGCATGTTTACTTTCATAGACTGATGAATAAGGACCCCCCAGATCCCGTTGTACTTCCCCTTTTCCCAACTTGGCGCCATTTAAATAGTAATCTGCCTTCTTGTTTTTGCTACCAAAGTGGATAACCTCACATTTATCCGCATTATCCTTCATCTGCCATGCATCTGCCCACTTCCCAAACCTGTCCAACTCACCCTGCATTCTCATAGCATCCTCCTCACAGTTCACTGCCACCCAGCTTTGTGTCATCTGCAAATTAGCTAATGTTACTTTAAGTCCCTTCATCCAAATCATTGATGTATTTTGTAAATAGCTGTGGTTCCAGCATCGAGCCCACGGATCACTGCCTGCCATTCTGAAAGGGACCCGTTAATCCCTACTCTTTGTTTCCTGTCTGCCAACTGTTTCTCTATCCATGTCAGCACTCAACCCCAATACCATGTGCCCTAATTTTGCCCACTAATCTCCTATGTGGGACCTTATCAAATGCTTTCTGAAAGTTCAGGTACACTACATCCACTGGCTCTCCCTTATCCATTTTCCTAGTTACATCTTCAAAAAATTCCAGCAGATTAGTCAAGTATGATTTCCCCTTCGTAAATCCATGCTGACTGGGACCAATCCTGTTACTGCTATCCAAATGTACCGTTATTTCATCTTTTATAATTGACTCCAGCATCTTTCCCACCACCAATGTCAGGCTAACTGGTCTATAATTCCCTGTTTTCTCTCTCCCGCCTTGAGGTAAATTCTCAGATTTTCTTTGTTAAAATTTGACCACTCAATCTCCCTATATTGAAATTGGGTTTTTTTTTAAAAATATCAACAGCAAAGCGCCACCAAGAGGCAGAGAGCCACTAAGAGTGCATGGGGGGTATGTTGATGGGAGATGGACTGAATGCGTGGGGGGGGTGGGGGGGTTGACAAGGAGCAGAGTAGGGTGGTGAAGGGAGGAGGGGTGACTGAGTGAACTGCCACCACACCAGCCGTGAGTGACTGGACTGCCAGCCCACCAGCCATGAGTAAGTGAACTACCAGCCCACCAGCTGTAAGTGACAGATGTGCCAGCCCACCAGCCATGACTTAGTGAACTGTCAGCCCACCAGCCATGACTCAATGAACTGTAAGTCCAAGAATCCATTCAATCCACAATGTCCATACTAGCCCTCTGGAAACCAGTCCCTTCAGCACACTACACCCATTCTAGCGCCCCAGAGATCCACGCAAGGATAGGCTTTCCTCCTTGATTGGTGTGACCTGTAAAAAAAATATTAAAATGTCTGAAATTGATTGTCTCCCTCTTCCTTCTCACACAGTCTGTCACCTGTTTTTGGCAGAATTTCTGGCAATTTCTCAGCTGCCAACCCACCAGGCCTGAGTTACTTTTTTTAATTTTTTAATTTTTATTTTTGTTAGAAGTAAGTACAGTAGTGTGGTACCTAAGTACCTGATACATACATACACGTTAACATTCTTGTACAACTTCTTATTTTTAATTTAATAATAAAAGAGCAGTGTTAGAAAAAGGAAAATAAAGAGTGCTGAGATAGATAGACAAGAGAGTGGAAACAGATAGCGAGAGAGACGAAAAGCAGAGGTAAGAAGCTAAGGAGATTGAAAAAGAAAAGAGAAAATAGAAAGAAAATAAATTAGGAGAGATATACCTATGTAATATATTTACCCATCCGTCACCCGGTTTTGACTTTCAGGATTTTTATCAATAACTCTTGTTCCCAGTCCCTTCGAATTGCCTCTGTTGTTGGTGTTTCTATATTTAAAATTATATTATATAAGTATGATATTAAATTGCTTGATTCTGCCTTTCTGCTCTTTCCTTCCTCTAATAAATCTGGGATTAGAGTTTGATATCCTTGTATATATTTTTTCAAATAATCTTGAATTTGAAGGTAATTATAATCTTTTCAGATTATATTTTAGTTGTAGTTGTTAGAATGATAGAAGTTTTCCCATTTCATACATATCTCCAATCATTTTAATTCCTATTATTTCCCAATGGATAAACGTTTTATCAATAATAGATGGTTTGAATGAGGGATTGTTAACTATTGGGGAAAGAAGCGATAAGTTTCTTAATTTTAAAGTTAATTTTATTTGTTTCCAAATTCGTATTATGCTGTGAATAATTGGATTCTTCTTATATGTTATATTGTTCAGTTTCATCGGAGAAAGAAGAAGCGCTCCGATATTATATCTAGTTTTTTAATTTTTTTTTTGGTAAATATATTGGTAATGATTGAAATAGGTACAGTATTTGTGGTAAAAAGATCATTTTTATAGCATTTATTCTGCCTATTAAGGACATCAGCAGTGTTTTCCAGTATTTAATCAACCCATTCAATTTAGCTAATAAAGGCATATAGTTTGCGTTAAATAATGATTTATATTTTCTAGTAATATGGATACCCAAATACTTGAATTTTTCTGTTGCAATTCAAAGGGAATTTCAACAGATGTGTCGGCTCTTGAAGTTTTATCGTCATAATTTTGTGTTTGTTCCAGTTTATTCTATATCCTGAAAAAGAGCCAAATTCCTCTATTGAATTTAATATGTTTGGTATGCTAATTTGCGAATTTGTAATAATATTTGTATTAGAAGTAATCTATCATAACAACTGTATAACAACTTTTCAAATACACAACCAACTTATTTCAATAAGTATACGAATGTTACGAATAATTCTATAAACTTCTATTTTTTTAGAAAGTAAAAAAAGAAAATAGATTTTAATCAATAAGAATAGTGATTAAATAATAATTTTGATTATATAGAGAGAGAAAGAGAAGAGAGAGAAAAAAATATATGTATATATTCTTGTTATATATATTTAATTAAAACAATGTATTATATATATTAAAAAAAGAGATTATAGGATACAACTTAATAGTGAATAACACAATTTCAAATAGCGATATCAATAGAGACATGTATACAAATGAAAAAAAAAACAGAGAGTTATTTTCATCTAATCCTGCCGGGTACCCATTGAGTTGTGATGCCAAGAACAGCTACCCCTTCAAATATTCTGTATATGGAGTCCATATCTGTTCAAAGAGTTCGTATTTGTCCATTAGGACAAATCTGATTCTTTCCAAATGCAACGTTTCCAACATTTCCACTGTCCACATTTTAATTGTGGGGATAATGTTCCCTTCCAAAATTTCAATATTAATTTTTTTCCCTGTTATCAAACAGTAATCCAAGAAATTTCTTTGGTTTACAGTTAATATTAAATTTGAATCCGGAACTCCTAAGATTATTAATTTTGGATCTGGGTCCAGTTTAATTTTAAGAACTTCAGAGATAACTCTAAAGATTTCTGTCCAATAATAATTGAGTTTTATACATGTTACAAAACTATGCATTAAATTAGCTTCCAAGTTCTGACATTTATCACAAATAGGAGAAATGTTAGGATAAATTCTATTTAATTTCGTTTTTGAATAATGTAATCTGTGTAATACCTTAAATTGTATCAATATATGTCTAGCATTTAATGAGCAACGATGTATACGATGTAGGCTTTCTTGCCAAGTTTCCTTCGTTATAGATAAACTTATTTCATTTTCCCATGTTTGTCGATATATTTCCAAAGTTGGGATTTCCCTATCCAAAATAGTATTATATATATATACGCTATTAATTTTTCTGTATTTGGGTGTTTATTAAACAATTAATCTAATAATCCTGGTTTTCTATTTTTATAGTCTTGCATATTTGACTTAATATAGTTTCTAATTTGTAAATACCTAAATATGTTATTTGACTGCAATCCATAGATATCCTGTAACTCTTCAAATGAAAGAAATTTCCTTTCTTGTAAAGGTGTTCTATCCTTTTAATTCCTAAATCATTCCAGTGTCTAAACCCCTTGTCCAATACAGAGGGCCTAAACAAGGGATTATTCATAATTGGCAAACAAAGTGACAAATTATCCATATGTAGGGTCTTAACTATTTGTTTCCAAATACGTTTATTGCTATGAATTATAGGGTTGTCACCATACGTTTTTTTTTGTACTTCCCTTGGTGCAAAAAGAATCGAACCTACATCAAAAGGCAAACAGTCTTCCTTTTCCATCTTTAGCCAGCTTGGTTCATGATCTAAATTTACCAACCAAAAATTCATATTCTTAATCTGAACTGCCCAGAAATAATATAAGAAATTTGGTAGTGCTAGTCCACCATTTATTTTAGATTTACATAGATGTTTTTTACTTATTCGATGGTTTGTATAGTCCCAAATAAAACTATTAACCAAAGTATCTATTTAAGAAAAAAAACATTTTAGGGAGATATAAAGGGATGGCTTGAAATAAATATAACAATTGTGGCAAAAAAATCATTTTTATAGCATTTATTCTACCGATCATTGATATAGGTAGTGTTTTCCAATATAAAATATTTTGTTTTAGTTTATTTAATAATTGATGGTAATTATATTTAAATAGACAGTTATAGGACTTAGATACATTAATTCCTAGATATTTGAGTTTGTCCATGACAATTTTAAGTGGGAATTGTTCTAATATATTTAATTTTATTCCAGTTATAGGCATAATTTCACTTTTATCCCAGTTAATTCTATACCCTGAAAATGTACTAAACTTAGTTATAACATTAAATAGATTGGGAATACTAATCTCCAGTTTTGTAATATAAATTAAGATGTCATCTGCGTATAGAGATATTTTATTCATTGTAGTTTTGGTATTATACACATATATTTCTGGTTCTGATCTAATAATTTTGGCTAATGGTTCTATTACCAGAGCAAATAGTAATGGTGAGAATGGGCATCCTTGTCTACAACCCCTAAAGAGATTAAATTTTGCTGATAACTGATTTGTTAATATTCTTGCAGTTGTTTTCGAGTATATGATTTTTACACATTTGGAAAATCTATCCCCCAGTTGAAATTTCTGCATTATTTAAAAAAAATATGGCCATTCAATTTGGTCAAATGCTTTTTCAGCATCTAAGGATATGACAGCTAGTTCAATATCATTCACTCTTTTTGAGTACATGACATTGAATAGATGTCTCAGATTATAGGATGAATAGCGTTTTGGAATAAAACCTGTTTGGTCATGATGTATTAATTTATTAATCACTAAATTTAGCCTCCAAGATAAAATTTTAGTTAGTATTTTTTGATCAGTGTTTAAAAGAGCTATTGCTCTGTATGATCCAGGGTCTTCCAAATCTTTATCAGCTTTAGGGATAAGTGTAATTGTAGATTCATTTAATGATTCTGGTAACTTTCCTTGTTCATGAGCATATTTATATATTGTATGTAAGCGTGGAGAGATCAGATCATGAAACTTCTTATAAAATTCAACACTTAAGCCATCAGGGCCTGCGGCTTTTCCGTTATTTAATGATCCAATTGATTCTTCAATATCTTTTACTGATATATCAGCATTTAACAAGTCTCTACCTTCCTGATATAAACTGTTAATATGACATTCTTGTAGGAATGTTTCCATTCCATCTGATTGTCCTGCTAGTTTAGATGAGTAAAGTTTTTTATAATATTGTAAAACTGTATCATTGATATCTTTTGGTAAAGTCAATATTTCTCCTTGTTCAGATCTAATTTTATGTAGCATTTTCTCCTCATCTAATTTTCTAAGATGATGTGCCAGTAATTTTTGTGGTTTATCCCCAAATTCAAAGTGTACTTGTTTAGTCTGTTAAAAATGTTTAATAATCTGATTTCAGCATATTTTATTTAGCTTATATTTTAATGATGCAATTTTATTACTTAGCCCCTTAGAAGGGGATATTGCATTTTCAATATCTAATTGTTTTATTTCATTTTCCAACTTTTGTTGAGTCTTTCGATTTTCCTTATTAAAGTATGTGTGTGCTGATATTATCGCACCACGCATAAATGCTTTAAATGTATCCCAAAGCAGTGATGGTGAAATTCCAGGTTTGTCATTAGTTTCAAAAAATAATTTAATCTGTTTTACCAAGTAATCATAACAAGTCCTATCCTTTAATATTTGGGGGTTGAGTCTCCAGTTAGAGGTTTTAATAGTTATGTCTTTTAATTTTATCTTAAATGTTAATGGAGCGTGATCCGAGATAATAATATTATGATATTTTGAGTCATATGTAAATGGGATTAGTTTTAAATCTATTAAAAAATAGTCTATCCTTGAGTAGGTTTCAAATACAGGTGAAAAGAATGAATATTCTCGACCAGATGGGTTATCTGTTCTCCAGATATCCTTAACGTTTGCTGTGTTAATAAAATAATGTATAAATGTACTTGACTTAGAAGTGGTTTTCCTTTTCATTGATGATCTATCTAAATAATTATCTAAGGTACAATTAAAATCACCTCCAATTGTTAGATTATGTTGAGTGGATATAGGGGTATTGTTAAATATTTTCTTGAAGAATAATGGATTATCAAAATTAGGACCATATATATTCATAAGGATTACTTTTTTAGAATATAATTCACCTGTAATTATTATATATCTACCCTCAACATCTTCTATTATTGAGCCTTGTTTAAAAGGTATACCTTTACGAATAATTATTGCTACCCCTCTAGACTTATGTGTAAATGAAGAGTGATATACTTTGGAAATCCATTTTGCTGTTAATCTATACTGCGTGTCTTTTTTAAGGTGCGTCTCTTGGAGAAAATTAATATCAGATTTCAATCTATTTAATTGAGCTAAAACCTTACCTCTTTTAATTGGTTCGTTAATTCCCTTAACATTCCAACTACAGAAGGTGATTCCATCACCCCCAATCCTAGTGTTTATGTCATACATTTTATTATTAAGGTGGTTTATAATGTAGTAGATGTCTCAGCTCATCTAACCCAATCCTATACCCAAACATCAGATCGATGAAATTTATTATCTGTGACATTGTCTTATACACACGTCTCCTTGAACTAACTATATAATACCAATCATACTTAAATCCATATAGTATATACTATGAAATAAAATACATAATATAAAAATAATAATAATAAAAAATGTGAGTAAAGTAAGTGATGTTAATAAAGTGTAAGGGGAAAAAAAAGTGACTACAACTATAGTTAGTGCAGTTAGTATTGGTGTAAGCCACACTGGTGTGGCTACTAATCTACGGACTTCCGTGAAAAAAAAAGATGTTAATAATTCCAGCTCCGTTTTTGCCTTAAGGGCTATATATGTCGGGGTGGGGTATTAAATTTATATACTTAATAATTAATAATACTACTAATATCAAATATAGTTAGTGTCGTAGCACTATATTAGGAGAGCTAACATACATTTTTGATGGGTAGTTAATACAAAACTATATTTATTAATAATCCATCCATCCCTCCTTGACCCCAAGTCCATGTCCATTGTTCCTCCTCCTTCCCTGTGGATCCTCCTTCTGTGTGAATCCTCCTCCTTTTCTGTGGGTGGACAGTATCATCAGATAAGTGATCAATAATCAGTGTCCTTCATCTGCATCTGCTTCTTCCTCTACTTCTTCCTCTTCCAGTTTCTTCTGAATATCACGAGCGAATTCAAGAGCTTCTGTATGTTTGGTGAAGCGGTGCTCCTTGTTATCATGTTACCCTTAATGTTGCCGGGTACATCAGGCCATATCTCAGATTCTTTATGTTCCTCAGGATACCTCTTGTTTCTGTAAATAAAGATCTTTTCTTGGCCACTTCCGCAGGGTAATCTCTAAAAATACTGATGTTGTCTCCCTCATATTTGAGATTTTTCTTATGTATTATTATCTTCATCATATCTTCAAAAACATGATCGTAAACCACCTTCACAATCATCTGTCTTGGGGGAGCATCCCTCCTAGGGGTACGTCTCAATGCCCTGTGTGCTCGGCCCAGCAGAGGTTCTTGGTCCAAGTTCAGAATATCTTTTAGAAGTTTTGCAGCAGATTTTCGAGAGTCTTGATTTCCCTCTCGGCCTTCACTCAACCCAACAATACGCAGATTCTGACGCCTTTGACGTCCCTCCAAATCAATGTATTTCTCAGTTATTTTGTGTAATAATCCTGATAAACGCTTGATCTCAGCAAGACGCTTCTTGGCTGATTCAGTCAGTTCTTTTATTGCGTCATTTTGTTGGTTAAGTGAAGTTATAATAGGTTCTAACTTGGTATCCAGCAGCACCTCCCTCTCACTAGTTTTATGGTTTACATCATCCATCTGTTGTTGCAAATCATTACCCGCTTTATCTTTCCATTCGTCCATCATAGTCTTTACAGTGGCTATAACTTCCTTTTTGGACTCGTCTTTCAAATTCTCATGATACACCAAAATATCAGCTCTTAAAGTCTTTATTTCCTCTTTATATTCTTTTTTCGTATCCTTAAGCATTTGTTTCAGCTCACCCATAATAATTTTTTTGAGGTCGTCCATCTTTAAACTATCTTCCTGGGAGGCACTCAAACTCGAGCCCGAGGCTCCAGTGAGGCCTACTTCCCTTTTCACAGGCTTTTATCCTTGGTGGGGGGGAGCGATGCATCTTAGTAAAGTCGCGCGCTTGATGACGTCACGCAACCTTTTTAACGCTACCGGAGCTGTTCACAACCGTTCTCCTCTGGTGAGTAGCTTCAGTTAACCCCTTTTATCCCCGTTTTTAATACAATTTTAGCGGAGCTGAATGGCGCGAGTTCCACTCACTGCATAGCACCACCGGAAGTCATCTAATTTGTGAATTTGTAATATATAATAATATGTCATCTGCATATAATGAAACTGGTCTAAGTTACTGAGCTGCCAGCCTGCCATGCCTGAGTGACTGAGTTGCCAGCCAAAGAATTCATTTGGCCCACAATGTCCATTTTACCCTCTGGAAACCAGTCCCAACCCGACCCGCAATATTGGAATTGGTGGAGAGGTGGAATATTGCATTGAGTGAACAGCCCTCCCGTTTGAAGCTGGGACCCAATAGGTCCCACTTCGTCTAGTATTATTTAAAGCCTCAAAATATATCCTTTCATATTGGAATTAAATCCATCAATCCTGACATAGTTCTTGCTAGTTGATTGTTCTTTTCAAAGGCTTTTAAAGATTGGAAATAAATATTGCTTTTAGCCGGCGTCCATGTGCTGAAATAGAGAGGAGGGAGAACTAAAGACAGATAAGAAGCTAGGATCTAAATGTGCTCACGGGAAGACATAAGCGGGCCTGCACCCCTATTTCACCGGATGTGGAGAAAAATATTTCCGATATCCTCATGCATTTAGATGGAGAAGGGTTGGTTAATGATAGTCAAGATTGTTTTGTATATGGGAGGTCATGTCTCATGAATCTCATTGAGTTTTTTGAAGATGAGACAAAGCATTTGATGAGGGTAGAGCTGTAGACATATATATGGATTTCAGCAAGGCATTTGACAAGGTTCCACATGGTAGGCTGCTCTGGAAGGTTAAATTGTATGGAATCCAAGGAGAGATAGCTGAATGGTTAGAAAATTGGCTTCATGGAAGGGAGCCGAGGGTGATGGTGGAATGTTGCTTTTCAGACTGGATGCCTAAATTTAAAGATGGAAACTAGATGGACTTTTACATAATGCTACAATGTGAGCATTGAATCATATTATTACCATTGCAATTTGTGACCATTGTCTACATGTCAAGATTAGATTCGTACCTAATGATTGGTGAGATGTGAGATCACTATTACCTGTACTGAAGATGAAGCTTTGAAAGCTTCTATAACGAATGCCCTGTTGGTTTTCTCTTCTGCAGGATAACCCACACCTCGACCTACATTTTCAAACCGTCTACAGCTGGGAAGCTAGTAGCACTGCTGCCAAGTATGCTTTTGTAAGAAGCTTACGAAAAGTGAATAAAGTCTACCTGCAAAAGGATATACAGTTTCTGAACTTTGACAGCGATTTTATCCAAGAAATGAATTTCTTTGGTGTACCAGAGGACACACTGTTGGTGATACAACTGTGCTTACAAGCCTTCAACTGCATCTGCCTTCTGGGTTCTTTGTAGGGAGGTGACGTATATATTCTATGGCTGAAATTGCCAACATTACCATTTAGCACAGTATTAAAAATTCTTTTGCCAGATTAACAAAATATTATTTCAATAAAACATGCACTTTACAGTCAAAATGTGAGCCATTAATAGCCTTTAACTGAACTGAAAGCAGAAAGATATATTATTATAAAGCCTCAAAATATATCCTTTCATATTGGAATTAAAATCCAACAATCCTGGCATGGTTCTTGCTAAATCTAGAGCCACATTATGTGCCATATATCAGCTTGGTAGATACATACTATGACAATAATGAGTACCAGCACCTCGCGTTTTAACATGTGGGGTATGTGCTTGAAAAACAGCTCATAATTTAAAAATGAGTAAATTAAACTTATGCTGCCCGTAGTGAATCTGAGTGCTTTATTACAAAAATACAAACGTGCAAATAAAACTTTAGTAATTAAAGGATCAAGGGCGTTATTTAAAAATGCATAAATCAAACATGCATAAAACAAAATGTGCAAGTGGTTAACTACTCAAAGGAATCAACCCCTGTTAATAAAGGACCTGTCCCACTTGGCTGTCTTTCGCGCGCCATTTAGGCGACCTGCTAGCACATGGATAGCGTGTGGGTAACGCAGGGACGGGCACATGGCGTGGTGTGGAGGAGTGTGGAGTGGCGTGGAGGAGTGTGGACTTCGTCCTACACAAAAGCTTCGCGCAGCATTGGCCGGTCGCGTAGCAGATGGCCAAAGTGGGACAGGCCCAAGACCCTGGCGCGACGCAACATCGCACCTCCAACAGCAGCAGAAGCAGGCATACGATCGTCGAACTCAGCCTGAGGCTCATGGCCATTGCGGATCCGGTCCACCCTCACTTCTACTCCCAGAGTGGGGCCAAGAAAATTGAAGATAGACACAAAATGCAGGAGTAACTCAGCGGGACCTGCCGCATCTCTGAAGTGAAGGAATGGACGACATTTCAGGTCAAGACCCTTCTTTCAGACTGAAGAAGAGTCTCGACCTGAAACATCATCCATTGCTTCTCTCCAGAGATGCTGCCGGTCCCGCTGAGTTACTCCTGCATTTTGTGTCCATCTTCAAATGACGTCACGCGCTCCAGACGGCTGTGTGGGCGCATGATGATCCACGCAACTCTCGTGGGACCGTCGCGCCTCAACGCGACAACGAGGTTGCATAATTAGCGTGCCAAGGACACGTAAGTGGGACAGGGGCTTAGGTCTCCATCGAAACCAAACAAGAGACAAGGAAAACCCCTAGAATGCAGACTAAGCACCAAGAATGCAATATGTTTTCCAAGTGTCATGGATCAAAAAAATGTTAGTGCGTCATGCACTTTATTTATGCTGATGCAACTAAGTGAGTATTCAACTGCAACGATCAGTGAATCCTTAATGCATGCTATCTTTGCTCCAGGGTGTGATAACTTTTTAATCTGTAGAGTGTAGATTTACATTTCATTCCATGAAATGATGACAAGATCTAGGCGAACAAGTTGATATTCTGCTGAATTTCACGTGCAATGTTTTCAAAGGTTTTTAAAGATTGGAAATAAATGTTGCTTTTTTGCTGGGACCCATGTGTTGAAATAGAGAGGAGGGAGAACTAAAGACAGATAAGAAGTTGGATCTAAATGTTGTCATGGGAAGACATAAAAGGGCATGAACCCCTATTTCATTTTCTGTGGAGAGAAATACTTCCTCATGTCCTCATGAATTTAGATGGACAAGGACTGGTTAGGGATAGTCAAGATTGTTTTGTACATGGGAGGTCATGTCACACAAATCCGAATGAGTTTTTGAAGATGAGACTAAAAAATTTGATGAAGGCAGAGCTGTAGATGTATATATGGATTTCAGCAAGGCATTTGACAAGGTTCAGCATGGTAGGCTGCTCTGGAAGGTTAGATTGTATGGGATCCAAGGAGAGATAGATGAATGGATAGAAAATTGGCTTCATGGAATGAAGTCTAGGGTGATGGTGGAATGTTGCTTCTCAGATTGGAGGCCTAAATTTAAAGATGTAAACTAGATAGACTTTTACTTAATGTTACAATGTTCAAGTTCAAGTTCACATTTATTGTTACATGCACCAATTAAGGTACGGTGATATTTGTGTTACCATACTAAGTGAAAAGAACACAATACACACATAAAATAAAATTTAACATAAACATCCACCACAGTGGAATCAACATTCCTCACTGTGATGGAAGGCAATAAATTTCAGCCATCTTCCTCTTTGTTCACCGTGGTCGGGGCCTTGAACCCTCCGCAATTGCCATTGCTGCCGGTCCGATGATCAAGCCCTCTCGTCGGGATGATCGAAACTCCAGCGTCGGGACGGATTGGAATACTGAAGCATTGAAGCATGGAGCATTGAATCATATTACCATTGCAATTTGTGATCATTGTCTACATGTCAAGATTAGATTCGTACGTAATGATTGGTGAGGAGTGAGATCATTATTACCTGTACTAAAGATGAAGCTTTGAAAGCTTCTATAACGAAATTGGTTTTCTCCCCTGCAGGATAATCCTCAACCTTCATTTTCAAACCGTCTACAGCTGGGAAGCTATTAGCACTTTGTTTTTGTAAGAAGCTTACGAAAAGTGAATAAAGTCTACCCGCAAAAGGATATCCAATTTCTGAACTTCTGACAGCGATTTTATCCAAGAAATGAATTTCTTTGGTGTACCGGAGGACACGATGTTGGTGGTATGGCTGAAATTGCCAATATTACCATTTAGCACAGTATTAAAAATTACTTTGCCAGATTAACAAAATATTATTTCAATAAAACATGCTTTTACATCCAAAATGTTAGCCATTGATAGTCTTTAATTGAACTGAAATTTGAAAGCTATATTTTTTACTGACTCAAAATATATTATTTTATGTTAGGATTAAAATCGAACAATTCTGGCATAGTAGAAACAAGGAACTACAGAATCTGGTTTACAAAAAATAGGCACAAAGTTCTGGAATAACTCAGAGGGTCTGAGTTATGGAATAACTATGCAGTATCTTTCTCATATTCCGGGCTAGTCCTGTATAAGCCTGCAGCTTCATGATTTCCAATATACCAGCTTGGTAGAGATTAGTCTGACTCAACATCTGTTCATAAGTCTCCATGGAAATCAATCAGGAGACATGGAAATCCCCAATCCGAAGACTCGTCATCAAGAATGCAATGTTCACTAAGTGTCGTGTATCAAATTATGTGCATACGTCAACATTACAGCTTTTGATTTCATTGTTCTTTCTGAGAAATTTCTGGAGAATTGCCATTGGGAAGATGGTTACACATTGTTTTGGATCACAGTCACACATACAAGCCAAGCAACCTGGGATTTTAAAAGTTTTTTTTAAAAAAGAGGCATTAGAGCAAAGGGACACAATTGGAAAACAAAGTCATCATGCAAGAAATGGGGGTTCGAAGTGTTCTATTACCAAACTTCGACCCACCATCTCTCTCATCCATCTCCACCTGCTCCCCCAATCCAATTCAACCCTCACACACATTTTCTCTGCAACTGTAAACACACTTGTTTTCTCTTGCTCCAAGTTCTGATGAATAGGTTTTGACCGGAAATGATAACTATTTTGCTTTCCACAGATGCTGCTCTCTTTGCTGAGTATTTCTAGCATGTTCTGTATTTATAGTCCAAAGGTGCCTTTGGTATGAAAGCTGAAGATTTAGACAAGGAAAAATGGAGGTTCAGCTATACATTTTAACACAGTGTTCAACTTGAAGTAAACTTGCATGGACTTATTTCCATCAACTGCCTTGTCATTCTTGGTGATTAGGAAAGTGCTGACACCTTGGTGTGGGTTTCTTGGATGATGCACTCTGTGGACTTTGTAAGAGAGAGGGTGAAAGTTAAAGTGGATGTCTGTGGTGTCAAACAATTGAAGTTGCTTTGACCTGGATGGTGCTGAGCACAATGTGATGAGCTGTAGCTACCCAGGCAATTGAAAAGTACATCAAACATACTCACAATCATGCATTGCAGGTTGTGGAAAGGCTCTGGGATATCAGGGTATGAGTTGCTTACCACAAGATACCCAGTCTCTCACCCAGACTTATAGATATTTATGTACTTAGTCAGTTAATTGTTAATGGTGACCCACTAGATGAAGACAGTAGGAAACCTAATGATAATAATACGATTCAATGTCAAGGGGTTGTGAATGAACCATATCTTGTTGGAGATCCTTATTATCTATTGAAAATCTACTTCCATATCACCTCATGGAAGAATGTAATCGAAGTTTTGCTGCATGCAAGCATGAATTACTTAATTTTCAGGTAAATGCTGATGAAATTAAACATCAGTGAACATCCCCAAATCTAATTATACTTCGGAGTCACGTGAGTGACTACGTGAAGAAGCCCGCCAGCCCATCAATACATCTAACGCATGGCGCCATGATTGGCTGGTAGGCTCGTCGCTCCTCCAGTGGTAAGTTTAAAAGACCCACAGGTCCAGATGGGCCGCGGGGAGGCCAGCTATGGAAGACTGCGGGAGTGCGGTTAGCGGGTGGCCGTTGATTTCACCATCCGAGTCGCCTGGCGGCGTAGCCAGCGACTTCAGACTTGGTGCCTATGGAGAGCACCTTGGCTACCCCGAGAGGTGGAAAAGCCAAACAAAAGTCCAATAGGCCTATCGATTTGGACGAGTCAGACCAGGAGGGGTCGCCTCCTACATTGGGTAGCGTCTTCGGACGTCTATCCCGGATGGAGCATCTGATGGAAGGGACGCTCCATCATGATATACTCCAAGGAACGGAGTCATATCAGCGCGGGTCTCGGGGGCCCGCGGCAGCGCCTGGTTCAGGGCTGCATAATGTCTCCCTCTCTGAGGAGGGGAGTATACGGAGTCAGTTTTGGGCTGACTCGGAGTTCGGTGGTATATCCGGGGAGCATTCCACAATGCATGAGCTGCGTGAAGCAGAATTGCCTGCTATGGCATCTAAATTTGCGATACCATCACAAATTGGGGAGCCGCTGGATGAAGAATTGGCGGCCAGCATTAATTACCTCGCTTCACATCAGCTCCAGGAGCAGGTAATGGTGCAAACATCCATGAGGTACCATACGCCTGTCAACTGTGTTTCACTCAGAGTGCCGGCTGTAAAAAGATCGATCTGTAGTTACATCGGTGGGGGCATCAAAACCCAGGAGATGAAACTGCAGAGGATCCTGAACGTGCTAGCTTCAGGTATCACGGCCTTTGCCAGGTCGGTGGATGGAAGTTCCCTGTTGGAGGTGCAACAAGATGCGCTGGCATTAATGTGCAACGCACATTTTGAGATTAATTGCTTCCGCAAGAATGCCATCCACCCTGCCCTGAGTCCCAAGTTTGCGGGATTATGCACGGCCAGTAACGTACAGCCACCAAACTATTTGTTTGGGGAAGATCTGCCAAAGCTGGACAAAGACCTGGATGACGAGGGGAAAGCTGTGGGGCTAATCAGAGCTTCACCAATGAACAGAGCTTCGTCATTCCGGCGGCAGAAACCCTATGCTTCCACCAGCAGCAAACGATTCACAGAAACTGGTAGCAGCACGAAGACCAAACGCTTTGGGCAGAGGTCTTTTTTAGGGCAAGGCCCAGGCCGGCCCTTGTCAAAGATGCACAGTTCGCGCACTCCAGCAGCTCAACCCCTCAAACATCGGGGTCGGAAATAGACACCGCAACTTCACCGGTAACCATTGAGGTAGGTGGGTCTGGTTCTTTCCGGAACATGAGGTGTGTGAGTCAGTCACAAGTTGGTGGGAGATTATGCTTGTTTTTGAATGAATGGTGTTGGATAACATCAGCTTTGTTTATACTGCACATTATAGACGGGTTCCAAATCGAATTCCTTTCTGATTCACTTCCACCCACCCAGCATACACCAAACCAAACCTTTGTTCATTCACAACAGGAGGGTTTGGATGTACAAGCTGAAATTCAGTCATTATTTACAAAAGGAGTAATTGAGAAGTCGAGTCATGAATCTCACCAATTTGTGTCTGATATATTTACAAGACAAAAGAAGGATGGAGGATGCCGAATCATCCTTGACTTGACTCGGCTAAACTCCTTTGTGCAGTATAGACATTTCGAAATGGAAAACATTGTTACTGCCAAACCACTGGTTTCCAAGGGATGTTATATGGTATGAATCGATCTTAAAGATGCATACTATTCGGTACCCATTCATAGGGATCACCAGAAATATTTGACATTTAACTGGATGGGGCAGCTATGGCAGTTTAAAGCATTGCCTAATGAGTTGACTTCAGCCCTCAGGTTATTCACAAAATTGTTGAAACCAGTACTTGGGCTACTATGAGCTAAAAATTATATAGTGATGGTATACTTGGACGAAAAACTCTGAAATTAGCTAAATTAGCAATTTCAGCCACCAAACTCTTGTTTGTGAGATTGGGGTTTCTCATCCATCCAGTTAAATCGAAGACACCATCTAGAGTTATGGATTATTTTGGATTTACCATTAACTCTATTCACATGTCTGTAACTCTGCCTTGGGGCAAGATATTGGAATTAATAGAAGCCTGCAACAATCTAATTGTGAAGCAGCAACCTTCTATTTGACAAGTAACCAGTATAATTGGCAAAATAGTGGCTGCTTTTCCAGCTGCAAAATTTGGGCCTTTGCATTATCAAAATTTACAACGTGCAAAAGAGCAGGCACTCAAACACCATGCAGGTCACTTCAACAGACCTACGCGATTGCCGGCTGAAGCCATTGCTGAGTTACAATGGTGGACGTCCAATATTCGGCATTGCTCCAGTAATATTTTGGTCAACAATCCTTCAGTTGTATTACAAACTGATGCAAGTGCTCTGGAATGGGGCGCCACTGATACCATCTCTAACTGTGGTGGCAGATGGAATGCACATGAGTCATCAATTCTTCAACTGTATGGTATTAACTACTTAGAGTTGCTGGGAGCACTCTATGGATTAAAAGCTTATTGTGGGAATATGCACCATCTGCATGTTCAACTTCAGATTGACAACACCACAGCGGTGGCCTACATTAATCACATGGGTGGAATCAAGTCAGTATCCTGTGATAAATTTGCTAACCTCATTTGCCACTGGTGCATTTCAGCTACCTACCTGCCAGGTAGTTTCAATATGGCGGCGGACACCAGGTGTCATGGAAATTCAATTACAACACAGAATGGATGTTGTATCATAACGTGTTTAATGATATTATCACTTTGTCTAGACGTCTTATTGGTGGAATGCTAACTCAAGGACATACTCTGTTCCAAGGGAAGCGGGAAAAAGATAACCACCAAAATGAAGAGCTCTACAACAGACTGTGGGCATTGCAATTACTAGAGATTTAATGAATAACCTAAATGGTATAGAATTAACATTTTTTAACAATATTAACATAGAATATTAACATAGAAATAGTAATGAATGTTAATCAGAAAAGTAGAAAGGGTGATTTACAAATTAACATTTATAACTTAACTTAATAAATCTCAAGTAGATTTATAACTGGGGTGTGAGGGGCCAGAGGCGGGCTCCTGGCTCAGTACCAAGAGCCAGTAGCAGGTTAACCCTGTCAACGAACAGTTGATTATTTCCGAGGTTAAAGTATACACTTAACATTTAGTAGATAAAAATATTAGTTATGTCCGGGAATATTGATGAAATGGATATATATACTGTAAATGGGTACTACATTTGATTTTGAACCGGTCTCGCTCCAGTATGTTATGAGTAATTGAGGGAGCGGAGCTATTTGTTTGTTTTATATCGACAACGGAAGTTGATAAAATGTTTTCTCCCACCAACAGGTGGGTCACTTGTTACAGTGCCGATAATTTCGGACACCATATTTTCACTTCTATTAGTTTTTTAAAAATTATTACCACATTTAGTCACATGTGTGTGTTTTCTATTTAAGGACAATCGCAAAGGGAATCTACTAATTGAACTTTGTAGGGTAAATGATCCCCCGATATCTAAAGACCTGAGGTACGGATGCACCGCAAGATACACAGGTATTAAATCTATTAAAAATGCAAGACGATAACCAAAATATACTGGGAGGAATCACATTCTGTAGTTGGAACATTAGGGGTGTTAACGAATGCATTAAAAGGGGTAAGATTCTAGCTCAGCTGAAAGCATACAACACAGATATTGTTTTTTTTTTTACAAGAAACGCATCTTAAACTTCAAGATCAAGCTAGATTGAGGGTGAACTGGATAGGGCAAACTTTTCACTCATCATATACATCAAGATCTAGAGGCACGTCTATTATTATTCGCAAAGGCATTCCATTTAAACCAAAAACTACATTAACAGATAAAGAGGGGAGATATTTGATAGTTACCGGGGAGATTCAAGCTACCACAATTACCTTGGTAAATATATATGTGCCCAACTTTGATAATCCGCAATTTTTCAATAAAATCTTGAATATAATCGCAGAATATAATTACCAGAATGTCATAATCGGCGGAGACTTTAATTGTGTTTTAGACCCTTACTTAGACAAACTTAATCAAATACAGAGAGGTATTATGAAATCCAAAACTAGTGAACTTCTAAACACATATATAAAAAACACAAGTATAACAGATGTCTGGAGGATTGCAAATCCGACCAGCAGGGATTACTCGTTCTATTCAATGGACACAAGACATATTCACGTATAGATTATTTCCTGGTGGATACAAAATTAATACCCCACACTTTTAAACAAAATACCACACAAATACAATTTCAGATCACTCCCTACTAACTTTTTTTCTAAAAATGGAAGGAATGACTAAGAACAAACCGTTTTGGAAGTACAACCCTCAAATTTTAAAAGACCCGCAAGGGAGTATATATTTAAAACAGCAAATGGATCTTTTTTTCAAATAAATGATATGCCAGACATATCACCTACACTATTATGGGAATCTTTTAAAACATTAATTCAAGGCATTATCATTTCATACCAAGCTAAGATTATTACAAATTACAAGGCAGGAACATTTTGAATTTGGGGGTAAGCCCCATAAACTTCTGGCATGTCAGTTAAAAAAAACAAGAAAAGGATCACAGTATTTCAAAGATCAAATCAGACAGAGGGGAAGTATTGACCTTGCCGAGTGATATTAATAAAAGATTAAGGCATTCACACCAAACTGAAGATCAAAAACTAATAAACTAGTTAAGTTTATTATTGTCATGTGTACTGAGGTACTGTGTAAAGCTTTTGTTTGTGTGCTCTGAAGATAAGAAAATACCATACATGAATATAATCAAGCTGTCCACGGTGTACAGATGAAGGATAAAGGTACAACATTTAGTGAAAGATACAAGTTTGAAGCCCAATAAAGTCAGTTTAATGATAGTTTAAAGGTCTCCAAGATGGGATGGGAGGTCAGGATTGTACTGTAGTTGATGAGAGGACTGTTCAGATGCCTCATAACAGCTGGGAAGGAACAATCCTTAAATCACACACCACCAGGTTACAGCGGTCATGGTGGCGCAGTGGTGGAGTTACTGCCTTAAGGGCCTGTCCCACTGTGGCGACCTTATTTGCGAGTTTAGGGGAGTCTCCACAAGCTCGCAGCACGGTCGACACGTGGTCGTAGGTGGTCACTGGTAAGTCTCCTTCATGGTCGAGAGGAGTTCCCGCATAGTGGTTACTACTCGTGGCCTCAGTTTGGTCGAGGAAAAATTTTCAACAAGCTGAAAATTTTTCTGCGAGCTAAAATTAAGTTTGTAGGTTCTCCCCATGAGCTGCGTGGGCTTTCTCCGAGATTTTCGGTTTCCTCCCACACTCCGAAGACGTACAGGTTTGTAGGTTAATTGGCTTGGTAAATGTAAAAATTGTCACTATTGGGTGTAGGATAGTGTTAATGTGCGGGGGTCGTTGGTTGGCGCAAAGGGCCTGTTTCCATGCTAAATCTCTAAGCTAAACAACTAAACTACATAGCTATTATCCTATAACTATACAGTTCTTCAACAATACTACGCAACAATTCTTCAACAGTTCGACACAATACTAATGTTCGTTTGACAACACTGCGGACTTCTTGCTCTACCATCAACTTGTTTTTTACTCTACATATGTTTTGTACTAACATTTTGTTTTAACACCGTCCTCTGTTTTACTATCTTGCAGAATTATATGTGTAAGTTATGTATAAGTTATAGTTTTGTGTGTCTGAGTCTATGATGCTACTGAACAAATGATCTTCATTGTACCTGTACCTCACTAAACTTGTGCATATGATGATAAATTCAATTTGACTTGACTTGAGAGTCCAAATGTCTCTCCTAATAATTGATCGTAGCACTTTTCCAAAAATAGTTGTTAGGCTAATTGGCTCCCAATTCCTGGGGCTTTGTCTCACACCCTTTTTGAATAAGTGCTCTCACATTGGCAATTTTCCATCCTCTGGCACTGTTCCAAAAATCAAGGATATTTGGAAGGTTATAATTAATGCATCCACTACCGCAGTGCACCTAGCCATCCAAGCCAGGTTACTTATCGGTCTTTAGCCCCATTAGTTTACCTAATTCCAATTCTCACAGGATGGTGATAGTGTTTAATATCTCCCCAGCATTATCCATTAGTCAGAGTCACAGAAATAGCATGGAAACTTGCCCATTATCCATCAGTCATAGAGTCACAGAAAGAGCATGGAAACTTGTCTATTTGGCCCAACCTATCCATGCCGAAGAAGATGCCCATTTAAATTAGGGTGGCATAGTGGCGCAGCGGTAGAGTTGCTACCTTGGCAACACCAGAGACCCGGGTTCCATCCTGACTACGGGTTCTGTCTGCATGGAGTTTATACATTCTCCCTGTGACCTCATGAATTTTCCCGGGTGCTCTGGTTTCCTCTCACCTTCCAAAGATTTGCAGGTTTGTAGCTTAATTGGCCTCTGTATATTGTCCCCAATGTATAGGATAGAACTAGTGTGCGAGTAATGGATGATCAATGTGGACTCGGTGGGCCTAAGGACCTGTTTTCCATGCTGATTTTCTAATACCAAATTAGTCCAATTTCCTTGCATATGGCCCATATTCTTCCAAACCTTTCCTATCCATGTAGCTGTTCAAATGCCATTTAAATGTTGTTTGTACCTAGATCAACCTCTTTCTCTGGCACAGATTGATCAGAGACAAGCATCACAGATTTGTTGGTGGGAAATCCCGATTATCTAATTGAATTTTTTGAAGTTCCATTAAGTGCTTATCTATATTAATCCCATTTACCCCACACTCAACCTCCAGCCTTCTATGCCAAGTATTCATTTAAATACACTTACATGTTCATGAATATCTCCCTCCATCATTGCCTAAGATAGTATGTAACATATTTCAACCACTTCCTATTGTGTGATGTTGCATATAGAACTCCATGTGCAGCCCAAATGAAATTTTACATAAATGTACCTTAATTGAGGAGATTCAGCCTTCTGCAGAATACCTTTCTATAGGTGTGAGGTGGAGAGCATACTGACTGGTCACATCACAGTCTGGTTTGGTAACTTGAACACCTACTGCCCCTGTCCCACTTAGGAAACCTGAACAGAAACCTCTGGAGACTTTGCGCCCCACCCAAGGTTTCCGTGTGGTTCCCGGAGGTTTTTGTCAGTCTCCCCTATGGTCAAAAGTGGTTTCCGTTTTAAAAATCGGTAATTGTTTAGTCGAAGCCGGTTGCGATGCTAGTTGAAGGTGGTTGCCGGAGGACAAAAACCTCAGGGAACCTCCGGGAACCGCTCGGAAACCTTGGGTGGGGCGCAAAGTTTCCAGAGATTTCCGTTCAGGATTCCTATGTGGGACAGGGGCATAAGAACAAAGAAGCCTGCACAAAAAAGATGGATATTCCTTGGTCCACCATGGGTATAGACCTCCCCACCATTGAAGGGATCTACAGGATGCGTTACCTCAAGAAGGTTGCTAGTATCATCAAAGACCCACACCACCATGGCAACGTTCTCATCTCACTGCTACCATCAGGAAGAAAATACAGGAGTCTGAGAACCGTTCCCTCCAAGTTCAAGAACAACTTCTTTCCATCAACCATCAGCTCTTCAACCACCCTGCACAAACCAAAACATATCCTTACCTCAGCATTGAACAGCTATGCATACCTACTGTATGCACTTTGGCTTGCATTATTATTGTCAGGTTATCTAGTGTAAATGATAATTAATGTTATATTTATTTGTTGTAATGGTGTGTTTAATGTGCCACTAAAGCTGCAGCAGCCCACGGTCAAACAGTCTAAAAGTTGCCACCTTCAAACAGTCCAATCTTTCACTTTTATTAGCTATTAAAAGAATGCTTAGAACAACTTTCTATAACTGTTGGTTTCCTGAGGAAGTTGGTTAAAATATAGCCTCTGCTGTGAGAGTGCCATAGGCCAGTTGAGAATGTGTGTAGTAGTTAACTAACAAAGAGTGAGTGGCATGGGTGCATAACTGATAGAGTCGCTGCACAACAGTGCCAGAAACCTGGGTATAACCCTGACCTTGGATGCTATCTAAGTGGAGTTTGCACGTTCTTCTTGTGACCAGGTGGGTTTCTTCCAGGTGTTCCGGTTTCATCTCATATCTAAAAGACATGCGGGTTTATAGGTTTATTGCCCTTTGTAAACATTGCCGCTAATATGTAGGGATTGGCGGAGAAAGTGGGATTACATAGAACTAGTATAAACGGGTGAGTGGCATGGATTCGAAGGACCAAAGGGCCTGTTTCCTTGCTGTATCTCTAAACCTAAAACTAAGATGGGCTACAATAATGTGGAAAGTAGCAGTTTACAAAACATATTCACTTAATAACTGAATCAGCACCTAATATTTACTCAGAATGCAAAGCTGTTAAAATATATTTGCTGACACTAAGCAAACAGAGACCATAATAAATTACTGGAAAACATTGAATGATCGCTCTGCTTGCTGTTCTTTTGCTTGTGAAGTTCTCATTCTTGATTTTGACAAACTGCATTGGGCACTACCTAATATTATTGCAGCAGATATGTCACTTCTGTTGCGCTGCAGAAGGCAGTGGCAGCTGGATTTTACCAGACGCAGCAAATGAAAACTCTGTCTTGCTGATAAGGCTACCTGATGGTGGTGCAGCTACAGTGTCCATTCCACGCAGCACATGTGAAAGGTGATAGACAACAGTGGGATCAGGAAGCAATGTCAACGTTTTGTACTCATTGGAGTGGATCCACTGACCAGACTCAGCACCAGACATTCCTGCCAATTCACACCTATCTACTCCAGCTATGGACAGTCATAGTATCTTAGAGTTTTATAGCATGGAAACAAGCTGTTTGGTCCAACTTGACCACAACATGTCCCATCCACGCTTCGCCAACCTGCCTGCAATTGGCCCATATCCCAGTAAACTTATCCTATCCACCTATCTTTCTAAATGCTTCATAAATGTTGTGATAGTATCTGCCTCAACTACCTGCTCTGGCAGCTCATTCCATGCACCCATCTCGCTTTGTATGAAAAAGTTAACCCCAGGTTCCTATTAAATCTCCCCCCCCCCCCCCCCCCCCCCACTATCATCTCTCCTTAAACCAATGTCCTCTGGTTCTCGATTCCCCCACTCTAAACAAGAGACTCTGTGCATCCACCCAATCTATTCCGTTCATAATTCTGTATACCTCACACCCCTCATTCTCTGTGTGCTCGAAGGATCAAAATCCTAGCCTGTTCAATCTCTCCCTATACTTCGAGTCCAGGCAACATCCTCATAAATCTTCACTGCACCTTTTCCAGCTTGACAACATCTTTCCTATAACATGGTGTCCCAAACTGAATACAATACTCTAAATGCAGCCTCACTAACGTCTTATACAACTGCAATAGGACTTCCTAACTTTTATACTCAATCCTCTGACTGATGAGGACGAATGTGTCAAAAGCCTTTTTGACTACTCTATCTACCAGCACCTATACTCCTGGGACCCTCTGTTCTGCAACACTTCCCAGAGCCCTATCGTTCACTGTGTAGGTTCTGCCCATGTTAGTGCTCCTAAAATGCACTCTGTATTAATTCCATCTATCATTCCTCAGCCCACCTGCCCAACCGATCAAGATCCTGTTGCAATTTTTGACAAACATCTTCACTATCTACAATACCACCCACTTTTGTGTCATCTGTAATCTTGCCATGCATGTTTTCAACCAAATCATTGATATAGATGACAAACAGCATAGGTTGTCCTCTCCAGAGATGTTGCCTGTCCTGCTAATTTACTCCAGCAATTTGTGTCTACTGACAGCAATGGGCCCAGCAATGAAACCTGAGGCGTACCACTAGTCACATGTCTCCAGTCTGAAAAGCAACATTCCACCCATTTAAATTAGGGTGGCATAGTGGCGCAGCGGTAGAGTTGCTACCTTAGCACACCAGAGACCCGGGTTCCATCCTGACTACAGGTTCTGTCTGCATGGAGTTTATACATTCTCCCTGTGACCTCGTGGATTTTCCCGGGTGCTCTGGTTTCCTCTCACCTTCCAAGATTTGCAGGTTTGTAGCTTAATTGGCCTCTGTATATTGTCCCTAATGAAGCTCCAACAAAGGTAAGCAACATGGGGTTAGAGACACTGGTAAGTAGGTCTCATTATTAACCTCGGTAAACTCTGAAATGGAGCAATCTGTCGGCCCAGCTTGAGGGTTTCTACCAGCATGGGCTACCTAGTCATTTTTTCACTATCTCTGGACTAACATCAGGGTGATGTAGAGACATTGGCAAGGTGCCTTACACTGTAACCTCTGTAAGTTCCAAGTAGGAACAGTTTGGTTACCCTGGATCAGGGTAGATCATCATGAAACTGGCTGACTGTATGAGTCATAGTGACCAGAGAAGCACTGCTTCATCATCTATGAGAGGTTATCAGACTGGGCAATAGAATTAAGTAGTTGAAGTTTTCTCAACATATGGTTTAATTTCTCCTCATTTATCAGAGTTACTGGTGTTCATTGGAATCTTCATTGCCATTTTCTCTGGGACAGATAGTTACCAGCATCAAAACTCAACCTGATTGAACAAGAGGAATTAGGAGCACAGATCTCAATTAAGGAATTAGAAGAAACAATAAACTCATTGAAGAGTGGAAAAACACCAGGACCAGATGGTTTTCGTAATTAATTTTATAAAAGATTGTATGAGATAATTTCACCACGTTTACATAAAATGTATACATACGCTTTCAAAGAACAAATATTAGCAGAAACATTAACGGAATCAACAATTACACTTATACCTAAAAAAGATAAAGATTTAGAAGACCCTGGATCATACAGAGCCAGGGTCTGTTAAATACAGATAAAAAAATATTAGCGAAAACATTAGCTAGAAGATTAAGTAAATATGTTAGTAAATTAATAAATGCGGATCGAATGTGGTTTTTACCCAAGAGATACTCGTGCAATAATCTGAGATGTCTGTTTAATATAATGCAATCATATAAAACTGAAGAACAAGACTTATCAATTATTTCATTGGAAGCAGAAAAAGCTTTCGATCAAGTGAAATGGGACTACCTGGTTAAAGTATTGCAAATTTTTCAAATAGGAGAGAATTTAATCTCATGGGTAAAACTATAATATGACAGGGGCAATAGACAGGGACACTATCACCTCTGTTATTTGCTCTTGTAATAGAACCTCTAGCTGAAAGCATTAGAACACATCCGTACATCCATGGTTATAATACGAAATGATCAAGTAACAAAATATCATGGTACGCAGGTGATGTACTATTGTACATCACAAAATCACAAATCAGCATACCAAATATATTAAATCTAATAGAGGAATTTGGATCTTTTCAGGATATTGAATGAATTGGAATAAAAGTGAAATTATGACGATAAAACCTCAAGACTCACACATCTGCTAAAATTCCCTTCTAAATTTGCTACAGAAAAATTTAAATATTTGGGAATCGAAATTACCAGAAAATATAAATCCTTATTTAATGCAAATGTTATGCCCCTACTTAACAAATTAAACGCCCTGATTAAGTTTTGGAAAACTCTTCCGATGTCTTTAATAGGACGAATAAATGCTATAAAAATGATCTTTTTACCACAAATTTTATATCTATTCCAATCAATACCAATATACTTACCTAAAATGTTTTTTTAAAAACTGGACTCTGATATTACAAATTTTATATGGGATTATAAATCTCATAGAATTCAAAGAAGACATTTGTGCAAACCTAAAGAATTTGGTGGATTAACACACCCTAATTTTTGGTATTACTATTGGGCAGCAAACGTCAAAAATGTGATTCACCTGTTGGACAACTCTGCCCAGCGGGTGGATTGGATAGTAATGGATAGAGAGGATTGCGCCCCTTTTAATATAGGAGCGATCTTTCTCTCACCAACAAAACTGAATAATACAATATACAGTTAAAAAATCCAATTATTCATAGTACTATTTGAATTTGGAAACAAATAAAATTAACACTTAAATTACAAAACTTATCACTTCTCACCTCTATAGTTAATAATCCGTCATTTAAACCTTCTAGTATTGATAAATCATTTACATATTGGGAAATAATAGGAATTAAAACATTCGGAGACATGTATGAAAATAGAAATTTCTTATCATTCCAACAACTACAACTTAAATACAATCTGAGAAGTAATCAATATTTTATATATTTTCAAATTCATGATTATTTGAAAAAATATACACAAGGATATCAAAATTTGTCTCCAGACTTATTAGACAAAGCAATGAATATAAAGGCGGATTCAACTAATTTAATATCATACTTGCATAATATTATCCTAAATATAGAAATACCATCATCTGATAGAATTAGAAGAGATTGGGAACAAGAACTAGCTATAAAAATCTCAAAAGAGAGTTGGGACAAACACTTGCTATATGTGCACAAATGTTCGATCAATGTAAGACATATTTTAATCCAATTTAAAACCTTACATAGACTAAATTATTCAAAAACTAAAATAAGTAATTTTTTTCCAAATGTCTCCCCAATTTGTGCTAAATGTGTATCCCAAGAAGCAACCATAGCACATTCCTTTGTTTTTTGCATAAAAATCCAAAAATTCTGGAATTAAATCTTTGAAATCTTTACAAAATTACTCAAAATAAAACTGAAACCGAATGCAGATGTGGCTATTTTTGGAACAATGGGAGCCAGCCTTGAGCTGACTTCATTCCAAAAGAGCTTCCTTAATTATGGCTTAATAATGGCAAAAAAAACTATACTTAAATTTGGGAAAAACACTCCCACACCAACGATAAAAATGTGGATTTCAAATATGTCCGAAATGTTACACCTCGAAGATATGAGATTCCTACTAGCAGGCAAATCAGACCACTTCCAAAAGATTTGGTCTTCATTTATCGACTTATTACAAGCATAGGGTGCAACACAACTCTGAAAATAAATGGTATCAGGACCTGGTGAGGGGTGTGTAAAGATACGAAGTAGGTACATCCCTACTTATCTGATCTTTTATTTTACTTTCTTATATTTTCTATCTTCTATTTTTTTAATTTATTTTCCTTTGATTTTCTTTTTTATTCTTTCTTGTGTCTTACGCTTCTACGAGTTCTTCCTATTCACTCTCTCACGCACTTACTATCTTATCTAACTTTCTCTGTTCTTCTTTTTCTTAAAGTTTAAAATAAGAAGTGGTGCAGGAAATGTATTATGTTATTTTTGGTTTATATCATGGTAATGTACAGTACTAATAAAGAAGAGAAAAAAAAGTTACCAGCAGAAAGCTCGTCTGCAATATATTATAACTTTTTCTGACCTGCAGGTCATGTTGTGAATCAACAATGTATTCATAATAATCCATAGGTTCTCAATACCACTATTCCTGATTGAGTGGTGCGTTCAACAGATTGTGTTATGCACTTTGGAGATTTAGACGTGGTCTCAGTCAAAGGTCTGCGAGGTAATTCTTGGTTCAGCTTTGCATTATACTACCTCTACTCTGAAGGGAAATGCTATGTCTTCATCGTGGCTTAGTCAAGAGTTGACAGGGAACTAGTTTTCTCACATCTAAGGGAAACTGAGGTTCAGCTCTAGTCGTTAGCTGCTGATTATATTAACAGCGATATGTATGAATAGCTGGATATGCATCTTCCGCGGGTAGCGGAGCCCCACAAAAAATCCGTCCATAGGATCTACGGAGGAACAGCAGTTCCAAGTACTTTCAGCGACAACTCATCAGACGATGTGTGGTCTGACCAAGGACTAACTCACTCTATAGTGCGAACTCCATCATCAAGTTCGCTTACGACACCACTGTTGTGGGACGTATCACTGATGGGGATGAGTCAGAGTATAGAAGGGAGATTGAGCAACTGTCCATATGGTGCCAGCACAATAACCTGGTCCTCAACACCAGCAAAACCAAGGAACTGATTGATTGATTGTGGAGGAACAATCAATCAATCAGTTTTATTTGTCACTTGCACATAAGTGCAAGTGAAATGAATTTGCCAGCAGCGGTACAATAAGAAAGAACACACAATACACAATAAAAAATGTTTTAACACAAACATCCACCACAGCATTCATCACTCCATTTTCCCCCGTGGTCGGGACCTCAACCCTCCACAGTCGCTGCTGCAGGCATCCAGATGTACAGACAGGGTAAGTCCAGGTAAGTCCTGAATCGGTGCCTCCCCAGCGGAGACCGCGGCTTCAAGATTTAAAGTCCCCGCTGTGCCGCAGCCAGAAGCACCGCAGACTACAGGGCTAGCGTCGGAGCTCCTCTCCAGGGATCCCCGGCGACGGTCCCCGCTCCGGATGGTAAGTCCCCGCCGTGCCCATGGTAAAAGTAGGCGGTCAGAGCTCTTCTCCTCCCGGTTCCCCAATGAGGGATCCCAGGCTGCGGACACCGCGCCATCTGGATCTCCGCAGACCGCGGCTTCAGGCTGCCACGGGCCAACGAATGGAACGCTCCCCTATGGCGACCTCCGGCGAGGGCTCGCCCGTACCACGACGAGAGTCCGTGCTGCATCCGCAGCCAAAGCCCCGGTCACGTCTCCGGGAAAGGCCGCACTGATCCTTGATGTTAGACCACAAGGGAGGTAAACATGGAAAAAAATCGCCTCTCCATGGAGGAGGTGACTGAAATGGTTTCCCCCCTTACCCCCGCACCCCCACATCACCCCCCACACAAGACAGACCAAGAAACATTACAAACATACATAGGGACATACTAAAAAAAAAAGTAGAAAAAACAAACACGCTGCTGGCAGGGCTGCCGGCTTGGTTATGTTTGAAGGAAATCTAAACCAGAAAATAGGGGGAAATGCATAACGTTCAATAATGCACCCCATTTTTTGGGGGGTATGATAGCAAAGGCCTTGACAGAGTATTGAAGGGTTGTACTGCTAGTCATTCACTTAAAAACCAGTAGGAGCAGAGAGCAATGAACGTTAATGGTAAAAATAGAGAGATTAAATGAGAACTTAACAGTTTGAAGTTTGATCTTTATTTTATGAGAAGTTGCGATGAGGGATTATGCGAAGAAGCCCGCCAGACGGCATGCTTGTCAATCTTCAAAGTAGCTGTATGTACCCACAGAATAGTTGCTGACCTAACTATAGAGAGATTGAAGGCTAGAACTACCAAATTATCTTTATGAGAATGGGGTTGGGAGTGGAGGGCACGTAATCACCTCATCGCAACTTCTCATAAAATAAAGATCAAACCTCAAACTGGTTTGATTGATTGATTGATTGTTCCACCACAACTCACTTCCTATTTACAATACAATACAATAAAACTTTATTAGCCAAGTATGTTTTGCAATATCTGAGGAATTTCATTTGCCACGTTAGTCATACAAATAAAAAACAACAGAACACACAAAATACATTTTAACATAAACATCCACTACAGCGACTCCTCCACATTCCTCACTGTGATGGAAGGCGAAAAAAAGTTAAATCCTTTCTCTTCTTTGTTCTCCTGGGGCCTCGTGCCTTCCATTGACGGGACGATCTTACTCCCTTAGCTGGCGGTCGAGCCCTCCGCGATCAAGCTCCTACATCATGGATCTCTGCTCCCCGCGTCGAGCTATCTGACCCCGGGTCGGGGCTTGTCGAACCTTCCGTGTCGTTGGAGCTCCTGACATCTACTGTCTCTACCCGAGACTGTGAGCTCTCGATGATGAAGTCCGCAGACCGGGGTTGGAGCGATCCCAGGCAAGGGATCAGCTCTGATGAATATCACAAAGAACTAGTGTGAACAGGTGATCGATGGACAGCCTAAATTTAGTGGGCCAAAAGGCCTGTTTCCATGTTGTATCTGTCAATCAGTCAATGGAAAACCTCAGGAACGGAGCAACATAATTTCAAAATTTGTTGAAAATCTCCATTAGCATAGTTGAAAAAGGCAGTTTGCATGATTTAGTGCAAAATTCATTGTTTATTTAAAGGATATCAGTAATTTAGTGATAAAGTGCGGAAACTGGCCCTTCAGCCCACCGGGTCCGCACCGACCAGTGATCCCTACACATTAATACTATCCTGCACACACTAATGACAATTTTTACCTTTACCAAGCCAATTAGTCTACAAACCTGTACGTCTTTGGAGTGTGTGAGGAAATAAGGATCTTGGAGAAAACCTACGCAGGTCGCGGGGAGAACGTACAAATTCTAGAAAGACAGCACCCGTAGTCAGGATTGAACCAGGGTCTCCTGCGCTGCAGTCGCTGTAAGGCCGCAACTCTACCGCTGTGCCACTGTGCCACCCTTATAATAACATTGAAAATCATTCAATTCAAAATCAAAATTATAAATTTCACATTTTCCAGCACTAACCGCTTAATTTTCTCTGACATTCCCAATGCATGATTTAAAATAATTAACTTTGTTTTGGTATAATTATCAATAAACACAAAAGAAAGTTAAATAACTTACATTGGTATTGAAACATCATTTGAAGATATCTCACGTTGCTGAAAACCAATAAAGGGCTTTAGTTGTAATATAGGAAAGTGAGCAAAAAGGTTTTTGGACTGCACACTTCTGCAAACAACAAAAAGATTAAAGGAGGAAGTATTTTAAACATTAACTCATGAACGGAGAAGCCTGTTTCAATTGCCATTCAATAAAAAATGCAGTAACAATAGTAACCATGTTTAGATACTGTTCCTGTTCATACAACAAAGCAAATATGATCTTTGGATAACTGTTTAAGAGTATGATAACATGGAAGTATATCAAATTATGACAAGTCCAGAGAGGTGGACTGTCAGAACTGTGTTCCCGGGGTGGAAGTGCCAGGACAAAAGGATATTTTTGGCCAAGTTAAGGCACTACATTTTTAACAACCTTCGACTTGAATCATACAAAATTGTGACAGAAACATGATAACTCTTGTGGACTGTCTCAGTATAATCTATTATTCCTACACTCTTGTATTTAGGTATGATTATGAATACCTATGATTATAACTAGGTATAATAAGATTTTTACTGAACTGTAAGTAAACAGGGAATTTCATTGTACCTGGTATATTTTACTTCGGAGTCACGTGAGTGACTACGTGAAGAAGCCCCACCAGGTGCATGCGCGTCATTACGTCTGATGCATGGCGCACCAACGGGCTGAGAGCTCAGCTCCAGTGGTAAGTAGTAACCCTCAGGTAAGTCAATATTAAGCCTTTCCTGCGAGTATTTTTAAACTCTGTAAGTCTGGCTCGCAGAGCCAGCGAGAGTTAGTAATATGGAGGTATTGTAAATATAAACTGCGGTAGTGGAGCGGAACGCGCGGGGACCGCGATTACCGCTTATAGATCGGGTCGGGAGATAACGGCTGCTCTAAAGCTGGCTCCGCGATTCGCCGCTATTTAGATCGGGATTGGAGATAACGGCTGCGCTAATGCCGGCTCCAATACCGGCTACTATTTCTACCGGCAGCTCAACTGCCTCCATCAGTTTCCAGTGTTTCAGGGCACTGAGGCTACTCCACCAGGGAGAAAGGCAAAAACAAAGAACTCTCAGGCTCATCTTATCTGATGGGTCTGATGATATAGAAGACTCCCCTCCTTTTAATGTAAAGGTATGGGGATGGCTCAACCAAATGGGGAAAATGCTCCAAATTTAAAGAGCCTTGTAAAAATTCAATGGGGTCGAATGCCCATAGGATTCCCCACACAGCATCTGACAGAGGTCCATACACCAAAGAAGAAAACACTGCTTATGGATACCAGTGGGAATCATCCTCTCCAGCAACTTGTTTAGGGCTGGAAGAGACCTCCCTAGAGCATGACTCGGGAGATCAAGGGCAGGAGGAGTCTGACCCTAAAGCTGGTGTCACTGCTTTTGTGCACACACCAGAGCACACGAGCCATGCTCCAGGTGTCCCGGACGTAGCGTTAAACTTCGCTAAACCCGGAAGGGACTGGTGAGGCTATCGAGAAAACTCTAGCTGCTAATGTAAATTACATGGCTTCTCACCAGCTCAAGGGCACAAATGCGGGGACAAGAAGTGAGATTCCAGCGCGTCCTCAAGTTGGTGGCAGTGGGCATCACTGCATTTGGGAAAATGGTCTAGGGGGCACCTATGTCTGGCACTCAACAAGATATGCTGGCCCTGTTCTGCAACGCCTATTTAGAGGTCAATTGCATCAGGAAGATAGCCATCAAACCGACGTTGAACCTCGAAGTTTGCAGCTCTATGTAGGTCTACAAACGTTCAAGCCCCAGATTATTTATTTGGGGTGGACCTCATCAAGCAAATCAGGGACCTTAACGATGAGGCCAAAACAATTGGTCTCATGAAATCATACGTCCCCTCTGCCAGGATACCACCTCGCAGGTCGGTTTCAGCGCGAAAGGTGCCTCTGGGCCAAGCAGAGTGGGGCCAGTGGGACGACGATTTTATTCACCTGTGTATCCCAGCTACAACCCCAATATGGGAAGAAGGAGGACGTCAGGCCGACTGTAGAGGTACAGGTGATTCATTCTGTCCAGGATAAGATTTCTGGGGAACAACCTCCAGTTGGGGGCAGGTTGCAATTGGTATGATGAATGGAGCTGCATAACATCTCATTGGTTTATACTAGACACTGTGTCAGGCTCAAATAGAGTTTATGTCAGGAATTAATCCGCCTGTACACAATATGCCTAATGGGGTATTGTGTTTTTTTCTGCACCACAAACTCAGCAGGTAAAAGAAGAAATTATGGTTTTGTCCCAAAAAAGGGGTAATTGAGAGGACGACAAACCATCCTCAACAATTTGTGTCCAATATATTCCCCAGACAGAGAAAAGATGGGGGGGTGTAGAGTCATTCTGGACCGAAACCGGTTAAATTCCTATGTTCCTATGTTCAGTATAGGCATTTTAAAATGGACACCTTCAATACTGCGAAACAGCTGTTATCACAACGCTATTATATGGCAACTATAGATCTGAAAGATGCATATTATTCAGTACCAATTCTTCATCAGTATCGGAGATACTTGAAATTTAGTTGGATGGGACAGCTGTGGCAATTTAAAGCATTACCCAGTAAGTTAACCTCAGCTCCTAGACTGTTCAAGAAATTGTTGAAACCAGTGCTGGTGCTACTTTGGGCCCAGAATTACATGGTAATGGTTTATCTGGATGATATTTTAATCAGAAGCAACACTCAGGAGACAGCTGAGGAATCGGTTTCAGCAATCAAATACCTGTTTGAAAGGTTAGGGTTCCTGATCCATCCAACCAAATCCAAGTTAGAACCATCCTAAAAAAATTATTATTTGGGATGTGTCAATGATTCAAGTTGAAATGTCAGTGACTTTGCCTACAGCCAAGGCTGTGGAGATCATGGTGAGGCTATCGAGAATTACATTTTAAAATCTGCCAGCCAATCGATCTTATTTCGTTTTTCAGGTCGCATGTTAAGTGTCCTTGAGATCCATACTGCCAATATCTGTTGGTTATTAACTTGTGAAAATCAGACGGCACGACAGGTAGCATGGAAATTACCTTCACTGTTGTAGCTCGCAGATATGGGCTTGGCTTCCGTCTCTCCGGCTGCATGAGCTTCCTGTCCTTTTTTTTTTCTTTTTTTCACTGAAATGTGATTTCATCGTGAGTCCAAATTCGCCTTCCCACAGTATTAATTTCCAAGACTGCTGTTTTCAAGTTTGATTGCATCCTTGGAATGTGGAGAGCTGTTCAATTGCCAGTCTGCATTTGCTTATTGTAATAAAGATCCATTAATAAAAAGCACCTAGGTAGACACAAAATGCTGGAGTAGCTCAGCTGGACAGGCAGCATCTCTGGAGAGAGGGAATGGGTGACGTTTCGGGTCTAGACCCTTCTTCTCACCCGAAACGTCACCCAATCCTTCTCTCCAGAGATGCTCCCTGTCCCGCTGACTTTCTCCAGCATTTTGTGTCTACCTTCGATTTAAACCAGCATCTGCAATTCTTTCCTACTCAATAAATAGCTCCTATCGGATTTTCAGAGCTGGACTAAATTTGTTTTTGTCTTTTAATTCGCACAATTGCCTTCTGTTCAATATACTTTTTTTTAAAGGAAGGAATTAGAATATCCTCATTCTGCCAACTCAATCACTTCCCCCACCCAAACTTTCTGTGCCCTTCCCATCATCTAAAAATAAAGTATTCAGTACCTTACAGATGGCAGTTAAGCCTCTTAAACTCGAGCAAAGTTAAAAATCGTGCAGCAAAGTAATTTGTGGCAGAACTTTGTGACAGTGAATGGATGAGGAAAATATAAAATGATAATTTATTATTAGAAGAAGGGCAAAGTTGCATATTGAGATAAGATGATACTGAAAGTGTTAGAACGTTTTTGAATATGGGTAATGACTTCCATTACATCTATTATTGATATATCTTTTCAGTAAACAGTTCACTACTGTTTTGTTTCCCTAAATTGTGATATGGTTTTGTGACGATGGTAAAGTGTAAATTGTATATTGTTTTCAAGAGTTGAACAGGTAGATTATTTACATTGACTTGTTAAAACAAGCATGCTAGCTGTTTGCTGTGCTTTGCCCTCTGAAGATTCTTTGGATTTTACTGCATGCAATATAGCCCCACCCGGTTTGAATAGAAGATAGTGCAGTAAGCAAAGAGAGTGATTCATGGGAAAGTGTACTGATAACTTACAAAGGCTTTCTGTGAGCTGGCTCGTTATATTTTTTCTGGAATTTGTAAATGCTACTGCTTTAAATTCTGGTAACAACTTGTATCTGTCTGTTGGTGAGGCAAGTATTTTTTCAACAAAAACTAGGGACATCAGAGAGCTTGACTTTCTAAACATCCTGCCTGGTACTTTAATGGTTCAGTTGCTGATAGTACAGTAATGAAACACTTTGAGGTTCAGTTCTCATTCTTTCAAATGTTAAAAGAATACATTGAATTATAAAAGCTTTCCAAAATGTTGCTACTATATTCCAATTCGCATCATCTTTTGCTATCTCACTTGGCCTTGCTAAAGGATAAAGGCTCCTGATTGGCTCTGCTACAATTTTAATCTAATCTGTTTTCAAATTCCACTGTATCTTTAACCCACCCCCGCCCCCTTAACTTTTTAACCTTTAACTCTGTAACTCTGGGTGCCTTGGGTGTGTTTGGAATCCAGCCTTTTGTTTGTCTTGTATATTCATTGCTTTTTATCACTCCATCATTGATGGTTGTGCCTGGATCTGAGCTCTGGGATTCCATGTCCATGTCTCGCCCCACCTCTGCCTTAAAATGTACCCCTCGACTGTCTGAGTTCTGTGTTAATTTTTGATGTAAATGACCCTGTGATTCTTTTTGGGGCACTTTACATTAACAATATCTCACAAGGCCAATGCAATCAGCATGACACTTTAGTGCAGTACAAGCCAAATAGAGGAGCCTACCGCACCATTCAGTTTGTTGTGGTTAATCCGTCTCTCAATTTCACTTCCCTATCTGATCCACCTTTCTCTTGATTTTTCTCATTGTGTATTGGGAAAGAAGATTGGTAATCAAATGATTTGTTAAGGAAATATCTGTATTTTGTATGACATTAACTTGGACAGTAGGTAAATTTATACCATTGATATGCATGAAGTAACCCTTATTCAGTGTTTTGTGTTACTTTTCAGTTCCTCGGGGATTAAGGTGTGGCAGGGTGCTTTGGAATGTAGACCAATGTTTTGACTTGCTTCTGTCATAGATTTCATTTGATGTGCAGTAACCTGCAGCTTAGTGGAAAAGTGAAAAGGACTGGCTGGAATTTTTTTATTCCTATATAATCCATATTAAGTTATGTTATTAAACAGGCTCACGACTTTCAACAGCTATACAAAATATTGAGTCTGTGCATAAAATGGCAAAATTGGTTTTAGAAAGAACAATGATGCAAATGGATTCCTCTTCACTTCTCGCCACTTGCACAAAAAAACAAAAATTGTATTGGTCAGGTTTTTATTGGTTTCTGGTAGCATTTTGGTGGTTTGGTTGGGTGGTGTGAATCCCATTTCCATAGATGCAATTTCATGGACATTATTAAGAGGGTCATCTGCAATAGGTCTATCAGGGTTTATAAATAAAGACATCTCTGGTCTCAGAACCGCCTGAGCTATTTTGTAACAATAGATCAGGATGAAAGTGCAGACGAAATGAAGGATGGGTTCCATTTCATGAGATCATAACACTAATTCTGGAACATGAGGGGCTGCATGAGAATAGTCCGGGATCCTAAGGAAAATTATAACTAGGGCTCTTGATAAACTTTAACGTTGTTAGGTTGTTGTAGGTGGTGAAAGTAAAAGTATTTTCAATTATATGTTTGACGAAGGATCAAATCAAAGGATTAAGTGTAATCAATTGTAAGGAAACAAATTTGTACAATTGAAATATCTAAAAGTTTTAATAAAATGCAATAAAGATATTCGTAGCAATCTGAAATACTAGAGGAACTTCCGATGATCACTGGAGATTATCTAGATTTACTAAAGTGCTTATAGTATGGCTGTATAAAGATCAAGAATTGGAAGTTAGGTGTACTGCATGAATAAATAGGGAGGAATGAGTGGCTGCAGAAATGAGAAATGACAGCGGAGTTTGGTGGGGGGGGGAGTGGAAGTGACATTTAAGGTAAAAACAGATTATGTAAGGGGTACTAAATATTGAATGGAGGAAAATAGGGAATTTGAAATCGTGAAAAAGACACACGTAAATATTGGAGAATTTAACCTCAGATAATTTGGCACGGTGCAGTATAAAGGGGGTGGGGGCAACCCTTGAGGGCAAGTTTCCGTTTGTGGCTATTCCCAAAATTAGAGACAATAAATACAAAAGTTGAATGCAAAAATAAATACAAAAGTACATCCTGAGATTGTGTAATTTGATATAATGTGAAGTGATTTAGATATTTGCAATTGAGGGAGTTTCGGGGAAGCTATGTAATTATCAGAGGAATTGAAGGATGAGAAGCAAGCTAATGATTTATTGTTGTTCAATGGCATTAATACTAGATGAATTAAAATGCATTAATCTCAAAAGCTTGAATCCTGAATATTTCCTGGATAATCACTTTGAGACATCCTTGTAAAAATGAGATAAATGGGTGGGACTTGGATACCTAAAAAAAAAACTAAAGTTACGGTGACACAGGATGATTGCAGTTGTCAGAAAGGTTAGGTGTAGGAAGGAACAGTAGATGTTGGTTTAAACCGAAGATAGACACAAAAAGCTGGAGTAACTCAGTGGGACAGGCAACATCTCTGGAGAGAAGGAATGGTTGACGTTTCGGGTCGAGACCCTTCTTCAGACTAGTCAGGTAAACGAGAGATAAAGATGTTGAAGTAGAGAGATAAAGAACAATGAATGAAAGATATGCAAAAAAAGTAACGATGATAAAGGAAACGGGCCATTGTTAGCTGTTTGTTGGTTAAAAACGAGAAGCTGGTTTGACTTGGGTGGTGGAGAGATGGGGAGAGAGAGAATACCGGGATTACTTTAAGTTAGAGAAATCAATATTCATATTCAATATTCAGAAATGATTTTCAGGGCTGCTGGATATCACGATAGGAGTTCCTTATAGAAGCATGGCAGGTTCAATCATTGGCTAATTCATTGTTGGTCATTCCATATTTTGAATCGCATTTGGGGCATTTGCTGATTATTCCAATTCTGTTTATAACACTTAGTTATACAGCATAGAAACAGTCACTTCGGCCTAACTTGCCCATGAGGATAAAGCCTCATCTACACTAGTGCTACCTGCCTATGTTTGCATATATCCCTCTAAACCTTTCCTATCCACCATGGGCTTAAATATAACAACCAAATATGGGCTTAAATAAGTAGCTGGTAACTTCTGCATTGCTAGTAGCAGATCATGTTCATATTGTCTTCACCTTCAATTTGCTATATCATTATGATTGAAGACAGGGGTTGCCGGAGCTAGGGAATGGATTGTTTGTTGTTAACTGGAAGTGAGGAAATTGAAATTGAGTCATGGCTTCATAGACTGAAGAATGGATGCACCTAACCTTTTATAACCACCCACTCTATGCAAGGCAAAGTCAGCAGATTGTGGGATCATACATAAATGGCTAAGTACAGTACCAAAACCAATTAGTAGTTTCAGTGGATCAGAAACAAGCATTTGTCTTGGTTGGATAGAACTAGGAATGCAGTAAACATCATTGTTAGAATGATGTGTAAACGAAGAAACTGCAGATGCTGGAGAATCAAGGGTTACACAAAAAGCTGGAGAAACTCAGCGGGTGCAGCAGCATCTAAGGAGCGAAGGAGATGGGCGACGTTTCGGGTCGAGACCCTTCTTCAGTTGGATTGTTCAGGTTATTATAGTTACCTTCCCATGTAGTAAACTGCTGTCCCAAAACCTAAAACATCACCTGTCCAGAAACTCCAGCACTTTGTCTTTCTCTGGGGACTATGGATGAGCAGTAGACACAAAATGCTGGAGTGACTTAGCGGGACAGACGGCATCTTTGGAGAGAGGGAATGGGTGACATTTCGGGTTGAGACCCTTTTTCAGAACAAGGTTCTTGACCCGAAACATCACCCATTCCTTCTCTCCAGAGATGTTGCCTGTCCCGCTGAGTTACTTCAGCATTTTGAGTCTACATTCGGTTTAAACCAGCATCTGCAGTTCTTTCCTACATAAGGACGAGTGGTGTTTTGTGTCAGGACTCTTCTTCCGTAGAATATAGTAGGGGATAGAAAGCTGGAAGAGAGGTGGGGGCAGGACCTATATCCTTCACCTTCTCTCTGTATCCATAGCCTTGTCCTCTTCCCATCTCTGGCCTTTGTCCACCCTTCTGCCAATCACCATTTCCTGTATCCACCTATCACTCACCAGGCTCTGCCACACCTTGAACATCTCTTCCTTTCTTCCCCACCCTTCCCCCCCCCCCCCCAAAAAAAAAACATACTCAGTCTGAAGAAGGGTCTTGACATCAAAAGTCGTGTATCCATGTTTTCCAGAAATGCTGCCTGACTGCTGACTACTCTCGTACTTTGTCTTTTTAAGACTATATAACCTATAGTATCAGTCATAAAGATAATACAGTTGATCACGGTTTTTTTTAAATTTGCATGTAGACTGAGCAAATCAAATTAGCAGCAGCAGTGCGGAGGATAAATTGGAAAGTATATGAGATGATTTCTAGATCAGTATGTGGATGAGTTAGTAAAGGACCTGGTTATTTTAGATTTGTAAAAAGCAAAAAGGTTAGTTGAGGTCCTGTAGCTAATCTGCCTTCAGGGATCAGTGATCATAATATGACAGACTTTTTATATAAAGATTGAAAGTGGTTTAGTTCAATTTGCACACAGGATCTTAAATCTAGTTAAAGCAAGTGGTATGCATTGTCTGTGATTAGTTGGGAAGCATTATAAGTATGACCACATGACTAAACAGAATAGGATTGGGGGAAAATGTCAGGGCACACAGGGTCCAATCCAACGATAAAGTAAACAGAAAATGAAAGGTTTAAAATAGAAAGAAATTAGCTAAAACTGATGTGGACTGAGACTACATAAATTATATTGGGGATCAGTATGTGCTATATTTAAGAGTGAGTTGGATGTGGCCCTTGTGGCTAAGGGGATCAGAGGGTATGGAGAGAAGGCAGGTACGGGATACTGAGTTGGATGATCAGCCATGATCATATTGAATGGCGGTGCAGGCTCGAAGGGCTGAATGGCCTACTCCTGCACCTAATTTCTATGTTTCTATGTTTCTATGTACTAGTCTCGCTGTAAAAGAATATCCTTCAGCTGAGAAATAGCCAGTGTTATTGGTAAATTGGCGGCAGCTTTCCCTGCAGTGCAGTTTGTACCACTGCACTATAAAAGTCTGCAACGAGCTAGAGAACTAGCACTTAAAGAACATGCAAGTAATTTTGATGGACCTATGCAGTTACCAGTCAGAGCCATAGCTCAATTACAATGGTGGATTATCAATATTGTACAAACTACCAAAAACATTTTGGTTCAGCAAACTTCAGTGCTTTTATAGACAGATGTGAGTGCTGCTGGATGGGGAGCTACAGACAGTGATTCTAGCTGTGGTGGTAGATGGAGTGTGCAAGAGGATTTAATCCTGCACAGGCATGGTATAAATTACTTAGAATTGCTGGGTGCATTCTATGGATTAAAAGCTTATTGTTCAACAATGAATAATTTACATGTTCAACTCCAGATTGATAATACCACGGCTGAGCCATATATCAATCACATGGCAGGAATAAGGTCAGTATCATGTGAAAATCTGGCTAACCTCATGTGGCACTGGTGTATTTCCAGAAACATCTGGGTCTCAGCTATCTACCTACCAGGTAGAGATAATGTGGTGGCAGACAACAGGTCACGAAAGTTCAATGACAACATAGAATGGATGATTAAATCCTGAAGTTTTTAAAATGATTGTCATAGAAACATAGAAACATTGAAAATAGGTGCAGGAGTAAGCCATTCGGCCCTTCGAGCCTGCTCCGTTATTCAATATGATCATGGCTTTTTCCTCATCTCGGTCCTAAAGGAATCCCCCCTTATTCTTAGACTGTGAACGCTTGTTCTGGACCTCCCCAACATTGGGAACAATCTTCCTGCTTCTAGCCTATCCAACCCTTTAAGAATTTTGTAAGTTTCTATAAGATCCCCCCTCAGTCTTCTAAATTCTAGTAAGTACAATCCAAGTCTATCCAGTCTTTCCTCATATGAAAGTCCTGACATCCCAGGAATCAGTCTGGTGAACCTTCTCTGTACCCCCTCTATGGCAAGAATGTCTTTCTTCAGATTTGGACACCAAAACTGTACGCAATACTCCAGGTGTGGTCTCACCAAACGCCTGTACAACTGCAGTAGAACCTCCCTGCTCCTATACTCAAATCCTTTTGCTATGAATGCTAACATGCCATTTGCTTTCTTCACTGCCTGCTGTACCTGCATGCCTACTTTCAATGATTGGTGTACTATGTCACCCAGGTCTCGTTGCATCTCCCCTTTTCCTAATTTGCCACCATTCAGATAATAGTCTACCCTCCTGTTTTTGCCACCAAAGTGGATAACCTCACATTTATCCACATTATACTGCATCTGCCATGCATTTGCCCACTCACCCAGCCTATCCAAGTCACCTTGCAGCCTCCTAGCATCCTCCTCACAGCTAACACTGCTCCCCAGCTTCGTGTCATCCGCAAACTTGGAGATGTTGCATTCAATTCCCTTGTCCAAATCATTAATATATATTGTAAATAGCTGGGGTCACAGCACTGAGCCTTGCAGTACCCCACTAGTCACTGCCTGCCACTCTGAAAAAGAACCGTTTACTCCCACCCTTTGCTTCCTGTCTGCCAGCTAGTTCTCTAGCCACATCAATACTGAACCCCCAATACCATGTGCTTTATGTTTGTATACTAATCTCTTATGTGGGACCTTATCGAAAGCCTTCTGAAAGTCTAGATATAACACATCCACTGGTTCTCCCTTATCCACTCTATTAGTTACATCCTCGAAAAATTCTATAAGATTCATCAGACATGATTTACCTTTCGTAAATCCATGCTGACTTTGTCCAATGATTTCACCACTTTCCAAATGTACTGCTATCCCATCTTTAGTAACTGACTCTAGCAGTTTCCCCACTACCGATGTTAGACTAACTGGTCTGTAATTTCCCGTTTTCTCTCTCCCTCCGTTTTTAAAAGGTGGGGTTACATTAGCTACACTCCAATCCTCAGGAACTACTCCAGAATCTAAGGTGTTTTGAAAAATTATCACTAATGCATCCACTATTTCTGTGGCTACTTCCTTGAGTACTCTGGCATGCAGACTATCTGGCCCTGGAGATTTATTGGCCTTTAATCCATTCAATTTACACAACACCACTTCCCGGTTAACCTGGATTTCACTCAGTTCCTCCACCTTATTTGACCCCCAGTCCCCTGCTATTTCCGGCAGATTATTTATGTCTTCCTTAGTGAAGACAGAACCAAAGTAGTTATTCAATTGGTCTGCCATGTCCTTCTTCCCCATGGTCAATTCGCCTGTTTCTGACTGCAAGGGACCTACATTTGTTTTAACTAATCTCTTTCTCTTCACATATCTATAAAAACATTTGCAGTCATGTTCAATGTTCCCTGCCAGTTTTCTTTCATAATCTATTTTCCCTTTCCTAATTAAGCCCTTTGTCCTCCTCTGCTGGACACTGAATGTCTCCCAGTCGTCTGGTAGGCTGCTTTTTCTAGCTAATTTGTCTGCTTCATCTTGTGTTTAATACTTTCCCTGATTTCCCTTGTTATCCATGGATGCACTACCTTCCCTGATTTACTTTTTGCCAAACTGGGATGAACAATTGTTGTAGTTCATCCATGCAGTCTTTAAATACCTTCCATTGAACAGCCACTGTCAACCCTTTAAGACTCACTTGCCAGTCTATCTTGGCCAATTCACGTCTCACACCTTCAAAGTTACCTTTGATTAAGTTCAGAACCCTTGTTTCTGACTTAATTATGTCACTCTCCATCCTAATTAAGAACTCAACCATATTATGGTCACTCTTGCCCAAGTGGCCACGCACAACAAGACTGCTAAATAACCCGAAAACTATCCCACATACATTCCAAGAAATCCTCTTCCTCAGCACCCCTGCCCATTTGATTCACCCAGTCTATATGTAGATTGAAGTCACCCATTATAACTGTTTTACCCTTGTTGCACGCATTTCTTATTTCCTGTTTGATGCCATCCCCAACTCCACTACTACTGTTTGGTGGCCTGTACACAACTCCCACTAGCGTTTTCTGCCCCTTAGAGTGTTGCAGCTCTACCCATATCGATTCCACATCCTCCAAGCTAATGTCCTTCCATTTTATTGCATTAATCTCCTCTCTCACCAGAAACGCTACCCCACCTCCTTTTCTTTTCTGTCTATCCCTCCTGAATATTGAATATCCCTGGATGTTCAGTTCCCAGCCTTGGTCCCCCTGGAGCCATGTCTCTGTGATCCCAACTATAACATAGTCATTAATAGATATCTGCACATTCAACTTGTCCACCTTATTACAAATGCTCCTTGCATTGAGATACAAAGCCTTCAGGCTTGTTTTTACAACACACTTACTCCTTATACAATAATGTTGACAAGTGGCCCCTTTTAATTTTTGCCCTGGGAACCACCACCTCTTATTCTGTTTATTTTTTTTCTTCTTTCCCCCCTACATGTTGGGTCTGAGTGCTTCCCTTCTCTGCCTCCTGCCTCAGACCCTGTCTATTGGCTTTCTCTATTTGAGTACCCTCCCCCCAACTGTTCTAGTTTAAAGTCCCCCCCAGTAGCCTTTGCACATTTCCCTGCCAGGATACTGGTCCCCCTCGGGTTCAAGTGCAACCCGTCCTTTTTATACCGGTCACTGCTTCCCGAAAAGAGGTTCCACTGATCTAGAAACTTGAATCCCTGCCCTCTGCACCAGTCCTTCAGCCAGGCATTTATCCTCCACCTTGTTCCATTCTTACTCTCACTGTCGCATGGCACAGGAAGTAATCCTGAGATTGTTATCTTTGCGGTTCTTTTCCTTAACTCTCTTCTTAACTCCCTAAATTCTCCTTTCTGTATCTCTTCTCTTTTTTTACCTATGTCATTGGTACCAATATGTACCACGACCTCAGGCTCCGCTCCATCCCTTTTCAGGATATCTTGGACACGTTCAGACACATCCCGGACTCTGGCACCAGGAAGGCAAACTACCAAATGGGTCTCCGCACTGCGTCCACAGAATCTCCAATCTGACACCCTAACTATAGAGTCCCCTATTACTAATGCCCTCCTCTTCTTTTCCTTACCCTTCTGAGCAACAGGGCCGGTGTCTGTACCGCAGGCTAGGTCGCTGTTGCTACCCCCAGGTAGGCTGTCCCCCCCAACAGCACTCAAACAGGAGTACTTATTTTCAAGGTGTACAGCCACTGGTGTACTCTCTAGCGCCCGCCTCTGCCCCTTGCCTCTCCTAACTGTGACCCACATGTCTGCCTCCTGTGTTTTTGGAGAGACTACCTCCCTGTAAGTCCTCTCTATGACCTCCTCACTCTCCCTGACCAGACAGAGGTAATCGAGCTGCTGCTCCAGGTTCCTAACACACTCTTTAGGAGACCCATCTCGACGCACCTGGCACAGGTGTGGACGTCTGGAGGGCTACCCGACTCCATGACCTCCCACATCTGACATCCAGAACAGTAAGCTGCCCTGGCACTCATACATCCCTTACCCTTGATACAACACAAAATACAATATACAATACAAGAATACAATACAAAATACAAAGTACAGTGCACTACAAACTGCTGGAATCTGACTGCCAATCAGCTGTGTACTCAAGTCCACCAATCAGCGGCTTCCTCAAGCCCAGTTAATTGAATGGAACGTTACGGATTTAGAACATTACAGATTTCCGTTCCTCCCTCACCAAAGGCTCCTGGGCCTCAGAAAAAACAAAGCCCCGTGCTCAGGTTTTAAGCTTACCGCTCGCACATCGCACCTCCCTCACCAACGGCTCCTGGGCCTCTGAAAAAACAAAGCCCCGTGCTTGGGTTTTAAGCTTACCGCTTGGACGTTGCTCCTCCCTCACCAACGGCTCCTGGGCCTCTGCCGCTATGGGTTGCCAGATATTGATCTGTTTGCATCCAGGCTAAATCACCAGTTGCCTAAATATGTTTCATGGGAACTGGATCCAGGAGCAGTAGTGGTGGATGCATTCTCGCTACAATGGGGACGTATATTCTTTTATGCTTTTCCCCCATTTTACCTGGGCAATGTCGCACCAAAATAGAGCACGACTCTGTCTCAGGCGTTTTGGTTGTTTCGGACTGGCCTACACAGCCATAGTTCCCATTGGTGCTCAGAATTATGACTCAGTCATTCGTGACTGTCCCCAACTGCAGTAATTTGTTGGTGCATCCAGTAACAGGAGAAAGTCATCCGTTACATGATCATATTAATTTGTTGATCTGCAGGTTCTGACCAGACTGTTCCAAGGCTTTGGACTGTCGAAAAGGACCATGCATGTCATAACTACAGCTTGGAGAGATAGAACTAAGAAACCATATGTGTCTCATATTAAGAAATGGGAGATGTTTTGTTTACAGTCAGATATATCTTATCATACTCCAAGCATACTGGATGTATTGGAGTTCCTTGCTATGTTGCATTTTTAATTAACACTTGAGTTATAGTGCCATTAATAGTGCTCGGAGTGCTTTATCCTCCTATTTAGGGCAGTTTCAGAACAACAACTATCGGGTCTCATCCATTAGTGTCCCGATTCATGAGAGGAATTATTTAACAAAAATCCTCCTAAACCTAGATATACCAAAATCTGGGATGTCAGTATAGTTCTCACACTGCTTCGGCAATGGGCTCCAATTATTTCATTGTCTTTTCAGAAGTTAACACTTAAAGTGGTTAAGCTCATGGCACTAGTATCAGTGCAAAGAGTGCAAACATTGCAAAAGTTACGACTAGATAGCATGTATTCTTCTGCAGATAACATTACCTTTTATGTGTATGATTTAATCAAACAAAGCAGGCCAGGAATGGCCAGAACCAAAGTAAGTTTTAAAGCATACCCTGTTGACCAAACTTTATGTGTAGTTAAGCACCTGAGTCAATATCAATGTAACTAAGAGTCTCAGAGGCTTTGAGACAGCAATGCTCAACAGTCACAAAAAAACACATAAAAAGGTGTCAGTATAAACTATTTCCAGATGGTAAACCAGGTTTTGGATTCCGCTAGAGTAGACACTCATGTGTTTAAATCTCACTCCACCAGGGCGGCATCAACATCTGCAGCGAGGCCGCAGGATGGTCTAAGGAATCAAATTTTCTAAAATTTATGGTAAACCTGTCCTGACAGTGCCAGGGTTTGGGCATGCTGTGTTGGGTCCATTTGATTTGATTTGCTTTGTCTTCATAAATTTCATTTGTAATTTCCCCTGGGATAGAGGGTTATTACAGTTTTGTTATTTAAAAAATGATTATTGGATAATTCGAAGCAATGTTCAATACATTAGTTATTCACTACTGTGTCAACTGAAGCAGTGTGTCGTATGGAATGGATCAACAGCATGAAATTACAGAGCTTTGAAATCTTCACGTAGTCACTCGTGAAGGATAAATGCGAGGTTATCCACTTTGGTGGCAAAAACAGGAAAGTAGACTATTATCTAAATGGTGGCCGATTAGGAAAAGGGGAGATGCAGCGAAACGTGGGTGTCATGGTACACTAGTCATTGAAAGTAGGCATGCAGGTGCAGCAGGCAGTGAAGAAAGCGAATGGTATGTTAGCTTTCATAGAAAAAGGATTTGAGTATAGGAGCAGGGAGGATCTACTTCAGTTGTATAGGGTCTTGGTAAGACCATACCAGGAGTATTGCGTACAGTTCTGGTCTCCAAATCTGAGGAAGGACATTATTGCCTTAGAGGGAGTGCAGAGAAGGTTCACCAGACTGATTCCTGGGATGTCAGGACTGTCTTATGAAGAAAGACTGGATAGACTCGCTTTATACTCTCTAGAATATAGGAGATTGAGGGGGGATCTTATAGAAACTTACAAAATTCTTAAGGGGTTGGACAGGCTAGATGCAGGAAGATTGTTTCCGATGTTGGGGAAGTCCAGGACAAGGGGTCACAGCTTAAGGATAAGGGGAAATCCTTTAAGACGGAGATGAGAAAGACTTTTTTCACACAGAGAGTGGTGAGTCTCTGGAACTCTCTGCCACAGAGCGTAGCTGAGGCCAGTTCATTGGCTATATTTAAGAGGGAGTTAGATGTGGCCCTTGTGGCTAAGGGGATCAGGGGGTATGGAGAGAAGGCAGGTACGGGATACTGAGTTGGATGATCAGCCATGATCATATTGAATGGCGATGCAGGCTCGACGGGCCGAATGGCCTACTCCTGCACCTAATTTCTATGTTTCTAGGTTTCACTCATGTGACTCCGAAGTAAAATAGTAAGATTAAATGAGAATTTACCAGTTTGAAGTTTGATCTTCTTTTATGAGGAGTTACGATGAGGGATTACGTGCCCTCCGCTCCCGGCCCTCATAATTGCAAAGATCATCTGGTAGTTCTAGTCTTCTAAGCCTTACTATATCACTTTGGCTATTTGTTTCTGTGTTTTCACGCCGCTGCTTTGAAGTATGACGCACATGTGCCTGGCGGGGCTTCTTCACGTAATCCCTCATCGTAACACCTCATAAAATAAAGATCAAACTTCAAACTGTTAAGTTCTCATTTAACTTACTATTTTAGTTTAGTTTAGTTTAGAGATAAAGTGCAGAAACAGGCCCATTGGCCCACTGAGTCTGCACTGACCAGCGATCCCAGCATATTAACACTCTCCTACACACACTAGTGACAATTTACACTTATACCAAGCCAATTAACCCACAAACCTACAAACCTGTACGTCTTTGGAGTGTGGGAGGAAGTCAAAGATCTTGGAGAAAACCCACATGGTCACGGGGAGAACATACAAACTCCACACAGACAGCACCGGTAATCAGGATCGAACTTGGGTCTCTGGCGCTGTAAGCACTGTAAGGCAGCAACTCTACTGTTGCACCACCGTGCCGCCCTGAGACAGGTGACAACAAAGTGGCATTGATCAAATTCTAGAGAACAGAGCATTGCAGTGAGATGGGCAAAGTTTAAAGGCGATGTGCAGGGCAAGTTTTTTGTACACAGCGGAGGGTGTACTGTGATGTACTGTCAGGAGTGGTGATTGAGATAGATAAGATAATGGTGGATAAGAGGCTTTTAATAGGCAGATGGATAGAGCTAAGGTATGATGGGCCAAATTCCCCTCCTCCTCTGCTGCAAAGAGTCAGGCTGAAGGGTCTGTTTCCATGCAGTATTACTCTATGACTCCAACCATTCTATGAATCAGATTATGGAAACTTCTTCTTGTGAAGAGTTGAGACTGGCTCATCACCTGTATCCATCATAATGTTTAAAGGATTTTCTTTTCAGCCGTAACCAAATATTGACGAGGAGTTATATATTAATTAGCTTATCTTAAAATGTCTTAGCTTAGCTTATCTTAGCTAAGGCACACTTAGCTTATCTTAAAATGTCTTACAATAAATAAAGTGCATTTTGAAGTGTGTTGACAATCTGGATGCAAGAAAAACAGAACAAGACTCTCACACAGTCAGCAATGTGTTAACGGTTAAAACGTTTATTTATGTTACATTGATTGAAAATAAATATTAACCACGACATTGGGTATAACTCCCCAGATCTTGAGCTAATGCCCAGGAAACACTTTAGTCTAGTTAAGTTTAGTTTGGAGATACAGCATGGAAACGGGCCCTTAAGCCCACCAAGTCCACACCAACCAACAATCACCCATACACTAGTTTTATCCTATAAACTAGAGACAATTTACAGAAACTAATAAACCTATAAAGCTGTATGTCTTTGGGATGTGGGAATAACTGGAACACCTGAAGTAAACCTACATGGTCACAGGTAGAACATACAAACTCCATACAGACAGCACCCATGGTTAGCAACAAATCGTATCTCTGGCTCTGTAATGTTGCAACACTACCGCTGTGCCACTGTGCAGCCCAGGGTGGATTCAGATGGTGCACTATTTTCTGCACACTGTATTGGGGTGTCACCAAGAGTTTTGCACATAAATCTCAAGCCTTGGACTTACACCCTCAACTTAGAGAGATGGCAGTGAGACTGTTAATAAGCCACAGCTAACATTTGAAGCCACCAGAAATAGCAAGATGCTGATGCTTTTTGTATGTTCTAGAAAGCAGCACTGGTTACAGACATTTGAATATATGAAGGAAGCAGCCAATTTGAGTATTATCACAGGCACAAGTACTGTGAAGTACAGGTAGCAATGTTACAAAATTTTGAGATTTTAAAAATCAAGTCTGCAATTTTTTCCATCAGATAAAGCATAAAAAGAAGTTTAATTTGATACCTAACTCAGTTTCATATCTTCAGTATTTATAAAATTATGGCCATTGACATACTCGGAAATTAGCATCTTGTTCCCTATTGCTTTTCCATTGACTTAACTCAAAAGCTGTGATCGAGGACAGCCCATAACTTTCTTAAAAATTAAGGGAACTGAATGAAATTTTCAGTTATTATAGATTGAAGCATTCTGAAACAAATATAAAACATCTTACTAGGATTACCTGAAATTAAAGCATATAATTAGTTAGTTACCTAATTGTAGCTAATTACAAAATTGATCGTTGTGACGGAAATAGTAATAAACACCCAGACTGCCTTGAAAATTCAAAAATGTGATATTCTCAAGATCAGAACTTTAATATTATTGTATTATATGCTGTAAGTCCATAACAGATAGGTAAAGAAATTACAATTTCTAGCAAAAGACCAATTCTTTATGGAGAAGATTAGCTGCTAGCTGGTACATTGGCATATCATAATCCGTAGCATCATCATACTCCTCAGTTGCAACCAATAAGCAACTCTGTACACGTTGTTTTTCCTCAACTTCTCAATTTTGGCATTGTAAACTACAAGTTTCTGCTCTTCAAACCATGCATGACATGCCTTTCTGCCCACTACTTTTCCATTAAGAATGTACTGTAGATCATCACATTTGGAATAGTCCAAATTCGGGTAATCTCTTCGAATGCTGTTTAAATCAGTCTCTTTCAAATTTTCCCTAGTTTTTTCCTCTTTTTCGTGCCCCGAGCATACTCCTTGTTTTTCTGTCACTTGATGATTTCTGCTCTCAATTCCTTCTTTTTCTGCTGTCTGTTCCTCTGTGCTCTCCCCCATGTCACTGCCTTACAGAGCACCTCTTCCCTACATTGCTCCTCGAGATTATCAAGGTAATTGACTGTTCTATTCTTGCAGGCCCGCATCCTACATGACAAATGACACATGGTGGCATTGGGGGATTTCGTTTTCGATGAGCTAAACATCCCCATTATCTCCTCCGCATCAATGTTGTGTGAACTTGCTGATGCAGTCTCCTCCTTCAGTTTCTCAGTTATATCAAGTTCAAAGAATTTACTTTACTGCTTCTCCAACACAGTGATGACAGCTTGAAGACAGTTCCCCATCTTTGAACTGAACTGTGGATGTATTGGTAGCTCCCGAAGTTTTATCAATGTGGCATCAAGATATACCTCCTCACCGAAGAAATCTTCCTTTGTCAATATCAAGTTGTCTGGATTTTCTGTGGCTTCATTTAGGGCAGCAATCACTCCTTTAACCACTTTGATCCTATCAACATGGTCGATCTGATTCTGGGTGGAAGTGTAGCAGCGCTTCATCCAAGGCCCAGTCAGATATTTGCCAAGTAAGCCTAATATCTGAAGTTCTACTTTTGCTTCAGCTGGGTGAAGCCATGGAGGATGGTGCTTTTCAACCCCCCACAGGATGCTCCGCTATTCAGCAGGGCAACAAAGTCATCATAATGTTCTATGAGCTTGCCACTAATATGAAACATTATGTGCAATCTGTTGCCACGGTACCGTGAGAGGGCACCTCAGGGGATGTTCCTGTCATCCAAAAGTACGACAAATCCTTTTGGGTCCCCTTTTCCGTTCTTGTATCAAAGTTTGCTCATCTGCAGTATGGCATTTACTGCTGGATAGTCTTTCCCAAACAAGAATTTTGTCTGAAGAAGGGTCTCGACCCGAAGCGTCGCCTATCTCCTTCGCTCCTTAGATGCTGCTGCACCCGCTGAGATTCTCCAGCTTTTTGTGTACCCTCGATTCTCCAGCATCTGCAGTTCCTTCTTTAAATCTTTAAAAAATTAAGAATTTTCCTCTGGATTGTTTCTGCATTTTGAGGACTGAGCGAACTGATGTTGCGATGGAGTCAAGAGGATGCAAGTGGCAGTAGAGCTCATTCAAAGATTTACCCCACTCACTACTCACAATCCTAATAGCAGCATGATTAGCTGCACATCTGCCACTCATTGTGTTTGAAATGTTGTTGATTATCTTTTGCCTTGTATATTGAAAATTTGCTTCTCATTGAAATTAGTGTAAGTTTTACACAAATTGTCAACTGTTTCGCAAATATGTTGCGCATAGTCCTCAGCAGTCCCACCAGCTAATTCATCGACTGCTACAGAAAGACATTTGTCTGTGGTGGTGAAGTGTACACTGTTAATGTGGGTCTCTTCCTGGGTGGTTGCATCAAAACTCACAATCAAACCCTTTGCGAGGATCATCTCTGCTGTTTGCAACTCAGCAATAGCTCCCAATTCTCGGGCCATAACTTCAACTGCACTGCGTCGAGGAACATGATCCAGATGAAGTCCACTCCACTTGTAGAACTGGCTTATCAGGATTGGAATGTTTGCTGTGGGAGTTATGTTTACAACACGGTCAAACACATGCATCCTTGTTGTTGAGGAGTAACACCTTTGACTTGACAATACTGGCAGTCTGCAGAGTTTCGATTGTTTATTTGAGGACAGGATTGTCAAATTCGAGGCGTCTCACATCCTCTTCCCGGTCCTTTAATTTTTCATGAACTTTTCTGTATTAGTGAATTGAAACAGTTTTCCTCTTTATCTTACTGCCATGAAGCTTCAGCAATTGTCTGTGTGCTTTTTTTTAAGTCTCAAAAACTCTGACTTGGTTTCAGCAAGCTCTCGTGCAAATGTTTCCCTATGTAATTTGGTTTGAGTTCCTGAATCTTTCTGTCTTTTAAATCTATTTGGTTTTGCTTTCTCTTTACATCTTGATTAACTACATGTTTGGGAATTTTCAACTGTGCCCTAAGTTCATTGATCTTTGTGTGATACTTTAGTGTAAGAGCAGCCTTGGATTCGGACAGAAAGTCTAGTCGTTTCTTCAATTTCTGTTTCCTTGGTGAAAGACTTAGAAATTCTCTGCTACATCTTGTTGAAACACTAGATGTTGATTGTATTGGTTCAGATGAGGCAGCAGCTGTCGTTGGCATTGCTAGATTCAGTGGAGGAAGCGGACTATGTCTGTCATCGCCCAAGTCCTCAGTGTCTTAAAATATAGGCACTTGGCTTTCGGCTGATGTCAAGGATTCAGGATCTTGAGCACCAGGCAGTGGACTGTCATCTAAAGAAATGTGTTGACTGCCCTCTGGAAGTTTAAAAGTTTAATCACAAATTTTCATAAATGCTCCAACTCCTGCTCTCCACACCTCGAACATCTGGCAGTGCAGTCCCTTCTACCTCCCAAGGGAATTCACCTCCATCAACCTGACCGCGGTCTACATCCCACCCCAGGCAGACGTCCATCTGGCACTGGAGGAGCTGCACACCATGGTCAATAAACACCAGACATCTTACCCCGAGGCATTTACCACCAATGACTTCAATGGGACAAACCTCAAGAAATCGCTCCCTAACTTCCACCAACATGTCTCCTGCTGCACCAGAGGATCAAACACCCTCGACCACTGCTACACCACCATCAAGAATGCCTACCGCTCTATCCCTCGCCACACTTCGGTAAATCCGACCGGGTGGGGGCAGAGGAATATCTCCAGGACTGTTTGGAGCCTGTAGACTGGGCAATGTTCAAGGACACAGCAATGGACTTGAACAAATACTCCACAATCGTTACAGATTTCATAAAGAAATGTGTGGAGGACTGCATCCCCACAAAAATCTTCTGAGTGTTTCCCAATCAGAAACCTTGGATGAACTTTGAGATCCGCACTCTTCTGAAGACCAAACACCGGGCATTCATGCCTGATGATACAGTAGTCTACAAGAAGTACAGATACGACCTTGGTAAGGCCATCAAAAAAGCCAAAAGGGACTTCTGCTCCAAACTGGAGGATGAGACAGATGTTTGGCAGCTGTGGCAGGGCCTGAATGCAATCACCTCCTTCAAGGCGAAATTACGAGGCACCTCAAATGTCGACGAAACATCACTCTCTGACGAGCTCAATGCGTTTTACACATGCTTTGACAGGGAGAATACTGATGTGCCTTCGCGAGCCCCCATTCACTGTGATGGTATTTCAGTCACAGTCACAGAGGCTGATGTCAGGAAATCCTTCAGAGGTCTGAGGTTCCCACCTGCTTTAAAAGGGCATCAGTTATACCGGTGCCCAAGGAGAGTAAGGTGACGTGCCTCAATGACTATCGACCAGTGACACTAACGTCTGTGGTGATGAAGTGCTTTGATCATGGCGCATATCTTCTACCTCGACAAAAACTTGGACCCACTGCAGTTCGCTTACCGCCACAACAGATCAACGGTGGATGCAATCTCACTGGCTCTGCACTCCGCTCTGGACCACTTGGACAACAAAAACTCCTATGTCAGGCTGTTCTTCATTGATTACAGCTCTGCATTTAATACAATCATCCCCTTCAAGCTGGTTACCAAACTCGCAGTACTGGGTCTCTGCGCATCCCTCTGCAATTGGATCCTCAACTTCCTCATTCACAGACCACAGTCTGTTCGTATTGGTGGAAATGTTTCAGCCTCGATAACAATCAGCACGGGAGCACATCAAGGCTGCATGCTCAGCCCCCTGCCATACTCACTCGATGCTCCTGACTGCGTAGCCGGTCATAGTGGAACACCATCATCATGTTCGCTGACAACACCACTGTTGTGGGACATATCACTGATGGGGATGAGTCAGAGTATAGAAGAGAGGTCGAGTGACTGTCCATATGGTGCCAGTACAATAACCCGGCCCTCAACACCAGTAAAACCAAGGAACTGATTGTGGACTTTGGAAGGAGTAGGATGGGGACCCGCAGTCCCGTTTATATCAACGGGTCGATGGTTGAAAGGGTCAAGAGCTTCAAATTCCTGGACGTGCATATCTCTGAAGATCTTTTCTGGTCCGAGAACACTGATGCAATTATTAAGAAAGCACATCAGCGCCTCTACTTCCTGAGAAGATTACAGAGAGTCGGTTTGTCAAGGAGGGCTCTCTCTAACTTCTACAGGTGCACAGTAGGGAGCATGCTGACTGGTTGCATCGTAGCTTGGTTCGGCAACTTGAGCGCCCTGGAGCGGAAAAGACTACAAAAAGTAGTAAACACTGCCCAGTCTATCATGGACTGACCTCCCTTCCATCGAGGGGATCTATCGCAATCGCTGCCTCAAAAAGGCTGGCAGTATCATCAAGGACCCACACCATCCTGGCCACACACTCATCTCCCCGCTATCTTCAAGTAGAAGGTACAGGAGCCTGAAGACTGCAATGACCAGGTTCAGGAATAGATACTTCCCCATGGCCATCAGGCTATATAACTTGGCTCGGACAAAACTCTGAACATTAATAGCCCATATCTGTTTATTTGCACTTTATCAGTTTATTTATTCATGAGTGTATATATTTATATAATGGTACAAGACTAAGTGGGACCCGTCGGGTCCCAGCATCACACAGGAGGGCTGGTCACCAACGCAATATTCCACCTCTCCACCAATTCCAATATTGCTCACCAGTGGGGGGGGCTTTCTGTTGCGCTAGTATGGGTGTTGCGGGCCAAAGGTACTGGCTTCCAGAGGGCTTGTATAGACATTGTGGGCCGAATGGATTCTTGGGCTGGAAGCCAAATGTTGCAACGATTTTAAAACCAAGCCAAGGCAAACAATTTGGCGGCAGCCACCTGACAACCAAAATCCATTTTGTGAACAGAAATTATTTAAAAAGGCGAGGCAAACAATTTAGCCGCAGCCACCTGACAACCAAAACCTATTTTGTGAACACAAACTCTTTAAAAAGGCGAGGCAAACAATTTGGCCGCAGCCACCTGACAACCAAATTTCATTTTGTGAACACAAACTCTTCAAAAAGTTGAGGCAAACAATTGGGCCGCAGCCACCTGACAACCAAAATCCATTTTGAGAACACAAACTCTTTAAAAATGCTAGGCAAACAATTGGGCAGCAAGCAGCCACCTGACAACCAAAATTCATTTTGTGAACACAAAGTTTAAAAAAAAAGGCGAGGCAAACAATTGGGCAGCAAGCAGCCACCTGACTACCAAAATTAATTTAGTGAACACAAACATTTTTTTTAAATGGTGAGGCAAAAAATTGGGCAGCAAGCAGCCACCTGAAAACCAAAATACATTTTGTGAACATAAACTTAAAATAAAAAGGCGAGGCAAATAATTGGGCAGCAAGCAGCCACCTGGCAACCAAAATCCATTTTGTGAACACAAACTTTTTAAAAAGGCACGGCAAACAATTTGGCCGCAGCCACCTGACAACCAAAATCCATTTTATGAACATAAATTCTTTAAAAAGATGAGGCAAACAATTGGGCCGCAGCCACCTGACAACCAAATTCATTTTGTGAATACAAACTATTTAAAAAGGCTAGGCAAACAATTGCGCTGCAAGCAGCCACCTGATAACCAAAATTCATTTTGTGAACACAAACTTTTTTTTAAAAAAGGTGAGGCAAACAATTGGGCAGCAAGCAGCCACCTGACAACCAAAATTAATTTTGTGAACACAAACTTTTTTTTAAAAAGGCGAGACAAACAATTGGGCAGCAAGCAGCCACCTTACAATAAATAAAAAAGGTAAACAATTTGGCAGCAGCTACATCGAGGGGACTCACCATGGAGTAGACATCCGTTCGGTGTCATTCGCAGCTCAGAGAGCCGTGACCCTCTCGCTTCCTATATAAAAAATAAAAATTATAAAGTTAAACGCTAAAAAAATAGTAAATACCCAACAAGAAATTCATATTCATCAGTTTCGTCAAATCACTTTAATCATAAATGTAATCATCAATTTCATCTAAATTCAATTACTAGATCTAAACATCTATCCGTTTTTTAAGAAAAGGTTAACATTTTTTTAAATAGCCTGTGTCCAAATAGTTTTCACACAAGAATTCACACTATAACATGATTTTTAAATCTTACTGTCATTAACTTATAGGCCAAATGGAAGGAATGTAATGTTTAATTCCCAAGATGGCTTATGACATGATTTTCCAAAAAAAAGACCATTTGAATCATCTTGCAAGTGGGTGTTTCTGGAATGCGATCGATTGGGACATTGCATTTGCAGTGAATTTGAACCCCATCTCAAAGGAAAGACACTGCCGGTTCGTTTGGGGCCCAAATAAAATGTTCGCAACGTAAAATTAGATTAAAGCCATCCCAAGAAGCAAGATTATATGTAAAATAAATGACTTACCCTTTGTTTCGTCCCGTTCTTACAATCCGCCATGTTGTAGGCGTTGCGGGCGTTAGAAATCGCTTTTTATTTTAATCCAATTATTACATTGTCCAGCGAGTTTAAAAAATAAATAAATCTGGAACGGAAGTCCGATCGAATTTTCTTCATCTGCTAGCAGCCTGCGGAAATTCACCTCCAACAAGCAGTACAAAACTGGATTTTAATCCTGCTTAATTACACATAAATTCTATAAAGGCAGTGAAAAAAGACTGCTAAAAAAAAAGACTATAGTGCAAAACACCATTAAAAAACAAGTCCAAGGTAGTGCAAGTAATGGTCCATAGTGTTCCAATAACCAGGTACGATTAGGGTTGTGCAGATCAGTCCAAGAATGTGATAGCTGGAGGAAGGTTGCTGTTCCTGATCGTAGTGGTGTGGGATTTCAGGTTTCAGTACCTCCTGCCAGATGGTAGCATGAGAAGAGTGGACTGTGCAGTTCGCAGGGATCGTTGATCTTGGATGTTGCCTTCTTGAGCGATGGCGCCATCCTTCATCAAGCTTTGATGATTTGATGATGGAGAGGGCTATGCCCGTGATAATGAAAAGTATCGATACCAGCTTTTGTTCCTTTTATCAAAGTATCAAAGAAAGACAAAGCCTTACAGATGTACATAACACAGACATACGTTCAACTCATTGTAGTTTGCACTGACCTTGAATAAAGCTAAGTAGGTTATACCCACTTCCTATGCCTCTTATTTGTGATCAGTAGTCTTCAAGCACTCAAATCAGGCACTTCCAAAATGCAGTGAGGGTTTCTGCTTTCACTGACCTAATGAGCTCCAACTCCCCACCCTTTGGTGAAAATAACTTTCCTTCATCTTCTACCAATTAACTTTAATCTATATTATCTCCCAGTTGAGACAAATAAGTTCTTCCTGTTCAATCTACGCAGCATCTTTCAATGTTAAATACATTACTTAATTCTCCTTTAAGACTTTAGTTTAGTTTGGTTTACTTTAGAGGTACAGTAAAGAAACAGGCCCTTTGACTTACTGAGTCCACACCGACGATTACCTGTTCGCATTAGTTCTATGCTATCCTACTTTTCCACAAACAATCCATGCATGGCAATTTTGGAGGCCCATTAATTTACAAACCTGTACTTCTTTGGAATGTTGGAGGAAACTGGAGCATGCAGAGGAAACCCAAGGAAAACGTGAAATCCCCATGCAGACATCACCCAGGTCTCTGGCACTGTGAATAGAAGTTCTACTAGTTGCGCCACCGTGCCGCCCCAATGTTGTATTGAAAACTAACCAACCACAACCGAGATAATTTCTCCCCTTCAAATCATATATTAATACAACACAGAAACGGACCTTCAGCCCACCAAGCCCATGCCAACCATCAAGTAACTTCTATCCTGTTTAGTTACCAGCATTTGGTCCTTGGCCTTCTATATCCGAGTATTACAAGTCCTTGTCGAGATATTTTAACTAAAATTTTGCAACATTCTCTCAGAATCCTTTTGTGCCCACACGTTATTTTTGTCGTGTGGCATCAATAAATAAACACAACAGCTTATCTGACTCTTAGTTCCAAATGAGATTTGGGTCCACTGAATATGAGGTAAGCTTGGGATTCTTTCAAGTAGGTGCATTTTATTTGTGACTGATTTGTTGCAGCTCCCATGCTGTCCAATATGTTGTGTAATCTTGGATCATCTTCAAATACTTTCGAGAAAGAATGATTGAGTGAAGAATTAGGAACATAAATCTGGCTTGCTTTTTCTTCCCATCAAACAAAGTTTCTGAGGTAAAATGTTATCATGACTGAGATAAGCTCAATCAGCAGAAAGAGACCTGGAATCTACCAATGACTCATTATGGAGTCATAGAGTTGTACAGCATAGAAACAGGCCTTTCGGCCAAACACATCTATGCTAACAATCGTGTCTTTTTATACTAATCCCACTTGCAGTGTTAATATCATATTCCTCTATGCCTTGCTCATTCACATATTTGTCCAGATGCCTTTTAAATGTTGTTACTATTCCTGCCTCTACATTTTTTTCTAGCTGCTCATTCCAGATCCAATTACTCTGTGTGAAAAATGTACCCTTCAGATCACATTTAAACCATCTCCTCTAAACCACCTTCATTCCAAGCTTAATGGACTCAGCCGGTTCAATCTCTCCTGATAACTAGCCCTCCATTCCAGGCAACATCCTTGTGAATATTTTTTGCACCCTCCCCTGCTTACGTACATGTATCCGTGCTGTGGTGTGGCAACCAGAACTGTATACAATACTCAAGTACTGCCTAACTAGTATTTTATACAACTGTAACATGACGTCCCAACTCTTGTACACATTGCCTAGGTCAATGAAGGCAAGCATGCTACTTATCTTCAATCTGTCTACCTGTGTTGCCACCTTCAGAGAACTATGAACTTGTACACCAAGATTATGTTGTTCAAAAACAAACTCAAGCAAAAGAGGATGAGGAGTGATCTTATACAGGTGCATAAGACCATGAGGAGAATAGATAGGGAAAGATAAGCAGTATTTTACCCAGAATAATGGGAATAAAGAACCAGGTTTAAGGTAAGAGGAAAAAGATTTAATAGGAAAACAATAGTGAGAGAGGTAATTTTTTCACACAGAGGGAGGTGGGACATGAATGAGCTGCTAGATGATGTAGTTGAAGGAGGTACTATATCGTTTAAAAGGCACATGGACAGGTACATGGATAGGAAATGTTTAGAGGGATATGGAACAAATGCAGGCGGTTGGGACTAGTGTAGATGGGGCATGTTGGTCAGCATGGGCAATTAGGGCCGATGGACCTCTTTCCATGCTATATGACTCTTTATGGCTCTATAACACCTCACAGGCACTGCCATTTGCTGTGCATGCCTTTCCCAAAATGTATCCGTTTGCACTTCCCTGAGTTAAATGCCATCCACCATTCCCTTGCCCAATTCCCCAGTTGGTCTGTAGCCTGCTTAGACAACCTTCAGCACTTTTCATTATACCTACAATTTTGCATCACATTAAATTACATATCATGCCACCTACATTCTTATGCAAATCATTAATATATATGTCACGCAACAGAGGAACCAGCGTCGATCCCAATGCACACCAAATTTCTCACAATCTGAAATGTCTCACCACCAAACTCTGTCTCCTACCACCAAGCCAATTTTGTATCCAATTAGCTAGCTCGCACTGGATTCAATGTCTCTAACTTTTCAAACTAGCATACCATGCATGACCTTGTCAAAGGCCTTGCTGAGGTCCATTAAGATAACAATTACCTGCATCTGGACACTTACCACCTTCCTACCACCCTGCCTTCATCAATCCTGTTAGTCCACCTTTTCAAAATCTCAATCAAATTCATAAACATGTACAAAACTATGCTGTCTATTGCTAATCATTTCTTAACAATCATTTCCAAATGTAAGTAAATGCTGTCCCTCAGAATTCCTTCCAGTAACTATCTTACCACTAATGTATGGCTCTTTCTCGGTTTATTCTTCTGTTTGTCTTGCTCTCCCTCTCTTTCTCTTTTTCACTAATTAGAGTCATAGAGGCATTGAGTGATACAGTGTGGAAACAGGCCCTTCAGCCCAACTTGCCCACACCAACCAACAATATCCCAGTTGCACTAGTCCCACTTGACTGCACTTGGTCCATATCCCTCCAAACTTTTCCTATCCATGTACCTGTCCAACTGTTTCTTAAATGTGGGGATAGTCCCACCCTCAACTACCTCCTCTGACAGCTTATTCCATACACCCACCACCTTTTGTGTGAAAATGTTACCCCTCGGATTCCTATTAAATCTTTCCCCTTCACCTTGAACCTATGTCCTCTGGTCCTCGATTCCCCTACTCTGAGCAAGAGACTCAGTGCATCTACCCGATCTATTCCTCTCATGATTTTGTACACCTCCATAAGATCACCTCTCATCCTCCTGTGCTCCAAGGAATAGAGACCCAGCCTACTCAACCTCTCCCCATAGCTCACACCCTCTAGTTTGACAACATCTTTGTAAATCTTTTCTGAACCTATCCAAGCTTGACAATATCTTTCCTCTAACATGGTGCCCTGAACTGAACACAATATTCCAAATGCAGTCTCACCAACGTCTTATACAACTCCAACATGACCTCCCCACTTCTATACTCAATACATTGACTGATGAAGGCCAATGTGCCAAAAGCCTTTTTTACCACATTATCTACCTGTGACTCAACCTTCTAGGTTGCACCTGTACTAGAACCCTCTGCTCTACAACACTCCCTAGAGGCCTACCATTTATTGTGTTGGTCCTGTCCTTGTTAGACATCCCAAAATGCAACACCTCACACTTCTCTATTAAATTCCATCAACCATTCCTCAGCCCACCTGGCCAATCGATCCAGATCCTGCAGCAATCTTTCACAACCATCTTCACTTTCTGCAAAACCACTCACTTTTGTATCATCGGCAAACTTGCTAATTTTGCCCTGCATGTTCTCATCCAAACCATTGATGTAGATGACTAAGAGAACAGGTCCAGCACCGAACAATGAGGTACACCACTAGTCACAGACTTCCAGTTCAAGAAGCAACCTTCCACCATCACCCTCTGCTTCCTTCCATGGAGCCATTGGAGAGATGAAGAGATTGGTGTTGTAAGAAGTCCAGTTCATTTTTTACATGGGAAAGCATAGTGGAGGGAAATCATTAAAAGATTGACAAATACGTCAGGTTAAATCTGACAAGGATTATGACAGATGAATATATCTACAATAAATTCATGTTGAGATAAACAAATTTGATGGTAAAGATGCCCCTCCTATCCATAATAGTGTGATTTTCTGCTTTGGTTAATATGAAAGGGAACTCCTTCTACTACGTGGAGCTGTTGTTGTAATTGTTCCTGTCAACCATCAATCATCAACCATACCGCCCATAACATATCAACTAGAACAAAGTATTGCTCCCATAATTACTGCATGCTCCTGATTATCTGGAATAATGGTGGGGAGCACTCTTTGAATAAAGCAAATATTCAGCATACACATGTACACATGTGCATACACACTCATGCACACATACACATGTACACACTCATGCACACATACACATGTACACACGCACACTCGCATACACACACACACACACACACACACACACACACACACACACACACACACACACACACGTGATCAAAGATGCTCAAATGTTATGGGGAGAAGGCAGGATAATGGGGTTAAGAGGGAAATATATATCAGCCACGATTGAATGGAGGAGCAGATTCAATGGGCCCATTGGCCTAATTCTACTCCTATGACATGAACTTACTTATGAATATACACACATACACATATATATGAAGGAACATTCAAGATGGCATAGAGAAACGTGAGTTGTAGAAACAAAGAACTGCAGATGATGGTTAATACACAAAAGGACACAAAGTGTTGGAGTAGCTCAACAGATCAGGCAGCATCTCTGGAGAACATGGATAGGTGACATTTCTGGGCCTGAAACGTCACCTGTCCATGTTCTCCATAGATGCTGCCTAACTTGCTGAGTTTCTCCCACATTTAATGTCCATAGAGATACTTGAGTCTATTAGTGACCAGTACACAAAAGCTCAGTGAACATCATTCTGGAGCAATCGCCCATGAATTTCACACCAAGAGCAACTGCCCATTCTATAATGATCCCATTTTATTCTCCCCATACCTTTATGGTGCGGGACAAATGGAGGAGCCGGCGTGCTATGTAACTTTGTCAGCGCCGTAGGTGGCTGCTATTTGTGTACATTTTGTATGCAAGCAAGGGATTTCAATGTGCCTAGTCACATGCGACAATAAAGTATTCCTATTCCTATTCCTATACTACAGACAATATACAGTGGTCAAACTGCACAAATTTGCGGTGTGGAGCACCTGGAGTAAATGCCTGCGGACATCAACCATGTACTTGGAAGCAGCAGCCTTACTCGACTAGTCTTTAGGGATGGTACAGTGGCGCAGCAGTAGAGTTGCTGCCTTACAGCGCCAGAGACGCAGGTTTGATCCTAACTATGGGTGCTGTCTGCGTGCAGTTTGTACGATCCCCCTGTAACTGCATGGGTTTTTTCCAGATGCTCCAGTTTCCTCCCACAACCCAAAGGCATACAGGTTTGTAGGTAAATTGGCTTTTGTAAATTATCCCTCATGTATAGGATAGCGCTAGTGCAGAGGGTGATCATTGGTTGGCGCAGACCCGGTGGGCCGAAGGGCCTGTTTCCACATTGTATCTCCAATGTATTAAGTCCAATGGTGACAGGATTAATCTAACTTGGAAAAACAGGAGTTGCCAAGACTCAAGAGTGACACTAAAGGTTGGATAAATTCAGCGGGTCAAGCAGCATCTCTGGAGAAAAAGAATAGGTGACGTTTCTTTGTCATATGTACTGAAACAGAAAATATAAATTATTATTACCCATATCAGACATCTGAGCTATGCTTTTACAAAATTGTATTCCCTTCGTTTTGAGTGCCATCAGGGTTAACAGGGGAATATTTTCTTGTATTCCCCTTTCTTGCGAACGCCTATGGACTTTACGTGTTAAAACAGCGGTAAATATAGTCTTATATTCCCCTGGTCTCACATCCGGGAACTTGGCAATGTGACGCTGCGTGAGAAATTTAGAATTTGTTCTCGACAAAACAAGCAAAATGGCAGCCTCCTGCGAGAAGAGGTTCGCGACTTTTGACAGAAGATTTTCCTCTAGATGTCTGATATGGGTAATAATAACAATATTGACTCTCCTCTTTCGGGGGATACGACATATATTGCCCTCACTAGATCCATATTGCCCTCGTCTTCGACTCGGGCAATATGAATCTACTTCAGGCAATATATGTCGTATCCCCCTCAAGGCCAGTCAATATTCTATTAATATTTGCAGCAGTATAACACAGCATTCAAAGCATCGATTGGAGATCCTGTCTTACTATTTTTGTTTGAGTGTTTTGAAGGAATAACAAAATATATTGACAAGGGCAGTGAGAATGGTGCACAGAGCTTAAAGTAAGGCCTCTACGAGGTCCAAAAGATTAGAGGCCACAAGACTTACTCCACCCAGCTGCCAATAATATCCCCTTTATGTACAACTACTTATCACTTGCTAGGCTTTGTCCCACTCCCACAACTCTTCCAACTTTCTCCACCTCAACTACAATCAAACTGCAGAACTGTCACAACTCCAAAGGGTTTCTACAGCTATATTAATAGCAAAAGGATAACGAGGGATAAAATTGGACCATTAGAGAACCAGAATGGACAGCTATCTGCAGAGCCAAAAGAGATGGGGGAGATATTAAACAATTTCTTTTCTTCGGTATTCACCAAGGAGAAGGATATTGAACTCTGTGAGGTAATGGAAAAAAGTAGAGTAGCTATGGAAACTATGAGATTCAAAGAGGAGGAAGTACTGACACTTTTGGGTGTCAGGAATCTGGGTGTGCAGTTAGTTGTCTGCTGATAGCAGCCTGCAGCTCTTCCATTGCTAGCCTGGCATTAGCGTCCGGGGGTACATAGACTGCAGTGATAACAGTCGATGTGAATTCCCTGGGCAGGTAGAAGGGCCTGCACTTTATCATCAGGTATTCCAGGTCAGCAGAGCAGTGACTACCAATCCTGACAGCATCTGTACACCATGAGTTATTCACATAAATGCACAGTCCGCCGCCCTTGGTCTTACCGGAGTCCTCCGCTGTTCTATCGGCCCTGAAGACAGTGCGACCCTCCAGCTCGATGGTGTTGTCCGGGATGTTGTCGGTGAGCCATGTTTCAGTGAAGACCATGGCGTTGCAGACGGCGATCCGTTTGTGTGTGGTGATCCGCAGCCGCAGTTCATCGATTTTACTCACCAGGGACCGGACATTCGCGAGGAAAATGCTGGGCAGAGCTGGCTGGTGCGGGTTTGATCTCAGCCTAGCTCGACAGTCTCCGCGCTTCCCACGTCTTTGTTTGCGGTCCCTGCGCCGCCTCCGGGTACTTCCTGTCGGGGGAGCTGGCCCGCTAGACCACGGTGTCCTGACGATCTCCGGCGGCAGTTGAAAGTCGCTTCTGGGGCTCGTTACGTGGAGACGGCCGAGCTCCAGTAGCTCCTGACGGCTGTACAGAGTCTTCGCTCGAGTGCTCCGGGCGAAAACTAAGTTAATTATTAACAGAACTAAAAAAAAATTGCTAAAACTACGGAGACACAGAGCCTCGCGTTGTGCACGCGACGCCATCTTGGTCGTATCTTCTATAGAGTTTTGTGTCCTGCAGGTCTTTTAGTTTGCTTTGTTTGCACACTCTTAGATATGAAACAACTGCAAGTTGTGAATAAAGAAACCTTGAAAACTACCACTGGACTCTGAGCATTATTAAAAACTCATTTTAAGAATAGGTAATATTTTAACCATATAACCATATAACCATATAACAATTACAGCACGGAAACAGGCCCTCTCGGCCCTTCCAGTCCGTGCTGACCATTTGTTTTCCCCTAGCCCCATCTACCTGCACTCAGACCATACCCCTCCATTCCCTTCACGTCCATATACCTATCCACTTTACTTTTAAATGTTAAAATCGATCCTGCCTCCACCACTTCTGCTGGAAGCTCATTCCACACAGCCACCACCCTCTGAGTAAAGAGGTTCCCCCTCACGTTACCCCTAAACTTCTGTCCCTTAATTCTCATGTCATGCCCTCTTGTTTGAATCTTCCCTACCCTCAATGGGAAAAGCTTATCCATGTCAACTCTGTCTATCCCTTTCATCATTTTAAATACCTCAATCAAGTGCCCCCTTAACCTTCTGCGCACCAAATAATAAAGACCTAACTTGTTCAACCTTTCTCTGTAACATAGTTGCTGGAACCCTGGCAACATTCTAGTAAATCTCCTCTGTACTTTATTGCTGCAGGTGATTTTAACCACTCTAACCTTAAAACTGTACTCCCCAGATTCCACCAACATGTCTCCTGCCCACCAGAGGAAACAAGACTCTGGACCTAGTATTCACCAACATTGCTGAAGCATACAAAGCCCTCCCCCTCCCCCACCTGGGACAGTCTGACCACCTCTCTCTGTTCCTGCTCCCCAAATACACACCTCTGATCAGACGTGTGAAACCTTCCGTGAGGACAGTGAAGGTCTGGCCTGAGGGGGCTGTCTCTGTCTTACAGGAACAGTTTCAGCAAACAGACTGGAGTCTGTTTGCCACCCAGGCCACTTTAACTCCCAAGTGGACATCAACTCATACACCTCAACCGTTCTGGACTACATAAAATTCTTCACGTACAACGTCACTACCCACAAAGTAATAAGGACCTTCCCTAACCAGAAGCCGTGGATGAGCAGGGAGGTCAGACTCCTGCTGAAGGCTCGCGACGCCGCTTTTAAATCTGGCGATGCTGAGGGTTACAGCTCATCCAGGCCCAATCTGAAAAAGGGAATTAGGAATGCTAAACTTAATCACAAACGGCGGATCGAGGAGCATTTCCGAAATAACTCTGACCCCAGGCGCATGTGGCAAGGAATCAAACCCATTGCCGATTAACACTCCCCCCCCAGACAATGCCTCCCTTCCTGACGAGCTAAACTATTTCTACGCCCGCTTCGACCGGGACAACAAAACTCCAGCCATCAAAGTTGCTCCACCCCCGCATGAACAACCCCTCAGTCTCTCCACCTCTGCTGTACAAGATGCACTGAGCAAGGTGAATGAGCACAAAGCTGCCGGCCCCGATGGCATCCCCGGGCGGGTGCTCAGGGCATGTGCTGGACAACTATCCCTGGTCCTCACTGACATCTTCAATCTGTCACTGGCCCAGGGTGTCGTCCCCACTTGCCTCAAGACATCTACCATTGTGCCAGTGCCCAAACAATCAGCGACAGGGAGTCTCAACGATTTCCGGCCAGTGGCACTCACCCCTGTCATCGCCAAGTGCTTCGAGCGGCTGATCTTGGCTCACCTCAAAGCCAGCCTCCCCCCCACACTGGACCCCCATCAGTTTGCCTACCGGACCAATAGGTCAACAGAAGACGCCATATCTGCGGCCCTACACTCTGCCCTGACCCACCTGGACAGCAATAACACCTACATCAGGCTGCTGTTCATCGACTTCAGTTCCGCCTTTAACACTGTCATACCCGCTAGCTTGATCACCAAACTCAGCGGTCTTGGCATCTCCACTTCCCTCTGCAATTGGACACTGGATTTCCTCACTAACAGACCCCAGTCTGTTAGGATCAACAACCTCACCTCCTCCACTATAACACTGAACACTGGCGTGCCACAGGGCTGTGTGCTCAGTCCTCTCCTCTACTCTCTCTTCACCCATGACTGCATCCCTACGTTTAGCTCCAACGCCATCATAAAATTTGCCGACGACACCACGGTGGTAGGACTGATCAGCGACAACGACGAGTCAGCCTACAGGGAGGAGGTCCAGCACCTGACAACCTGGTGTGCCAACAATAACCTCGTCCTCAACTCCCAGAAGACGAAGGAAATCATTGTTGACTTTCGAAAGAACAGAGGGGGCAGACACACCCCCATCCATATAAACGGGACTGAGGTGGAGCGGGTCTCCAACTACAAATTCCTCGGGGTACATATCTCGGAGGATCTGTCCTGGTCCCTCAACACCTCCAAGCTGGTCAAAAAGGCGCAGCAGCGCCTTTACTTCCTGAGGAGGCTCAAAAAAGCCCACCTGTCCCCCCTGATCCTGACCAACTTCTACCGCTGTACCATCGAAAGCATCCTGACCACCTGCTTTACGGTATGGTACAGCAGTTGCACCGTAGCAGACAGGAAGGCACTACAACGGGTGGTGAAAACCGCCCAGCACATCATCGGTGCCCCGCTCTCTGCTTTGGATGCCCTCCACCGAAAACGGTGTCTGAGACGGGCTGGGAAGATCATCAAGGACCCCTCCCACCCTAACTATGGACTGTTTGCCCTCCTACCATCGGGGAGGCGGTACAGGAGCCTCAGGTCCCGCACCAGCAGGATGAGGAGTAGCTTCTACAATAACACCATCGCACTGCTGAACTCGGAGTCCCGACGATAGGTTCCCACATCTGTATTTATTTATCTGTATTTATCTAAACATTGCTATCACTACGTATTGACACTAAACTGCATTTCGTTGTACCCATACTTGTATCTGTGCAATAACATTAAATTTGAATTGAATTGAATTGAATTGAAAAGTTATCAATCTCTACAACGCTACTTCAAGTTCAAGTTCAAGTGAGTTCATTGTCATGTGTCCCTGATATGACAATGAAATGCTTGCTTTGCTTCAGCACACAGAACATAGAAGGCATTTACTACTTACTGGTTCAAACCCAATCACCCATGTTGTGTCCCTTCTTTATTGGTCCTGATCCCAGGGGAACGGTTGGCAATACCTCCTTACCTTTGTCCGGAGAAGGGATTGTTGTTCACAGTTCTGTCTGGGTGTTTATCGATTATAACTCTGAGTTCACAAGCTGTTCTTTGTCTCGGGGCTCAAGTTCACAGACTGCCCTTTTCTAAAAGTTTCTAATAAACTAACTCCAGCAATTCTCTTCAAACCCCTCCACCTTTCCTTTCCCTTCACAGATGCTGCCTGACCCACTGAGTTACTCTAGCATTTGGTATTTTGCCCAAAATTGCAGCGTCTGCAGTTCCTTGTGTCTCCATTCCTCTGTTCATTACAAGATCATGTTAACCGTCTCCGATCAGTCGCTATCTTTCGTAATGATCACTAATCTTCTCTTTAGGTAGACAAAAATGCTGGAGAAACTCAGCCGGTGCAGCAGCATCTATGGAGTGAAGGAAATAGGCAATGTTTCGGGTCGAAACCCTAGGTTTCCTATTGCCTATTTCCTTTGCTCCATAGATGCTGCTGCACCCGCTGAGTTTCTCCAGCACTTTTGACTACCTTCGATTTTCCAGCATCTGCAGTTCCTTCTTAAACACATTAATCTTATCTTTCATAGGTTTTCTTTTCCCCAGTATCTTCCTCGCCACTGATGTTAGGTTCAAATCCTCAAGGCATGGGATTTAAAATCTGGAAGCACAGATATTTACTCTCTGACAATATGGGTTACACCTGGAAGCATAAGTTTTAAATATCTAAGGCTGTGTTTTTAAACAAGGCTGAACGTTTTTTTTTGTGCAGGAAGGAACTGCAGATGCTTTGTCAATATAGGAATGGAAAGGATTGGCGAGACCAAGCACAGACTTGGTGATCATCTTGCTGAACACCTTTGCTCACTCGGCCTTGGCCTATGTGATCTCCCGGTTGCCAAATACTTAAACTGCTCTTCCCATTCCCACACAGATCGCTCCATTGTCAGAGTGAGGCTTAACGTAAATTGGAGTAACAGCACCTCATATTTCGCTTGGTAGCTTACCCCCAACTACCTTTGTAACCTTCGGATTCTCTATGTCTCCTCACCTCCCCACTGTAGTCCCCCATCTGACTAGTTTCATAATCATTCTGCTTAGTTTCATTGCTTGTATCCACTCAATATCACATTCTCCACAGCCAACAATAGATCATTGTGGGCTCCACTTTTCCTTGATCATAGTTGCTGGATTTGATTTGTGCCTTTGCATACCTTTCATTCATTTGTTCTTTGTACCTTTTCATGTCTCTACTTTCCTTCTCCCCTGACTCTCAGTCTGAAGAAGGGTCTGGGCTTGAAAATACATCTATTCCTTTCCTCCAGAGATGCTACCTGACCCACTGAGTTACTCTAGCATTTTGTCTATCTTTGCACAGTTATTTATTGTGTTTTTAAATCTACAGGTGTGGACGTTTAATTTCTGAATGTCCAGGTCTCTAAACTTGCGTCTGTAGTTGTTTTTGATTTCAACGTGTGGGAATTTAAATCTCCAAAGTGTGCTTTTAATGTTCACAATATGTTTAAATATGTGTTTGTGAACATTGTGTTAATGTTCGAAGATATGGATTCTTTTTAGGCAAAACACAACATGCTGCAGGATCTTTACTGGGTCAGACGGCATATGTGGAGGGTAGACAGAAATGCTGGAGAAACTCTGCAGGTGAGGCAGCATCTATGGAGCGAAGGAAATAGGCAAGGTCTCGGGTCGAAATAGGCAATCCTTCTTCATATGTGGAGGGAATGGACGTTGTCCATTTCCTGCTTCAGCCTGAAGGATCCCGACCCGAAACACCCAATATCTCTAACATAGAAACATAGAAACATAGAAAATAGGTGCAGGAGGAGACCATTCGGCCCTTCGAGCAAGCACCGCCATTCATTGTGATCATGGCTGATCGTCCTCAATCAATAACCCGTGCCTGCCTTCTCCCCATATCCCTTGGCTCCACTAGCCCCAAGAGCTCTAGCTAACTCTTTCTTAAATCCATCCAGTGACTTTGCCTCCACTGTCCTCCATGGCAGGGAATTCACAACTCTCTGGGTGAAAACGTTTTTTCTCACCTCAGTGTTAAATGACCTCCCCTTTATTTTAAGACTGTGGCCCCTGGTTCTGGACTCGCCCAACATTGGGAACATTTTTCCTGCATCTAGCTTCTCCAGTCCTTTTATAATTTTATATGTTTCTATAAGAACCCCCCTCATCCTTCTAAACTCCAGTGAATACAAGCCTAGTCTTTTCAATCTTTCCTGATATGACAGTCCCGCCATCCCAGGGATCAATCTCATGAACCTACGTTGCACTGCCTCAATCACAAGGATTCCTCAAATTAGGAAACCAAAACTGTACACAATACTCCAGATGTGGTCTCACCAGAGCCCTATACAACTGCAGAGAACCTCTTTACTCCTATACTGAAATCCTCTTGTTATGAAGGCCAACATTCCATTAGCTTTCTCACTGCCTGCTGTACCTGTAAGCCAACTTTCAGTGACCGGTGTACAAGGACGCCCAGGTCTCGCTGCACCTTCCCCTCTTCCTTCCACAGTTTCTGCCTGACGTGTTGAGCTCCTTCAGCACTTGTTGTTTTGGTCAAGTTTGCAGCATCTGCAGTTCCTTGTGGATTTATCAAACATGGATAGGGATGTTTTTAATACAATAGGATATATATTTTATTAAACCTGAAAGGCGAGATGTTTGTAAAACCAGGAGCATGGTCCTTTGGAAGTTAGGCAGGCTCAGAGAATCTGAAAGTTGTAAAACTGTGAAAGAGCAGATCTTTGGTGCTTGGGCATCTTTGTCGTGCATGTTTGTTGAGGGATCGAGGCGCTGAATTTGATAAAGTGCGTTTTAAAAATCTGTAAGTGCAAATCCCCCTGGAAAGGATGATTTATAAAGTTGTAAAACATGGAAGCGTGGTTTCATAATGCCTTTTTGTAAAATTCCGGAAGTAGTGTTTATGATGCCACAGAGATAGTGAACCAGCCTCCAGCCGTGGGATGTTTCACAATTAATGCGTGGACTCTTGATTCCAAGATTCTAAGTGTAGGTTTTTAAACCTGGAAGGATGGGATTTGAATGCTTTCTTTCTTCTAATATTTGATTCTGGAAGCATAGGTTTATGTTGGTCAAATTGCTTGCTTTTTTTTCTGATGAAATGTTGATTTAATTCTGGGAGATATGCTTTTCCTGCACTGAAATGTGGATGTTTTTATACTTTACACCTTAACATCTGCCTAGGAACTTGGTCGCCTGGGCTTTATTGCATCAGCGGGAATGTTCTTATGCCTGAAGAAGCTCATTTTTAGCACGGAACCAGGCCCTCTCATCTCATCCATGGCGACCAAGATGCTCATCTACATTAGTCCCATTTTCCCACGTTTGACCCAATTCACTAAACCTTTCCTATCCATATACCTGCCGGTATCTGCCTCAACCCCTTCCTCTGGCACTTTGTTCCATATACACACATCCCTCCCTGTGTGGAAAAAGTTGCACCGATGTGGTTAATGCACACTTTATTTTTCCCAGGTGTATGGGGATCGAACCTGGGTCTCTGGCACTGCAAGTACTGTAAGGCAGCAACTCTACCACTGTGCCACCTTGCCGCATAATAGCTCAGGCCCTCAAGTTCTGGCAATGTCCTTGTAAATGTTCATTGCACTCTTTCCAGCTTGACAACCCTTCCCATGGCAGAGTGATCAAAGTGAACACAATACTCCAAATGTGACCTTACCAATGTCTTGCACATAGTACTCAAGAACGGTCCCAACCCAAAACATTGCATATCCATTTCCTCCAGAGATGCTGCCTGTGCGCTGAGTTACTTCAGCATGTTGTGTTATACTACTTTGTCAAGGCCAGTTAAAGATTGCCAATAAAGATTGCCTCCTGAATGGAATTTGTTGATAACAATTCTTCTACATCTTTAACTAAGGATTTTGTCATACTAGGACTGTGATGTTATTTTTTAAAAAATTGATAGGATCAGAAGAAGGGTCCCAGCCCAAAACGTCACCTATCCATGTTCTCCAGAAATTCTACCAGACCCATTGAGTTACTCCAGCACTTTGTACCTTTTTTTGCAAACCACCATCTGCAGTTCCGCACATCTTCATCAGTCATTGATACCTGTTGACTAATGCTTGCACTCATTCATCAAGAATGGGAGGAGCTGCTTGTTAATAATGTCTTTCTAGAAATTATAGGAGTTCTATACCTCTTGCTAGATCTGGGGGTCCTTTGGTGGTGTGGATTTAGGTGCTCATGCACATCTTCAAATTCTGTTCAGTCATGGTGGCGCAGAGGTCGGTCATGGTGGCACAGAGGACGGTTACGGGGGCACAGCGGTAGAGTTGCTGCCGTACAGCGAATGCTGCACCAAAGACCCGAGTTCGATCCCAACTTGGGTGCTGTCTGTACAGCTTTTGTAAGTTCTCCCCGTGACCTATGTGGGTTTTCTCCGAGATCTTCAGTTTCCTCCCACACTCCAAAGACGTACAGGTATGTAGGTTAATTGGCTTGGTAAATGTAAAAATTGTCCCTAGTGGGTGTTGGATAGTATTAATGTGTGTGGATCGCTGGTCAGTGCAGACCTGGTGGGCCGAAGGGCCTGTTTCTGTGCTGCATCTCTAAACTACAGTAAAATAAACTAAGTGTTGGGAGATGCACAAGAATGCATAAGGTACTATGAGGAAACCATTTTACCCAAAGGGTGGTGTGTATATGGAACGAGCTGCTGGAGGAGGTCTTTCTGGCAGGTGTTATCACAAAGTTTAAGATAAAATTGGACAGGTACATGCAGAGGATAGGTTCAGAGGGATATGGCCCAAAAGCAGGCAGGTGGAACTGGTGTAGATGTGGTATATATTAGTCAGCGAAGGCAAGATGGGCTGAAGGGTTTTTTATCCATGCTGTATGATTCTTGGTAGGTTCGATTTTAGTACTCATGTCTAAAGCACGGTCATGCCCACTTTGGAGATTCACAAACACATATTTAAACATATTGTGAACATTAAAAGCACACTTTGGAGATTTAAATTCCCACACGTTGAAATCAAAAACAACTACAGATGCAAGTTTAGAGACCTGGACATTCAGAAATTAAACGTCCACACCTGTAGATTTAAAAACACAATAAAAAACTGTGCAAAGATAGACAAAATGCTAGAGTAACTCAGTGGGTCAGGCAGCATCTCTGGAGGAAAGGAATAGATGTATCATCTCAAATTGATTTTCATTCATTTTACAATTGAATTTGAGCATACCGAAAATACAGTGGCTTGCAAAAGTATTCATACCCCTTGAATTTTTCCACGTTACAACCACAAACGTAAATGTATTTTATTGGGATTTTATGTGATAGACCAACACAAAGTGGCGCATAATTGTGAAGTGGAAGGAAAATTATACATTGTTTTCAAATTTTTTTACAAATAAAAAACTGAAAAGTGTGGCGTGCAAAAGTATTCAGCCCCCTTTACTCTGATACCCCTAAATAAAATCCAGTGCAACCAATTGCCTTCAGAAGTCACCTAATTAGTAAATAGAGTCCATTTGTGTGTAATCTAATCCCAGTATGAATACAGCTGTTCTGTGAAGGCCTCAGAGGTTTGTTAGAGAACATTAGTGAACAAACAATGTTCCTCGGGCATAGAAACATAGAAACATAGAAATTAGGTGCAGGAGTAGGCCATTCAGCCCTTCGAGCCTGCACCGCCATTCAATATGATCATGGCTGATCATCCAACTCAGTATCCCGTACCTGCCTTCTCTCCATACCCTCTGATCCCCTTAGCCACAAGGGCCACATCCAACTCACTCTTAAATATAGCCAATGAACTGGCCTCAACTACCCTCTGTGGCAGAGAGTTCCAGAGACTCACCACTCTCTGTGTGAAAAAAGTCTTTCTCATCTCGGTCTTAAAGGATTTCCCCCTTATCCTTAAGCTGTGACCCCTTGTCCTGGACTTCCCCAACATCGGGAACAATCTTCCTGCATCTAGCCTGTCCAACCCCTTAAGAATTTTGTAAGTTTCTATAAGATCCCCTCTCAATCTCCTAAATTCCAGAGAGTATAAACCGAGTCTATCCAGTCTTTCTTCATAAGACAGTCCTGACATCCCAGGAATCAGTCTGGTGAACCTTCTCTGCACTCCCTCTATGGCAATAATGGCCTTCCTCAGATTTGGAGACCAAAACTGTACGCAATACTCCAGGTGTGGTCTCACCAAGACCCTGTACAACTGAAGTAGAACCTCCCTGCTCCTGTACTCAAATCCTTTTGCTATGAAAGCTAACATACCATTCGCTTTTTTCACTGCCTGCTGCACCTGCATGCCTACTTTCAATGACTGGTGTACCATGACACCCAGGTCTCGCTGCATCTCCCCTTTTCCTAATCGGCCACCATTTAAATAATAGTCTGCTTTCCTGTTTTTGCCACCAAAGTGGATAACCTCACATTTATCCACATTATACTGCATCTGCCAAACATTTGCCCACTCACCCAGCCTATCCAAGTCACCTTGCAGTCTCCTAGCATCCTCCTCACAGCGAACACTGCCCCCCAGCTTAGTGTCATCCGCAAACTTGGAGATATTGCCTTCAATTCCCTCATCCAGATCATTAATATATATTGTAAACAGCTGGGGTCCCAGCACTGAGCCCTGCGGTACCCCACTAGTTACTGCCTGCCATTGTGAAAAGGACCCGTTTACTCCTACTCTTTGCTTCCTGTTTGCCAGCCAGTTCTCTATCCACATCAATACTGAACCCCTAATACCGTATGCTTTAAGTTTGTATACTAATCTCGTATGTGGGACCTTGTCGAAAGCCTTCTGGAAGTCCAGATATACCACATCCACTGGTTCTCCCTTATCCACGCTACTAGTTACATCCTCGAAAAATTCCACAAGATTCGTCAGACACGATTTACCTTTTGTAAATCCATGCTGACTTTGTCCAATGATTTCACCACTTTCCAAATGTGCTGCTATCCCATCTTTAATAACTGACTCTAGCAGTTTCCCCACTACCGATGTTAGACTAACTGGTCTGTAATTCCCCGTTTTCTCTCTCCCTCCCTTCTTAAAAAGAGGGGTTACATTTGCTACCCGCCAATCCTCAGGAACTACTCCAGAATCTAAAGAGTTTTGAAAGATTATCACTAATGCATCCACTATTTCCTGAGCTACTTCCTTAAGGACTCTGGGATGCAGCCTATCTGGCCCTGGGGATTTATCGGCCTTTAATCTATTCAATTTACCCAACACCACTTCCGACTGACCTGGATTTCACTCAATTCCTCCTTTGACCCACAGTCCCCTGCTATTTCCGGCAGATTATTTATGTCTTCCTTAGTGAAGACGGAACCAAAGTAGTTATTCAATTGGTCCGCCATATCCTTGTTCCCCATGATCAACTCACCTGTTTCTGACTGCAAGGGACCTACATTTGTTTTAACTAACCTCTTTCTCTTCACATATCTATAAAAACCTTTGCAGTCAGTTTTTATGTTCCCTGCCAGTTTTCTTTCATAATCTATTTTTCCTTTCCTAATTAAGCCCTTTGTCCTCCTCTGCTGGTCTCTGAATTTCTCCCAGTCCTCTGGTATGCTGCTTTTTCTGGCTACTTTGTACGCATCATCCTTTGCTTTGATACTATCCCTGATTTCCCTTGTTATCCACGGATGCACTACCTTCCCCGATTTATTCTTTTGCCAAACTGGGATGAACAATTTTTGTAGTTCATCCATGCAGTCTTTAAATGTCTTCCATTGTATATCCACCGTCAACCCTTTTAGAATTAATTGCCAGTCAATCTTGGCCAATTCTCGTCTCATACCCTCAAAGTTACCTTTCTTTAAGTTCAGAACCATTGTTTCTGAATTAACAATATCACTCTCCATCCTAATGAAGAAACTCAACCATATTATGGTCACTCTTGCCCAAGGGGGCACGTACAACAAGACGGCTAATTACCCCTTCCTCATTACTCAAAACCCAGTCTAAAATAGCCTGCTCTCTCGTTGGTTCCTCTACATGTTGATTTAGATAACTATCCCGCATACATTCCAAAAAATCCTTTCCTCAGCACCCCTGCCAATTTGATTAACCCAATCTATATGTAGATTGAAGTCACCCATTATAACTGTTTTGCCTTTGTCGCACGCATTTCTAATTTCCTGTTTGATACCATCCCCAACTTCTCTGCTACTGTTAGGTGGCCTGTACACAACACCCACCAGCGTTTTTCTGCCCCTTAGTGTTTTGTAGCTCTACCCATACCGATTCCACATCCTCCAAGCTAATGTCCTTCCTTTCCATTGCTTTAATCTCCTCTCTAACCAGCAACGCTACCCCACCTCCTTTTCCTTTCTCTCTATCCCTCCTGAATATTGAATATCCCTGGATGTTCAGCTCCCAGCCTACGTCACCCTGGAGCCATGTCTCCGTGATCCCAACTATATCATAATCATTAATATCTATCTGCACGTTCAACTCGTCCACCTTATTACGAATACTCCTTGCATTGAGACACAAAGCCTTCAGGCTTGTCTTTACAACGCATTTACCCCTTATACAATTTTGCTGAAAAGTGGCCCTTTTTGATTTTAGCCCTGGTTTTGTCTGCCTGCCACTTTTACCTTTCACCTTGCTACCTAATGCTTCTACCCTCATTTTACACCCTCCTGCCTCTCTGCTCTTGTACCCATCCCCCTGCCACATTAGTTTAAATCCTCCCCGACAGCACTAGCAAACACTCCCCCAAGAACATTGGTTCCATTCCATTCCAGGTGCAAACCGTCCTGTTTGTACCGGTCCCACCTCCCCCAGAACTGGTCCCAGTGCCCTAAAAATTTGAATCCCTCCCCCTTGCACCACTTTTCAAGCCACGTATTCATTTGCATTATCCTCCTATTTCTACTCTGACTGGCCCGTGGTACTGGTAGTGATCCGGAGATTACTACCTTTGAGGTCCTACTTTTAAGTTTATCTCCTAGCTCCCTAAATTCACCTTGTAGGACCTCATCCCTTTTTTTACCTATATCGTTGGTGCCAACATGCACCACGACAACTGGCTGTTCACCCTCCCCCTCCAGAATGTTCTGCAGCCGTTCAGTGACATCCCTGACCTTTGCACCAGGGAGGCAACATACCATCCTGGAGTCTCGTTTGCGGCCGCAGAAACGCCTATCTATTCCCCTGACAATTGAATCCCCTATTACTATTGCCCTTCCCCTCTTTTTTCCCCCCTCATGTGCTGCAGAGCCACCCATGGTGCCATGAACCTGGCTGCTGCTGCATTCCCCTGATGAGCCATCTCCCTCAACAGTATCCAAAATACTGCATAATACTGCATAATGAAGCCCAAGGAACACACCAGACAGGTCAGGGATAAAGTTGTGGAGAGGTTTGATCTGGATGAGGGAATTGATCAGATGATCTGGATGAGGGAATTGAAGGCAATATCTCCAAGTTCGCGGATGACACTAAGCTGGGGGGCAGTGTTCGCTGTGAGGAGGATGCTAGGAGACTGCAAGGTGACTTGGATAGGCTGGGTGAGTGGGCAAATGTTTGGCAGATGCAGTATAATGTGGATAAATGTGAGGTTATCCACTTTGGTGGCAAAAACAGGAAAGCAGACTATTATTTAAATGGTGGCCGATTAGGAAAAGGGGAGATGCAGCGAGACCTGGGTGTCATGGTACACCAGTCATTGAAAGTAGGCATGCAGGTGCAGCAGGCAGTGAAAAAAGCGAATGGTATGTTAGCTTTCATAGCAAAAGGATTTGAGTACAGGAGCAGGGAGGTTTCTACTTCAGTTGTACAGGGTCTTGGTGAGACCACACCTGGAGTATTGCGTACAGTTTTGGTCTCCAAATCTGAGGAAGGACATTATTGCCTTAGAGGGAGTGCAGAGAAGGTTCACCAGACTGATTCCTGGGATGTCAGGACTGTCTTATGAAGAAAGAGTGGATAGACTCGGTTTATACTCTCTGGAATTTAGGAGATTGAGAGGGGATCTTATAGAAACCTACAAAATTCTTAAGGGGTTGGACAGGCTAGATGCAGGAAGATTGTTCCCGATGTTGGGGAAGTCCAGGACAAGGGGTCACAGCTTAAGGATAAGGGGGAAATCCTTTAAGACCGAGATGAGAAAGACTTTTTTTACACAGAGAGTGGTGAGTCTCTGGAACTCTCTGCCACAGAGGGTAGTTGAGGCCAGTTCATTGGCTATATTTAAGAGTGAGTTGGATGTGACCCTTGTGGCTAAGGGGATCAGAGGGTATGGAGAGAAGGCAGGTACGGGATACTGAGTTGGATGATCAGCCATGATCATATTGAATGGCGGTGCAGGCTCGAAGGGCTGAATGGCCTACTCCTGCACCTAATTTCTATGTTTCTATGTTTCTATGTTTAAAGCAGGGTTAGGTTATAAAAAAATATCCCATGCTTTGAACATCTCACGGAGCACTGTTCAATCCAACATCCAAAAATGGAAAGAGTATGGCACAACTGCAAACCTACCAAGACATGGCCGCCCACCTAAACTGACAGGCCGGGCAAGGAGAGCATAGATCAGAGAAGCAGCCAAGAGGCCCATGGTAACTCTGGAGGAGCTGCAGAGATCCACAGCTCAGGTGGGAGAATCTGTCCACAGGCCAACTATTAGTCGTGCACTCCACAAATCGGGCCTTTATGGAAGAGTGGCAAGAAGAAAGCCATTTTTGAAACAAAGCCATAAAAAGTCGAATTTGCAGTTTGCCACAAGCCATGTGGGAGCACAGCAAACATGTGGAGGAAGGTGCTCTGGTCTGATGAGACCAAAATTGAATTTTTTGGCCTAAATGCAAAACGCTATGTGTGGCGGAAAACTAACACTGCACATCACCCTGAACACACCATCCCCACTGTGAAACATGGTGGTGGCAGCATCATGCTGTGGGGATGCTTTTCTTCAGCAGAGACAGGGAAGCTGGCCAGAGTTCATGGGAAGATGGATGGAGCCAAATACAGGGCAATCTTGGAAGAAAACCTGTTAGAGTCTGCAAAAGACTTGAGACTGGGGCAGAGGTTCACCTTCCAGCAGGACAACAACCCTAAATATACAGCCAGAGCTACAATGGAATGATTTAGATCATAGCATATTCACGTGTTAGAATGGTCCAGTCAAAGTCCAGACCTAAATCCAATTGAGAATCTCTGGCAAGACTTGAAAATTGCTGTTCACTGACTGAGCTTGAGCTATTTTGCAAAGAAGAATGGGCAAAAATGTCAGTCTCTAGATGTGCAAAGCTGTTAGAGACATTCCCCAAAAGACTTGTAGCTGTAATTACAGCGAAAGGTGGTTCTACAAAGTATTGACTGAGGGGGGCTGAATACTTTTGCATGCCACACTTTTCAGTGTTTTATTTGTAATAAAATTTGGAAACTGTATCATTTTCCTTCCACTTCACAATTGTGCACCACTTTGTGTTGGTCTATCACATAAAATCCCAATAAAATACATTTATGTTTGTGGTTGTAACGTGGAAAAGTTCAAGTGGTATGAATACTTTTGCAAGGCTCTGTAAGTGCAAATAGAATGTTATAAGCTCAGTTTTACATATAAATATCGTTTTGAAGTGCATTGTTATTGATATATTTGTATCGTCTGCCCTCTGAGTTTCACGACAAAAATATGCAGAAAGATTGACATCTGAGCACTCATAAATTTACCCTGCTTTCATGTTTTACCTCAATATGCGTATCAACAAAAAAAATAACAGTTGCATCCGTTTGGGGTTTGTTTAAGAACTTGTTTCCTGAGCAAGTCATTTTGTAAAATTAGCATTTTCCTACTCAGAACATGTGATCAGCATCAGATAAAGGAAAGCAGAACATTTATTCTAATCATTAAAATCTTTGTTCATATGGCAGCATAAAGGGTCCAGTGGATTTTTAAGTATCTTTTTTAGTTTTTTAGAGATACAGCGTGGAAAGAGGGCCTTCAGCCCACCAAATCGACACCGGCCAATGATCACCCACAAGCTCTGTTATCCCAATTTTGTATCCTGTACACGAGGGGTAATTTATGTAAACCAACTAATCTACAAACATGCATGTCTTTGGAATGTGGGAAGAAACCGGAGCCCTGGAGAAAACCAGGGAGAATGTACACACTCCACACAGACAGCACCAGTAGTCAGGATCAAAGCCGGATATCTGGTACTATGAGGCAGCAGCTCTGGCACTGTAGGGCAGCAACTCTACCGCTGTGCCAATGTGCTGCCCTTTATTCTATTCCAACTACTTTAGTTGAACTTTGTATTAATCATGATCACCAGCCAAGAAGGGTGTCTTCATGTGCCAGCATAAAAGGTCTCTCATAATTGTTTTCCACTACTTTTTATTTGCCCCTCTCTCAAGAGTTTCCAGCTGGGGATACAATTTTACGTCGGAGTCACGTGAGTGACTACGTGAAGAAGCCCCGCCTGGCGCTAGAACGGCATTACGTCGACGCTGACGGCAGAAGCAAGAGCTGCAGAGTGCAGCTCCTCGCAGCAGCCGGAACGGACCCGCAGGTAAGTGCAAGGAAAAAATAGGGGGCGTTCTAAAAAAGACGTTACGCTGGTAGAACCAGCAAAAGTGAAAGTAAAAATTTAAAAAATCCGAGTCACGCTGGCGTACTGATTTAGCCAGATAATAAAAAATGAAAAATGGAGAAGCCTCAAAGGAAAATTTCGCGGGTAAAAAGATCGTCCCGAGGAGAAGCTAAAGAGTCGGGACAAGAGATTAGTGCGGATCCGGTTCCGATACCGGTGGCCGCTGATTCACCCGTTAGAGAGACTATAATTTCTCCAGAAATACAAACCACGGAGGAAAATGTTCCTAGAAAAAGTAAAAAGAAATCCGTGAGGCCCGTGGTTTCTGATGATGACTCTGATAATGAAAGTCCGCCGGATAATAAAGCTATATGGCTTAAAATGGAACGTATGGAGAGAGTGCTCCAAAATATTATGAGACAAGGGTCAAAGTACCCAGAAATTTCCCAAAATGACCCTGAGGGGTTTGAATATCCAGAATATGGTTATGTGCCAAATTGGGAATTTAAAACTCCAGACCCAGGAACAAGGTGGAGGAAGTCTCATTGGATGAAATTCCAGGTGTATCAGGGCTGCAAAAGTCAGACTCTGCAAGTGGTGATGTGGATTATGAGTGCACACCACAAATAAAGAAGAAGAGGCCATATGTGCCTGATATGGCAAAAGATTTTGCTATACCTGAAGGAAGTGGTGAGGCTATGGAAGAAAACCTAGCTGCCAGTATTAATTTTATGGTATCTCACCAACTTCAAGATTCTGTGATGGTTGAAACAGCAGAATTATATAAAACACCGGAAAATTGCACCTCATTGAAGGTACCTACGGTTAATCCGTCTATATGGACACCTATGACTCCAGGCATGAGAGGACAAGAAATAAGATTTCAAAGAATCCTCAAACTGATTTCAGCTGCCATTACTGCTTTTGGAAGGCAAATGGAAGGGTGGGAAATGGTTAAAATCCAAAAAGATACTTTGGGCTTATTGTGCAATTCCTTTTATGAAACTAATTGTATGAGGAAAATTGCGAGTCGGCCCATATTCCATCCAAGGTTTGCAGGTCTGTGTCGATCAAGTGGTGTTCAAGCTCCTGGTTATCTATTTGGAGAAAACCTGCCTAAACAAATAAGAGAAATGGATGAAGAGGCTAAATCTATTAGCCACATGAGACCTTTCGTTTTTGGACAAAAAAGGTATTTTTCGTCAAGGAGGTACAAAAACTTTATTCTATTCTTAAAGAAACTGTGGACAAATCTCCAGTTGGAGGGAGATTACAAATGTTTTATGATGAATGGCTTGCCATCACATCTGATCGGTTTATTTTACAAACAGTTTCAGGAGCTACAATAACATTTAAAGAAGGTGTTAATTCTCCGGTACAAAATAAACCTGCTTATGGTTTCATGTTTCTGCTATTGAAGAAGCAGAAATTAATCTGGAAATTGACAAATTGTTTAAAAAAGGTGTTATTGAAAAAACTTTTGAACATAAACATCAATTTGTGTCAAATATCTTTCCAAGAAGTAAAAAAGATGGTGGTTGCAGAATTATTCAGGACCTTACAAACTTTAATACATTTGTCGAGTATAAACATTTTAAGATGGAAACGTTCAACACTACAAGACATTTGATATCAGCAGGTTGTTATATGGCTACAATTGATTTAAAGGATGCGTACTATTCAGTACCAATACATCGATTTTTTCGAAGGTATTTAAAATTTAATTGGCTGGGACAGCTGTGGCAATTTAAAGCTTTACCAAATGGGTTAAGTTCAGCTCCCAGGCTCTTCACAAAGCTGTTGAAACCAGCTTTAGCACAATTAAGAGCACAAAAGAAAATCATTATGGCTTATCTGGATGACATTTTAATTATCAGTAATAATCAGGAATCAGCTGGAAAATCAGTTTCAGCAACTAAAACTTTATTTGAGAAGTTAGGTTTCTTCATTCGTCCAATTAAATCCCAGCTGCAGCCAGCACAGTCAATTAACTATTTAGGGTTTGTGATTAACTCGGTTACTATGTTAGTAACTTTGCCAACAGATAAGATTGAAGATATTTTAACGGTATGTAGGGGTCTCATTCACAAACCTTATCCCTCCATCCGAGAAGTAGCGAAGGTTATTGGTAAACTAGTAGCAGCATTTCCTGCAGTAGAATTTGGTCCATTACATTACCAAAACCTTCAAAGGGACAAAATAAGAGCTCTAAAAAAGCGAACAGGCCATTTTGATAGGCCTATGCAATTAACAAAATAAGCTTTATTGGAATTGCAATGGTGGATTGAAAATGTCCCACAAGCTGCTAAAACATTTTAATACAACAGCCTGAAGTATATTTACAAACAGATGCAAGTGCTCTCGGATGGGGGGGCGACAGATACATTTACCAGTTGTGGGGGCAGATGAACTGTCCAAGGGGAAATGTTTCTCCAAACATATGGTATTAACTATTTAGAGTTATTGGGGGCGTTTTATGGATTAAAAGCCTATTGTTCTACAAAAAAGAATCTGCATGTACTGATGCAATTAGACAATAAAACAGCTGTAGCATATATTAATCACATGGGTGGAGTCAGATCAGTATCATGTGATTGTCTGGTCAATCAGATATGGCAGTGGTGTATTAAGCACCAAATTTAGATTTCGGCAAATTATATCCCAGGTAAAGACAATGTGGTGACAGACAACAGATCAAGGGTGTTTAAAGACAATACAGAATGGATGTTGAACCCAGTAGTTTTCAGTAAAATTGTGATTCAATATGGGTTACCAGACATTGATCTGTTTGCATCAAGATTAAATCATCAATTGCCTAAGTATGTGTCTTGGGAACCAGATCCAGATGCAGTAGCAGTAGATGCTTTTTCACTACATTGGGGGAATATGTTCTTTTATGCTTTCCCTCCATTTGCTCTGGTTCAGCAATGTCTGAAGAAAATAGAACAAGATTCTGCCACAGGATTATTGGTGATTCCAAATTGGCTGACACAACCATGGTTCCCGTTGATGTTAAACATGATTAAAGAACCATATATGTCAATTCCTAGCAGCAGTGATTTGTTAATAAAACCAGTAACCATTGAAATTCATCCATTACATGCTTATATGAATTTGTTAATCTGCAGGTTTTGACCAGACCACTACAAGAGCTTGGATTGTCGGATAGAACTATTAATGTTATAGTCGCATCATGGCGAGATAGCACTCAGAGACAATATATGACATATAAAGAAATGGGAAGTTTTTTTGTAGACAATCAAATATATCTTATCATACTGTGAACATTGCAAATATATTGGAGTTCCTTGCCGAGTTGCATTTTGAGCAGCACTTAAGTTATAGTGCCATTAATAGTGCACGTAGTGCTTTATTATCTTATTTAGGACAAATTTCTGACCAGAAATCAATTGGATCACACCCATTAATATCCAGATTTATGAAAGGAATCTTTAACAAAAATCCACCCAAACCAAGATATACAGAAATTTGGGATTGTACTTACTTTACTTAGGCAATGGACACCAATCGAAGTTATATCATTGGAAAAGTTAACATTTAAATTAGTAATGTTAATGGCATTGGAATCAGCACAAAGGGTGCAAACATTACAAATGCTACGTTTAGATTGTATGCATGTGGCTTCAGATAACATTGTGTTTTATGTTTACAATCTGATCAAGCAAAGCAGACCAGGGAGAACTGGAGCGAAGCTAATGTTTCAAGCTTACCCTATTGACCCAACATTGTGTGTAGTTAAACATTTGAATCAATATATAAAAGTTACCAAAACTCTTAGAGGTGATGAAAAAGCGTTAATGATTACGCATAAGAAACCACACACAAAAGCTTCAGTACAAACAATTTCAAGGTGGTTAAAACAGGTGTTACTTTTAGCAGGAGTAGACACTGATGTGTTCAAATCTCACTCCACCAGGGCAGCAGCTACGTCCGCGGCGAAGTTACAGGACGTACCACTCGAACACACTTTAGAAACCGCAGGGTGGTGTAAAGAAGAAACTTTTTCAAAGTTCTACAATAAACCTGTTCGCACAATGACAAGCTTTGGACACACGGTGTTGGGTTCACTATAATCACCTGCTTTGTTTCACTATCGATTTATATTATCGATTTTGTTATCACTTATATTTTTATCACTTTGTAATGGTTTCCCCAGATGTAAAAAAGGGGGTTATTATATGTTCCTTTATCATTAAAAGATTTATGAAAAGAACTAAAACTGATCCTGTAAAAGGTTATTTACTCATGTATGTGTTGACCTAGCCGGACTGTCATATGGAATGATTCTACGACATGAAAAACACAAAAGCTTCAAACTCTTCACGTAGTCACTCACGTGACTCCGAAGTAAAATAGTAAGATTAAACGAGAACTTACCAGTTCGAAGTTTGATCCTTATTTTATAAGGAGTAACGATGAGGGATTACGTGCCCTCCACTCCCCACCCTCATAAAATAAATGATCATCTGGTAGTTCTAAATCTATGATGAGCCTTACTATCTTACTCCGGCTATTGTGTTCTGTGTTTTTCATGCCGCTGCTTTGAAGTATGCCGTTCTAACGCCAGGCGGGGCTTCTTCACGTAATCCCTCATCGTTACTCCTCATAAAATAACGATCAAACTTCGAACTGGTAAGTTCTCGTTTAATCTTACTATTAAATGCCACTGCTTAAAAACACACCAAATTGGCCAAATATCCTTAGGGATTATTTATGATTATTTCATGTAGAGTCGCAAGGTCATGCAGCCCCTTCAGCCTAGCTCATCCATGCCACCATGATGCCCCATTCGAGCTAGTCCCATTTACCCACATTTAGCAAATATCTCCCACAATGGGTATCAGTGCAGGATTTTGTGGACCTGCACCTCTCCCACATATAATGTATATTTAGTTAATGGCAGACTAACTAATTAAACAAGAATCTTAACCAAAGCTATATTCTGTATCTTGTTAACCAAACTGAGGAAATAGAAATAGCGGCACATTTGGATAGCAGTAACAGGACAGCAGTAACATGCCGAGTCAGCATGGATTTATGAAGGGGAAATCATGCTTGATTAATCATCTGGAATTTTTTGAGGATGTAACTAGGACAAGCGAGAGCCAGTAGATGTAGTGTACCTGGACTTTCAGAAAGCCTTTGATAAGGTTCCAAATAGGAGATTAGTGGGCAAAATTAGAGCACATGGTATTTGGGGGCAGGGTACTGACATGGATGGAAAATTAGTTGGCAGACATAGGAAACAAAGAGTAGAGATTGACGGGACCCTTTCAGAATGGCAGGCAGTAATTAGTGGGGTACTGCAAGGCTCGCTGCTGGGACCACAGCTATTTACAACATACATTAATGATTTAGATGAAGGGATTAAAAATAACATTAGCAAATTTGCAGATGACACAAAGCTGTGTGGCAGTGTAAACTGTGTGGCGGATCCTATGAGAATGCAGGTTGACTTGGACAGGTTGGGTGAGTGGGCAGATCCATGGCAGATGCAGTTTAATGTGGATACATGTGAAATTATCTACTTTGGTGGCAAGAACAGGAAGGGAGATAATTATCTAAATGGTGTCAATTAGGAAAAGGGGAAGTACAACGAGATCTGAGTGTCCTTGTACATCAATCACTGAAAGTAAGCATGCGGGTACAGCAGGACGTTAAGAAAGCAAATGGCATGTGGCCCTTCATAACAAGAGGTGCTGCGTATAGGAGCAAGGAGGTCCTTCTGCAGTTGTACAGGGCCCTGGTGAGAACACACCTGGAGTATTGTGTGCAGTTTTGGTCTCCAAATTTGAGGAAGGACATTCTTCCTATTGAAGGAGTGCAGTTTAGGCTGACAAGGTTAATTCTAGGGATAGCTGGACTATCATACGTTGAAAGAATGGAGCGACTGGGCTTGTATACACTGGAATTTAGAAGGATGAGAGGATATCTTATTGAAACATATGATAATTAAGAGATTGGACTCGCAAAAGGCAGGAAACATGTTCCCGATGTTGGGGGAGTCCAGTACTAGGGGCCACAGTTTAAGAATAAGGGGTAAGCCATTTAGAACGGAGATGAGGAAACACTTCTTCACACAGAGAGTTGTGAATCTGTGGAATTCTCTGCCACAGAAGGCAGTGGAGGCTGATTATTTGAATGCTTTCAAGAGTGAGTCAGATAGAGCTCTTAAAGAGAGTGGACTCAAGGGATATGGGGAGAAGGCAGGATGATCAACCATGTTCACAGTGAATGGCGGTGCTGGCTCCTGCACCTATTGTCTATTGTCTAATGTCTATTGTCTATTTTAATTCTTTATTTTACTCATTAGACGTTAATTTTGCTAACTGTAGTGATTTTTAAATAAAAGTTGATGCAACCTATTTTCGAGGCAAAGCTAAACACAGAGTGCTGGAGTAACTCAGCGGGTCAGGCCGTGTCTCTGGAGACTCTTCTTCATACTTGGGTGAGGACCCCATTCTCCTGTGTCCAATATTCCTCTTTCTCTTGCACTCCCACAGACAATCATCTACCCTCTCTAGACCTTTTAATCCCTAACTGCCAATGAGGCATCAACCATCTTTAATTTTGCATTCCTTTATTTACTTTAATATCACACCCTCTGAATGGCAACCCTCCGCACACTTTGCAACAACCCCAACATTATCATCATACTCGCCAACGAGGGAGGTGCCGCTGTAGTCTGGTGAGCTGACCTCCACTGTGCTGAGACCAGACGCCAGCTCACGGATGTCTCTTCTTACCTGACCCTTGACCTTGATCTCGCAGCTGAGCACCAGGCCATTATCTCCAGGACGATCTCTCATTTCATCATCTCTGGCGATCTGCCCCCCACAGCCTGCAATCTCATCATTCCCCAGGCCCACACGGCCTGCTTCCATCTCCTCCTGTAAATCCACTACCTCTCTCACATCTTCCTGTCCTGCATCTCCAGTGCTCCTGCCTTTTCCCATGCATATTTCCTCTCTTAAACATCCTTCTGCTGTATATTTCCCCTTACTATCTAAGTTATTATGTGTATTTCCCCCTTTCCCAGATATCTTTTGAACCCCCAATCCCACTAAGATCCACTACCCCTATATACACCCTAGTCTTCATCTCTTGTGTACCCCTTCTTCTTCACCACCTTCTCCAAGACACTTTTCTTACCTGTTCTGGTCCCCATCCCTCACTGACGCCTCTTCTCATGCACCTCTTCTTGTGTAACTCCCCTATCTATTATGTGCTGCTCATTTACATCTTGCCTTTGCACATGCATGGGATATACTGGTGGTACTGCTGTTAAATTATTGGCCTCTAATCCACAAACCCATGTTCAAATCCTGCAAAACAGCAGTGAAGTTTAAATTCCATTAAGGAAATTGAATATTTTAAATATAAACAAGTCATTAGTTACGGTGACTGAAGAACCACTGAATTGTTGTAAAACGATTAACTGGTATAGGCAATAGACAATAGGTGCAGGAGTAGGCCATTCGGTGGTTCGAGCCAGCACCGCCATTGCCTTCTCCCCATATCCCCTGACTCCGCTATCTTTAAGAGCCCTATTTCGCTCTCTCTCAAAAGTATCCAGAGAACCGGCCTCCACCACTCTCTGAGGCAGAGAATTGCACAGACTCACAACTCAATGTGAGAAAAAGTGTTTCCTCATCTCCATTCTAAATGGCTTACCCCTTATTCTTAAACTGTGGCCCCTGGTTCTGGACTCCTCCAACATTGGGAACATGTTTCCTGCCTCTAGTGTGTCCAAACCCTTAACAATCTTATATGTTTCAATAAGATCCCCCATCATCCTTCTAAACTCCAGAATGTACAAGCCCAGCCGCTCCATTCTCTCAGCATATGACAGTCCCGCCATCCCTGGAATTAACCTTGTAAACCTACGCTGCACTCCCTCAATAGCAAGAATGTCCTTCCTCAGATTAGGGGACCAAAACTGCACACAATACTCCAGGTGTGGTCTCACTAGGGCTCTGTACTACTGCAGAAGGACCTCTTTGCTCCTATACTCGACTCCTCTTGATATAAAGGCCAACATGCCATTCTCTTTCTTCACTGCCTGCTGTACCTACATGCTTACTTTCATAGACTGATGAACAAGGACCCCCAGATCCCGTTGTACTTCCACTGTTCCCAAATACGCCATTTAGATAGTAATCTGCCTTCTTGTTTTTGATACCAAAGTGGATAACCTCACATTTATCCACATTACACTTCATCTGCCATGCATCTGCCCACTTCCCCAACCTTCCCAAGTCACCCTGCATTCTCATAGCATCCTCCTCATAGTTCACATTGCCACCCAGCTTTGTCATCTGCAAATTTGCTAATGTTACTTTGAATCTCTTCATCCAAATCGTTGATGTATATTGTAAATAGCTGTGGTCCCAGCACCGAGCCTTGCTGTACCCCACTAGTCACTGCCTGCCATTCTGAAAGGGACCCGTTAATCCCTACTCTTTGTTTTCAATTCAATTCAATTCAATTCAATCTTTAATTGTCATTGTGCAGTGTACAATACAGAGACAACGAAATGCAGTTGGTATCTCCGAAGGGCGAACTTACGAATAAACAAGTAATTGCGCAGTATTATGAGTATATACATCTGTACATATACAGTGGTATCCGTGCAATTGTCTGGTGATTGGATAGTCCGGGGGGGGGTGGGGGGTGGGGTGGAGGCAGGCAGTCATTGAGGTGCAGTGTTGAGAAGTGTGACAGCCGCAGGGAAGAAGCTGTTCTTGAGCCTGCTGGTACGGCAGCGGAGAGACCTGGTGCGTCTCCCGGATGGGAGGAGGGTAAACAGACTATGGTTGGGGTGTGAGCTGTCCCTGGCGATGCTGTGCGCCCTGCGCAGGCATCGTTTACTATGGACAGACTCAATGGAGGGGAGTGAGGAGCCTGTGATGCTTTGGCCGATCTTCACCACCCTCTGCAGAGCTTTCCAGTCGGCGACAGAGCAGTTACCATACCATACTGTGATGCAGTTGGTAAGGATGCTCTCGATGGTACAGCGGGAGAAGTTAACCAGAATCTGGGGAGACAGGTGGACCTTCTTAAGTCTCCTCAGGAAGAAGAGACACTGGTGAGCCTTCTTGATCAGCGAGGATATGTTGTGGGTCCAGGAAAGATCATCGGAGATGTTCCACATCCGTCCTGTTGATATGCATGGGGTTGTGCGTGCGATTGTTCGATCTCCTGAAGTCCACAATGAGCTCCTTGGTCTTCTTGGAGTTGAGGGTCATGTTATTGTCGGCACACCATGTTGTTAGGAGCTGAACCTCCTCCCTGTAGGCCGACTCATCATTGTCGCTGATGAGACCAATTTTCTATCCATGTCAGCACTCTACCCCCAATACGATGTGCCCTAATTTGCCCAATAATCTCATCAATGCCCAATAACCTTATCAAATGCTTTCTGAAAATAATAATAATAATAATAATAATAATAATAATAATAATAATAATAATAATAATAATAATAATAATAATAATAATAATAATAATAATAATAATAATAATATCTTTATAATAATAATAAATTGGGGGTACACTACATCCACTGACTCTCCCGTGTCCATTTTTCTAGTTACATCCTCAAAAAATTCCATAAGATTAGTCAAGCATGATTTCTCCTTCGTAAATCCATGCTGACTCAGACCGATCCTGTTACTGCTATCCAAATGTGCGGCTATTTCATCTTTTATAATTGACTCCAGCATCTTCCCCACCACCGATGTCAGGCTAAATGGTCTATAATTCCATTTTCTCTCTCCCACCTTTCTTAAAAAGTGGGATAACATTAGCTACCCTCCAATCCACAGGAACTGATCCTGAATCTATAAAACATTGGAAAATTATCACCAATGCATCCACGATTTCTAGAGCCACTTCCTTAAGTACCCTGGAATGCAGACCATCAGGCCCTGGGAATTTATCAGCCTTCAGTTCCATCAGTCTATCCAACACCATTTCCTGCCTAATGTGGATTTCCTTCAGTTCCTCAGTTCAGTCACCCCAGATCCTCTGGCCACTACTATATCAGGAAGATTGTTTGTGTCCTCCTTAGTGAAGACAGATCCAAAGTACCTGTTCAACTCATCTGCCATTTCCTTGTTGCCCATAATAAATTCACCTTTTTCGGTATGCTTGCTTTCATAAATCAGGGCAATGAGCAATAGTCCGGAAGTCTTATTGCAGCTTTACAGGTTTTTGGTTAGACCATATTTGGTGTATAATGTGCTGTTCTGGTTGCCCCATTGCATGGAAAGAGCACAGAGGGTGCAGAAAAGAATAACCAGACTCAGAATCATAGAGTGGAAATAGGCTCTTCAGCCAAACTTGCCCACACCAGCCAGCATGTCCCATCCACACTAGTCCCACCTGCCTGCATTTGGCCCATATCCCTCTAAATCTGCAGCTGTACCCGCCTAATTATTTCTTAAATGTTGTGACATCATCGAGTGGTGGCGCCATAGATTGTGGCAGCCACTCCTGCAGTTGTTCATTTTTAGTTTGTTAAAAGGTTTTGTTCTGGAGGCCTTTTACTCTTTTTATGTGGGGGGTGGGGGGGGGGGGGGGGGGGGGGGGGGGGGAAGGGGGAAGGGGGAAGGGGGAAACCATTTTTTTCCAGTCCCTACTTGGGCGAGTAGACATCCTTCCTCTGAGCCGCATCTTCGCCCCCTCCTCGCGGCCTGCCATTCAGATTGGCGCGGCCTTTCCTGCCAGAGACTGGCCAGAGCTTCGAGCTGCAGCTTCAGCACTGAGGTACCATCGCGGAGCGGGGCGATGCCTTACCTGGGTCGCTGTGTGGAGCTCCGGAGTGCCGACTTCAAAATCGTGGCGCTGTGGTCTGCGGAGCTTCCAGCTGCGGCGGGGCTGACTTTAAACACTGCGGAGCCTGGGATCTTTCACCGAGGTCGCCAGTGTTGGAGTTCCACCCAGCGCGGCCTGGGGACTTCGGGAGCCGCGGTCTCCAGTAGCAAGCGGCTGTTTCGGAACTCCAAGCCGACGCCGGAGTTCCATCATTTCGTCGAGAGGGCCTGAAACAGTGGGCCGCCGTAGCGGCGACTGCAGAGGCCTCAAATAGGCCCTGACCACGGGTGAACATAGAGGAAGTGGAGTGAACTTTGCTTACTTCCCTCACAGTGGGAAATGTTGATCCTGCTGCGGGGGGATGTTTATTATATTTAATGTTATATTCTATAATGTTGCGTTTATTTTGTATGCTGCAATGGCAACTCAAATTTCACTGCACCAATTGGTGTATTTGACAATAAATGTCCTTTGTCATTTGTCCTTTAGTCCCTGCCTCATCTACTTTCTTCTGGCAGCTCATTCCATATACCCATCACACTTTGTGTGAAAAAATTACATGCTTGGATTCCTATTAAATCTTTTCCCCTTCACCTTAAACTTTGGTCCTTGATTCTCAGACTATGGGCAAGAGACTCTGTGCTTCTGCCTTATCTATTCCTCTCATGATTTTATACACCTTTATAAGATTACCCCTCATCTTCATGCATTCCAAGGAATAAAGTCCCTGCATACTGAACCTCTCCATATAGCTCAGACCCTCGAGTCCTGGCAACATTCTCGTAAATCGCTTAACTGGATTAGATCATATTTTCTCGAAGGAGAGATTGGGAAAATTTGATGTTTTCTCTGGAGCATCTATAGTATATAAAATCACAAGAGTCATAGATAGGTGAGACAGTCAGAACCTCTTTCCCAGGGTGGGAATTTTTAAAGACATGGGCATAGCTTTATGTTGAGAGGGGCAAAGTTTAATGGGGCTGTGTGGAGCAAGTTATTTTTTAACACAGAGAACGTTGACTGATTGGAACGCACTGCCAGGAGTGCTGGAGGCGGCAGGTATGATGAGAGCATTTGAGAGGCTTTTGGATAGGCACAGAATATGCAGGGAATTGAAGGATATGGATCACACGCGGGCAAATGGGATTAGTTTATCTTGGCATCATGTTTGACATGAACATTGTGGGTCGGAGAGCCTGTTCCTGGGCTGTGATCTATATTATACGGTTTACTAATGCCCCTCAGCAGAGGAGATCCATATTTATCTGGTCTGGATATGTGTGACTTCAGATACATGAATGTGTAGATCTTATTAAAGATGAAACGGCTTTCTGAAAATATTTAGAAGCATCTAAGTGCAAGGGGAATTGAAGATGAGTAAAATCCAATAAGTACACAGATCCTTCTATCTATTTATCTTTTCTGCTCCTGCAATATTTAACCCCGAACCCCAACTCGCCTGCCACTCCTGTTCAACAGCCCATCAGTTCACATTTTACACTGCACCCCTGTACCTTCCTTACTGATGTACTGTCCATATATCTCTATCCTGTGACAAACACATCAAGGCACTTACTTTCTCCCATGGAGAGTGATATTCGTCCACTTATGGTGCACCCTCAAGCCTACTTAGCATACTCCTGAACCCACCTTGTGTCATTTAAAGGCTTGCTCCATTTGGAAAGGCTACTTCGAGACAAGACTTCTCTAAGACTTGGATAGAGTGGATGTGGAGAAAATGTTTCCACCAGTGGGAGAGTCTAGGACTAGAGGTCATAGCCTCAGAATTAAAGAACGTTCCTTTAGGAAGGTGATGAGAAGGAATTTATTTAGTCCGAAGGTGGTGAATCTGTGGAATTCTTTGCCACAGAACGCTGTGGAGGCCAAGTCAATGGATATTCTTAAAGCAGAGATAGATTGATTCTTGATTATTACGGGTGTCAGGGGTGATGGGGAGCAGGCAGGAGAATGGGGTTTGGAGGGTGAGATGATCAGTCATGATTGAATGGCCTAATTCTGCTCCTATTACTTATGAGTATGACTTTATGAAACTTTATGAATCGTGGAACATTGAACAGTACAGCACAGGAGCATGCCCTTCCGTTCACATATCTGTGGCCTATAATAACAAAATAAATCCAGTTTAGTTTGGAGATATAGCTGGAAAGTTGGCCCATACGCAAACCAAGCCCACAACGTCCGTCGATCTCCCGTACACTCGTTCTGTGTCCGACAAGCTAGCGACAATTTACAGAAGCCAATTAACCTACAAACCTGCACGTCTATGGAATGTGGGAGGAAACCGGTGCACCCAGAAAAAACCCATACGGTCACAGAGATAACATAAACACTCCATATAGACAGGGTCAAAGCCAGGTCACTGTTGCCGTGAGGAAGCAGCTCTACCACTACTCCACTCTGCTGCTCGCTCTCCCTATTGACAATAAATTGAAAGGAAGAATATCACTCTACATACCCATTCATTTCATGGCCAATCTTGCCCATGATACCTACTATGTTTCTAAAAAAATGCTGAAAATGTTTCCTTTCAAGATAAGCGAATAGAATTCAAAATTACCTCACTAATGTCATCTATGAACTTTCAAAAGTTCATCAATGATATTAATCCACTGGCATTAATGGATGGCTTGAGGGTGCAACCAATAGTATTTATACTTCACAGCTCCAAGGATCTAGGTTCGATCCTGACCTCGGCTGCCGACTGCATTAATTTTTTCCACTGGATGCTCTGGTTTACTTCCACATTTCAAAGATGTGCTGGTCGGTAAATTAATTTAATTTGCCCCTTGTGCATGAAAGAATTGTATTCAACTTTTGCAACTTTTAAGAAACAATTAGACAGGTACATATAGAAAATTGCAGATATCAATCAGGAATTTAAATTATAATTATATAAACATCAGTTCCAATTTTTTAATTGGGTTAACATGTGACCTTTGGGTTGTGCTAATGTGGAATGTCCCTGGTATGGAACAAGTGATCACAGAGGAAATGCACACCAACAACTACTGCTTTCTACATTCCAGGATGCTACATTTTTTTTTTGTTTTGGGGTGGTGTGGGGTGGGGTGGGGTGTGTGTGTGTGTGTGTGTGTGTGTGTGTGTGTGTGTGTGTGTGTGTGTGTGTGTGTGTGTGTGTGTGTGTGTGTGATGACGTGAGCTGTGTAATAAAATGCTTTTCACATGATCAAAAGCAAAATTAAACTGGCTTTAAGTAGTATTATCTCTAGGAACATCATAGGGAGAATTTTTTCAGCCAGCACCAAGTCAGACTGGGTGGACCTACCTCAAAATAAAAATCCAATATTGACTCAGTTCTGCAGTCCATATTTCTCTTGTTTTCCATGGTGAGTGACTCTTTAATACCAATTAGTCATACAACATGGAAACATGCCTTTCGGCCCAACTTGCCCATGTGACCAAGATGCCCCATCTACATTAGTCACACGTGCCTGCATTTAACCCATATCCCGCTAAACCTTTACTGATTCAAACTTGATGCCAACCAAGCTGTCCAACAACATTAACACATCATTACAATTCCAAAATGGATCAATTCAAAATAATTTTAGTTCAAGATATAGGTTCAAAACACATGATGCAATCATAAAGAAAGCCCTTCATCATCACTGCTTGTTTAGAAGTTTGAGGAGATTTGCATGGCACAGTGCCGCAATGGTAGAGTTGCTGCCTTACAGTGCCAGAGACCTGGGTTCAATCCTGACTACGGATGCTGTCTGCATGGAGTTTGTACGTTCTCCCTGCGACCGCGTGGGTTTTCTACAGGTGTTCTGGTTTCCTCCCACACTCCAAAGATGTACAGGTTTGTAAGTTAATTGGTTTTGGTAAAAATTGTAAATTTTGCCTAGTGTGTCAGACAGTGCAAGTATACAGGGTGATCGCTAGTCAGCGCAGTCGTGTTGGGCCAAAGGGCCTGATTCCATGCTGTTTCTCTAAAGTAAAGTCTAAAATAAACTAAACTAAAGAGATTCATTATGTCGACGATTATCTCTTGAACTTCTACAGGTATACAGTGGAGAGCACTGGTTGTATCATGGTCTGGTTCAGTAACCTGCCCAGGAATGAAGGAAATTAAAATAACTGGTGAACACAGCCCGGCCCAACATGGCTATTAACCTCGGCACCATAGACGTGTTCTATCGGAGGTGCTGCCTCAAAAAGGCAAATCGCATCATCAAAGACGCACACCACACTGACCACTCTCTCATTTCACACCTATCATAGAATCATAGAAAATAGGTGCAGGAGTAGGCCATTCGGCCCTTCGAGCCTGCACCGCCATTCAATATGATCATGGCTGATCATTGGGAACAAGGGATTGGAATCTGAAACCTCTGACCACCAGGTTCAAGAATAACCCCTTTCCAACAACCACAATGCATTTGAATACTACATAACATTAACCAATTAACCATGGACTACCTTTAGTTGTTTAGGACTTTTGGTGTTTTTTGCGCTAGGTTATTAATTGAATTAATTTGTTTATTTATTATTTATATGAATTGTGCATACACGCCTATTATGCTGCTGTAAGAATTGAATTCTTCCATGGTCAGTGCATATGACAATTAAATACTCTTGAAATACATCTTGATATCAGACGGAAGATAGATACAAAAAGCTGAAGTAACTCAGCGGGACAGGCAGCATTTCTGGAGACATGGAATGGGTCAAAGCCCTTCTTCAGATACTGCCTGTCCCGCTGAGTTACTCAAGCTTTTTGTGTCTATCTTCGGATTAAACCAGCATCTGCAGTTCCTTCCTACACAGATTGATTTCAGATGCCTGTACCAGGTATACGCTGAAAGCATCCCATTCTCTTAGTCGTACCAGATAAACAAAGGCAACTGGCTTTCCCTAAGCGGATCATTTATAACACTCTAGTGTGTTCCAGATGATAAAAGATGTGGACGAGTTTTCACAACCAATTTTTAACTGAAATAGGGTCCTGACCAGAAATGTTGTCTGTCTATTCCCTCCATAGATGCTGCCTGTCTAGCTTTCCTCCAGCACCATGTGTTTTACTGGAGATTACATCAGCTGCAGTTCATTGTGCGTCCTCCGGCATTTTGCCAGATTTTTAATATTTGTCCAAATCCAGCTTCATGCACTCCACCAGGTTAAACTTTAATGTTAAATCTGTAAACATTGCATGATGAGTATATCCAGCTACATTTTTGCATCTAGTTTGGATTTCTGTAGTATTTAGTCTTTGTCTCTCATGTTTAACGGTGAGAAGGCCCTTCATTTAACAAAATTTATTAAGCTAATTAATCTCCACTTTACAACTGTGAATTGGTAGATTTGAACCTGTGACTTCACAATAGTTGCAGTTTGCTCTTTTGATAGCTCCTTTGTCATGTTTCCACCACCAGGGGCTTTTCCAGAAGAATCTGTTGGTGTTGTCTGATCCAGATCATTAAGGTATCTTTCTTTTCCATTGACCTTCTGAGCATTTCCTACGCTTTGCTTTCATTATAAACTGGGGCCAGTGCCAGCAAAGAATGATCACGAGTCTAAAGTTAACAATGCTGCATCACTCACACAAACATCGTACCATTACATTTGTTTGAGAAGCAAGATTAGGAGAGTAAGGGCTAACAGCATTTTATTTGTTAAAGGGACATTAAGTACCAGGGAATGGTGATGGCCATGTCTTTTCATGATTCATCTTACAATAAAATCACATAGCACAGAGACATGGTCTGAAGAAACGTTGTGCATTCCTTCCCTCCAGAGATGCTTCCTGTCCCGCTGAGTTACTCCAGCATTTTGTGTCTATCTTCGGTTTAAACCAGACTCTGCAATTCCTGCCTACGCAGAGACTATTTATGTGGTGGCACTGAATCTACGACAGTCTAGGTGAGTCCTGTTGCTATCCTTCTTCCACCAGTTCTCAATAATAACCTTTCCAGCATCTATACAATCCTCTTTGAATTCCTACTGAAATTGCACCCACGATTTCAGGCAGGGTATCCAAATCTTAGCAACTCAATACATAACTAGTTTTTGTTAATGTATCAGTCCTGTTTGTTTATTGCAAAATCCTGTTGATTTCAGATGCCTGCATCAAATATCCTCTCAAAGCATCTCTGGGCTAAAGAGAATAATCCAGTTTATAAAATTCTAGTTAAAGAAAATTTCTCGCTTAATTCAATGAATGATTCAATGATAATTTATTGTCACATGTACCTTTTTACAGTGAAATGCTTGTTTCCCATACAACCCAGTAAAATCATAGACCAGACCTCACCTAGGCAGTACACAAGTATCACCACATTTCTGGTGCTGACAGTTACAAAAGTTCACCAAACAGTCCTATCTTCTGCCTGCCGCTCCACGTGGCAGCAGGCGGCCCCCTCATCAGGTTCCCCCTTCATTCTCTGCGCCCCTCTATGCTCTCGGTGCCCCCCACCCCCACCTTCCCTTACTCTAGGAGACTTGTTATTCTTGAACATTTTTTTAATAAAATATTAACGTGGAAAACATTCGGAAATTCCCAAATCATCTCCTTTCCAAATAAGAAAGGAAGTGGTGAAACAAAATTCCATTCACTCAGTGCGATTTAATGGCCAAAAGTTAACATTAGGATGCTCAATTTGCTCTCTCACTTTGAGGAAATAAATATTATCAGTAACAGAAAACATTCATCTCCTGAAATTCTTGGCAACATTCACAATGTTTACGCAAATTTCCATGAGATCAAACACCCCAAGCAGCTTTAGAGCAATAGGATATTGCAGCAGAGTTCAATTAATGGCATGAACAACCCACACATCTGGTCAAGAAGAATCCCAATAAAAAGTTTGAGCCCTTGGATCAGGTAAAACATAATTACACTAGGGGCAATGTGATTCCTACAAAGTATTTAATCGGTTTTAAAACACTTTGGGATATTCAGAGGTCATTAAACAATCTAACAAAACATTTCCTCATTCTACAGTGGCGCATCATCAGGGTCCTGTGTTCGATCCTGACCTCGGATGCTGTCTATGCAGAGTTTGTATATTCGCCCTGTAACAGCATGGGTTTCCTCTTGGCGCTCCGGTTTCCTCCCACATTCCAAAGACATGTAGGTTTGAAAGTTAATTGGTTTTCATTAATATGCTCCTAATGTGTGGAAGAGAACTAGCGTAGGGGTGTTCGATGACCTGTGAGGACTCAGTGGGCTGAAGGGCCTGTTTCCAGGCTGAATCCCTCAACTCTAATGTTAACAGTGCCAATTATTTCAGGAGTTGAATGTTTTCTTGTACTATTAACAATATTTAATTGTAGCTATACAAAGCTGAAGTTGTAATTAATGGACGTTTGAGTTTCATTAATCGAACAAAGAAGGTAGAACAGTACAGCACAGGAATGATCCCCTTGGCCCACAATCTTTGTGCTGAACCTGATGCCTACCTGAAGTAATCTCATCTGCCTGCACATGATTCATATTCCTCTATTCCCTGCTCTATCCAAAAGCCTCTTAAAAAATTACTATTGTATCTGCCTCCACTATCACCCCAGGCACTGCGTTCCAGGCCTCCTCCACCCTCTAAACACTAATCATTTATTACTTTTATTGGAAAGCAGTGACAGGATCGGTCAAAGTCAGCATGGATTTATGAAGGGGAAATCATGCTTGACTAATCTTCTGGAATTTTTTGAGGACATAACAAGTAGAATGGATAAGGGAGAGCCAGTGGATGTGGTGTATCTGGACTTTCAAAAAGCCTTTGACAAAGTCCCACACATGAGATTTAGAGATTAATGTACAAAATTAGGACACATGGAATTGGGGGTGGAGTATTGACATGGATAGAGAACTGGTTGGCAGACAGGATGCAAAGAGTGGGAATTAATGTAACAGGTCCTTTTCAGAATGGCAGGCAGTGACTAGTGGGGTGTCACAAATCTCTGCTGGGACCACAGTTATTTACAATCTATATTAACGGTTTAGATGAGGAAATTAAACATGACACCACCAAGTTTGCGGATGACACAAAGCTGGGTGGCAGTGTGAGCTGCGAGGAGAATGCTATGAGGCTGCAGAGTGACTTGGACAGGTTGAGTGAGTGGGCAGATGCATGGCAGATGCAGTATAATGTTGATAAAGGTGAGTTTAGTCACTTTGGTGGCAAGAACAGGAAGGCAGATTATTATATGAATGGTGTCAGATTAGGAAAAGGGGAGGTGAAACGAGACCTAGGTGTGCTTGTACATCAGTCATTGAATGTAGGCTTGGAGATAGAGGAGGCAGTGAGGAAAGCTAATGGCATGTTGCCCTTCATTGCGAGAGAATTTGAGTTTAGGAGCAAGGAGGTTCTACCGCTGTTGTACAGGGTCCTGGTGAGGCCGTACCTGGAATATTGTGTGCAATTTTGGTCTCCTAATTTGAGGAAGGACATTATTGCTATTGAGGGAGTGCAGTGTAGGTTCACCAGGTTAATCCCGGGATGGCAGGACTGACATATGATGAAAGGATGGGTTGACTAGGTTTGTATTCACTGGAATTTAGAAGCATGAGGGGGGGGGGGGGGGGGATCTTATAGAAACATATAAAATTCTTAAAGGATTGGACAAGCTAGACGCAGGAAAAATGTTCCTGATGCTGGAGGAGTCCAGAACCAGAGGGTCACAGTATAAGAATAAAGAGTAAGGACTGAGATGAGGAAAAACATTTTCACTCAGAGAGTAGTGAATCTGTGGAATTCTGTGTCACAGAAGGCAGTGGAGGCCAATTCACTGGATGTTTTCATGAGAGTTAGATTTATCTCTTAGGGCTAAAGGAATCAAGGGATATGGGGAAAAAGCAGGAACGGGGTACTGATTTTAGATGATCAGCCATGATCATATTGAATGGTGGTACTTCTGCACCTATTTTTCTATGTTTCTATGTATCTTTACACTGTGGATGGCTTGATTGTAATTATGAATAGTCTTTCCTCTGACTGAAAAGCATGCAACAAAAAAGCTTTTTACTGTAACTCAGTACATGTGGCGATAAACCAAACAAACAAACAAAAGTAAAAAAACTCCACTGGTCACTGACCAGTCAGAATATCAACGTTCCACCATGACTACTGTCTTCTATGAATAAGTCAGTACCAAATGACCAAGTCATTGTGAATCCCTTACATCTTAATCTTCTGGATCAGCTTGGCATTTAAACGACTCCCACGTGATCTGTAGATTTGCGGATTAACAAATGATCCCAATCTACCTTCTTTAGATCCTGCCAATGGACATTGTAATCTGCATTGCTCTAATTCAGTATCTTCCCCCAACATCCAGACCTGTCCCTATTGAAAACGATCTTCAAACTTATAGAGTTGTAACCATGTTCCCCAAATTCTTCTTCTTCCACTGCAACATCATTCACCGGACCAGGTTTGCTTTCCAATACAAGGTCCAGTATGGTCTCTCCTCATGTGCTCGAGGAATAGTTTGATATTAGACAGGTACATGGATAGAACAGGTTTGGAGGGATATGGACCAAGTGCAGGAAAGTGGGACTAGTGTAGCTGGGACATTGTTGGCCAGTGTGGGCAAGTTGGGCCGAAGGGCTTGTTTCCACAATGTACCACTCTAAGACTCTATGATTAGTTTAATAAAGCAAATCTCTTCCAAATTACTAGCCAGCAGGAATGTTAGCCATGGAGATTATTCAAAGTACTTCTCCAAGGATGCTCAAAATTCATCAATTGATATTCATGCACGTGTGGTGCAACCTGATTCGTATTGTCTTTATGTAATAACAATAAACTGCAGATGCTGGTATACACCAAAGAAAGACACAAAATGCTAGATTAACTCATGGAATCATCTCTTAGTTCGATCACACTATCACACTGACACCCATGTCCCATGTCTACTGTCCTGTCCACTGTCACCAAATGCAAGGAATTTATGTACCGTCCCCCTACCAGCTGCACCATACTCTTCCAACATTTATGAAGCATCTGGATGAACACTTGAATCACCAATACATTGCTCATGCTGGGCTGAAATACCTGTTTCTCTGATGTATAAATCTATGACCATGAAGGCCAATTAAGCAAGATGGTTCATTGTCAGTCATGGTCCTTGAGTACTTTCTGGGAGTGATGAAGGACCAGAATGATTACACCATGGAGAAACAAGGAATGGCAGATACTTCAGTCTTGACCAAAACACAAAATGCTGGAGAAACTCAGCAGGTCATTTGGATGAGAACATGCATGGCAAGATTAGCAAGTTTGCAGATTATAAAAAAGTGGGTGGTTTTGCAGATAGTGAAGATGGTTGTGAAAAATTGCAGCAGGATCTTGATCGATTTGCCAGATGGGCTGAGGAATGGATGATGGAATTTAATACAGAGAAATGTGAGGTGTTGTATTTTGGGAAGTCTAACATGAGCATGACCTACACAGTGAATGGTAGGGCTCTGGGGAGTGTTGTAGAGCAGAGGGAGCTAGGAGTGCAGGTGCATGGTTCCTTGAAGGTGGAGTCGCAGGAGATCAGGTGGTCAAAAAGGCTTTTGGCACATTGGCCTTCATCAATCAGAGTATTGAGTATAGAAGTTGGGAGGCCATGTTGCAGCTGTATAAGACGTTGGTGACACCGCATTTAGAGTATTGTGTTCAGTTATGGGCACCATGTTATCGAAAATATGTTGTCAAGCTGGTACAGAGAAGATTTACGAGGATGTTGCCAGGACTAGAGGGTGTGAGCTAGAGAGAGAGAGAGGTTAAATAGGCTGGGTCACAAAGTGCAGGAGGATAAGGGGAGATCTTATAGTGGTGTATAAAATCATGAGAGGAATAGATTGGGTAGATGCACAGTGTCTTTTGCCCAGAGTAGGTGAATCGAGGACCAGGGAATATAGGTTTAAGGTGAAGGGGAAAAGATTTAATAGGAATCTGAGGGGTAACTTTTTCACACAAATGTGGGTGTATGGAACAAACTGCCAGAGGAGGTAGTTGATGCAGGGACTATCCCAACATTTAAGAAACAGTTGGACAGGTACATGGACAGGACAGGTTTGGAGAGATATGGATCAAACATGGGCAGATGGGACTGGTGTAGTTGGAACATGTTGGTCAATGAGGGCCTATTTCCACTCTATCACTTTATGACTAAGCAGCATCTGTGAATGGATTTGATAGGCTACGTTTCGGTTTGGGACCTTTCTTCAGAATACACCAAAGTTATCTGATAAACGTCATGTAGAGTATGACATTTAAAATAAACTATAGATGCTGGAAATAAAAGAGGAAGCACTAGAAACAATCTATCAGGTCAGGCAATACTATCAACTTTGTTTCTCTTGCCTCAGCAACTTTCCGACATGTTGAGTCTTGTTGGTGAAAGCGGGGATTACTTTTTCTCATCTTTACAATACACACATGAATCCCTGTTTTCTGTAGCCTCTGGGCTTCTCTATTTCCATTATTACCAGATGCCTGGAGAAAAGGAATAGGTGACTGTTCAAGTCGAGACCCTTCTTCAGACTGAGAGTCAGGGGAAAGGGAAACGGGACATATAGATGGTGATGTAGAGAGAGATGTGGAACGAATGAATGAAAGATATGCAAAAAACTAACGATGATAAAGGAAACAGGCCAACATTAGCTATTTGATTGGTAAGAACGAGTGCAGGTAATGAGACTCAACAAGATGACTGAAGCTGGTGTGACTTGGATGGGGGAGGGATGGAGAGAGAGGGATTGCAGGGGTTACATAAATCAATATTCATACTACTGGGTTATAAGCTGCCCAAACAAAATATGAAATGCTGTTCCTCCAATTTGCGTTTAATTAAATGCTAGACATATATTGATACAATTTAAGGTATTACACAGATTACATTATTCAAAAACGAAATTAAATAGAATTTATCCTAACATTTCTTCTATTTGTGATAAATGTCAGAACTTGGAAGCTAACTTAACGCATAGTTTTGTAACATGTATAAAACTCAACTATTATTGGACAGAAATCTTTAGAGTTATCTCTGAAGTTCTTAAAAGAATTGGACCCAGATCCAAAATTAATAATATTAGGAGTTCCGGATTCAAATCTAATATTAACAGTATTAATATTAATATTAACAGTAAACCAAAGAAATTTCTTGGATTACTGTTTGATAATAGGGAAAAAATTAATATTGAAATTTTGGAAGGGAACATTATCCCCCACAATTAAAATGTGGACAGTGGAAATGTTGGAGACATTGCATTTGGAAAGAATCAAATTTGTCCTAATGGACAAATACGAACTCTTTGAACAGATATGGTCTCCATATACAGAATATTTGAAGGGGTAGCTGTTCTTGGCATCACAACTCAATGGGTACCCGGCAGGATTAGATGAAAATAATTCTTTTTTTTTTTGGATTTGTATGCATGTCTCAATTGATATCGTTATTTGTAATTGTGTTATTCACTATTAAGATGTATACTGTAACCTTTTTTTCTTTTTTTCTTTTTTTTCTCTTCTCTTTCTCTCTCTATATAATCAAAATTATTATTTAATCACTATTTTTATTGATTAAAATCTATTCTTTTCTTTTTCTACTTTCTAAAAAATAGAAGTTTATAAGAATTATTTGTAACATCCGTATACTTATTGAAATAAGTTGGTTGTGTATTTGAAAAGTTGTTATACCATTGTTATGATGGATTACTTCTAATAAAAATATTATTAAACAATTTGCGTTTAGCCTCACTCTGGCAATGGAGGAGGCCTAGGACAGAAAGGTCAGTGTGGGAATGGGAAGGGGAAATAAAATGTCTGGCAAACCAGAGATTGCGTAGGTTCAGGCAGACTGAGCGAAAGTGGTCAGTGAAACAATCACCCACTGTTTCACTGAACCTACCTGATAGTGCGTGGTCATTTCGATCATTGTTTCATATTGGCACTTAAGAGGTTTTTAGAGAGGCACATGAACATTTATGGAGTGGAGAGATATGGAGCATGTACAGGCGGAGGAGATATGTTTAACTGAGCATCATGTTCAAACACAGATAGCAGGTGGAAGGGCCTGTTCTTTTGCTGTACTGTTTATGTTCTGAATCTAGCGTTAAAAGATAATTTGACCCACATTTTATCTCTTGAGGAGAAAGCGCGTGATTGGTGACTACACCCTAAATGGTGCTGCAAAGTAACTGACAACATCTCTCCTTGCTTAACCTTTCTCCACCTTCAGGTATCTTCTTCTATACATGCATTCTGCCTATACCATTTCTGGAACCAACATTTACTGGTGCATTATTGGGTGTAACCTAATTATTAGCTATGTATGTTTATAATGACATATAACATGGATATGGAACCATATAGCACAGGAACAGGCCCTTCAGCCCACAAGGTCTGTGCTGAACATCATCCTAAAACAAACTCTTATCAGCCTGTAAATAATCTGCATCCATGTGCTAATCTAAAAGCCTCGTAAACTACATAATCGTACCTGTCTCCACCTCTAGTCCTGGCAGTGTATTCCAGGCACCCATCAGCAACTGTGTACAATACTTGCCCCGCACATCACCTTTAAACTTTGCCCTTCACATGTTAAAGTTATGTTCTCTAGTATTTGATACTTTAATCCTGGGGGAAAGGTTATGACTGTCTACCATATCTGAGCCTGACATAATTCTATATACTTAATCTCTTTTCCGAAGGTTGTATAAAATCAGTATAAGCTTTAGCTTTAGAGATACAGTGCCAAAACGGGTCCTTCGACCCACTGACCAGAGATCACGCAGATCAGTGATCACATTGTCCCTAGTAGGTAAGAAAGTTAATTTTACAACTTTACCAAAGCCAATCAACCTACAAGCCTGTATGTCTTTGGAGTGTGGAAGGAAACCGGACCTCCCGGAGGAAACCTACACAGGCACAGAGAGAACATACAAACCCTGTACAAACAGCACCTGTAGTCAGGGTCAAACCTAGGTCACTAGCACTATAAGGCATCAACTATACCGCTAGACCACTTTGCTGCCCCTACCATGGTCACAGGCCCTTTGGCCCCACCGAGTCCATGCTTTTGGTCCACTGTGCTGCGCATAGATCTGCTCAATAATGTGGCATTTTCACCAAAATTGCTTTTTTTCTGTTCTCATCTTTATGAACTATATAGTTGTAGAGTTCAATGTTCACTGCTCTTTGCAATGTTTGCAATTCTGTTGTAACCCAGGTAGTTCAACATTGCTGTGACTGGTCTGCACTAGTCAATTTGTCTGCAATTGACTTGAGGTCATATTAGTTACACACGATAGCATTAAACAAACAAAGTTAGCTAGCTTACCCAAAATAAACTCTTCTGTTGGAACTATGTTAATGGATAACAATGCATGCTTTACGCAGCGGTCTTAAATCCAAATTAATATGCAATATCTTGGTGAAATAAATCCATTCCTCTCGCTTCAAGGAAGCTTTCAAGACAACCTATCTTCAAGCGGCAGTGATCGGTTTAAATAGCTGTGAGGCTCTTAATGCTCATCTTTAAAAGCTGAACAATGAAGTGGTCAGATTTAATCAGGGTTTTTTCTATGGTATAATGTTTTGTAATAGGGAGCAGGCAGAGATAAAGAAGGTTGGTAACAATGTTAGTTATAAACATTTGTAGCAATTCTGTTACAGAATTATGTTTATTGAGCTATTCTATCTTGATAAACAGGGATCACCAGTAAAAATATAGGATGGCACATTGGTGATGCATATGGCTCAAGCAACTTAGGCAGATTTCCCCTGGGTGCTCCAGTTTTCTCCCACATCCAAAAGGTGAGCTGGGTTAATAGCTTAAACCCCTGTCTCACTGTGCGAGTTGGCCCACGAGTGACCCCGAGTTTTCACTCGTGGTGATCACGTAGCGGGAACGTCGGAACTCGCACGAGCAACTTATCGACTCGTGGCGCTAACGGCAGGTACTCGGGAAACTTGTTAACTCGTGAAAAAAATCAAACATGTTTGATTTTTTCCACGAGTCAAATTAACTGTTCAAGTGTAAAATGGAAACATTTTAACTCGTTGCAATAACGTAGTGGCCCCGTGCGTTTATCTTAGTGTCTCGTGAGTGTACCGTGGGAACTTTAATAATCTGTTCTTTTGCTCGTAAGACTGAACCAAAGATAGACACAAAATGCTGGAGTTTATAACTCAGCGGACCAGGCAGCATCTCTGGAGAGAAGGAATAGAGTCGAGACCCTTCTTCAGACTTTCCTTCGCTCCAGAGATGCAGCCTGTCCCGCAGAGTTACTCCAGCATTTCGTGTCTATCTTCGGCTTTCTGCCACTTGTCCCCGTGGCTTCACTCTGTCTCAATGAACGGCTTAAAGACCTGCCGAAGGGGCAAGTCTGGGGTGGTGGGTGGGATGTGTCCACGTGTGATGCTCCATCCACCCCCCCGGGGCCGAGAGTGTGGGATTGGGAAGGAACTGCAGATGCTGGTTCACACCGGAGATAGACACACACAATGCTGGAGTAACTCGGCGGGACAGGCAGCATCTCTGGAGCGAAGGAATGGGTGGCATTTCGGGTAAGTCTGAAGAAGGGTCTCGACTCTATTCCTTCTCTCCAGAGATGCTGCCATGTCCGCTGAGTTGTGTGTGTGTGTCTCTCTCCCTCTCTGTCTATCTGTGTGTATCTGTGTGTGTGTCTGCTGTCGGGTCCCGGTGGCCGCTCAAAGTCACCCGAGCTGCTTGATTCCTCTGAAGTGGTGGCCAGCTGCTGTCTGTGTGTGTGTGTGTGTGTGTGTGTGTGTGTGTGTGTGTGTGTGTGTGTGTGTGTGTGTGTGTGTCTCTCTCTCTCTCCCTCTCTGTCTATCTGTGTGTGTGTGTGTGTGTGTGTACTGTCGGGTCCTGGCGGCCGCTCAGTCACCCGCGCTGCTTATTTCCTCTGAAGTGGTGGCCATGAGCGCTGCTGTGTGTGTGTGTGTGTGTGTGTGTGTGTGTGTACTGTCGGGTCCTGGCGGCCGCTCATCACCCGCGCTGCTTAATTCCTCTGAAGTGGTGGCCAGCTGCTGTCTGTGTGTATCTCTGTGTGTGTGTGTGTGTGTGTGTGTGTGTGTGTGTGTGTGTGTGTGTGTGTGTCTCTCCCTCTCTGTCTATCTCTGTGTGTGTGTGTGTGTGTGTGTGTGTGTACTGTCGGGTCCTGGCGGCCGCTCAGTCACCCGCGCTGCTTAATTCCTCTGAAGTGGTGGCCAGCTGCTGTCTGTGTGTATCTCTCTCTCTCTCTGTGTGTGTGTGTGTGTGTGTGTGTCTCTCTCTCCCTCTCTGTCTATCTCTGTGTGTGTGTGTGTGTGTGTGTACTGTCGGGTCCTGGCGGCCGCTCAGTCACCCGCGCTGCTTAATTCCTCTGAAGTGGTGGCCAGCTGCTGTCTGTGTGTATCTCTCTCTCTCTGTGTGTGTGTGTGTGTGTGTGTGTGTGTGTGTGTGTGTGTGTGTGTGTGTGTGTCTGCTGTCGGGTCCCAACGGCCCGCTCAATGTCAGTCACCCGGGCTGCTTCCTTTTTTAAAATTATTTAAAATAGAGATCCATTGCAAAAAAGTATTTAAAAACATAAAAAAACAAGAAATGCTTGGTAGAATGCGCATTTTCCCATTGTAGGTCATATCAATAGATGCGGCCGCGCTGAAATAACTCAAAACCACAGGATGGAGATGTATTTTAACATTGTTGCTTTATTAAACCATACCTTCATTCACGGTTGGCTCAAGAGTAACGGGAGAGGAACTTGCTAACTCGGGAGAGGAACTTGCTAACTCGGGAGAGGAACTTGCAACATCGCAGCAATTACATACCCGTGGGAACTCGGCCACACACTTGATCATACACTTGCAGTCTCGTGGGCAGCCACGAGTCTATCACTCGGGGTACCTCGTGGGTCAACTCGCACAGTGAGACAGGGGCATTAATTAGCTACTGAACATTTCCCCCACAGTAGGTGGTTGATGAAAGAATCACGATGGTTTTAATGAATATTGGCGAAATAATAGGTTACAGGGAGGAGATATAAGCAAAGGAATAATGTTGGTAGGGTTGCTTTGAAAGCTGGCATTGACTTGATAGACCAAATGATCTACCACTCTGTCATAACAATGTGAAAAAAATATGAGATCCCTTGTTCCACTCTCAGTCAGCTCCCTGGTCCCAGTTGTGGTCAGGTCATTGGCGTGAGGTGGGCACTTATACTTGGAATCAGTAAAGCCCTGAGATCCAATGAGATGAACACTTTGAGAAAGAATGTGTAGGAAGGAACTGCAGATGCAGGTTTACACCGAAGATAGACACAAAATTCTGGAGTAACTCAGCGGGACAGACAGCATCTCTGGATAGAAGGAATGGGTGATGAAGGTCCCAAAATGTCACCCATTCCTTCTCTCCAAAGATGCTGCCTGTCCCACTGAGTTACTCCAGCATTTTGTATCTATACTCTGAGAGAAAACTCAGTCACGGTATTAGGTAGGTGCCAGGGTCTACAATGGTGGCCGATTAGGAAAAGGGGAGATGCAACGAGACCTGGGTGTCACGGTACACCAGTCATTGAAAGTAGGCATGCAGGTGCAGCAGGCAGTGAAGGAAGCGAATGGTATGTTAGCATTCATAGCAAAAGGATTTGAGTATAAGAGCAGGGAGGTTCTACTGCAGTTGTACAGGGTCTTGGTGAGGCCGCACCCTGGAGTATTGAGTACAGTTTTGGTCTCCTAATCTGAGGAAAGACATTCTTGCCATAGAGGGAGTACAGAGAAGGCTTACCAGACTGATTCCTGGGATGGCACGACTTTCATATGAAGAAGGACTGGATAGACTTGGCTTGTACTCACTAGAATTTAGAAGATTGATGGGGGATCTTATAGAAACTTACAAAATTCTTAAGGGGTTGGACAGGCTGGATGCAGGAAGATTGTTCCCAATGTTGGGGCAGTCCAGAACAAGGGGTCACAGTTTAAGGATAAGGGGGAAGTCTTTTAGGACCGAAATGAGAAAATCATTTTTCACATATCTGTGGAATTCTCTGCCACAGAAGGTAGTTGAGGCCAGTTCATTGGCTATATTTATTGGCTAGATGTGGCCCTTGTGGCTAAAGGGATCAGGGGGTATGGAGAGAAGGCAGGTACAGGATATTTAGTTGGATGATCAGCCATGATCATATTGAATGGCGGTGCAGGCTCGAAGGGTCGAATGGCCTACTCCTACACCTATTTTCTATGTTTCTATGACTGCACGGAAATGAGAGCAGCAGGGAGGGCAATGACCGACAAATGTGCAAAGAGAAAATAGCTCAGAGCTGGAAATCTGAAATTTAAAAAAAAAACTCTGAAAGTTATCAACAGGATATTCAAAGCCATTTTAATAATATCTTTAATTACAAAGGTGCCAATATGGTGACCTGGAATAAGGTGTGACACTAAATTCAGGGAATACATGAATATGCATATTTTACCCATGTCAGCAGCATGTATTCAATCCTTTGTACATAGGGCACTGAGTGCTGGAGCAACTCGACAGGTCAGGCAGCATCTCTGGAGGACATTGAGAAGGGTCCCGATCCAAACTGTTGCATATCCATGTCCTCCAACGATGCAACCTGACCCGTGTTTCGTATTCTATGCAAAATTCCGGCATCTCCAGTTCTTTAAACATCCGAATAATCCTAAATGCAGCTCAAGATCATATCCCCAAAATTAATTTGTTGAAAGGCAGTTTGTGATATCCACATCATCGCTTTGTGAAACCATATGCCCAGGTTATCAATCCAGATCCCATAAACCTCCTACGCCCAGTTACTTATTTCGAAGCTTACAATTCTGAGGTGCGTTTACCTTATAATTTGGGTAGCAGTGGCAGATTATTTACTATGTTGGACCTCACTCTTCCCACCAGCATGCGACTGCATGCAGCAAGCGCGATCTAACGTGGTCGCTTGAGCCGTCCGGCCTCGCGGGGCCGGTCCCACTTCAATCACCGGAGCCGTATGGAGTTGTGCGGAGCTGGTCCCGACATCGCGCGGGGCTCCGAAAAACTGACCGTGTTCAAAATTCCGCGCAGCAACGGCCTGTCGGCCCGCAGCCACCTCGACGCCGCATGCACCGCCTCGACGTCGTGCCTCCTTGTCCCTCTCTGTGTGACCCTCTCTGTGTGTGCCTCCGTGCCCCTCTCTGTGTGCCTCCATGACCCTCTCTGTGTGCCTCCGTGACCCTCTCTCTATGTGCCTCCGTGTCCCTCTATGTGCCCCCCTCTCTTTGTGCCTCCGTGTCCCTCTCTGTGTGACCCTCTCTGTGTGCCTCCATGACCCTCTCTGTGTGCCTCCGTGACCCTCTCTCTATGTGCCTCTGTGACCCTCTATGTGTGCCTCTGTGCCCCTCTCTGTCCTTGCGAACTTACCGCGGACTTCGCTCCAACTTCGCGCCACTCACCTGACCCCCGCGCGACCCCCGCTTCCGTTTTGGTCGCGCTTCGCGCATGCAGGTCTCATGCTCGTTGGACAGGCCCTTTATCTATCAGAGGAACCTTATCAATAGCAGCCCAAAAGGAGACGAGAAAAGATCAGAGAGAAGTCGGAGCTGTTTATCTATAAAACTGTGCCAAGGCACATTACAGAGAAAGTATCAGGAAATAGAAAAATTGCAACCAATTGTCAATTAACTTCAACAACTTAACAACTGATTCAATTTGTGACATGCTCATTGCTTTTACATGCACTAGCATTTGCTAATTTATTAATCTTGTTCATCAGAATTTGCTTATGTTTGAATGCAGTTTTCAAAATATCTCTGTACAATGAATTCTTGATAGATTTACTCAGTTTCCAATCATGCTGTCTTTCTTTCACTGCTTTCAGTTAAATCACTAATCTGAGCATCAATTGCCTTGAGATCCGGTCTTGCATTGATTCTTAGCTGCATTCAGAGAAAAAAATTATAAGATATGCAAGTGGCATAATCATAGAACCATACAGTGTGGAAACAGACCCTTCGGCCCAACTTGCCCACACCAACCAACATGTCCCATCTGCACTAGTCCCATGTGCCTGCATTAGGCCCATATACCTCTAAACCTGTCCTATTGATGTACCTGTCTAGTTGCTTCTTAAACATTGCGATAGTACCTGCCTCAACTACCTCCTCAACGTTCCTTACACCCACCACCCTTTGTGTGAAAATGTTACCCCTCAAATTCCAATAAAATCTTTTCCACTTCACATTAACCCTATGCCTGCTTGTTCTTAATTCCCCTACTCTATGCAAGAGACTCTGTGCCTCAACCTGAGCTATTCCTCTCATGATTTTATACACCTCTATAAGATCATCCTTCATCCTCCTAGCAGAAGGATGGCAGCCCCACCAATAGTCTGTCTGTATTTTTGTCTATTTTTAAAATTTTTAGTGCGTTTAAATCATTTTGTGCAGATGTTCTCCGGTTTGTTTCATGTGGGGGGAGAGGGAGGGGGGAGGGGTAATTTTTTTTTCAGTTTCTTACCTTGCTGGAAATGCGATTGTTTTCCAGGTCGCATCTCCGGCTGATCTGCGGCCTAATACTGATGGAGCTGGAGGCCTCTTCGGACTGACCTTGAGTGCCCCCACCTGGGATCGCTCCAACCGCGGCCTGCAAACTTTACCATCGAGCTTGCAGTCTCGGGAGAGGCTAGTCGGGAAACTCCAACGACGCAGATGCTCAACCAGCCTCAACGCAGGGTTTGATCGCCGGCATGGGGAGCTGACATCCCCCCAATGCAGGAGCTGATCGCCCCGATGCGGAGGGCCCGCCGCAGGCTACGGGAGTCAATATCGTCCCGCCAACGGAGGGCTCAAGGCCCCTGACCGCGGAGAGCAAACAAGGGAAGAGATTGAACTTTTTTTTGCCTTGTTTTGTGTGTTCTGTTGCTTTTTATTTGTATGACTGACTTGGTAAATGAAATTCCTCGTATGTTGCAAAACATACTTGGCTAATAAAGTATTATTGTCATTGTGATTATGATTGTGATTTAGTTAGTTTTAGAAACAAATATTGCAAAGGCCACAGAATGTTTTTGTATAAAGTGCACAGATTATCTGATGATTGATCAATGCCCAAGTATTCAAGACAAGGAGGAAATGAAGAAACAATGAACAGCAGATGGAAAGATAGACACAAAGTGCTGGAGCATCTTAGCGGGTCAGGCAGTATCTCTTGAGAAAAAGAAGAAAAAACCATCCTCTTGCACCAGAGATGCTGCCTGACATGCTAAGTTACTCGAGAACTTTGTGTCTATTCAAGGAGGAAATGACGGGCAGATCTAAGCAAAATCATCTCCAGAACGAATTAGGATATTTATAGCATTGAAATATTTATTAGTTCATTGCTCAGGATATCATTTGGCAGCCTGGAGATTATTGCAGATAATCAAAACCTGGTAAGGGAGGGTGAGTCATAGAGTCACAATGTCAGAGATCGAGGAAACAAATCCTTTGGTCCAACTCGTCTATGCCAACCAAAATGCTCTATCTGAATGCTGTTATATTATCTGCCTTAACTACCTCCTCTGGCAGCTTGTTCCACATACCTATCATTCTCTGAGTGAATAGTTGCATAATGGATATTAAAGGAATCAATTCCAGATATTGGAACCTCAACTGGAATGGCCATCAATGCTAGAGTACTTAAAATAGTGGATATGTCGGAAGTAAATATTTCAGAGGGTTGGAAATGTTGCAAAAATGAGGAATGGAAGAAGCCACAGTGAGATATGAGAGCAGAGATGATTGTTGTCATCAACTAAGTATCTTCATCTCTTTGGGACAGAGAATTGCCATCATTCACTCATCCTCTGACTAAAGACAATTCTTCTCAAGTAAATTTTAAATGGATGAGCTTTCTTTCTGAGATTCTGGCCTAGAATTCTAGACCATCCAGCTAGGAGTAACACACAATGAGCATATCCCTTTCAATTCCCTAATAATTTTATATGTTAGAAAATAATCGTCTCTTATTCTTCTAAAATTGAGGGAGTATGGACTAATTATATTTAACCACACCTTGCAAATCAACCCTCACTCCATTGGAATCAATCGAAACAAAATGTGCTGCTCCCTTTTAGACAACCAAGTATAGTTCAACAGGGGCGATATGTTTGTTGCAAGGAACACCAGTCATTTCCTTTGTAGGCTCTCGGCAGGAAATGTAACTAGACTTTAGACTGTAGAGATACCGGGCGGAAACAGGCTGTTTGGCACACCGAGTCAGCGCCGACCAACGATCATCCCATACACTAGCAGTATCCTCCTCACAAGGGACAATTTACAATTCTTTTTTACAAAGCCAATTAACCGACAAACTCGTAGCCGTACGTCTTTAGAGTGTGGGAGGAAATTGGAGTACCCAGAGAAACCCCACACGGTCAGAAGGAGAATGTACAAACTCCGTACTGACAGTACCCATAGTCGGGATCAAACCCGGGTCTCTGGCGCTGCACGGCTGCAACTCTACCACCGTGCCAATGTGCTGTCCTAATTTATATGGGCATCTTGTTCACCATGGATATTTGGCCAAACGGCCTGCACTATTTCTGTTTCAGATTCTCAAAAGTACAATTGATTGCCATTATTTTTTAATATGTTCTTTGCATCTTTTGCTATGAAGACAATCAGAAAATGTTTGTTTTAACATCTTAGTGCTTTAATTAGGGGATTAAAGTGCCCTATCATGGTTCTTCTCTTTCTCAACATCATTTAGTTTAAGGGAAGTTTAACTCACACCTTTTGTTCAGTTGTGAAATATTTTCAGATTATTTGTATAGTTTTGCTTGTTCATTTTATTTACTATGCCACCACACTTTATCAATTTATAAGGTCATAAGTCATAAGTGATAGGAGCAGAATTGAGCCATTCAGCCCATCAAGTCCGCCATTTAATGCAGTAATAAGGTTTATTTTAAAATATAAACAAACAACAGTACCCCTTAATCCCAGGGCACTTAAACAGAACTTAAAATGGCATTGGCAAACAGCCCTGGATCGACAATCAGCTGATGATAGAAATTCTGAAACATCAGCTCATTTGCCCATCCGGCAGCCACCAAAATATGATCAACGGGCACGTCCCTCGCTATGGCCGCCGACGTAGCTGCTGCCCTAGTGGAATGAGATGTAAACACATCAGTGTTAATACCTGCATCAATCAAGACTTGTTTCAGCCATCTTGAAATAGTGTTAACTGACACTCTCTTATGTGGTTTTTTATAACTGATAAACAATCCTGTCTCCATGTTACGTAAGCCCTCTGTAGCTGCAATGTATTGCATCAGATGCGTTTTTACGCATGAGGATGGATCCGTGGGATATGCTGAAAATACTATTTTGAACTCTGTGACACCTGGCCTGCTTTGTTTGTAGAGGTCATAAATGTAAAACGTAACATTGTCTGCAGCAGTTTCCATTCTATCCAACTGTAATTTTTGTAACGTCTGTACCCTTTGTGCTGAAATCAATGCCATAAGCATGGCCACCTGCATGGTGAATTTGGTCAAAGACAAAGATGAGACAGGAAACCACTCATGTAGTATTCTGAGGACCATACTCACATCCCAAATAGCAATATACCTAGGTTTGGGAGGTCTGGAATTGAAAATCTCTTTCATTAATCGAACAACGAGAGGGAGAGATCCAATCGAATGTTTGTCTGACTTTATCACTAAATATGATGATAAAGCACTTCTTGCTGTATTAGATTGCACGTAACTTAGTCCTTCATCATAGTAGAGGGTTGACAGAAACTCCAGAACATGTGAAATACGTGCTTTACAGTAGTCAATATTATTTTGTACACAGTAAACTTCCCATTTTTTTACATAACAAATATACTGCTTTTGAATACTCGATCTCCATGATGCAGTAAGCATGTCCACAGTTCGACCCAACAATCCATGCCCCAGATATGGCCTTCTTAGAATCTGCAAATTAACAAATCAATACGGTCATACAACGGATGGCATTCGCCAGTTACCGGATGCACCAATAAATCCATTTGTTTGGGAACAGCCATTAGGGGTTGTGTCATCAGCTGCAGGATCAAAGGATACCATGGCTGGGTAGGCCAGTTGGGTATCACCAGTACCCCTGAAGCATCATCCTGCTTGATTTTAAGCAGACAATGATTTATGAGACAGAACGGAGGAAATGCATATATATATATATATATATATATATATATACATACCACCCCAATTCAGCGAGAAAGCGTCAATCGCTACTGCCCCAGGATCTGGTTCCCATGACACATATTTGGGAAGCTGGTGGTTAAGTCTGGATGCAAACAAGTCTTCATCTGGCGTTCCATATTTGCAATGATTTCTTTGAACACATCCCGATTCAACATCCACTCTATGTTGTCATGGAACTTTCAGGACCTGGTGTCTGCCACAGTATTGAATTTCCCTGGCAGATATATAGCTGAGAGCCAAATCTGCTTGTCAATACACTAGATGCAGATTTGGTTTGCCAGTCTGTCACAAGATACCGACTTGATACCACCCATGTGATTAACATATGCAACTGCCGTAGTGTCATCAATTTGGAGCTGCACATGCAGACTGCTTTTGTTAGAACAATAAGCCTTGAGCGCATAAAATGCTCCTAAAAGCTCTAAATGGTTTATTCCCCATGTCTGCAGAAGCAAAGCTTCTTCCATACTCCATCTTCCTCCACAACTTGAAGTTGTATCCATGGCACCCCACCCAAGTGTACTGACAACAGTCTGTAAGAACATGGAAGGTTGTTCTAGCACCACTGTCCTGAAAATACTGGAGACATGTTGGATCCACCATAAAATATCAATAATTGCTTCTGCTGATAATTGCATGGGCCTATCATAATGACCCAATTGTACCCTGAGTGCCTGTTCCTTTGCTCTTTGTAATTGCTGATAATGCAAAGGCCCAAATTGGACTGCTGGAAAGGCTGCTACCATTTTCCCAAGCAGCCTTGCCACTTGTCTAATTGAAGGTTGATGTTTGTTTAAAAGCTTTATACAATCTTCAATTAGCTCTACACTTTTCTCCCTGAGCAATGTAATTACCATTTTAAATGAGTCAATTGAGAACCCCAAATAATCAATTGTGGTAATTGGTGTCAATTTAGATTTTTCCAAATGAATAACAAACCCCAGTTTTTCAAGTGTGAATTTGACCTCTGTTTATGAAAAATAAAGTGTTTTGCTAGGAACATGTTGGAGAGGCAAATCACCATTTGGAATGAATTCAATCCGAAACCCTTGAATCACACTCCTGATAAACAGATCTGAAGTAAGCTGCTTCCATTCATCATAAAAAAGCCGTAATCTACCACCAACCTTTTTTCTGTGTTACATATAATATGTTTTTATGAGAACCAGGTCCACCTACCTCTCTGGTAACTGGTGCACCCTGCTGACTCCAGCCTCTGGCAGTGGCCCCCATGGTTGCTCGTGCTCCAGCCAAAGGACACCATCCGTGCCCTTGCTCTGAGGACCGGCTTGTGTAGCCCCGGACGCTGAGTTGGTTCTGGAAGGATACTTTCTCTTCAGCGGTCTGCCAGGCATCATTGGTCTCATCAGGCTCATTGTTTTTGCGTCTTCATTTATTTATTTGACCTGCTTGGTAAGATCTGCGCCAAACAGCAGATCAGGTGGTTGGATATTTGCTGGCTTACAAAGCGCAGCATATCTGGGATTAATGGTGGGTCTAATAGCCCTTTTCGTGAGACAATTGATCTAAAAATGGGTGTTACATAGCAACCCTAGAGACTCTTGGTGTGTTCTGGTCACGTAACCACCATTGTTCTTGCGAATGCCGTAATGCCAGCAGCCAATAATTTTAGGATCCTCTGCAGTTTAATCTCTTGACTTTGCATGCCGGGTCCCATTTGACCCCATATAACCTGATTCACAGTTGGAACTTTTAACAACTCACAGTTGCTTGGAGGCTCACGTTTTTTGGCTGTCTCATCCATAGTAAGCTCCTGGAGCTGATGAGAAACCATGTAATTTATTGTGGTAGCCAGCTCTTCATCTAGCGGCTCCCCTGCTCCTGATGGGACAGCAAATGGTAGTGCCAGTGGTGGAACATCTGGTAACTCCACTGCTTCTCCTGGCTGAACTTTCCCCATCAGATTCAGGCTCAGGACTGATCTGACCCATTGCACTCCCTTCAAAAGTAAAAGTGTTATCTGGCAGCACTGTTGCTGCTGGCGCCTCTTTCTCTGAGCGCTGACACTCCTTCTCTTGGAGTGAAGTTCTTTGGAGGACTGTATGCAACAGCTCCTCTACTTGGGATAGGCATGAACACACTCTATCCAGCCCCGGTGAGGAATCATCCCCCGACTCCGTGGGCCTAGCAGACTTTTCAGGTGCCTTGCGCCCTAATGACGGTGGCTCTGTGCTGTGTAGCACTAAGTCTGCAGTCGCTAACTCTGTAGCTAGTGACTGTACAGGGGTATGAGGCAGGGCTTCCATGCCTGAGCTGCCGCGGCTGGTTGCGACTCGCCGCTTTCCCTTCCCAGTTTTTTCCATACTAGCGATTGGTAGATAGCGTACCGGCCAGCACGGACTCGAACTCCAGTGAAAGTTTTGACTTACCTGGAGTCTGGATACTTACCGCTGGAGGAGCTCTGTTCTTCGCAGTCTCCGTGCGTCAATGCGGCTGACGTACTGGGTGCGCATGCGGCCTGGCAGGTCTTCACGGAATCACTCACATGACTCCAAAGTAAAATGAACCTACTAACTGGCACATCTTTAGGATATGGGATGAGCCAGAACTTCCGGAAGGAAACTTATAGGGTCACAGAGAGAACGTGCAAACTCTATACAGACAACACATGTGGTAAGATTGAACCCAGGTATCTCATGCTGTGAGACAGCAGCTTTACCAGCTGTGCCACTGTGCCACCTTATAAAGAATGTATGGATAGTGGATCAAGAGAGGTTGAGCTGGTGCTCATCAGTGTAGACCATGATGCCATCAAATAACTCTGAATCAAATCCACAATAGATCTAAAATTGTAAATTACTCATGTCACATTTTTGAACATTTTAGACATAGATTAGGGGTCATATTGCATGGAAGTAGGCCCAATTTGTCCATATGAATCCATTTGCCTATTTAAGCTAGTTTCACATGCCTGTGTTTCACCAATATCCCTCTAAACCTTTCCTATCCGTGCTGCTGACCAAATGAATATCAAATGAATATCAAACTGTTGTTATTGGACTTAGCTCAATCACTTCCATATACAAATCACATTCTTTGTGGACAAATCTGCCCCTCAGGTTCCTAGTAAATCTTTCACCTCTCACATTGAACCACCTTAAACCCTCTGGTTCTTGATTCCCCAATCCTGGGCAAAACACTGTGCAATGCACCTCAAGATTTTAATCATTTCTGTAAAATCGCCCTTCAGTCTCGAACAACGAAAGTCGTAGCCTGCCCAACCTCTCCCTTTAATTTGGTCCCTTGAGTCCATGGCAATATATTTAAAAAATCTTATCTGCACACTTGAGAGAAGGAATGGGTGACGTTTCGGGTAAAGCCCCTTCATCTGAAGAAGGGTCTCGACCCAAAATATCACCCATACTTCCTCTCCAGAGATGCTGCCTATCCCGCTGAGTTACTCCAGCATTTTGTGTCTATCTTCGGTTTAAACCAGCAACTGCATTTCCTTCCTACACATTTTATCTGCACTCTTTCCAACTTCATTTTTTTGGCCACTGTGCTGCCTGACACCTGAAAATCAACAAATACAAACTTCTCAATTATAACTCGACAAGCATAATTTTTCATAGAAAACAGAAATTAGGCAAAAAATAATTTATTCGGATATAAATATGAACAACAATAACATCAATTTTACAATATAAAAAATATTTCCACATTATCATTTAAAACAAAAACCATTGGACTAATTCCTTACAAGAATCTCAATGAGAGGATCGCATAATAAATAAATAAATACTATATCATTTTTGATTATTACATTCCTTTGAAAAGATCATAAAAAAACAACATATTCAATTAATCTCATCAATTAATTTGAAAATATCGTAAGCATTTGAATTGAATCAAATCGCTGATTAATTAACCTGTTGGTGTAACATGCTGTAACGTTTCTCTTTCAAGGTTTTTCAGTCTGACCAAAGTCCAATGTTATCTTGGCTCTAAGTGACGTCTGCCCCGGCTGTTTCTGTTAATGACTTGTAAAAGGTCAGTGAACCTTGTCAGGAACTCTCGAGACCTCACTTTCGCCACTTCAGGCTGCCGGCAGTCTATTCTTGACTAAAATGTATTTGAAATGTATGATCAGTGGAAAGAAAATTCAAAATGGTGATTCTGAAAGAAGATATTCTAAAGAGATGTGACATACCGAGTTTCCCTTTTCTACTTCTAAGTTTGACAGGATGCGTTCCATAACAATGCTGAGTTCACCACGATTGCCATTTGACACATTGACTTTCTTCAATCCTTCATGGAACGTGCCAAGAACGCCATTACTACATCCAATATCCTAATGGGAAAAGAAACAGTGAATTGGTTTTAGCGCATTAATTGTTTACCTTTAAATGTGAGCTTTTGTCTATCGGGACTCTGCTGTAAATCATCTACTTGTGATATTAACTTAATTGTTCCCTCTCTGTTAGCACAGCTTGACCCACTAAGCAATCATTCAGTCCTGAATTTAGCAATATATTACATTTTTTTGTATTAGTACCCTCCACCTATTGACGAATGAATTTTAAGAAGTCCAAAGTGTCGGAAGTTAAACCGGGATGGGACATATGCAGTAAATGGTAGGATGCTGGAGAGTGTTGTAGAATAGGCAGACTTGGGGGTACAGGTTAATTGTCCCATGAAACTGGCAACACAGATAGACAGTTGAAGGCATTTGGCATGCTGGCCTTCTTCGGTATGGGTGTTGAGTATAGGAGTTAGGAGTTGCGTTACAACTGTGATGCAACAGAAGACCTGTTGGGCTGCGGAATCCCAGGTGGGCCATGCGACTGGATGCAGGAGGCCCAACAAGCTGCAGCCTGCAGGGGAAAGTCGCCATGCCATCCCCCGAAGGTCAGAGACTAAACAGGAGACGATGAACATGAGGAGCAAGGTCAGTAGGCGAGCGAACAGGGGTCTTGTCTTCCACACCCTCAACGTCAGCTGCGGGGTCACAAAGGCAGATGGGCAAGGAGAAGAACATGGGTTCACTGGATGATCCAGACAAAGATGACAGTTGGAGGCATGCCACAGCCTGGGATTCACATGGATCAGGTTATGCTCCATAAGAACAAGAGTGCAGACCGGACTGGACATCAGAAAGGCACCAAAATGTAGCGCCTCTTGCATGCCGTCTCAATGAAGTGTTTATATACACACTTAGCTAATCAAGGATTGTGCTTCGGTCTGGCAATACATTACTGAACTATTCAATTTCACTGTGCACTTGCATATGTGACAATAAAGCACCATTGACTAAATGTACACATTGATGGTGAGACAAACATTGGAGTACCATAGTCTGTTCTGGTCATTGGCAGGATGCCATTAAGCTAGAGAAGGTTGCAGAAAATATTCACGGGTATCTTACTCGGACTGGAGGGATTGAGTTGTAAGGAGATGTCGGATAGGCTGGGACTTTTTTCTTTGAAGCAATGGAGCCTGAAGGATGACCTTATTGAGGTATAAAAAACTATGAGGGGTACAGGTAAGATGTATCGTCACAATCTTCATTTCTCAGAGTCATGGAATCCAAAACTAGAGGGAATAATTTTAAGGTGAGAGTGTAAAGTTTGAAAAGGAACCTGAATAGCAATTTCTTCCACACACAAGGTGGTGGGTAAGTATTAATATTGTCACGAGTACTGAGATACAGTGAAAAAAATGCTATCCGGAAAGATCATACCATACATGAAAACCTCTGGTAGTGCAAATAAGATAATAAACAGTGTGCAGAATGCAGTGTTCTGGTTACAGAGAAAGTGCAGATAATAAAACGTGCAAGGGCTGCAAAGTGGTAGATTGGAAGATCAGGATCCTATATATATGAGAGGTTCACCAGAGAGTCAAGTATGTGGAATGAGCTGTCAGAAGAAGCTGCAGAAATAGATACAATGCAATTGTTTAAATATTGAAATAACTTAAAATACATTTGGACAGGTATCTGAATAGAAAAGATTGAGAAGGCAGGTGGGAGAGCTTGGTTGGAAAGGATGTGTTGGGCCGAAGGGTTTCCTTCTGTGCTGTATAATTATTTCATGCTTTGACATTTTGACCTCTACAGTTTTACAGCTAAACCTCATGGCAATGCTGGTTCTATCCTTTAATGGATCTACCCTTTGTCTTACTGATCCCCTACCCTGCTACTTTCTATACTGTAAACTTACTTGACTTTCTCTCTTGTTCATTTTTGATGAAGAGCTTTTAATTTGAAAAGCTAACTCCTTCTACAGATGCTGCCTGACCAACTGAGTTTCCAGAATTTTCTATTTTTATTTCAACTTTCCACCATCTGCAGGACTTTTGTTTTCATTTACATGTTTAGTTCTCTGTTTGTTTTCTTATGAATATACGAATGGTGAAGTGCACTGTTAATGTAATTTAGCATGTACATTGAAGTAATAGTTGGAAGATAATTCCAGAATCATACTGGAAATCAACCCAGCTCAGGTAAAAAATCAGAAATTTATAGACTGGATAGAACCTCAGTCCTATACTACAGTATAGGGAGAGTTATCAATGCAGTACAAATCAAACATAATTGGAAGGATAAGTAGGCTTTAGAGATAGTCCCAAAAAGATAAATTTATTTGGTTTCATAAGTGATAGGAGCAGAATTAGGCAATTTGGCCCATCAATTCTACTCCGCCATTCAATCATGGCTGATCTATCTCTCCCTCCTAACCCCATTCTTCTCCCTTCTCCCCATAACACCTGACCCCCATATGGTTTGCAGTGCAGATAGAGTAGACAGCCAGAATCTTTCTTCCCACAGTGGAAATGTCAAAGGCTGGAGGGTGTAGCCATAAGATGAGTGGGGCACATTTTAAAAGAGATGTATGAGGCAAGATTTTTAGTATCAGGTGAGTATCTGGAACGCACTGCCAGGGGTGATGGCGGAGGCAGATACGATAGATGCATTTAAGAGACTTTTAGATTAGTACATAGATATGTAGAGAGTGGTGAGATATGGATCGCCAGCAGACAGATAAGATTAGCTTATCTTGGCATTATGTTTATGCTCTTTGGCACACAGACATTGTGGGCCAAAGAACAGGTTCCTGTGCTGTACTTTTCTATGTGCTATATGCTATGTTCCATAAGACTACAGTTAGAAGAATAGATTGGAGAGGCAGGGATGTTTTTCTGTAGAAATGGCTGAAAGAGATCTGGCAGAAGTATATAAAACATTGAGGGATCTGGACAGAGTAGATAGTTGGAGAGTATTCCATTTGGAGAGGTCAAGAACTATAAGTGACAGGTACAAAATAAATGGGAAGAGAAGTAAGAATGGTAAATAAAATGTACGTCAAACTTTTTCTGCGCAGCTTATGGTTGCAATCTGCAATGCACCACTTGCAGATGGTGCTAAGTTTATTTGAGGTCTTCACATAGGTGCTGGCTGAATATATTGGTGGACAGAAATTTACAAAGCAAAATAGGGCATGGGATTGGAACTTGTGAGCTGCTCCATTTGAGGGCAGTCTGGACATGATGCGGTGCTTCCACCACCACCCACTAGAGCATGTTCCAGGCACCCACCAACACCTGGAAAGTTTTTTTATATAGAGGGTGGTGGATGACGGGAACTTGCTGCCAGTGTTGGAGATGGAGACAGATACGATGGTAGATTTAAGAGAAGATTTTAAATAGGCATATGGATATCCAGGGAATGGAGGGATCTGAATCACGTGCAGGCAGATGAGATTAGTTTATCTTGGTATCATGTTCAGCATGGGATGGTGGGTCGAAGGGCTTGTCCCTCTGCTGTACTGTTGTTCTATGTTCTATGATTGGTCTCCTACTGTGCTGGAACCATTCCATATTCCATGATAGATTAAGCAAGGAAGATACCCTAATTTTGCAAAGTCCAGCTCCCTGAAAATGCTTTCCCCTCTCTTGCCCTCTGACCTGATTTTTTTTTAAACTTATTAGGCATCATGTAAATTCCTTTCTGAAAATTATTATTGAATCTAGTTCCATCGCCTTTTCAGGCAAGCGTTCAAATTAACAATGATAAAAATCTTTCACCGGTTTATTTTTTCCAATATTTTGGATTTCTGCCTCTCACTTCTGCATCTCCTGATTGCCTCTTAGGGACAGTAGAATGTGCTTTACACTGGGATGCCTTCAATGAAGACCCACTACCATTTTCTCAGGGCTAGTAAATAAATTAAAGTCCTCAGTCCAATGAAAACCTTCATTTTTCACAATAATGTAATTAATTAAAAAAATACTTACCAGATTAATCCTTGGTGTGTCCATGTTTCGTGGAAGTGCCTAAAAAGAATGAGATTTATTGATATTTAGGTCTTACAAAAGGGAGTGAAAGCCGAGGAAGTGTGGGGAGAAGTTTGGGCACTTCTCAGCCTTCATCGTGAAGCATTAGATAACACAGGAGAAGGTGGATTGGATCTGCACGGCACTATGACCTCCGTACGGTCGGCTGCAGAGATTCAGCTGAGGGTGGAGTTCCTGATCACAGCTGTCAAAGTGCGGGGAGGTGCAGAGTTAAAGCCAGACACTCCCCCTCAGGAAAGGAGGCAAAAACCAGGACGACAACTCACTAAGTTTGCTCTTGTACTCTAAAGGTGGACCCTGGGGAGAGACTGCAGACAACATCTTCTGCCTGATCTCCTGGATAAAGACATCCTCTCACCAGTGACAAATGCAGGGTGTAATCAATCAAATAAACTGCTGAAAATGTACCTAATGACATTTGAATAGCTATTAAAAAAAAAAAAACACTGTCAATAACAACTGAACTTACCTTTAAAATCTTATCTTTGTTGGCTCGAATGTCCTGTAAAATCTCTGTAATCCTTGAAGAAGCATGGCCACAATAGTTACAATAACTAAACAAAATCAATACGTACAGAGAGATCATCTTGCCACAATGTTCAAAAGATGCTGGATAAGTACTAGTTCCACACAGTTGTTATTGCTAGTATACACACACGTGTAATTCAATTTATAAACAAAATGCAGGAATAGTACTATTGTTTTGCTGTGGGTGGAGTGGGTGGGGAATGCCACTTACGGTTATTAAGTGTTTTCATTTCTCATAGCTATTGCAACCCTGTTTGTGCGCTGTTTCCGCTGAGAAAAAAAAGCTTAGTCTGGAGAACACAGGATTTTCTGAAGCAGAGTAGTTCCTAATTTTGTTGACTCTAAAGTTCCTGCTTTCACGGCATTACCAAGGTTACCACCGGCATTGGTATCTGCTGTGATTTATCTCCCATGCATTTTTCCATGAACTCTCTGCTGCACCCTGCTGCTTCTCCGCTTTTCTCCATGCACACACCAATTTCTCTGATGTATTCTACACCGAGGTGACAATTTGTTTAAACAAGGGTGCCGCTCTTCAGGAATTGAGAATTACTGAAGTTTATATTATCTAAATGGTGTCAAGTTGGGAAAAGGGGAAGTACAACGGGATCTGGGGGTCCTTGTTCATCAGTCTATGAAAGTAAGCATGCAGGTACAGCAGGCAGTGAAGAAAGCAAATGGCATGTTGGCCTTCATAACAAGAGGAATTGAATAAAGGAGCAAAGAGGTCCTGTAGTTGTACAGGGCCCTAGAGAGACTACACCTGGAGTATTGTGTGCAGTTTTGGTCTCCGAAATTCTTGCTATTGAGGGAGTGCAGCATAGGTTCACAAGTTTAATTCCCGGGATGGCGGGACTGCCATCTGCTGAGAGAATGGAGCGGCTGGGCTTGTACACTCTGGAATTTAGAAGGATGAGAGGGGATCTTATTGAAACATATAAGATTATTAAGGGTTTGGACATGCTAGAGGCAGGAAACATGTTCCCGAAGTTGGAGGAGTCCAGACCAGGGGCCACAGTTTAAGAATAAGGTGTAAGCCATTTAGAACGGAGATGAGGACACACTTTTTCCTCACAGAGAGTTGTGAGTGTGGAATTCTCTGCCTCAGAGGGTGGTGGACGTCGGTTCTCTGGATACTTTCAAGAGAGAGCTAGATATGGCTCTTAAAGACAACGGAGTCAGGGGATATGGGGAGAAGGCAAGAACAGGGTACAGATTGTGGATGATCAGCCATGATCACATTGAATGGCTGTGCTGGCTCGAAATGCCGAATGGCCTGCTCCTGCACCTATTATCTAATATCTATAAGGAATCGTTGAAGGAATCGTTGACCCTCACAATGCAGGTGGATGGGAGGGCAGTTTACTCGATTCCATCTCCAGGCTGATTATTGACGCTGTTGATTGTCCTGTAGAGAAGTTCACGTTGACTAGGTTTGTGACTTTGATTTAGGAATCTCCATTTGAAAACTATCTCTCTGCTAGTTATTGGTTGTGCAGTCAATGCTTCCACCCTCCACTCTACATGGAGATGTTCTGCTAAGTTGTCCCTCTGGTGGCTTTCCTCTTGTGCCTGAGGTTTTGCCCTTTCCACCGGCTCGCCATCAGTCTCCAGATCTGTGTGTTGTCCTTGTTCTGACACTGACCCATGCCTTTGGATTGCAAGAGTGTAGAGCAAGCAATGTTGAAGTCACTGCAACTGACTGTCCCAGGTTGTCCCAGTCTGGAACAGGTACCAGAATCTAATTTCCAAATGGACCTGTGATGTTTCCCACAGCAATGTAATGCAGCACTTGTGGTGAGTCTATGTATTAATGAGGAGAAGGGAGAGTAGATGGTTGTCTCTGTTCTCTGAGATCTATTTCTCCATTGCTGAGCAGAGAAAATATTTGGCAGTGCGTTCCCCCTAAGGATTAAGGCATTGTGTTCCCAGAAGCATGGCATCCATCGACAGGATGATCCACACCTACCTGCCTTTTGAGGAGAAGGTGTCTAAAGCCTAACATAGAACAGTACAGAATGGACTAAGCCCATCGGCCACCAATATCTGTGCCGAACATGATGCCAAGCCTAACTCTTATCTGCCTGCACATAATCCATATCCTTCCATTCTTTGGGGGAGCTTGAGCATAGCCTTCGTGGGAAACCAGCAATGCTGACAAATGTCAGAGCCCAACATGACACCTGCACCGCTCCATATTGAAAGCTGATGATATCACATATTTATTAAGTGTCGCTGAATGGTCCCTTGATGCTGTAGTTTCAATGTATTGGGGGAGGGGGGGGGGGGGGATTGGCAAACTTGGAAAGATCAGGGGATGAAGAATCTGAGTCTAAGTGGCCTTGAGATCAGTGTGGGCTGTTGAGCCTGTCCAAGACCTTGTCCTGTAGAACGGTACATATCTCAACGATGACAAATTGATTATCATTCATTTCTCAGTGCTAACATATTGCACGTTATGGTTGGGAGGAGAGGCTTGAAAATGTTGCCAGCATGAAGAGAGGATATATTGTTTGCACTTTCAACAAGTTTTCTCCGGTAATTGCATTTAAGAGATTTTCGGATAGGCACGTGGATATGCAGGGAATTAAGGGATATGGATTTTGGCAGGCAGATTATAAGTTAGCTTTGGTATCGTGTTCGGCACAGACATTGTGAGTGAAGGGCCTAGTCCCGTGCCTACTGTTCTATGTTAGACTTTAGAGATACTGTGTGGAAGCAGGTCCTTTGACTATGAGTCCATGTTGATCAGTGATCACACCGTACACTAACCTACACACCCTCGGGTCAATTTTACAATTTACTGAAGCCAATTAATCGTCTAACCTATATGTCTTTGGAGTGTGAGGGGAAACCAGAGCACGTTCGCAGGGAGAACGTACAAATTCCATACAGACAGCACCCGTAGTCAGGATTAAACCCGGATCTCTGACGCTGTAAGACAGCAACTCTGTCACCCATGTTCTGTGGAATGAGTCCGTTCTTTCAGTGTCCCAAGGTGGTTGGTCACCTGCCCTTAATCCATGCTACTTCTTCCACTATAGCACCTGCTGTAATCTTCCACTGAGAGACTAGCTCTGATCTTCTGCCATATTGGAGTGCAGTGTGAGATGCAGGAACATGGTTGTACTCACAGTATGGCTCTGGCCACCAGTGAGACCCAAATTCAAGGTCCATTTGGCTGCCAAAATAATCATGGAAATTGAATATTTGTGAACGTTTTTGATATTCACAAACTCTCAAAATGTCATGAGGCACATTTAAGTACAAAAATAAAGCTAAATGATCCCAGAAATGATTGGGTTAACATATGATGAGCTTTTGACGGCACTGGGCCTGTACTCGCTGGAGTTTAGAAGGATGAGAGGGGACCTCATTGAAACTTATCAAATAATGAAAGGACTGTATACAGTGGATGTGGAGAGGATGTTTCCACTAGTGGGAGAGTCTAGGACCAGAGGCCGTAGCCTCAGAATAAAAGGATGTACTAGATAAGAGATGAGGAGGGATAACTTTAGTCAGATGGTGGTGAATCTGTGGAATTAATTGCCACAGAAGGCTGTTGAGTCCAAGTCAATGGATATTTTTAAGGTAGAGATTGATAAATTCATGATTAGTACAGGTGTCGGAGGTTTTGGGGAAAAGGCAGGAGAATGGGGCTGAGAGGGGAAGATAGATCAGTCATGATTAAATGTTGGAGTAGAGTTGTTGGGCCGAATAGCCTAATTCCGCTCCTGCAACTTATGAACATAAAATCATGAATTTTACGATACAATTTATTGGGAAAGAAACAAAATGCGCACAAATGCGCAATTGAGAACAACTACATTAAATAAAACTTCCTACTTGCTTTCTTCCCGCTGATTTTAATTGGGCAGCTGTATTTAACCTGGCATTAGCTCAGTGAGTTGTCAATGCAGGCTGAGGGTTGGGTTATTTGCAAGGTATCGAAGCAGCACAGTGCAACCTCAATGCAGGTAACTGCGTGGAAGCTGAAATCAGTGGCTTAGTGTCACACCAGCTGTGAATGTCACAACTGCTGCAGCGGAAAGCATCTAAACCTCAGGCTAAGCACTCATGTCAAGGCTGAAGATCTGTCTACTCTGCTGAACGTTCAGCCTTTGTAAAGAAGCATTTTCTTATTGTAGTTTTTAGTTTAGTTTAGTTAAGAGATATAGCATGAAAACAGGAGCTTCAGTCGACCGAGTCCACACTGACCATTGATCACCCATACACTAGTTCTATTCTACACACTAGGGACAATTTACAGAAGCCAATTAACCTACAAACCCAGACGTCTTTGGTGTATGGGGAAAAACCAGAGCACCAGGAAAAATCCCACACGGTCACAGGGAGAACATGGAAACTCCCAACAGACAGCACCCATAGTCAGGATCGAACATGGGTCTCTGGTGCTGTGAGGCAGCAACTCTACTGCTGCAGCACTGTACTTTAATAACAGAGAAATGTAATTAAACCTCTCAGAGAGAAAATCAGCCTTTCGTCACCTGGTTACATGAATGGACGACAACGGTTTGTGAATACAAAATATGTTTCATTTGCATAACATTTTTCACCATGAAGTAATTCAAGTCAATAATTAATTGATGAAGTGTACCATCGTTCAGTAGAGGAAGGTGACCCAGCAAGTTTTAATAATGAGATGAATGAGTGATTGATCATTTTTCAGAGTGTTGATACTGAAGGAATGAACACTGAAAAACAACAAAACAAGGAACTGCAGATGCTGGTTTAGAACCGAAGACACAAAGTAATGGAACTCATGCAGTGGGTTAGGCCGCATCTCTGGAGAACATGGATAGGTGATGTTTGGAGTTGGAACCCTTCATCAGTCTAATGAAGGTTCCCTACTCAAAATGCCACCTACGCATTTTCTTCAGGTTTGCTGCCTAATCCACTGAGTTCCTGAAAAACGGTATCTTATTTCAATGTGGCTCTGGGATTTTATGGAAATAGAACTTTAGCTGAATATCTTATCCAAAAGAACAGTCTAGCTGATGAGACTGTAACTTTCCATTTCACAGATGAGCCACAAAATGAATTAGAGTATTCACCGGCTTCCTGTTTCATTTTTCAGAGGCATGAGAATTTATGCAATTATGTCAACTGTTGCCCGCTTTTAGATGCTGGGGAAATGCAGGGTGTATTTGGATTGCTGAGGCATTCTGCAATGATGATATCATGATGTGTTACCCACGGCGACGTTAAATATCTTTATGAGGGTAGAGGACCACAAAGATGGAAAATGTTGACAGAGCAATGGATCATACCTTGGGGAAGGGTTTCATTTTAAAATATTGAGTGTAGTTTCATACTTATGACGTTCCCTGCACGTCGCAACAGGTCCTGGTGAGTTGCGGCAGCAAACAGCAAGTCTAGCGCGTCCACTGCAGAACTAGAAATCCACCCAGAGAGGGAAGCCCACCAAGCCCGGCCCCTGCTCACCCCTGAAGACCAGGAATCAGATAGGAGGGTGGAAGGAGGGCAAGAGGCCCGTTTAGAAGAACTGGGGGGGGGGGGGGGGTCTTAGCTTCCGAGCCTACAAGGTCAGCTGTAAAAAATGCCCCCTGAGGAACAAGGACTGAAGTAAGTGTGCAAGGAAAGGAACGAAGGCCGCTGGAATGGAGGCGTCTTTTGACCTTTGTGGTCATGTGGGACTGTGAAATGGTGTCAAAATGGCACCTCTTGCTTTACATTCTGGGATTGTGCTAATGTATTCTGATAGTTTTGCTCAGCTGTATGCCAAAAAAGTATTTCACTGTACTTTGGTACACACGATAATAAAGAAAACATTGAACCATTCTACACAGTCACGACATATTTGTTGGTATTTGTGACTGCTTCGATTTTTCTTGTGAATGTGATTGAGTCGAAACATTTGAGGTGAGGAGCCTCTAAACAAATTAATTTTGTCACTTGATAGATCTATGACATTACAGCACACAGGTATGATTTTTTGGCAATGTAGCTTTAATAAATAATTATATAAAAGATGCAACAAATATTATGATCCATAAATGGAACAATATCTTTCCCAATTCCTAAACAAAAAATGTAAAAATTATATTAGATCTCAAATGTGATTTTCCATCCCGCTACAGAGTTTGGCGGTGGTTAATGTAGACCGGAATATTGAATAATTGTGCCTGTCCTTTACCGGACCCAATTTCTCTTCATGTGATGTTCCATTAGAAACAGAACTATTTCTTTGAATCATTTTCAGAAAGTCCTTAAACCTTTCCAGGAATATTGTTCGGCCCACCACTTCAGTACTACAATTAGAATCTTTTATCTGTAAAAGAGACATCAGTCAAGAGATAATTGTCCAGATACTGGATTGCATAACCAATGATTTATGGTCAATTTACGTTAATCCGACGATTGCTATTTTGGAATATTCATTATCTAATACTAATTTTTGAGAAGTAGATCATAACTCAGTAGGGTGGCTTCAATGTTTTAAAAATTGTCACAGAATCAAAACATTTATTCTTTCTGGAGAGACTGTCTATGGCCATGTCTGCACAAGGAGGTCGACTCCAGCTGAAAGACAATCTCACATCATACAGCCATCATGATGTCTACAGCATAGACAAAATGGTACTTTCTTATAGACTGGTCCAATGCAAGATTGGTTTTCCGCATTAAGTGGAAACAAATGCAAAGATTCCATAGCTGCTACTCTTTGCTTCAATGAAGATGGTAGCCACAACCTTAAACTTCCAGTTGTAACCAAAGTTAGTTACCACCGAGATCATAAAATTTAATAATCCAACAAGCTTGATAATCCGACATTTACAAGGTATGTCGGAATAAAAGGAATAGACTGTACTTAGCATAATTGAATTCCAAAACAAAGCAAGCTCCAGTAAATTATGCCAGCTGACATTTACAAAATTGGAATAGTCACTTCCAATGGGGATCCATGTTATCGTGTGTGGTGTTGGCTCAATGTCATACATGCATAAAATAATATAAGATATCAAGAAATGGAAATCTGATGCCTTCAGGAAATGAACTACAGACACTAGATCCAGACGATGACTGCAAATAGGCACCACAAGAAATTGAGCTCGATTATTGACCCATGTTAAAGGTTTTTCACTCGTAGCAGGACACCTAACAAGTCTAAAACAAATTGGAGACCATTTGTATCTCCAATGGCCACACTGAAGCTTCTTCTGTTGTTTGGTAAAGCATTAAGCCCAGAAGGATCGTTCTCATCGAGGCTGCCTTCTTCCTAGTCCTGGTGGTGTTTTTCCTCAAAGAAGAATATTGATGCAATCTGTTCCCTACCCGAAACATCACCTGTCCATTCCTTTTTTAGATATGGCCTACCTAACCTGCTGAGACAGTTCCAGCACTTTATGGTTTATTTTATTTTAATTACAAAATTGATCTTTGAGTGAGAAATTATCATGGTAATACGACAGGGACTGAGGAGAAATAACAATCTATGTGGATGCGTGAAACATAGGGTGGGGTTGTGGATTGTGTGCAAGTTTGTGTGCACGTATGTGAGAGTGTGTTTGCAGGGGTTTGCTCAGGTGTTCTTATGTGTCCGTGTGTCTTCATGTTTGTATACATACGTATATTAATTTGTGGGCACATCAGCATTAAGGAGCAGTAACTGAAGTCTGGTGATGTCCTAATTATTTTATTTTTTAGAGTCATAAATTTATACAGCACAAAATAGGTCCTTTGACCCAACTCATCCATGCCAACCAAGGTGCCGGTCTGACCGAGTCAATTTTGACTGCATTTCATCCTCTTCCCTCTAAAACACTCCTCGTCGAGTACCTGTCCAAATATCTTTTAAATGTTGTAATTTCTGCTGGCAGTTCATTCCACATAACCACACCATTTATGTGTAAAACTTTACATTTTTTCCATGTTACCTTGAGTCTATACCCTCTAGATTTTGAGGGCATAGACAATATAAACTTAATATAATAGCTGGCATTGATTTATAATAATGGAGGGCATAGATTTATGCACTGTTCTACTCAGGAATCACAATAAAAGGATAATGACTACATATGCCCCTCGATTGTGCTGATGGCCCTTCTTAAATCAATGCATCTTTCTCTGAATGTGTTTGAAGGGACTGCAGATGCTGGTTTAAATTGAAGATAGACACAAAATGCTGGAGTATCTCAGCTGAACAGGCAGCATCTTCTGATTAAAGAAAGGTCTTGGTCCAAAACATCATCCATGGCTTCTCTCCAGCGATGCTGCCTGTCCTGCTGAGTTACTCCAGCATTTTGTGTCGATCTTTATATTTCTCTGAAGATGTTTAATATTTTCCCTTCCAGGGATTTATAACATTCACTAGCTCCTCAATATCTCTTTGAGGCAAACTTGGTGTTCTTTCTGAGCCCTCTTCAGTTCCCCCATTGTAGATCATGGTTTAATAGATCTGTTTGGGGATAAGCAGCACTAATATTGCCAAATGGTTTTTTTTTGTGGCAGAGAGGATGCAGACAACATTCACATGTTGCCTGGTTTGGAACATTTCAGCTGTGAGGAAATTGGATAGGTTAGGTTTGTTCTTCCTCGAGCAAGGGAGGCTGAGGGGTGATACAACTTTATAAAAAGACGAGGGTAGATAGTAAAAAAATCTTTTATCCATGATGAAGCCTTCAAAGGCACTTGGGCATAGTTTTAAGGTGAGAGATAGCAAATTTAATAGGGGCCGAGGAGGATTTTTTTTTTTTACAGAGAGGATGGTCACGTTTTGGAATGCATGATATGAAAAGCCGGTGGAACCAGTTACTCGTCAGAACCATCACGTCAATTTCATGATTTGCCATGAATTGCTTAAAAACCCAAGGACCTAATGTTCGTGAATGGGATTGGTGTAGATAGATACAATGGCTGGTATGGACATGGTGGGCCAAAGAGCCAGGTTTCTATGCAGTGTGATGCTATGACTTAGCTGTGCAATTTTTGGAGAGCCCCAATTAGATTCCAACACTACACGTAACATTACTATGGCACAATAGAAAAACGGAGAAATGCAATTACAAAGCATATCCCTTCCATAGTCAAATGCTTGATTACAATTGAAGTACTTACATCCTTAATTTTCAATAACTGTAAATCCTGGACAATTACATCTACAACACCCTGGAGGTCTGGTGTCTGAATATTGCATATGCCTTTAGTAAATGTTTTCTTTTCTGTTTCACCGCATTTGGAAGGCTGAGGAGATTAAAAAAAAAGTCTATCTTAATAAATCATCAATTAGTCTCTCTTATGCTGTGATGATGAGTCACTCAAGTTATTTGACCACACAAGCAACCAAGATATCTGATCAACATTAAAAGCATAAAATGCTGTTAATACTCAGCAGTTCAGGCCATATCCGTGGGGAGGGAGACAGAGTTAGCTTTTCAGTTCAAAGGTTTGTCATCATAAGTGAGAAAGAGAGAAAAGAAACTCTTTGAAGTGCATGAAAAGGTGGGGGAGGGGTTATGCGTTCGTTGGAGTAATACTTGAGCATTCACTGCAAACAAGGTTATTTGTTGATTGAGTAAATAGGAGTGGTGAGAGAGTGGGAATTTAGACAAAAGATTGTTAAAGTTATAAAATACAGAGCAGGAAGAGACATTTTGCGGCTCAAGCTGGGCAGATATTTCCACTCTACATCCAATGGAACAAATGAAAAAACAATATGATACTAGTACCTGAAACTAGATTTCAATAGGGTATCCAGACAGAAGATAAGACATTACAGATGATCAGTATAGATTTCTCTGTGTCAATCAGGCTAGAACTTTATTCCTGGGAGCGCAGCAGGGTAGGACTCTATTCCGTTGAGCGCAAGGTAATCTGGGTTAACCTTATAGAGATGTACAAAATCATGAGAGGAAAAGATAGGGTAAATGCATAGTCTTTTTCCCAGAATAGGGGAATTGAGAACCAAAGGACAAAGCTTTAAGGGGCTGTCCCATGAGTTAAGAAGAGTGTCTTCGACCTTCAAGCTCAAGGGCGCTCGCCTGGAAAACCTCGAGCTGGATCGACCGTCCGCGTTGAAACCGCGAGCTGGATCGACCAACCGCGTGCACATGCACACGCACACATACACACACACACACACACACACACACACACACACACACACACACACACACACACACACACACACACACACACACACCCCCCAAAAGGTAGGGGCCTGGGAAAGAAGGGGAGCGCTATCAGAAATTCACACCCGCGATGAGAAAGATGTCTGCACAGTAACGGTAAGTCCTTTAGAGAGCGCGGAGAGGGGGGGCGGGGGGAGTAGGAGAGGGAGAGAAGGGGAGAGAAGGGGTGGATAAGGGGGGGGGAGACGGATTGGAGACACCTTTAAGAAGTATAATAAGATTTAGCGGGCATTTTACCTACCGGTCGGTTTCCCTTCGTCCTGAAAACTCCAATGAGCCAATCAAAATGCCCGGTCAGCGAAGGAGATTGCCTACGGCTGCCCTCGACTACCTGTAACTAAATAGCGACCCCACTCCACTGCACTACGAGTTTAAAAGAGCCATGCCGACCAAATTTTACTCGTGGAAATATTTTCAGCATGCTGAAAAACTTACCGCGACCTAGCTGAGGCCGCAAATATTCTGAAACTTCCATGAGCATGAAGGAGAGTTCCGGTGACCTCATAGGACTATGTGTCGACCATGCAGCGAGTTTGAGTTGAGGGCAAACTCACCTGAACTCGCGGATTGTGTCGCCGCAGTGGGGCAACCCCTATAAGGTGAGGGGGGAAAGATTTAATAAGAACCTGAAGGACAGCTCATTTACATAAAGAGTGATAGATGTATGCAATGAGCTGTTGACAGTGGTAGTTGAGACAGGTAATTATAACGTTTAAGAAACATTTAGACGGGTAGATCGATAGGACATGTTTAGATATTTAGACATAGGCAAATGCAGGCAGGTGGCACTAGTGTAGATGCGGCAAGTTGCTCTGTGTGGGCAAGATTGCTGAATGACTCTATGAATTACATATTTGTAATTTTCAAAGGATTCAAAGTTCTTTTATTATCATGTGTACCAATTAAGTTAGTGATATGCAAATTACCATGTCGTTTAATTTGCCCTTTTTATTCTCACTGCGAGTGGATGACACACCCTGCCTGATTTGCTAGCCATATCTCTGTTTTGCAAATGCCATGCTCGCACTCTCAAACTGTTCCCCTTCATTCATTGAGCAGATAACTCGTTGCCTGTTTACCCCCTTGATCACACTGGTTCTAGCCAAGAAGAAATGGCACAACCCTCCCTACAACGTTTTGAGCATCTTTCTCTCCTTCCCGGTTCTGACACAAGGTCTTCAACGTGAAATGTTAACCTCTTCACTTTCCACAGATGCGGCCAGTCCCACTGGGTGCATCTAGCATTTCCTGTTTTATTTCAGATTTCCAGCATCTACACCTTTTTTGATTTTCAAGTTATTTCATCAATATCCTTTGAAAAGCAAAATTCAGCACGTTGTAAATCTGCAGTGTAAATTGAAAATAATTGCAGAACTATGTGGAATAGATAGGGCGAATGCACCCAGACTAAGGTAATCAAAAACAAGAAGACATAGGTTTAAGGTGAGAGGAACAAGATTTGATATGAACCTAAGGGGCAACTCAGAGGGCAGTGGGTATATGGAATGAGCTGCCACAGGAGCTCATTTGAGGCTGACATGAGACAAAAGTGAAGCACCTGGAGGGAACAGAGGGAGCATTTAAACACCACACAGACAGCACCTGAGGTCAGGGTTCAACTCAGGTTGCTCATGCGAGGCGGCGGGCGGGCGTCGACCAAAGGACCGCGAGTTCATGTCCACGGCCCAAAATCATCTCCGGCGGCGTCTTTTGAATAACAGGGGTGTAGGGGGGAAGGAGGGGTCGGGGGTGATGTCACTCGCAGCGCGTGGAACACAGCACAGGCCGCGGAGAGCACTCATTGTGACATCATCAGTGAAAGCATCTCGTTTAGATTCAGAGTTTTTTCAGATTTTTGAACATTTTCATTAATAACTTGAGAAATAAACCATGCATTTTTAAGATAAGGTGATTTTGGACTCCACGGAAAAAAATCGCTACCAGAATATGTAAAAAATTCACCCCCCATACACACACTATAACCACCCCTCTTGATATTATATTAATATTATTCATTTGCTCCTTTTGCCCCATCCCTGCCCTATTTACTCACGCACAGCCCCTAACTCGCAAGCGCATCTGGAGGTAGAGAGAGGGAGCAGAGACTGAGAGAGAGGTGCAGAAAGAGGGGCAGAGAGAGAGCGAGGGGGAGATGGGGAAGGGGAGGATGGGGGAGAGATACCCGGGGCAGTGGGAGAGAGACCCGAGGCACAGAGAGATGGCATGCGGTGTCACAGGGCAGGGCTGGTTCCCAAATGCAATACTCCCTCACCAGCTCCAAAATCTGCTCCAGCCCAGTTCCAATCTGCAGCAGCAAGCTCCTCACCATGCGTTGGCCCGAGGACCCCTGTGCAAGGGGGGGGGGGTGGGGGCTCAGCTACTGCGAGAGGGCGGCCGGGCGACGTCACTCACAGTGCGTGAATACAGCGTGCAACTATTGTGATGTCGTCACATCATCAGCTAAAGCCAGCCGGTTTTATTTTCTAAGTTTTTCAGATTTTTGAATATTTTGATTAATAACACGAGAAATAATGCATGAAATTTTCAGATAAAGCTATTTTTGACATGGCATAAATCTATCGGAATATGTAAAAATTTCACCGTTAGCGCCTCGTTTTTTTTGAGAAGATGTGAATCACACACAAACATCACACACATAAATAAATAAACACACATCCAATATCAGAGTTTTTATAGTCTATGGATATGATAGATGACATGATATGATGATATGTTATGATGATACATAGACAGATTGATGTCAAATAGAAACGTAGAAACTTAGAAAATTGTGTAGGAGTAGGCCAGCATCGCCATTCAATATGATCGTGGCTGATCATCCAAAATCAATACCCCATTCCTGCTTTCTCCCCACATCCCTTAATTCTGTTAGCCCTAAGAGCTATATATAACGCTCTCTTGAATACATTCAGTGAATTGGCCTTCACTGCCTTCTGTGGCAGAGAATTCCACAGATTCACAATTCTCTGGATCAAAAATGTTTTCCTCATCTCAGTCCTAAATGGCATACCCCTTATTCGTAAACTGTGAGTCCCTGGTTCTGGACTCCCCCAACATCTGGAACATTTTTCCATTATCTAGCATGTTCAATCCCTTAAGAATTTTATATGTTTCTATAAAATCCCCTCGCATCCTTTAAAATTCCAGTGAATATAAGCCCAGTCGACCCATTCTTTTGTCATATGTCAGTCAAATGTGGGAAATGGGGAAAAGTGGTCAATAGGGCATCTTCATCATATGGGTAAGCTGGGCCAAAGGGCCTGTTTCTGTGCAGTATTACTCTATGACTATAAAGGTTTTCAATTCAAAATGTACAGAATGTACAGCAGGAAACATGTTCCCGATGTTGGGGGAGTCCAGAACCAGGGGCCACAGTTTAGGAATAAGGTATAAGCCATTTGAATGGAGACAAGGAAACACTTTTTCTCACAGAGAGTGTTGAGTCTGTGGAATTCTCTGCCTCAGGTGGAGGCAGATTCTCTGGATGCTTTCAAGAGAGAGCTAGATAGAGCTCTTAAAAATAGCAGAGTCAGGGGATATGGGGAGAAGGCAGGAACGGGGTACTGATTGGGGATGATCAGCCATGCTCACATTGAATGGCGATGTTGGCTCGAAGGGACGAATGGCCTACTCCTGTACCTATTGTCTATTGTCTATAATCAATATTTATATTTGCTAGATTTATATAACAGAACATACTAATTAATTGTATGCAAATGTCCCAACCACCAGGATGGGATCCAAACTCAAGATCAATCATCCACATCTCTAGATGGCTTTGCAATGTTAAAGCTGCAAATTATTGTGTTCTGAATGAACATGATAGCAGACATCACAGGTCACTACTCATGTTGCTCTACTAATCAGTTTATTGATATCTTCAAAGGAAATATACCAGTCAACTGAAACCTGCCTCACCTCCATGTGACTCATTCCCAAACCAAAGTGGTTAACATTAACTGCTCACCAAAATGAAATAGAATCCAGTGCACTTGTCTCAAGTGTATTTTGAAACCAAGATAATATGAAATTTTATCGGAGCTGAAAACACTTTGTAGTGAGGATAGCAGAAGATCTTATTGCATTTAATTCCTTATCTCTTTGAACTCAAAGAGATAAGGAATTAAATGCACATTGAACTCAAAGAGATAAGGAATTAAATGCAACAAGATCTTCTGCTATCCTCACTACAAAGTGTTTTCAGCTTGATAAAATTTCATATTATCTTGGTTTCAAAATACAAACAAAATATACTACAATTAAATAGCATGGATCCAATTATGAGAGAATTAAATAGGTTGGACAGTCAGAATCTTTTCCCAGCATGGAAATGTCAAAGATGAGAGGACATAGCTTTAAAATGATGGGGACAAAGTTTAAAGGAGATTTAGGGGGCAATTATTTTGATACAGGGATTAGTGGGTGCCTGGAACACATTGCCGAATTGTCATAGTTTCATAGAATCAAATAATTATGGAGGCATACAGCATGGAAACAGATGCTTCAACCCAACTTGTCCATGCTGACCGAAATGCGCCAAGTAAGCTAATCTCATTTGCACATGTTTGGCACATATTCCTCTAAGCCTTTCTTATCCATGTACCTGTCTTTTAAATGCTTTTATAGTACCTCTCTCAGCTACCTTTCTGGAAATTACTGGCATATACCTATCACTTTCTGTGGATGGTGGTGGAGATAGATATAATAGAGGCATTTATGTGGCTTTTAGATGGGCACATGGATATGCAGGGAATAGCGGAATATGAGTCACATGCAGGCAGATATTAGTTGAACTAGGCATTATGTTCGGCACAGACATTGTGGGTTGTAGAGCCTATTCCTGTGCTGTTATGTTCTATGTTCTATCCAATTATTAGTTACATTTGATTACGCAAGACAAGAAATCCATATTAATTATATACAACAAAATTGCAATAATGTAGCATCCTGTACTACAGATTTTCTGGACTCTAGGATGTTATTCCTAGTAATACCCAAAGATAGTTTTAGTAGTGTTATTTTTACTTGTTGCACAGTATTATAATAAGTGGAGTGGACCCTGTGGCTCTGACCACACATTCTGCACCAGGGAATGCAAACTGGACTAAAGAAAGACCCAGATGCCAACCAAACAAGATATATGAATGATCAGGTTTGGAAATACCAGAGTTTTACTAAACTGAGGAAACAGTGCTTGTATAAAATATAATATTGCATTTATAAATCAAGGACTTACGTGTATTTTCGTTGGTGCATCCACAAATACTGGCAGAGCCTGAAAATGGAGAAAATATATTTACATTCAGGGTTGTCGATAATAAAAGATCAGTAATTTAAGAGAAGTTGATTTCATTGTCGGCTGGGCTCAGTCGGTAGCCCATTGCTGCTGAGTCAGAACGAACTGGATTTACGCTGCATTCCGAAAACCAAAACACAATTACCTAGGCTGGAGCTTAAGTACGTCATACTACTGAAAGTGCCTTCTTTCAGCATTATAGTAAACTGACCTATTTTTTGTCCTTCCTGGTGAAATTAAAATATCTCATGCTAATATGCTAATATTTATCCCAAGCTAAACGTCAAGCATTTGGAGTGGCAGAGAGGTGCAGCGGTAGAATTTCTGCCTTCTTGTGCTGGGTTTGATACGGGTGCTGTCTGTTTGGAGTTTGTACATTCTCCCTGTTCTTCAGTTTCCTCCCATACTCCAAAGACGTACAGGTTTGTAGGTTAATTGGCTTCTGTAATTAGTAATTTGTCGCTAGGGTGCAAGATAATGCTAGTGTATGGGATGATCGCTTGTCAGTGTGGACTCGGTGGCCAAAGGGCTGGATTCTATGCTAAAATCTAAATTTTAAAGTCAAAATATTTTGAAGAAAACCATTATATCATTCATTGGATCTTAGCCAACTCTTACCCTTAAATATGCATTATTAGAAAGTTATTACTATTGTCCTCTGTTTGAGAGACTGCCACAAATTGTCTGCCACAATTCCCACATTCTGCGACCACACTTCAAACAAATTAAAATAGTTGTAATGCATTTCAGAATTTCCTGGCAGGAATTAAAAAATACATTATACATAAATTAAATATTAACACCAGATTTAACAAAAATAATAAAAAAAATTGCAAATTCTGGAAATCTATACTAAAAATATAAATTAGGCATTATCTTTTGAAAAAGAAATAGTTGATATTTCAGGCCAGAGACCAAATAGTTTCTGCTTTAATTGTGAAATGTTCAATTTCAGCATTATCTTATTTACCTGCTGTGCTATAGGATGCCAAGCTAACAATCAAGTTACTGAAATACACAATTAAAAAAAATACATCATTGTCAGAAATTAAACTCACTTTTTCGATGCCGTCCTTATTCTTCTTCACCGCATTTAAAATTTCAGTAACTGCATTGTTAGCTTGGCATCCTATAGCACAGCAGGTAAATAAGATAATGCTGAAATTGAACATTTTCTTCAGAGTGATGGCAGAGTTTGTCTTGCTCTCTGTCTCTTAAGGTGTCACAACATATGTAAGTGGCTTCAGCCGTTTTATATGTTCAGATCGGAAATGTACCTATCACTTTCAAACTAATATGACTGGTCATAGACCTCAAAAAAACGTCATCTTTTTATGAATATACGCCTTTTGACATGCCACACTTTGCTTGTTGTTTCATGTCGAATGTGGTTGAATATGCATTTTTTGTTCTTATTTGTTCACAGGATATGGCAGAGGTGTTTCTCAGTCACTAAAGTCAAAAAAGTGGTGTGATGGCATCTCCTCATGCTATACATTTTATCATGATAGATATTGAAACCTTTAGCTGTGACTAATCAATGTGTGTGCCTTGCACCTGCAAGCTGACCATGTGACCGTTCTCCACCACATCCTGCTGCTGCTGGTGTTTTCCCAGCAGGTACATCTGGCTGGTGATTTCACTGGCAATATTGACCCTGTGGTATTGGCGATAGAATAGACCACTTCTCCAGACTTCTGGTGGAAATCGTAAAGCATGCAATGTCATGCAACGCTTTCAGCATCCCTGCAGGCGCAGTGCAGCCACAACTCTCCTGGTGGAACAACTCAGCCATCTCTATTCCTTTCCTCCAGAGATACTGCCTGACCCACTGAGTTACTCCAACATTTTGTGTCTATCTTTGGTGTAAACCAGCATCTGCAGTTCCTTCCTAAACTCTGGATATGTACTCGTTTAGTTTAGAGATACAGCATGGAAACAAGCCCTACAACCCACAAAGTCCATGCCATCCATTGATCACCCATTCACACTAGTTCTATGCTAGCCCCCTTTCGCACCAACAACATACACACTACGGGCAATGTTACAAAGGCCAATTAACTTACTAACCTGCGTCTTTAGGATGTAGGAGGAAATCGGAGCCTCTGGAAGTATCCCATGCAATCACAGAGAGAACGTAAACTCCACATAGCTGTTAATATTGGCCAAATTAAAGACACCATAAAATGGAGGATCCCTGCATTTATCAGAATTGCTTAAGCCTTGTCAGCTGAGATTTGCAGGCTTTGGATGGCACCAGCCATCATGACTTTACATAGCCAGCATCTAAAGTCAGGATCGAACTTCAGATCTGTCATTGAGAGGCAGCAGCTCGACCAGCCACACCACTGTGGCATAAAATTGTTTGTCACCGTAGGTGTGGAAGAAAACCTTTGCAGTGGCACAAAGGGGAGGACTTATGGATCAGCTCTTTTATTTCTTTCCCTTCCTTGCCTTTGTTTGATATTGGAATTGGTATTGAAATACTTGCGGGAAAGAACTAGGTGTCAGGCAAAACAAGAGGCATATAGCTCACCCATTGCAGAACAAGAGAAGGAAAGCGACAAGTACAGAGAAAACTTAGATGTGATGTAAAGAAAGCAGAATAGATATAAGGACCAATTATAGAGTATGCAAAAGAAGAAAGACTGAGTCATGGGTGAGAAACAGTTAGAAGGCTGAGAACAACATAGGGGATAATTAGTCAGGGACTGCTCTCTGGTCATCTGTCATGGGAATAGACAAAGAGAAGGTTTATAGGTTAATTCGCTGCTGCAAATTGCTCCTCGTGTGTATGGAGTGGTTGCAAAAGTAGGATAACATAAAACTCATGTAGGAGACCAATTCCTACATGAGTTTCTACTCGCTTGTCTATCTATTCCGACACTCTTTATTTATTTTTTCTCTCACTGTTCTTTTATTACTGAACCAAAAGTATGAAGTTGTACAAGAATGAAAATATGTATTTATGTATTAGGTACTTAAGTACCAGACTAATGTACTTACTTCTAACAAAAATAAACAAAAAAAAAAAACAAAAAAAAACCATAAAACTCATGTGAATGGGTGAACGATGGTCAGCATAGACTCAATGAGACGAAGGGCTTGTGTCCATTATGTAGCAATCAAAAATCACATTCACTATATATAGATGTTCTTTTATCCTTGCCAATTTTTCTTTGGATCAGAACTGATAGGATACAACTTTGTCAAACTGGAACAGCTACATTTTTGAAGTTCTTGACAAGGCACAGATATGTTAAAGGAAACCCTGTATCCTCCCCGCCCCACCCCGTTGTTCCTTTTATGCTCAGCTTGTTCCCTAGCATCCTCTTCTGATTCCACTCACTGCCTTCCTTTTCTATCAGATTCCATAACCTAAAGTCCTTTGTTGTTTCCACTAATCTCCTCCAAGCCCCTGTTGCTCTCTCCACCCCTCTCTCCACCACCTGGCTACATCTGCACATCAACCTTCCCGCTCCTGGATCGAGCTATGGCTAGCCCCTGCCTCGCCCCTCCCCCCCGCTCCACTTACCCCGACACACCATCACCACCACCCCCTGACCTCTGGCTATCTCCAATATACACTCTCAGTCCTGATGTAGGGACTCAACCCAAAACGTCAGTCATTCTTTTGCCTCCACAGATGCTACCTGACTAACTGCCTCCAGCATAGAATCAGAGTTATACAGTGTGGAAACAGGCTTGTTGGGACAAATTTCCTATGCTGAGCAACATGCCCCATCTTGCACTAGTCCCACTTGCCTGCATTTGGCCAATATCCCTCTAAATTTATCCTATCCATGTACCTGTCCAAAAGTTTTTTCAATGATCCGATAGTACTTGCCTCACCTACCCCCTTCCATACACCTACCATCCTTTGAGTAAAAAAGTTGTCCTTCATGTTTCTATCAAATCCCCCCTCCCCCCCCACCTCAACTTACATTTTTCCTTCAGTCATTGAACCGCAGCATGCTCTTAACTTTTTGCCTACGTGTGTACTCAGAGCTCAAATTTCTGATTGACTCATTCACTGAAACATGTGAGATTAAATACAGAGACAATTACATCACTACGCCCTCAGCATAAAACTTTCCTTGGAAAAACTGGATCACTTAGTCTATCGCAGAAGCTACATCTCACAGACATTGATGAGAAAACTAACCATTGCATCTGAACGCACTTTGATCCACTGAGGATCCAAAATCAAAGTCTCATTACCAGTGCAGGAAGAAGGTAATCTGGAGATGAGGTTACAATTTAATGGCTATGAATTAATTAAATTGTGGATCAGGCTGAAAGGACCGAATGGTGTATTTTGGCTTTTACACAATTTGTTTGTATTTTCACCAAGCTCATCTTGTATCAGTAGTGATCTCTGCACTTCTGTATGCCTCAGAGATATGAACTACTTATAGCCTGCACATCAAAGCACTGAAACATCCTCATACTTAAATGCTATTTCTCTTACATTAATGCAGTTCTCGAGCAAAAAGCATATTTGTTCATGTTCACCATGATCATATTTGTAGACATGGATCTTTCTTTTGGGATCCATGTGACTACGGGAAAATTGAATCAACTTTATAATACCCCAAGTTCAAAGCAGATACCATTTTCAGCTAAAGGGATCTAAGACGGTACCCGGACGTGGCGCCGACAGACAGGAAGCCGAAACAGAGAAGTCGAAGCCAAAGAACTGAATGGAAACGAGGACAAAATGGCGATAAACCGAAAGAGTCCGAAGATGAAATGCCTACTAACCGAAAGGATGGGACGCCTAAATGCAAATTAGCCGAAAGGGCGGGACGCCTAAAAGCCGACGAACCGAAAAGCTGCGTCGTATTAAGGCAAACTTACCAAATGGCCGCTCTGTCAAAACGCCACCTAACCGAAAGGCGGCATCGCCTACAGGCCAAAGGACCGACTGCCGCTCAACAGAAAAGTCCAATAATGGACATGACGTTGCCAGGGGGCGGGACGTGGCAGTGATTGGTCCAGACCCCTGTGTCCATCACATCACTGTGAAGGCATGAACATTGCCCCGCACCTCCGCACCATCAGACCCGCAGCCCGCGGAGGGTGGCCGTGTGAGAGTGGGGGCTGTCCCGAGGGATGCAGACCTTCGGCCACTTTCAACTTGGTGCTTGGGTTCAGATTGCCCAGTCATCTATGGCTTGTGTGGGAAAATGAACCCCACGCTCCCGTCTCCTCCTTTTCCCTCCCCTTCTCTCTCTCTCCCCCTCTCTCTCTCCCTTCTCTCCCCTCTTCTCTCTCTCTCTCTCCTCTTCTCTTTCTCCTCCTCTCTCTCCACTCTTCTCTCTCTCTCCTCCTCTCTCGTCGCCTCCTCTACCCCCCTTCTCTCTTCCTCACCTCTCCCCCTTCTCTCCCCCCCCCCCCCTCCCTTCTCTCTCTCCCCCTCCGTCTCCACCCGCGGGAGCATCCCACAGTCACTGACCGCGATGCACTGCCATCGGACCCCAACCTCCACACCAGAGTGATTCCCCACCCCCACCCTCCTCCGACCCCCGGACCCCAACACGCACACCGTGTGATTCACCCCGGCAGCAGGGACAGACGTTTTATTTATTACCGTCTTGGTGCTGTGGAACGCACCCAAGCTCCCACAGAGGGCAGAAGATGGCATGGGCCCGACGGGGGGGGGGGGGGGGAGGGGATTGGGTGGTGTCGTGGCTGGTGTGGGGGTTGCGGTCCGATGGCAGTGCATCGCAGTCCGTGACTGTGGAGATGGAGGAGAGAGAAGGGGGAGAGAAGGAGAGAGAGAAGAGAGAGGGGGGGAGAGAAGGGGGAGAGAGAGAGGGAAGGGAGAGTGAGGGGGGGAGAGAGGAGGGGAAGAGAGAGGAGGAGAGAGGGAAGAGTGGAGAGAGTGGAGGAGAAAGAGAAGAGGGGAGAGAGAGGAGGAGAGAGAGGTGAGAGAAGGGAGAGAGAGAAGAGGGGAGAGAGGGGGAACGGGAGCATGGGGTTCATTTTCCCACACAAGCCATAGGGTGACTGGGCAATCTGAACCCAAGCACCAAGTTGAACGGCCGAAGGTGTGCATCCCTCGGGACAGCCCCCACTCTCCCATGGCCACCGTCTGCGGGCTGCGGGTCGGGTGGAGCGGAGGTTTGGGACAATGTTCATGCCTTCACAGTGATGTGAGAGACACGGGGGTCTGGACCAATCGCTGATAAGTCCTGCTCCCCGGCAACGTCATGTCTGTTATTGGACGTTTCTGTTGTGCGGCATTCGGTCCTTTGGCTTGTAGGCGACGCCGCCTTTCGGGTAGGTGGCGTTTTGACTGAGCAGCCATTCGGTAAGTTTGCTTTTAGGTGACGCAGCTTTTTGGTTCATTGACTTTTAGGCGTCCCGCCCTTTCGATTAGTCTGCATTTAGGCGTCCCATCCTTTCAGTTAGTAGGCGTTTTGTCTTCTGACTTTTCTTTGGTTTATTGGCGTATCGGCCTCGTTTCCATTCGGTTCTTTGGCATTGACCTCTTTGCTTCGGCCTCTCGTCCGTCGGCACCATGTCAGCACACGTCTAAGACTGGCTGGTACAACCGGTCAGTGAAATTCTGCAAGAAAAAGTGTGAGCAGACAAATTATATTGGGAAGAAAGATGAAGGATAATATATTAAAAACTGCATGATTTTAAAGCGAGCAGAAGAAGCAGATTGGTGATGTGGTGAGATGAGGGGAGACAGCACAAAAATGTGGTGAGACATACATGTTAAAGATGGCACAGTGGCATGGCTGGTAGAGCTGCTGTCTCAGTGTGTCAGAAACCCGGGTTCAATCCTGACCTTGGGTGCTATCTGTGTGGAATTTTCACATTCTCCCTGTAACCATATTGGTTTCCTTGAGGTGCTTTGGTTTCCTCCCACATCCAAATGACAAATGGGTTTGTTGGTTAATTGACCTCTATAAATTGCCCCTAGTGCAGAGGCAGTGGATGCGAGAGTGGGATAACATAGAACTAGTGTATGTGGGTGATTATGGTTTAACGTGGACCCAATGAACTAAACTAAACTACACTAAACTAAACTAAGCCAAAATAAACTAAACTAAGCTAAACTGTTTGAAGGGAATCAACCTCAGGTGAGAAAGGTCATTGAATCTAAATGTTAGCAGTTTATCTTTGCAAGAGTTATATTACCTTTCTAATATTTTCTTTTTTTGTATTATATTTTCAAATGTTGTAATATTTTGTATTTTCTGAAGTTGGCAAGGTAGGCTCACAAGGAACATAATAAATTATATGGGATCCTGAGCTTTATTGAAAGGAAATTTCACCAAACCTATATGAAATAAAAGTTTTCTGGAATAATTACCTGGATTGTGTCCTTTCCAATGCCTTCCCATGAGTGTGATGGACCTCTGAAGTGAAGATGGTTCAAATCAGTGCAGTAACTCACTGATCATCAATTCCAATTAATTATTTTAGGAGTCAGTTAAGCTACATCTCAAGGTTAAGCCAAGAGCTAGTTATCGACTTCAGGAAGCATGGTGGAGTACATGTCCTGATCAGCTCCAAGTGGAAATGGTCGAGAACTTCAAGATCCTCGATGTGAACATCACAAACAATCTTCCCTGGTCCCGCCACATTGAAGCTATGGTCAAAAAACACACACAAACACCAACACTAATACCTCTACTTCCTCAGGAGATGAAGGAAGTTTGGCATATGTTCAACAACTCTCACAAACTTCAACAGAGCACCATAGAAACCATAAAGTCGGATTATATCGCAGCTTGGCTTGGAAACAAACCTGCACAAGACCACAAGAAATTGCAGAGAGTTATGGATGTATCCCAGTCCAACACATAGACCAGACTCCCCATCATTGTCCATCTATGTTTTATGCCACCTTGGAAAACCAACCAATATTATCAAGAACCTTTTTCACCATGCTCATTCCCTCTTTGCCCCTCTCGCATCAGTCAGAAGATACAAAAGCCTAAAAGCATATTCCATCACACTCAGGAACAGCTCCTTCATTGCTATTATCAGACTACAGAACAGTCCTCCCATGAATTAGTCCTAATCTTCCAACCTACCTTCATTGTGAATCCTAAACATTTTATCTACAATTGTAATGCTACAATGCAGTGAAACTATATTCTTCACTGGTATTTTTTCTCTTTTTTCACTTGTTTTACTTGTGTATGGTCGATTGTAAACACGTATAGTCTGATCTGATTTAATTGGATAGCAAAAGCTTTCCAAATACTGTACCTCAGTACGCATGGCAAAAATAAACCAATACCAACACCAAAGAGCTTTTTATCACAAACTTATTATCAGGGCATTAATTATTAGAGGCAAGGAGTTGTTTATTGCCTATCTCTAATTACCCTTCAGAAGGAGATACTGATCTTTTTTGACTCACTGCAGTACTTCTGGTAAAAATGCTTTCACAATGTGGTTGGACGAAACATTCCAATCTATTAATTCAGCACTGATGAAGGAAGAGCTATTATTTCCAAGTCAGAATGGTGTTGGACTAAAAATGGTCCATGTACACAGTAAAATCATGAGATGGATCATTGTTGTCTTTGTACTCATAGACCGGTCCTAGCATCAGCAGAGGTTGGTGGTGGATAGTTATATTTTGGACTGGAGGACTGTGACTGGAGCACCTAGGGATTGGTGGCTCAGGGATTGATGCTAAGCTCATTGCTGTTTATCAAGGTCAATGCAAGATCAATGGTTTTGGATGAGGTGTACAAGGCATGATTAATATGTTTGTAGATGACTCAAAGGTAGGGGGTGCTGTAGATAGTGAAGATGGTTATCAACAATTACTGCGGGATCTTGATCATCTAAAGGTTTCAAAAGGGTGCAACTGGTAGAGTGGCTGCCTCACAACACAGACCTTGGCTTGATCCTGACCTCGGATCCTGTCTATGTGAAGTTTGCATGTTCTCCCTATGATTGTATAAGGTGCTCCAATTAGCTCCTATATCCCTATGTGTGGGTTTGCAGGTAATTGGCTGTTGTAAATTGCTCCTTGTAAAGAGGGAATGGATACAAACGTGGAATGGCATAGAACTAGTCTGAATGGGTGATCAATAGTCAACATGGATGATGGGCCAAAAGACCTGATTGTTTTATCTTTTGCTATATCTTTTAACCAATCATTAAATCAAGCTGAGCAAGTGGAGGAAGGATGGTTAATGGCTTAATTTAGATAAATGTGAGGTGTTTTGGGGAGTTGAACCAAGGCAGACATTCCCTGTTAATTATAGGACTCTGGGAAGTATTGTAGGGCAGAGGGATCTAGAAGTACAACTACACAGTTCTCTGAAAATAGTGTCACAGATTAATAGGTTAATGGAGATGGTTTAAGGCACTCTGGCCTTCATCAGTCAAGGAATTGATAGAGAAGTTGGGAGGTTATGTTATAGTTGTACAACTCATACGTGAGGCTACACTATGAGTATTGTGTTCAATTTTGGTCAACTTGCTACAGGAAAGATACCATTAGCCTGGAAAAGGTGCAGTGATGATTTATGAGGATGGTTCCAGGATTCAAGGGTCTGTGCTATAGAGGGTAATTGAGCAGGCTAGGACTTAATTCCTCAGAGTTCAAGAAGCTGTGTGGGTGAACATATAGAGGCGTATAGATAAGGTGAATAAATACTCAGGAAAAAAAATACTCGGGGTCAATAGATCAAAATCAAGGGAATATAGGTTTAGAGGGCAAAGATTTAATATGAATTTGAGAGGCAACCTTTTCACACAGAGGGTGGTAGGTATATGGATTGATCTGCCAGAGGAACTAGTTGTGGCATGTACAATAACAACATTTAAAAGATATTTGAATAAGTACATGGATAAGAAAGGTTTAGAGGGATATGTACCAAACTTGGGCAACAGGGATTGTTTTAGATGATACTAGACCAAGGGGGACCCGTTGGGTCCTGTCCCCTCAACGCGTGGTTACGGGGGGGGGGGGGGGGGGGGGGGGGGGGGGGGGGTGGTGGTATGGGGCTGTGTCTGTGGCATCACACACACTAACCACCCCACACACACATGCGGGGGGGGGGGGGGGGTGAGAGGGTGAGGATTCATTATTTCCTGAGTAAAAAACTCAGGAAATAATGAATCAAATTTAGAAATGAGGGGATTTTTGAATTCATGAGGTAAATCTCTACCGGAATATGTAAAGATTTCACCATTACCATGTCGGGTTTTCGAGGAGATGAGAATCACAGAACGTTCACATTTGAAAAGCAAGAGGGACAAACAACCAAACATCCAGAGTTTTAATAAGTAAATGACATCTTGATCGGCATGGATGTTAGACCAAAGGATATGTTTCCACATCGTGTGGTTTCAGGACTCAATGATCCTGCATTTTTGAAAATGTCTCTGAATGTCTGCTCTTTAAATGTCAAGCAGAACTCCTGACTAATAAGACTGCAGAACTTTGATTTGACCTGTTCATAATGAAATAATTTGTTTTCAACAGAAGTGTACTCCCAGTTTGTGGTTAACTGAGCTGGCACTGTTAATATTAACCAAATGAAAGTTACTGTAAAATTAAGGATCCCTGTCAGAATCCTGACTGAACAATTTGTCAGGATTACTTAACCTCTGTCAGTGGAAAATTACAGGCTTTGGATGGCGCTGATTAGTCTGAGCCTCAGAATGATATTCAGGATGGTGAAGAACATAGGTGTTCTCCTCATTACCCTTTAAGCGATAAAATGTATAGAAACTTTGCAAACTTAAACACATTGACTACAAAGAGCATTGTATCTATTGCAAAAAACGTTACCAGATGTTGCCCTGCTGTTTGTTAATTGGCCAACTTAATTGTTAAGCCCTGGCGGAGTTGTTTTGCATTATTCAAGTTAAGTTAGCTTCCTCTGGAAGCTTCTTCTGAAACAATGTATGGGGGGATTCTTTTATTGGTCTGGTAACTGTCAATAATATATTATTGTAATTAATATGTTTGATTGTATTGTAAAGAGATCACCCCTATGCAGTTCGGCCCCTCAAGGTTTGGACCTATAAAAGGCAGCCCCCATGAGGCCCTTTGTCGATCTTCTGGAAGAGTGATTTAGGTATCGTATAGGGGAATTTGCTGTTCAATCTAAAAATAAAGTTTAGTTGTTCCAGTGCTTGACTCAGTGCTTTATTAACTGAACTAGACTGGTGAGAAGCTTAGAAGAGCATATTTACATTGGTGGTTCGTCTGGGATCTCAACGGACCCCCAAACTCAAGCTTGTGATTAAGGGTATTGAGCTGTCCCAATCGCGAGTGCAGAAATCGGCACCAAGGTGCGGTTTTCACATTGGTTTTCGTCACTTCACTAGTGCAGATCGATCATTTGCGGGTTTGGGAGAAGGTCCCAACGAGATTGTAGAACAGAGCAATGGGGGCAAAGGGCTTGGTTAAAGGCCCTCTCCTTTGGGTTAAAGGCCAATAAAACAGAATTGGGTTAAAGGCCCTTTCCTTGGGGTTAAAGGCCCTTACAACTTGTTTGTAGTCTGTAGCTGCAGCTGCTGGCAAAAACCAAGAAAATATCTGTAAAAATAAAACTGGAGGTTCGAGGCCCTTTCCAGGTCAGGTATCCAATTTAGTGGGTATTTCAAGATGACCTGGGTGTACCAGTGCTAAGCGGCTAAGCACTGTGCTGTTGCTGGGAGTGCAGATTGGAAGCACACTCCAAAAATAGGCATCTACTGTGAGCGTGAAGAGGTTATGCGATGACACCCGGTGCCAAGCAAGTGGAAAGGAAGTAGCATTTTTGACAAGGTGAGCCTTTGTTGGTTAAGGTCCACGCCTGTTTGAGGTATCAGGATCTCTGAAAAGACGGGAGAGAACCCTCGTAAATGCATCGGGCTCTCGGTGGTTAGAGTTAGATTTCAGGATTACTGCCTGTGCCGCGTTACAGTGAGAGTAGGAATGGAATTAGGTAGAGGATAAATGCGTGGCTGAGGGACTGGTGCAGTGGGCAGGGATTCAAGTTTCTTGATCACTGGGACCTCTTTTGGGGAAGGCATGATCTGTACAAAAAGGACGGGTTGCACTTGAACCCGAGGGGGACCAATATCCTGGCTACTGGGGAGACTTTAAAATAGAAAGGCTGGGGGGAGGGACTCGGGTAGAGGGGGCTAGGGGTCAGGGTATCGGGCAAGAGGCAGAGAAGGGAAGCACTCGGACCCAAAATGTAGGCGAGAAAGAGGAAAAAGATAATAGACAGAGAATAAGGGATGGTGGGTTTCTAAAATGTGTATATTTTAATGCTAGAGCATTGTAAGAAAGGCGGATGAACTTAGAGCCTAGATTGACACCTGGAAATATGATGTTGTGGTAATCAGTGAAACATGGTTGCAGGAGGGCTGTGATTGGAAACTAAATATTCCCGGATTTCGTTGCTTCAGGTGTGATAGAATTGGAGGGACCAGAGGTGGAGGTGTTGCATTGCTTGTCAGAGAGGATATTACAGCAGTGCTTTGGCAGGATAGATTAGAGGGCTCGTCTAGGGAGTCTATTTGGGTGGAACTGAGAAGTGGAAACGGTGTAGCAACACTTTTAGGGTTGATAGACTTTATAGACCGCCAAATGGGGAGCGAGAATTGGAAGAGCAAATATGTAAGGAGATAGCAGATATCAGTAGTAAGCACAAGGTAGTGATTATGGGAGATTTCAATTTTCCAAAATTAGACTGGGAAACACATTCTGTAAATGGGCTGGATAGTTTGGAGTTTGTAAAATGTGTGCAGAATAGTTTTTTGCAGCAGTACATAGAGGTATTGACCAGAGAAGGGGCAGTGCTGGACCTCCTGTTAGGAAATGAGGCAGGTCAGGTGACGGAGGTATGCATTGGTGAGCACTTCGGGACCAGTGATCACAATACCATTAGTTTCAATATAATTATGGAGAGAGTCAGAACTGGACCTAGGATGGAGATTTTTGATTGGAGAAAGGCTAACTTTGAGGGAATGCGTAAGGATTTAAAAGGAGTGAATTGGGACACTTTGTTTTATGGGAAGGATGTAGAAGAGAAATGGAGGACATTTAAAGGGGAAATTGTAAGAGTACAGAATCTTTATGTCCCTGTTAGGTTGAAAGGAAATAGTAAAAATTGGAAAGAGCCATGGTTTTCAAGGGAAATTGGACACTTGTTTCGAAAAAAGAGAGATATCTACAATAATTATAGGAGACATGGAGTAAATGAGGTGCTAGAGGAATATAAAGAATGTAAAAAGAATCTTAAGAAAGAAATTAGGAAGGCTAAAAGAAGATATGAGGTTGATTTGGCAAGAAAGGTGAAAGTTAATCCAAAGGGTTTCTACAGCTATATTAATAGCAAAAGGATAACGAGGGATAAAATTGGACCATTAGAGAGCTAGAATGGACAGCTATCTGCAGAGCCAAAAGAGATGGGGGAGATATTGAACAATTTCTTTTCTTCGGTATTCACCAAGGAGAAGGATATTGAACTCTGTGAGGTAAGGGAAAAAAGTAGAGTAGCTATGGAAACTATGAGATTCAAAGAGGAGGAAGTACTGACACTTTTGAAAAATATAAAAGTGGATAAGTCTCCAGGTCCTGACAGGATATTCCCTAGGACATTGAGGGAAGTTAGTGTAGAAATAGCAGGAGCTATGACAGAAATATTTCAAATGTCATTAGAAACGGGAATAGTGCCGGAGTATTGGCGTATTGCGCATGTTGTTCCATTGTTTAAAAAGGGTTCAAAGAATAAACCTAGCAATTATAGACCTGTTCGTTTGACATCAGTGGTGGGCAAATTAATGGAAAGGATACTTAGAGATAATATATATAAGCATCTGGATAAACAGGGTCTGATCAGGAACAGTCAACATGGATTTGTGCCTAGTAGGTCATGTTTGACAAACCTTCTTGAATTTTCTGAAGCGGTTACTATGGAAATTGATGAGGGTGAAGCATTGGATGTTGTCTATATGGATTTCAGTAAGGCCTTTGACAAGGTTCCCCATGGAAGGTTGGTTAAGAAGGTTCAATCTTTGGGTGTTAATGGTGGAGTAGCAAGATGGATTCAACAGTGGCTGAATGGGAGATGTCGAGTAATGGTGGATGGCTGTTTGTCAGGTTGGAAGCCGGTGACCAGTGGGGTGCCTCAGGGATCTGTGTTGGGTCCACTGTTGTTTGTCATGTACATCAATGATCTGGATGATGGGGTGGAAAATTGGATAAGTAAGTATGCAGATGATACTAAGATAGGTGGTGTTGTGGATAATGAAGTAGATTTTCAAAGTCTACAGAGAAATTTGGGCCATTTGGAAAAGTGGGCTGAAAGATGGCAGATGGAGTTTAATGCTGATAAGTGTGAAGTGTTACATCTTGGCAGGACAAATCAAAATAGGACGTACATGGTAAATGGTAGGGAATTGAGGAATGCTGTGGAACAGAGAGATCTAGGAATAACTGTGCATAGTTCCCTGAAGGTGGAATCACATGTAGATAGGGTGGTAAAGAAAGCCTTTGGTGTGCTAGCCTTTATAAATCAGAGCATTGAATATAGGAGTAGGGAAGTAATGTTAAAATTGTACAAGGTATTGTACAATTTTAACATTACAAAAATAGAGAGAGTACAGAGGAGATTTACTAGAATGTTCCCTGGGTTCCAGCAACTATGTTACAGAGAAAGGTTGAACATGTTAGGTCTTTATTCTTTGGAGCGCAGAAGGTTAAGGGGGGACTTGATTGAGGTCTTTAAAATGATGAAAGGGATAGACAGAGTTGACGTGGATAAGCTTTTCCCATTGAGGGTGGGGAAGATTCAAACAAGAGGGCATGACATGAGAATTAAGGGACAGAAGTTTAGGGGTAACATGAGGGGGAACTTCTTTACTCAGAGGTTGGTGGCTGTGTGGAATGAGCTTCCAGCAGAAGTGGTGGAGGCAGGATCGATTTTAACATTTAAAAGTAAAGTGGATAGGTATATGGACGGGAAGGGAATGGAGGGGTATGGTCTGAGAGCAGGTAGATGGGACTAGGGGAAAACAAATGGTCAGCACGGACTGGAAGGGCCGAGAGGGCCTGTTTCCGTGCTGTAATTGTTTCTGGTTATATGGTTATAAGTCTAAGCATTTAGTGTGAGGGAAAAGTACCTGAAGGTAAAGAATAGCTAATAAAGAACTAGTACCTCTCAGCAAAGAGTACCCTAGGAAGGGGAAAGTCTTGTGTATCGGAGGGAGAAGTTCACTGGTTGATAGCAGTGTGACGCGGGATTGAAATATTGTAACTTGCTTTCGAAACTGTATATTAAAGACTGCTGTTGTTGCATTATGTATCATCTATATTGTGTATTGCCTGTGATTTAGATTTGGAGTGTGAGATTCCCTGTTATGGTAATAATTTAAATCAGCTGTATAAAGATATAGTTTGATCGGGATTGTTGTTATAATCGGCGTCTGACTCGTGATTGTTCGACCAGGTGTTCATATCCTTCCGATCGTTGTTTCAGGGGAGGGACTGTTCGGTTGACCGAGCACACCATGAGGAGGGATTAAAATATATTGTGATTTATTGGGGGAAGTGTTAGAAGTAGAGAACCACGACCACCACCTTATTCCTCTTGCAATCCCCTTACTTTAAATACGCATTAGTAGCTTGCGAACAGAATAGACAATCAGATTCTGTGGCACAGGATTCCTTAACCCCGAATGCTCCATTAATAGTAGGTAGTCTGAGAGTTCACGGTACCAGAAGCCAAACTAGAAAGAAAGCTTAAGTAGTTAAGGACAAAGAAGGTGTAAGATGGATACAGAAACCAGGGTATTCTTGCGAGCTGAAACCTTGACAAGTTGAATGAGTAGCGAGAGAAGAAAAGGATTAATTTAGAAAGTACTGTGAACCCCTTAGTAAGGGAGAAGATACATCTGGGGGTGAGACAACAATTGAAGAAGCCGAGATAGATCTTGATATGGCAGAAAGTACAAAAACTAAACAGACAACCTGTAGGCAGTTCCCTGTGAGAGAAATGCCTAATCTTCATTTGATCCAGCCAATGCAGTGAGTGCAAATTATCCCCGTACAATAAGCGTCTATTCCGCATGGAAGCCAAATGAGATGATGGCCATATTAAGTCAAATACCCAATCATAGAAAATCACCAGCTTCCTTTGTAGATCACCTAAGAACTACAAAGCACGTTTACCACACAGACTCCCGAGATCTATGGGCAGTGATCCAGCAAATAAATACCCCAAGGGAACACACCAGATTCCTAACAATTCTAGGACATCCATCTGACGAAGCTCTAGCGAATATGAGAGTGGACTATAGTGCAAGGGAAGAGGCTGTTTTAACAGCCCTTGCAAGCACACTTCAAAAGCCAATTGACTTGGCCAGAATCCTAGGTGTAAGACCCAAAAAAGGGAGATGGAGCAGATGAATTTTTAGAATGATTCTCCAAATTATATACAGATAAATCTTATGATTTAAAATATCGAAACGGAGTAAATTCCCCACAATACTGTGCCATCTTATTGAATTGCCATCCCACCAAAGTAACGGAATCCATTAAAACTAATAACATGGACTGGACAGAAAATAATGCCAGCCAAATGGCAAGGCCTGAAAAGGATAACTGGAGCGACATAAAGAAGCAGGGGAGTCCGCCTGCAGTAAAACAAAAGACGGAATATGTAATCAGAAAATAATTGCCAAAATCTGATCCTGAACCATGGATCCTCAGAGTAAAAACAAATTCCGGATTGGGAGAAATTGGGTCCCGGAATATTTGGACCGATGCCATAGAGAAATACCTGCCCTAGAGCCAGTCCACCAGAGACCAAGTTTAAGGAGTGGGCCAGTGTTATACTTGTGGAGGGATAGGTCACTGGAGTAAGGAGTGCCCAAATACAGAAAAGAACGAAAGAGGGGGTCACAGAAGAAATTTTCAAGACCAAAGAGAATGGAGAGATTAACGGGATCCTAGAGAGCACAGAGGGAACTGGCAGGAACATCAAGAATCAAGGAGGCAAATCTCCTTCACCCAGAATAATCCATTTACACGCCTATGATCAGCAAACCTAATGGTGACTGGGTGCAAGTCTGACGAAGAACCTATATTGTCTCTACAGGTAGCAGGAAAAATCTGCACCTTCTTAGTAGACTCAGATGCATCCATGTCATCCCTTCAATCAATTTATAATCTCCCAGAATCAAAAGAAGTTCAGAATCTGTCTGAGTTTCAAGGACAAGTCTGCCAGTATCCCATCTCTAAGCCAGTAGAAGTAGTGTATGGAGGAAAAGCAATCAGACACGGATTTGTGATAACCACCGGATTAGATTGCAAATTTGATGGCTAGAGATTTGCTCTGTGCTCTCCAATTAAAAATAGAATGCGGTGACAAATGCATTGTAGTGACCCCCCGGGCTCCCTTATGGCAGTGTTACTCCATAGTGACCCCTCAGTGATGGTCCTTAGACTTGGATGAAGAACACCGATCACACATCATACTGACTTACGACAGGAGTGGGAAGGATAAAGAGTTGGAAGCCTTATTTAAACCAGATGAGAAGCAGGATTGGGAGGTGGAAGTGTTGGCACTAGTTGAAGGAAAAGAGGGAGCTGCCAAATACATCAAAATACCAGCAAAGATATGGAAAAGAACTGAAGAAGTGGCTCCTTACATTACCCGAAAGGGTGAACTACCCGGCGAGAGCTAAAGACCTAGGAACGAATGGTAAGAAAGGCAATCCCCAATGCAGACCCAAATAATTATCAAAAGCAAAATTTGTCTAATCAATATATTGTTGAATTGTATCAGGCCCCAAAGACAGTGGTTACCCGCTTACGACATCATCTGGGGAGTGAGGTATACGAGAATGTGGACCCTCAGGTGTGGGAGGAGGACACAGCTCAGGTGGGATGCATGAACATCAATCCCATCCATGTAGCTCTCCAGAAAGGGGTAACACTTCCTACAATACAACAATATCCACTAAAATTACAGGCCATCAGCAGCATTGACAAATTAATTCAGGGTTTGCTAGAACAAGGAATACTGGTGAAGTGCCAATCAATTTGTAACACCCCTATTCTTGCCGTTCCAAAGCCGGGAAAGGAGGGCCAATATAAACTTGTACAAGATCTGAGCGAAATCAACTCTGCTGTCGAACCGTTTCATGCCCTAGTGCCAAACCCTGCCCATATCCTAGCTCAAATACTGGCTGAAGCAAAAATCTTTTTGATAGTTGACTTGCAACATGCATTTTTCTCTCTGCCTCTCCATGAAGATGGACAATATTTGTTTTCTTTCACATACAGAGGCCAACTATATACCTGGACCAGATTGCCTCAGGATTTATCAACTCGCCTATTTTATTTTCCAGGTGTCTACAAGACCAATTGAGTATTTAAAAATTCAAAATGAATTCAGTATTAGTGCAGTATGTTGATGATTTATTTATTAGTGGATAGCAAAAATGAATCCAGTAATCGGCAAGATACTGCTCAACTACTAAACTATCTAGCTGATTTGGGATTTGTAGTCTCCCCATCAAATGTACTGATGGCCAGGAGAAAGTAAGAGTTTTAGGGATTATAATTTCAGCTACCGAAAGGAGTCTTGAGAAAAGCAGACTTGAACCCATCTGTAAATTCCCAATTCCAAAAGAAGCCAAACAAATGAGGCAATGGCTTTGCATGGTCAATTATTGTAGCCCTTGGATCCCTAACATAGCTTTGAAAGTGAATTTAGATGAACAAAGGGTGAATTTAGATGAACAAAGAAAGCACGAGAGGCCTTTGAAAACTTAAAGAGATCGCTAATGCAAGTTCCGGCATTAGGAATAACATTATACTACCGACCATTCCAGCTCTATTGTACCATTTTATCTGAATGTGCAACTTCAGTTCTGACTCAAAAATATGGGGATAGACATAGACCAGTTGCTTATTACTCCTCTAAATTAGATCCGGTTGCCAGGGGACATCCACTTTGCACTCAAATTTTAACTGCAATATATAATAGTATACAATCAGCTGCTAATTTGACATTCTAGAAGAAGATACAGTTCACATTCGGTATTGGCATTGTTGGGGCAGCTTCAAACCCAGCACTTAACAATGGCCCACCAAAATAAGTATGAGATTTATCTTTTGAACAACCCAAAATGGCAATTCAAACATTGTGCATTGATTAACCCAGCCTCTGTTCTTGTTTCACCCCCAGAAGAGCAATCAGAGGCAGGACATGACTGTGTATTTGTTATAGAGGTGGAGACATCTGTCAGAGAGTACTTGAGGGATGCACCCCTAGAGGACTGGCATCACATTATATGTGGACGGGAGTGTATCTATTGGACCATGGGGCGAGAGATTGTCTGGTTATGCAATTGTTCATCAGAAAGCAGACACTGTAGAAGCAGCCGCCTTTGAATGGCAAGCTGAATTATTCACTTTAATTCGGGCTTGTATTATTGGGGAACATTTTAAAGTAAATATTTACACTGATTCTCAGTATGCATTTGGAGTGCTGCATGATTTTGGACAATTATGGAAAAATAAAGGATTTCTAACTTCTGCAGGAACCCAAATATCAATAAATAATTGGTGACATATGTGTTGAAGGCCATGATGCTACTGAGACAAATTTCTGTTATGAAATGTAATCCTCTACTACTAGAGGACAGACTCCAGTAGATATCGGGAATCGTAATGCCAATTTGGTATCCAAGAAAGTATCGAGGGAACGTAAGGTGGTAGTACCTAAAATGATGAGGCAGACTAAATGTTTAACTAACAAGTCCCTCTCGGAGAAACTGATGCCAACCATTCAAGAAATTGTTTGATTACAGGAGGAGGCTATTGTCAGAGATAAGGAATGATGGAGACAACTTAGTGTGTACTGGATTGTATGACTGGATTGTGGACCACTCCAGCAGGATAGACCTGCATGACAGATTGATTGGCAGTATGGATTATAGCATGCATGCACTGTGCAACCCATTGTGGTGCAAGGGTAGTAGAAAACATTCCATTGGCTACTTGGTGGCATTCAAAACTACAAACTTTAGCTCAGAAAGTGAGCAATAATTGCTTGGTCTTCCAGAAATACAATCCAGGGAAAGGAATACGATGTGAAGGAGGGAAAACTCCATTGCCAATGGATCAGTTAGAGACATTGCAGATGGAAAGGTGCCAGGTGTATAAATACGTACTTGTCATAGTCGATGTATTCAGCCGGTGGATCGAAGCTTACCCAACCCTTGATAACAAAATGGCTACTGTTGTCAAGGTGTTAATGAGAGAAATTATCCCCAGATTTGGTATCTACATTCGACTTAGTTCAGATAATGGTCCACATTTTATTGGACAAATCAATAAAGTATGTTGTGAACAGCTAGGGATCCAGCAACAATTACACTGTGCTTATCAACCACAGGCTGCTGGACTTGTAGAAAGGGCAAATCAGACCCTTAAAACTAAAGCCAAAGTGAAGGCAGAGACTGGACTTGGATGGAATAAATTACTCCCAATAGCTTTATTGCAGATGAGAGTCACACCTGTTGGGAAATCTAGATTGAACCCAGCATAAATTATTCATGGTAGACCCTTGAAAACACCTTAGAATCAAAATGCAATGAAAAGAATCAATTTCCACCATATGACTGTGGAGATGACTACATTCTAGCCTTGACGAGAGCCTAAAAGGATTCATATAATAGAGTAAAAGAGGCCTATAGTGAAATGCTTGTGTTAGAAACTCCTATTCAAGTAAAACCTGTCCTTATAAAGAATTGGGTGAGGAAGGGATTGGAGGTTTGTTGGGAGGGACCTTACCAGGTTCTTCTAATGACTACAACAGCTGCGAAAGTGGATGGATGAAATGCATGGGTACATCTCCATCACTGGAAAAGCATCAGTGAAAATATGGATTGCTAACTTATTTCATCCCACGTTCTCTTTGGAACTGTAAGCTCTATTATACATAAAGTACAATTGAACTATCAAGATTGATGGATGGCATTTGCGCCCATAAAAACTCTAGAGGTGAATATTCATCAGAAGGAATTCATGAAGCTGTGTCCATGAAAACTCGGGAAGCTTGATGAAGTTCTGGGAAGATGCATCAGCAACTTTTTATTAGAACATTTGTTAATGTAAAGCAGTTGTTATTGAATTTTGAGTTGTCATTAATGATGCAAGTTATCATAAATGATAAAATGGGGGTATGTTAATATCGACCACAATAAAGATAACATAAAATGGAGGGTCCCTGCATTTATCAGGATTGCTTAACCTTTGTCAGTAGAAAATTACAGACTTTGGATGGCACCGATTATTCTGAGCATCAGAATGATATGCAGGATGGTGAGGATCCAGGTGTTCTCCTCATTTCCCCTTAATCGATAAAATGTATAGAAACTCTGCAAACAAACTTAGATGCATGGATATGATTGGATTACTGCAAAAAGTATTGTATATATTGTAAATAATGTTGCCCAAGGTGTTAAGCCCTGGCAGGGTTGTTTTGAATTCCTGGGTAAATGTTGCATTATTCAAGTTAAGTTAGCTTCTTCTAGAAGCTACGCCTGAAACAATGTAAGGGGGGGATACTGTTATTGGTCTGGGTAACTGTCAATAATGTATTGCTGTAACTAATATGTTTATATGGATTGTAAAGAGACCACCCCTATGTAATTTGGCCCCACAAGGTTCAGGGACCTATAAAAGGCAGCCCCCATGAGGTCCTTTGTCAAACCTTTGGAACCTTTTGCATGACCTCTTGGAGTGTCTCTGCTTGCATGTGGCTGAAGGGCTTGGCCAGGCAGATACAAGGATCGAACCCGCAGATTGAATTTGCTGTTCAATCTAAAAATAAAGTTTAGTTGTTCCAGTGCTTGACTCAGTGATTTATTAACTGAACTTGACTGCGGCTCCCTCCTCAACTTCCTCCTGTTGGCATCGGCCTGTGGCGGCCTGCTACCGCACGTGGCCTTGGGTGTCTGATGGGTCTTTGTTCTCGCGGCTGTTGGGTTTTTGTGCTTGTTGGCATGATCCGTCCTCACTCTCGATGAGTCGCCGGATGTTTGCGGCTGCCACCAGGTCCATACTTGCACTCCGCCGGCCGCCTGGACTGCTCTTGCACAGCTCCATGGTGCCTGGATACCTGGTGTTCTTCCCAGTATTTCCTCCTTCATCCTGCACTCCACCTTGTTAATTTTTCTCCTAATTTTCATATGATCTTTGTGTTTGTATTGACCTGAAATGCTGTTACAGACCTGAGACAATGTGTCAATACCTTTTTAAATTAAAATAATGTTTCAATGGCATGATCTCCAGTGTTATGAATTGTCTCTTAGTTATTTAGAAAGTCTATGAAGAAATATCAACACTGTATTGTTAGTACGTTGCTAGAGGCAAGAGGACAAAACCATATGAACAATCGTTCACAAGCTTGGAGATATGTGTGGAATAGGATTGGAACAATTGAAACAATTAGACCAGCACAGAAGCAGGCTCAATGGCCCACTGAGTCTACCTGTGTACAGTTCAGTTCACCCCACTAGAGGAAGGCCATGCATGAATGAATGAATACCTTATGTAGTGTGACAAGTCACAGTGAATTTATTTGCTTCCATACACAAGGTATGTAAAATAGTAAGATGAAATGAGAACTTATCAGTTCGAAGTTTTATCCTTATTTTATGAGGAGTGACGTTGAGGGATTACGTGAAGAAGCCCCGCCAGGCGCATGCGCGTCATACTTCAAAGCAGCGGCGTGAAAACACAGAAAACAAATAGCCTAAGTAACATAGTAAGGCTCGTAGAAGACTAGAACTACCAGATGATCTCTTAGATTATGAGGGTGGGAGCGGAGGGCACGTAATCCCTCAACGTCACTCCTCATAAAATAAGGATTAAACTTCGAACTGGTAAGTTCTCATTTAATCTTACTATTTTACTTGCAGTCACATAAGTGACTACGTGAAGATTTCAAAGCTCTGTATTTTCATGCCGTAGATGCACGCCATACGACAATCTGCTTCGGTTGACACAGTAGGGAATAACTAATATATTGAACATTGCTTCAAATTATTCAATAACTATTGTTAACAATAATAAACACAGGAATAACCCCTCTGTCTCAGGGAAAATTACAAACAACGATAGAAAACAAAGCAAATGAATTAAATGTGACCCAAAACAGCATGCCCAAACCGTGGCACAGTCTGTACAGATTTGTCAGAAAATTGAGAAAATGTTGTTTCTCGAGATCATCCTGCGGCCTTGAAGATTTGGTCTAGTGGCACGTTCTGAGCCTTCGCCGCGGAGATCGATGCCGCCCTGGTGGAGTGAGCGTTAATTTCCAGCAAGACCGGGCCTGCTTTGTTTGATTAAATCATAAACATAGAAGTTAATGTCATTGACAGACAAATGCATACAAGGTATTTGTAAGAATTGTATTGTTTGTACACGTTGTGCTGAAACCAGCGCTACTAGCATAACCACAGCAAGAGTTAATCTCTGCGTAAATAATGAAGTAATTGGAGCCCATTGCCGAAGCATTGTGAGAACAGGAGTGATGTCCCAGATTTCTGTATAGCAAGGTTTCGGAGGGTTTTTATTAAAAATTCCTCATAAATCGGGATACTAACGGATGAGACCCGATAGGATGTTGTTCTGAAGACTGCCCGCAATAAGAGGACAACGCACTCCGAGCGCTGGTATTGTCACTATAACGCAGGTGCTCATCAAAATGCAACTTAGCAAGGAACTCCAACACATCACATATGCTTGCATTATGATAAGACATATAGGATTGTACACAGAAACAGCTCCCATTTCTTTATGTGAACCATATATTGTTTTTTGTGCTATTTTGCCAGCCTGCAGTGAGAACCACCATGGCCCTGTTCGACAATCCAAGTCCTTGGAAATGTCTGGTCAGAACCTGCAGACCAACAATTAATGCGGTCATGTAAAGGGTGGCTTTCTCATGTAACCAGATGCACCAAGAAATTACTGCAGCTGGGAATCATCATGAATGACTGAACCATCATTGAAAACACTAAGGGGAACCATGGTTGTGTTGGCCAATCTGGGACCACCAAAACACCTGTGGTGGAGTCTCGCTCTATTGTGGTGAGACAGTTCAGAATGAAAAAATGCAGGAATTGCATAAAATTCTAGTGCCCCCCAATGTAACGAGACTGCATCCACGGCAACTGCACCCTGATCTGGCTCCCATGCAACATATTTAAGCAACTGGTGATGTAATCTTGATGGAACAGATCAATGGCTGGCAACCAAAATCGAGTGACAATTGTGTGACAAAGTTCCACTCTATATTGGCATGAAACGTACACAACCTATGGTCGGCCACCACATTAGCTATAGGTAGTGAATAAATGTCTGAAATGCAGATATGCCTTGGCACACACCAATGCCACATGACGGTACCCAGTTAACACATGATACTGATCGTGCTCCTCCCATATGATTAATATATGCCACTGCTGTGGTGTTATCAATCTGGAGTTGAATGTGTAAATCCTTCATTGAGGAGCAATATGCCTTTACCCATAAAATGCCCCCAGTAATGCAAAAGAATTTATCCCTTGTGTGGCGAATCAACCCTTCGTGTTCATGCCAGCTACCCCCACAGCTAGACTCGGTGTCCGTAGCCCCCCATCCGAGAGCACTGACATCAGTCTGGAAGATTAGGGAAGAGTCTAGTACCTAAAATGTTACTGGTAGCTATATTAACATTAACAATTCTGCGAGAGCTGTGGTTGGTAACTGGATAACCCGATGAAACTGGCCTGCATTCGATTTTAGTGCTAGTCCTCATGCTCTCTGCAAATGTTGATAATGCAAAGGCCCGAATGTACTGCAGGAACCTGCTCCCCATTTACCAATGACCGTAGCGTCTTCTCGGATGGAGGGATAAAGCTTTGTGGGAGGCAAGAACAGACATCATCATCATCGACAACCTTGGCTGTTGGTAATGTTACTGTTATAGCAACAGAATTAATAAGAAACCCCCAAATACTTAATATTTTGGGTTGGCTGTAACTTGGACTTAGTTGGATGGGGCAACCCCTAATGACTCAAGCACCGATTCTTCAGCTGACTCATTAGTGTTGCTGATAATTAAGATATCAGCTAAATAAGCAATTACAATGTGATGATGGGCTGAATAGCACAAGCACAGGTTTTAACAAATTAATAAATAGCCTGGGTGCTGAACTTAATCCAGGAGTCAATCCTTTGCATTGCCACAGCTGTGCCATCCAATTAAATTTCAAGTACCTGCGATAATCAGCATGAATTGGCAGTGAATAATACACATCTTGCAAACCAATAGTTGCCACATAACAGCCCTGTGATAGCAGGTGTTTAGCAGTTACAAATTTAAGTGATTGAGGATGTGAATTACTCTACAACACCCATCTTTTTGAGATCTGGGGAAATATTAGACACAATTGTGGAGGATGATTAATGGCTTTATCAATCTCCATTATCTATCTGTTCAGGCGCTTGAGCAGAAAATACCCACATTTTATTAGGCTTGTGCTGTTGAGGTGGATCTATCCCTGAGATAAACTCAATGGGAGATGTGAGACAGTATTTAGTATAAACATATCATACATTATACAGCACCATTCATTAGAAAACATTTGTAATCAACCTCCAATAGGAGATTGGCCACCAGAACTTTATCGTTAACAAAAGTCCCTGTACCTCTACAGTTGACCTGTAAAGCTGTTGTCTGCTCATATTGGGATTGTAGCCGGTCTGTCTTGGTGGGTACCCTCGTTGCCTCACTGGCCTGCCCCTGCTGAGCCCAGCACCTGGATCTGACCTTCAGTATTAACCCAGGGTTGCGAATAGTTGGCCTCGAAATGCTTGACTACATTAAGCCAATTGCTTTGGCTTCATCATGAATTTCACGAATTTTCATGACAAGGTCCGTTCCAAACAATATTTCAGGCGTTTGTACATTAATTGCCCTACATAGAGCAGCAAATTTTGGTTTAGTGTTGGCCTGATGGCGATATTCCCTGATGCAATTTGCTGAAAAATGCATTGCATAAAATACCCAACATATCTGTTGTGAGTTTGAGGAATGATTGTTCCTTGGACCATAGTGCCAAATGCAGTAATTGCTGCAGCCACCAGTTGGAGGACGTGTTAACACATAACCTCCTGTCCCGTCAAAGAAGGACGCATGGGCGCCCAGAACCTGGGTCACCATAGGCACTTTCAGTAATGCACATTAAACAGGTGTCTCATATTTGTTTGCAGTCACTTGCATCATATCTTGCTGGAGCTGGTGAGGTACTACATAATTGATACCGCTGGCAAGGGATTGTTCCATTGACTAACCAGTCCCCTCCGGAATAGCAACTCAGTGCCATTTCCGAGACACCCGGAGCGTGGCTCTTGTGCGCGCTGGTGATTGCACATAAGCTTGGACACCAGCATCAGGGTCAGCTGCAATCTGCCCGCTTCTCCCCAATCATATAGTAGGGAGATATCCTCCAGTCCTAAACAAGGCGCTGGAAGGAACCCCAATATATGGACCCTCCATATGTTGGTCTTGGTATGGCCCTCTTGGAAATTACTGGCCCTTGGACCCTTATATAATGAAGGTTGGGGCATCAGCTGCATGTTCCCAACCTCCCCCACAGTCTTGTATGATCAGGGGACGTGTCACCATTGTTGTCAGAGAACCCAGGTCTGTGACTTTATATTTGCCTTTTCATGGCTAGGAGCAGCCTCAGTCTGCTAGCACCCTTGGAAATAAACAGATGGACCAGGCTCATTCTGAAGCAATTTCCAGTTGGCCTGCCTTTTGTCAATGGAGCTAGTGGGGAAAATTAGCACGCTATTTTAACTGCTGCCGGTAAAACGGCACCCGGCATTAGAACCGGCGTTGCCGCGCTTATCTCCCGACCCGATCAAATTGGTGAATCCCTGGACCCACGCTAAGACGGATCTTCGGAAGTGACAGCTCCAACTCCCCACTCCTACTGACTGCTCGAGCCAGCTTTACGGAGTGGAAATACTTCTAAGTAAAGTTTTTAAAACGCTTACCTTACAAGTTCCTACTTACCCGCTGGTGGAGCTGTGCCCCCCAGCCCGTTCAGTGCGACATGCGTGGACGTAAATGACGCGCACGCGCCTGGCGTAGTCACTCACATGACTCCGAAGTAAAATAGCCACATTAAGGCCGTTAACAAAGTTACAAAGTATCCATGCCAGGTCCCCTCTGTTCTCACCCCCCCCTCCCCATCACACATGGCAATTTTCCCACGCCGGGTCCTCCATTGTTCATTGTTTCCCCCCCCCCCCCCCTCACAGCGGTTCCCCTACGCTCGGTCCTCCTTTGTTCAATGTCCAATGTTTGCAATGAGTTTGTTTGGCGAATCGTGACTGTACCCTAGCGTATTGAAGGACCATTCTAAATACTGATGGCAGTGATAAAGTAGCTGTTCCTGAGTCTAATGATGCTTGCTATGAATGCTGCTTTCCCACAGCAGTATGAACTGCAGATTAAGTCAATAGTGTGGTCTGGCCTGTGTGATGGACTAGGCTACATCCACAACTCCCAGAAATTACTTGCGGTCATGGGCAGAGCTGTTCCGAAACCAAGTATCACAAATTTGAAAAGGAGAAGGTTAAATCGGAAGTGTCAGTGATGCAGTTGAACAAAGGGGACTATGAAGGCATGAGCGAGGTGCTGGCCAAGGTAGACTGGAAAGGAATACTAGCAGGAATAACACTGGAACGGCAATAGCAGGAATTTCTGGGCATAATCCGGAAGACGCAGGATCATTTCATTCGAAAAAGGAAGAAAGATTCTAAGGGGAGTAGGAGGCAACCATGGCTGACAAGAGAAGTTAGGGAGAGAAGAAAACTAAAAGAAAAGATGTATAACACAGCAAAGAGTAGCTGGAAGCCAAAGGATTGGGAAACTTTCATAGGACAACAGAAGGAAACAAAACGGGCAATACGGGCTGAGAAGATGAAGTACGAGGGGAAACAGGCCCGGGAATATAAAGAAGGACAGTAAAAGCTTTTTAGATTTGTTAAGGGAAAAGTAGCAAAGTCAAATGTGGGTCCCTTGAAGGCAGCACGGGTGAAATTATTGTGGGTACAAGAAAATGGCAGAAGAGTTGAACAAGTACTTCGGATCTGTCTTCACTAAGGAAGACACAATCTCTCAGATGTACTAGAGGATAGTAAGATTAAACGAGAACTTACCAGTTCAAAGTTTGATCGTTATTTTATGAGGAGTAACGATGAGGGATTACGTGAAGAAGCCCCGCCTGGCGCTGGAACGGCATACTTCAAAGCAGCGGCATGAAAAACACAGAACATAATAGCCGGAGTAAGATAGTAAGGCTCAACATCGATTTAGAACTACCAGATGATCATTTATTCTATGAGGGTCAGGAGTGGAGGGCACGTAATCCCTCATCGTTACTCCTCATAAAATAACGATCAAACTTTCGAACTGGTAAGTTCTCATTAATCTTACTATTTTACTTCGGAGTCACGTGAGTGACTACGTGAAGATTTTGAAGCTTTCTGTGTTTTTCATGTCGTAGACTCCTTCCATACGACACTCTGGCTCACACAACACAGTAATGAGCAAAATAATACATTTTTTCCCCCAAACATTGCCTCAAGTTATGTGATATTTTATTTCACATTATAAAAGAATAAAAGTAATGCCCTTTCTATTGAAAGGCAAGTTTATCACAAAATATCAATTGATTGATATAATTTGATGGTATGAACAAAGCAACAATTATAGAGAACCCAACACTCCATGTCCAATCATGACACAATGACTGATTTCATTTAATTTAATATTTATTTTACACCCTCCTGTGGCCTTACATCTTTGCCTCGAGCGACTCATCCTGTGCCATTCCTGTGAAATGTATCTACCTCCTTAACAGAGTAAATTTTCCACATTTCAGTGTCTAGTCCCACTGAGTATTATTCAATGTTTTACATCTAGAATACATTTCTCTAGAACCATCAGTTTTTACTGAACGTAATGTGGTTTTTTTGTGTGTAATAAATAGTGCTGTCTCATTACCACAGAGACTCTTAGTTACTTTAAACATATTTCATCAATGTTTCACCACACACACACAATTTAAGGCCGACAGGATATGCTTATAGTTTACCTTGGTTTCCAGCTCTTCTTGGTCCTGCTTTGTTTGGTAAATTCATAAACATATATGATAATGTAATCTGTATCCACATATAATTATAACGTAATAATTTACAATATTTGCACTCTTATCTTGATACTAAAGTCATCAGCATTATTACTTTCAATGTTAACTTTTTTGAATCATTGATAGAACTGGAGTCCATTGCCTAAGGCAATTCAGGACTATATTGATCTCCAGACTTATGTATTGCAATTTTGGACAGATTATATATACACATATACATATATATACTTATATTTATATCTACATATATATCCCTTTTCATATCGGGATTTTACGAATGAACCTGATAACTTCTTGGTTAGTATATTGTCTGTAAATAGGACGAAAACACTCTGAGCCCTATTATGGGCTCTATCAATTAGATACTCAGAAAAAATGCAATCCACAAGAACTCACATATATCTAATATGACAAATAATTTTACTGTATACACAGACTTCCAATTTCTTATAAAATATTGTTGTTTTTTTTTTGTTTTTTTCCTGCAAATTGCAGGTATAACACTTCTTTATACATAATTATTTTATTGTTATGTTGCTATATTAGTTAAACATTCATAGACTTCTTTGAGCATTAAACTATTGTAATGGTCTGATCAACCTGCAGATAGTCAATTCATATTTTCATATTATGGATGCCTTTGTACAAAAATAAATTACTGCAACTATGAATATCACAAGTGGTTCAACATCACTCAATATTTATGAAAACCATGAAGGATCCGTTTTAGACCACCAAAATGCGTCTGGCAGTGTTTTGCTATATTTTCATCAGACACTGCCCTATCAGACAAAAATGAGGAACATAAAAACCCATTTTTCCTCATGTAATTGAGAGAAAAGCATCCACCTTTCTTGTTCTTGGTTTACCCACGAGAATATTTGAAAAATTGGTTATTTATTCTGTATACAACCAGATTAATTGTAAGTAATCCATATTAATGACAATGTACTTCCCCACTTAAATGTGTAGTCTGTGATAACATTGTCTCTTTCTTAGAGATAAACAGCTGGACTAAGCATTTAGAATATGCCACATCTGTTTACTCAGAATAATCACATGATTATTATTTTACTTATCTTATGTGATTTAATATACGCCACAATCCGTGGTATTGTACACCTTGTTATGACCTGAACACTTCCATAATAGAACAATCGATATTTAATCCATAATTCTATAATTATAATTCAATAATTAATACAAATGTTTGGAGAATTTCTTAGGACAATTCATTTGCATTTACCTGGTATTATTGTCTGTAGTCCCAACAAAGAGACGTATCAATTATGTTTATAAGAATAGATAATATTTTTATCTTACCCAATATATCACAGAAACTGTCCATCATCTGTTAATACTTGCTTCAGCTTGCAACAGCTGCTAAGCTTATAGTTGAAGCAACTTGTGAACCCCCTTTTTTTTTTTTTTTTTTTTTTTGTATCATTTGGTATTTGTATAAGCCTCTCACAAAGGCATACATATTCTTATAATCTTCTGTATTTCTTCTTTTGGAGCTTTATTACTCTTACCTAGGCTCCTTTCCTAATGGAGGGACAAAGTATGTCAACAAAACCATAAGACATATTTGTATCATGGAACAATTTTCCCCCTCTTATGGTGCTGAATTACTCCTAAATAGTAATTTATGAATATTTATGAATGCCTTAAACATAGACTTTATGTGATGGGTCAAGTCTTTGCCTTTCAACAGACTTGTAATTGCAGCACTAATTTGCAGCTGACTCTAATTTAAATGTGATCAAGATAACCATGACCATGTCCTCATCAGTGCAAGTGCTGATCTTATCAGTGCAATTGTTCTTCCAGTATTCTGTTTAACAGCCTTAAACTGGATTTAATCCTTGGGTCTCGACCCGAAACGTCGCCTATCTCCTTCGCTCCTTAAATGCTGCTGCACCCGCTGAATTTCTCCAGCTTTTTGTGTAACCAATGTTTTAACTTGCACTGCTTGACCCATTTTAATTAATTTCAAGCACCTGTAGTATTTGATTAACACTTTGTTAATAACAACTGTATTTCAATGTTGAAGATGTTCCATTTTAATAAAATGTTCTTACACTGTGAAAGTGTATATAAAATGATGTTTTGTATGGTTTATACCATCACATCTGTACACTGAGGTAATTTATAATATATATATGTACGTACCCCATGTTTATTGGAGTTACTTTTGGGTGCAAACCTAAAATCAAATGTTTTATGTTTTCTTATACAGGTGAACCAATCCTTTCTAATTTTTTGTAGTCCTTAGTTATATTAAAATTAATGATCATAATACACCTGTAAACCCCCACAATCGGAGATTTCATGAATTTATTTTGTAACATTTGTTTGCACCTCTTCCACGTACTTCAGGCCTTCTTTTCCCCAATTATATGGGTTCGGATAAGGCTATGTTTGAAATATGTTTATTTATCATACTTCTGCCTTAGTTTTGATCCATTATCAAATCTTTAAATTGGACCATAATTTTTTTGCCCAAAGTTTAAAGACCAATAGTCTGTTCTTTTGTAATCAATACTTTGAATAATCATAAGGCAGGTTTTATTCCAAATAATCAGGATTTTAACATAACCTGATTTGATCTGCAAATCTAGAGTGCAGATTTGGTCCCTAAATATTATATATTTCTTTCCAATGAGCTCCACAAACTGATGGCAATTAATTTTCCTTTAAATGTATTGGTTATTTTGCACAATATTTTATTTGTTTTCCATTGAATGGAAATGCCATGCACCAGTTTGAAATACTTTTAAAATCGTATTTCCTTATATCTCATCTAATTGAGACATGATAACATAACCGGATTCACCGTTGATATCTTTATAACTTAAAAGTTTTATCATATTCTGCTGTTACACTATAACAGCTTTGGTGCGGCCAAAATTTTTTTTTTTTTTTTTCATATTTATTTTTCATGGTCTCACTCATACATTCAGGTATCAAACCTTGTACACTTACATATATATATATATATTTTTTTGTGCTGAAGTGTACTTAAAATAAAACATAAAAAGTTTTAGTATTATTCTGCTGTTTTAATCATAACAGCTTTAGTGAGAGACCAATTATTTTTGTTTTCCATGGTTATTTTCCATGGCCTCACTTCTTATTCAGGTGTTGTACTTACACCTGTATATATATAAAAAATATATATATATTTTTTTCTTACTGGTGCTGTGGTGGGTACTTCATGACCAGCCACCACTATCCGTGCATTTTTAGGGTCAGTTCTCCATTTTATTTTTACTGCCCTTATTACTCCTGAGTTTTTCCTCAAGGAGACTACCTTCAAATATCTGAGGTAGATATTCCCACCATAATTCATCATATATATTAATATATGAAACCCCTTTAGGGTAGGTTAGGGAATGTTTTGGGGCCTTTTAACCCTTTTTGGCTTGAATTCTTTATTTACTTTATTTTTGGAATCTTTTTTTTTCCATTATTTTTTCAAGCCATAACCTTTTTTAGTCTGAAGGCCTTTTATTGATTTTTTTTAAATTATGGCCTTTCTGACTTTATAAAATTCCCCCCCCCCCCCCCCGTGCCAAAAGTTTGTGGAGCGACTAAAAAACCGGCTCCGTAATCTCCCGTTCCGATCGCTCCCCTTAGGACGTTCTTTTTTTAAACTCCGTTGTTTTTCAACTTATTTTTTACTTTTAAATTAGTTTTAAATTCTGGTATTCAGTACCAGCCGCGGAGTTTTTTAGACCCTGAAAGTGTTTTTCCCCTGCACATACCTGCGGGCCCGTACCTACCGCTGTCGAGGAGCTGCCTCTGCAGCTCTTGCTCTGCCGTCAGCGTCGACGTAATGCCGTTCCAGCGCCAGGCGGGGCTTCTTCATGTAGTCACTCACGTGACTCCGAAGTAAAACAGAGAATCTAAGGGGGTAGAGGAGCTGAAAGGGATTTTCATTAGGCAAGAAGTAGTATTGGGTAAGCTAATGGGACTGAAGGATGATAAATACCCTGGGCCGAATGGTCTGCATCCCAGGGCCCTCAGGGAGGTAGCTCTAGTAATAGTGGATGCATTAGTGATCATTTTCCAATGTTCAATAGATTCAGGATCTGTTCCTGTGGATTGGAGGATAGATAATGTTATCCCACTATTCAAGAAAGGAGCGAGAGAGAAAACAATTAAAGACCAATTAGCCTGATTTCGGTGGTGGAAAGATGCTGGAGTCAATTATTAAATAGGTAATAATGGGGCATTTGGATAGCAGTAACAAGCCTAGTCCAAGTCAACATTGATCTATGAAAGGGAAATCATGCTTGACTAATCTTCTGGAATTTTTTGAAGATGCAACATGTAAAATGGATGAAGGGGTGCCAGTGGATGTAGTGCATCTAGACTTTCAGAAAGCCTTTGATAAGGTCCCGCTCGGGAGACTGGTGATTAAATTTAGAGCACATGGTATTGGGTGTAGGGTGTTGACATGGCTAGAAAATTGGTTGGCAGACAGGAAGCAAAGAGTAGATGTGAATGGGTCCTTTTCAGAATGGCAGGCAGCGGCGAGTGGAGTGCCTCAAGGTTCGGTGTTGGGGCCGCAACTGTTTACGATATATATTAATGATTTGGGAGAGGGAATTAGCAGCAACACCAGAAAGTTTTCAGATGACACAAAGCTGGCTGGCAGTGTGAACTGTGAAGAGTTCCAATGTTCAATAGATTCAGGATCAGTTCCTGTGGATTGGTGGTATGGGCGTTGTTGGCTGCAGGGACTACTGGTCTCCAGAAGGCTAGTATGGACATTGTGAGCCAAATGGATTCTTGGAGAGGTTGCAGGGTGACCTGGACAGGTTGAGTGAGTGGGCAGATGCGTGGCAGATGCAATATATTATAGACTAGACTAAGTGGGACCCGTTGGGTCCCATGTTCACACAAGAGGTCTGGTCCCCCGACGCAACATTCCACCTCTCCACAAATTCCAATATTGGTGGCCAGTGGGGGAGGGGGGGGGGTGCTTTCTGGAGCGCTGGTATGGGTGTTGTTGGCTGCAGGGACTACTGGTCTCTAGAAGGCTAGAATGGACATTGTGGGCCAAATGGTTTCTAGGGGTGGCAGCTCAGTCCCTCAAGCATGATGTGCTGGCAGCTCACTCACGGCCGGTGGGCTGGCAGTTGACATAACTATTCCTTGAAATTCCATTTCAAGTAAAGTGCTAGGCCACCAAATTCAAATCTATTTTCCTACCATTTCAAGCAGGGTGCAAGGCCACTAAATTCAAGTGCAGTTTCTTACCTCTTCGAGAAGGGTGCAAGTCCACAAAATTTGTGCAGTTTCATACCACTTCAAGCAGGGTGCAAGGTCACCAAATTATGGTTCTGATTCCTACCACTTCAGGCAGGGTGCAAGGCCACCAAATTCAAGTGCAGTTTCATACCATTTCAAGCAGGGTAAAACCACCATAAAACACCACACTCACAGTTCAATAGACATTCAGTATGTTCAGTTGATTCACAGCTCAGACAGAGTCATGACCTCTCCCTCCCCCATAATGCAGAGACAGAGCCACACCCACACTTCCGGGTTTATAATCCCTCCCCCCTGAAAAGGTGTGGCCTTCGTGGCATGATTCACAGGAGTGAGATTCTCAACATTTTTTAAACACTAAACAATTTTATTATTAATTGATGGGAAGAATCCCTCTGGCATCCTGATAGCAAGGGGGACCTGAGTAAGATGGCCCCCCCCCAAAAAAAAAATTTCAAAAAAACCCCAAAAAGGCCCCCCCCGTAAGTGATAGTGTTTATCTAAAATTAATATAGTGCAAACCGGAATTGTCCAAGTTTAGGCCAAACAGGCCATTTGCAGTGCATTTTCCCTTCAACCCAAAACCACCCCAAACAGCCATTTGCAGTGCATTTTCCATTTCAACTCAAACCCCTCCCCCCAACAGCGCCATTTGCAGTGCTTTTCTACGTCAACCAAACCACCCCCCCCCACCCACCCGCCCAAATACCATTTGCAGGGCATTTCACAGTTTGACCCAACCCCCCCACCTCGCCTAAACAGCCATATGAAGTGCATTACCACCTACGACCCAAATCCCCCCCAGCCCAAACAGCCTTTGCAGTGGCATTTCCTTTCCACTTCAACCCAAACCTCCCCCCCCCCCCCACCGTCCCCCGCCCCAAACAGCCATTTACAGGGGCATTTCCACTTCGAGAAAAAACCCAACCCCCCCCCCCCCCCCCCGCCCAAACAGCCATTTGCTGTGGCATTTTCTCATTTCGACCCAACTTCCCCCCACCCAAACAGTCATTTTCAGTGCATTTCCACTTCGACCCAAACCCCACCGCCCCAAACCCATTTGCTGTGCATTTCCCACTTCGCCCCAAACCTCCCCCTCAAACAGCCATTTGGCAGTGTCAAGTTCCCACTTTGTCCCCAACCACCCCCCCCCCCCACCACCCCAAACAGCCATTTTGCAGTGCATTTCCTACTTCACCCCCAAAATTAACCTCCGCCAAACAGCCATTTACAGTGCACTCCCACCTCACCCCAAAGACAGCCATTTGTTGCAGTGCTCTCCCACCTCACACCAAAGACAGACATTTGCAGTGCCTCTCCCACCTCAACACCAAAGACATGCCATTTGCAGTGCTCTCCCACCGTCACCCCAAAGACAGCCGATTTGCGTGCTTTTCACTTGAAATCATCCATATTTGTGATTTTTGAACCACAAATTAATGCACTCACAGTTAGATGTAGACATATTTATGTTATTCCAGAGAGACATACCCCCTCTCGCTTGCCTCCTTGTTGCAGACGAATGAGTGAGGCACAACCAGCTCCGTGGTTTTTATAATCCCTACCCCCCTCCCACCAGCAGGGGCAAGCAGAGAGAATAGGTCAAAAACAATTTAAAAGATTTAGAGAGTGTGGGTGTCCTTGTACACCGGTCAATGAAGTTTGGCGTGCAGGTACAGCAGGCAGTGTGAAGAAAGCTAATGCAATTGTTGGCCTTTCATAACAAGAAACGATAATTCAGTATAGGAGTAAAGAGGTTCTTCTGCAGTTGTATAGGGCTCTGTAAGGCACAAATCTGGAGTATTGTGTACGTTTTGGTCTCCTAATTTGAGGAAGGACATGTTTTTTTGTGATTGAGGCAGTGCAGCGTAGGTTTCACGAGATTGATCCCCTGCGATGGCAGGACCGTCATCTGAGGAAAAGATTGAAAAGATTAGGCTAGTATTCACTGGTTCAGGATGAGGGGGGAATCTATAAATAAACATATAAAAAATTTTATATAAGGACTGGACAGGCTAGATCCAGGAAAAATATTTTCCAATGTTGGGCACAAGTCCAGAACCAGGGGCCACAGTGTTAGAATAAAGGGGAGGCCATTTAAGAGGTGAGAGAAAAAAACGTTTTCACCCAGATAGTTGTGAATTTGTGGAATTCCCTGCCACAGAGGGCAGTGGAGGCCAAATCACTGGATGGATTGAAGAGAGCGTTAGATAGAGCTCTAGGGGCTGGTGGAATCAAGGATATGGGGAGAAGGCAGGCACAGGTTATTGTTTTAGGACGATCAGCCATGATCAGAATGAATGGCGGTGCTGGCTCGAAGGGCCGAATGGCTATGTTTCTATATGTTTCTAATCCACCAGTATTCGTTCTACAGGGCATCTCTAGAACTTTGGTTAGAGTCATTGGAAACATGTGGCACAAATAGAGCATGTAGAATCTTTTTTCTTGCCGACCATCCACCAGCTACATATACTAAGTGTACATTAATCCCATTTTTAATCAGCCCAAATTCTCATCAAATTCATTCTATTGCTATTGCAATTCCTTGCTATAGAGGGAGTGCAGCATAGGTTCACCCCAAGTTAATTTCCCAGATGCCAGGATTGACATATGATGAAGGAATGGATCAACTAGGCATATATTCACTGGAATTTAGAAGAATGAGCGAGGATCTTATCGAAACATGTAAAATTCTTAATGGATTGGACTGTCTAAATGCAGGACAAAATGTACAGGTGTTGCGCTGCAATTAATGCTCCTAAAGCTTACCCCCTAGTCTAGTTCAGTAAAACACTGAGCCAAGCTCTGCTTCAACTAATCTTTATTCTACCCCAAATACAAATGAACTCCCTACCATTCCTAACCACCATGGGTCCGATTCTTGCCTCTGCTCGTTCAGGCCCTTCAGCCTCGTGTAAGCAGACACCTCCAAAAGGTCACACAGTCCAAAGCGCCCCTCCAGAAGATCAGCGATCCTAGTGGGGGTCACCTTTCATAGGTCACCGGACCCTGTGGGGCAGAACTACATGGGGGTGGCGGCCCCTACAAGCCAATCACACATATCGATCACAGTATGCAGTAATTGACAATTCCCTAACCCCATTACAAAGTACCCCATTACAATGTTTCTACAGAAGCTTCTGGAAAGTAGTCAGTTAACCAAGTAATGCTACATTTTCACAGGTTGAATAAACAATTCAAACAAGGCTTCACACTTCAGCCAATTATCAAGCAGCAGACAACACCTTGCAACATTATTTTAATTAACAATATTAACAATATTAACAATACCGTTTTACACCCTCTTCCATAACTAATCCCCACTATACATTTGCAGACCTTCTTATCTCTTTCTGCAAACCCTCATATATTTCAACAAAGTAAGGACATCTGGACCTCTCCTTATCATCAACTTCCATCTGAGGTCCAGACTCCTTGGAACCATGACTCAGCTTGCAACTTTCACAGAAAGAGGCCAAGCAGGCCCTGCAAATGCAAAGATTTTCCATTTTGTGACATCTTTAATTTAGAGGTCCAGAACTAGGGGTCACAGTTTAAGAATAAGGAGTAGGCCATTTTGCACTGAGATGAGGAATACATTTTTCACCCAGAGAGTTCTCTACCACAGAAGGCAGTGGAGGCCAATTCACTGGATGTTTTCAAGAAATAGTTAAATATAACTCTTAGGGCTAATGGAATCAAGCGATATGGAAAGAAGCAGGAACAGGTACTTAGATTCTTGGATGATCAGTCCGATATCATACTGAATTGCGGTGCTTGTTTCGAAGCGGGCCCGAATGGCCTACTCCCTGCACCTAACTTTCTATGTTTCTATTTCTGGAAAAATTAGCGTAAACAAAGTAAATAGGAATTGTAACACAAACCACAAATAGAAACAGCAGATTGCCAATCCAGGAGGACTTAAACTAAGTGGAGTCAGGACACCTTCAGACACCTCTGAAGAGACAGGTTTTTGTGTAGGGAACATGGGAAAGAAATGTGAGGGATGGTTTTCTTAAGGTGTTTGGGAGCAAGAATACTACTGCTTAGTTTTGCTGATGACCCAGTAGCATAGTGTGGACTGTGGATGGAGTCAATGGTGGGGAGTCTGGTATAATGTTAGAGTATTTCATAAACTTCATTATATTGGTGAAAACTGACCTGCACCAAAAAATATTCTACATTAGAAAATAAAACCATATCGCATTACAGATTTCCTATCAGTGCAATATAGAGAATAAATCTCACATAGGAGATTTCTCAGGACAATGTTCAATATAGTGTATCCTGCCAGTAGATTCAATCACTATCCCACAGTCCCCAATCTGGTAGTTACATCCTTCAGCCGAGCATGATAGCGGAAACACGCATGCAAAACCAGCAAATCAAGAACGCTTGTATGGTAGTGTCAAACCTGCACATTTAGATTGGTTTATTTTCTCTGCAAAGTCTGTGATTGAGGGACCCCCAATAAAAAGTAGACTAATTGTTTAAGAAGGAACTGCAGAAATCTGGAAAATCGAAGTAGACAAAAGTGCTGGTTGAAACTCAGAGCCGGAATGGCATGCAGCATGCTAGGGAGTCGAAGGGAAATCGATACCAACTTCAGGCCAAAACACTTTATCTTCTTTCAGGACTGAGTAGAAGGGCGGAGGGCAGGGTTCGAGGGAGCCAGAAGATGGGGAGAAAGACAAAGAAAAAGGAAGAGGAGAGCCCGAGGGCTGAGGGAAAGCTCAAAGGGGAAAGAGACAGCAAAAGTCTAACCGGTGATAATTCATGTCATATGCCACTATTTGGGCAGATTTAACAACGTTGACTAGCCCTGACCCAATGTAGATTGCCTGGCCCGGGAGCTGAGCACTCCCTCCCCCCCCCCTCCAATGTCAGGAGCTTGATCGCGCCCAATAGAGGCCCCGCCTTTGCCAATGAGAGTAAGATCCATCCCTTCAATGTAAGACGAGCCCCCGACCCGCTCGGTGGCAAAGAGGGCCTCGAGAAAACTTGTTTAATCTAAAACTGTATTTTATGCAGTTCTGTTGCTTTTAATTAATATGACTATGGCAAATCAAATTCCTCATTAGTTGCAAAACATACTTGGCTAATAAAGGCAAGTACAGTATGAGTATGAGTATGAGTATGATTATGAGTTGGTATAAACATATGTGAGGCATGTGTAGGGTAGACAGGGTAGACAGTCAGAACCTTTTTCCCAGGGTGGAAATGTCATGGGCTAGAAGGCATAGCTTTAAGATGAGCGGCAAACAATAAAGTAGATGTATATGGCAAGTTTTTGACATTACAGTGGCTTGCAAAAGTATTCATACCCCTTGAACTTTTCCATATTTTGTCACGTTACAACCACAAACGTAAATGTATTTTATTGGGATTTTATGTGATAGACCAACACAAAGTGGTGCATAATTGTGAAGTGGAAAATGATACACGGTTTCCAAATTTTATTACAAATAAAAAACTGAAAAGTGTGGCGTGCAAAAGTATTCAGCCCCCCCGAGCCAATACTTTGTAGAACCATCTTTCGCTGCAATTACAGCTGCAAGTATTTTGAGGTATGTCTCTACCAGCTTTGCACATCTAGAGACTGAAATGTTTGCCCATTCTGCTCTGCAAAATAGCTCAAGCTCAGTCGGATTGGATGGAGAGCGTCTGTGAACAGCAATTTTCAAGTCTTACCAGAGATTCTCAATTGGATTTAGGTCTGGACAGACTGGACCATTCTAACACATGAATATGCTTTGATCTAAACCATTCCATTGTAGCTCTGGCTGTATGTTTAGGGTTGTTGTCCTGCTGGAAGGTGAACCTCCACCCCAGTCTCAAGTCTTTTGCAGACTCTAACAGGTTTTCTTCCAAGATTGCCCTTTATTTGGCTCCATCCATCTTCCCATCAACTCTGACCAGCTTCCCTGTCCATGCTGAAGAAAAGCATCCCCACAGCATGATGCTGCCACCACCATGTTTCACAGTGGGGATGGTGTGTTCAGGGTGATGTGCAGTGTTAGTTTTCCACCACACATAGCGTTTTGCATTTAGCCCAAAACTTCAATTTTGGTTACATCAGACCAGAGCACCTTCCTCCACATGTTTGCTGTGTCTCCCACATGGCTTGTGGCAAACTGCAAATGGGACTTCTTATGGTTTTGTTTCAACAATGGCTTTCTTCTTGCCACTCTTCCATAAAGGCCCGATTTGTGGAGTGCACGACTAATAGTTGTCCTGTGGACAGAATCTCCCATCTGAGCTGTGGATCTCTGCAGCTCCTCCAGAGTTACCATGGGCCTCTTGGCTGCTTCTCTGATCAATGCTCTCCTTGCCCGACCTGTCAGTTTAGGTGGACGGCCATGTCTTGGTAGGTTTGCAGTTGTGCCATACTCTTTCCATTTTCGGATGATGGATTAAACAGTGCTCCGTGACATGTTCAAAGCTTGGGATTTTTTTTTTTAACCTAACCCTGCTTTAAACTTCTCCACAACTTTATCCCTGACCTGTCTGGTGTGTTCCTTGGGCTTCATGATGCCCAAGGAACATTGTTTGTTCACTAATATTCTCTAACAAACCTCTGAGGCCTTCACAGAACAGCTGTATTTATACTGAGATTAGATTACACACAAGTGGACTCTATTTACTAATTAGGTGACTTCTGAAGGCAATTGGTTGCACTAGATTTTACTTAGGGGTATCAGAGTAAAGTGGGCTGAATACATTTGCACGCCACACTTTTCAGTTTTTATTTGTAAATAGATTTGAAAACCATGTATCATTTTCCTTCCACTTCACACTTATGCGCCACTTTGTGTTGGTCTATCACATAAAATCCTAATAAAATACATTTACGTTTGTGGTTGTAACGTGACAAAATGTGGAAAAGTTCCAGGGGTATGAATACTTTTGCAAGCCACTGTATGTTCAGCACAGCAATTATGGGCCAAATGGCCTGTTCCTAGGCTGTACTGTTCTATGTTCTATAAGTGTCATTTGGAACTTTTGATATGAAGATTTTGATCCAGTGTGTCCAAAGTTGATCATCACATTTTAGAAGGATGCAAGACAAAAATAATCTGATCTGATAATAGAAAAAAATATTATTTTGAACATGGCAGATATCTAGGCTTTGGAATATAACTCCATAGAGGAGAATGGTTAATATTTGTTTGTTAATATTCCTCTGAAATAAATGTAATACATTTCTGAAGAACAAATAAACCTGAAGTACAAGCTAAAAGAAGGAATCAGAGGAAAAAGTGGGAGAGTGGTCTTTGAAAGGTCTAGTCACGTTTAATAAAATGGAAAAAACTCCTATGTTGTTGGACACTTCAGTAAATCAATGAAGAAGGGTTCCAACCTGAAATGTCTTCTGTCCATTCCCTCTCCAGGCATTGCCTGATCCTCTCGCACTTTGTGTTTAGCTCAGTTATTCAATTTCTGTTGTTTCGAAAGTTCCCAGTGAGTAAGAGAGAAAAAAAATCACATTGAACGTAACTTGAAGTAAGTTACAAACAGGTTGTAAAAGATAATGGAAAATATATTAGACAGTGTTAAATATTTACCTTCCTGGACACCTTCAGATTCAATTCTCCCATTACTGGAAACACCCTTTCCTTTACGATAATCCTCAATGCTAGTGCTCCGCAAGGATGCGTTCTCATCCCCCTTCTTTACTCCTTGTACATTCGCGACTGTGCAGCCATGTACAAATCTAATTCAATTTATAAATTCACAGACAACGGCACCATCGTGGGCTGGATATCAAACAATGATGAGGCAGAGTACAGGAACGAGATTGAGAACCTCGTGACCTGGTGTCATCAGCCACCTTTCTCTCAATGTTAGCAAGACAAATGAGATTGTGATTCAAGTGAGAATGTGATTGACTTCAGGAAGCGAAGCGGTACACATGCCCTAGGTTTTTTTTATTGCACCGAAGTAGAGATTATTGAAAGCTTCAAATTCCTAGGAGTTAATATCAGCAACAACTTCTCCTGGACCACCCATATTGATGCAATGGCCAAGAAAGCACACCAACAACTCCACTTCCTTAGAAGGCTTATGTAGAAGAACCCCAGTTTGTTTTCCTACCAGCCTTGCTCCATCTCTGGCTCCCTCCTGTTCGGTGCACCAAACATTGGGGGATGAGCAGGGGCTGAGCACGATGGCTCCACCCCTACAGACTGCAGCCCACCAGGTCCTTCTGCGTCTGACCGTACATCTGGCCACGAGGCCCGCCGGGTCTTCTTCGGCCGATTCCTGTCTCCGCGGTGGGTGAGCCAGATCTGCTTTCGAGTATGACCGCGATCACCAGGATCCTTCTGCTGCAACTCCGCCCCCTAACAGCACTGTAGATATATCACATCTCAAGAACTGCAGCCGTTCAGAAGGCATCTCACAATCATTTTCTCCAGGTCAATTAGGCACCGGCTCAGCCTGTGAAGTCCACATGCCTGGAATCAACATAAAAATAGACATCTATATTTAACTGTTTAAAATTGCCATTTGTACCAGGTGAACAGAGAAACATTTGTTGGAAACAATTCTGAGATTAATGGACCACCAGACAAACATATTTTCTTGCTCAAAAGCAGAGCCAAGAATTGCAGGACCTTTCTCTGCATCTTTCCAGCATTAGCTATACCTGACATCAGCATGATATTTGGAGATACAAATGATGGCAGATGCTGGAATTATGAGCAGAAAACAAATTGCTGAAGGAACTCTGCAGGTCAGGCAGCATCTGTGGAGGGAAATTTTTGGACATATCCCTCTGCAGATGCTGCCTGACCCACTGAGTTTCACCACTTTGTTTTTTTTGTCAAAGTTATATTGCCAGTCTTATAATGTGTGGGTGCCAAGCAACAGTGCACATGTAGTGGCAGCATGGTTGAGCAGCGGTAGAATTGCTGCCTTATAGTGCCAGAGACCTGGATTTGATCCTGATGTGGTGCTGTCAAAACGGTATTTGTTTATTCTCCCCATGGCCATGTGGTGTTTCCCCGGGTGCTCTGGTTTCCTCCAAGACCTCAAGGACTTGCAGATTTTTAGGTTAATTTGGCTTCGGTAAAAATTGTAAATTGTCCCTAGTGTGTAGGGTAGCGATTGTGTGTAGGGTAGTGATTGTGTGTACCGGGATCACTGGTCACCTTTGACTCAGTTAGCCGAAGTGCCTGTTTCCATGCTGTATCTCTAAATTAAACTAATCTATCTAAATTAGTGTCAGATTAAATGGGCTCTAGTTCCCAAGACTGTGGTACTGTGGTAATTTTATTAAGAGGGGATGAATTTCGAGAATATTTTTTCAATATTTACCTTTCAAATCAAGATTATCACAAAGACATTTTGGTCCAACCAAATGTCTTGCCTCTCAAATATACCTCATCAATCTAATATAATCCATCAAAATGGTCACACTTCCATTGGTGTGTTTATTATTAATATCAGTAGAACAGGTTTGGAAAAATGTACTTGTATCACTTTCCTGCTTTTCATTTCAATGCTGCTAATGTAAATGCCAGTGTTATTCTATCTTATTTCACCATCTGATAACTTCAGTACTTTAGCGCGCATGTTTTGCCAGGATATCTGCATAGCTCTGCCAAATACACATTCAGATTATTCAAAGCATATGTAGCCGTGTTATATTTCCTGCCAAGAACCACTACTCACAATGATTAATGTCAAAATTACCACTTTCAAGAGGTTCATTAGCGTAATTTATTTGGCAGCGTTATTCCTGAACGTTAATACCAAGGATGACTCTCCTAAGTCCAGCAGAATAGATCTAATCATGAAGAAAGCACATTAAATCCCTTTGTTTTCTTAAAAGTTTAAAACGATTTTGCAAGTCACCTGGGACAGATACACTGCAGAAAGCATTCTGACCGGCTGCATCATTGTATTTTCCAATGAGCAGGAACGCAAGAGGCAGTAGAGGGAGGTGGACTCAACCTAGACAATCATGAGCACTGACCCCACCTTGAAACGGTGCCTCAAGAAAGGAATATCAAGGTTCCTCACCATCTAGGTCACATCCTCTTCTGGCTCCTCTTCTGTACCTCCTGCCATTAGACAGGAGGTACAGAATTCTGAAGTCAAGAGTCAAGAATCAAGAGAGTCAAGAGTGTTTTATTGTCATATGTCCCAGTACAACAATGAAATTCTTATAGCCCTGTCCCACGGTGCGAGTTCATTCCAAGAGCTCTCGTGAGTTTTTTAAAAATCAAACTCATGGTAAGCGCGGAGAATGAATGTAGCGGGTACGTCGGAGCTCGACACGTCTCTTAGCGCTAACGGCGGGTACTCGGGAAGACCCGCTAACGGCAGGTAAGCACAGAAGACTCGTGAAGATTTTTCGATATGATGAAAAATGTCCACGAGAGCCCCGGGTACCGACGAGTGGCCATTACCGTAAATCTCCGAGTTCGAATCAGGGCAAACTCGGGAGAACTCTTGGAATGAACTCGTACCGTGGGACAGGTGGTTTACCTGCAGCAACACAACAGAATATGTGAACATAGTCCCATGCCATCAGGTTCAGAAACAGCTACTCTCCTACAACCATCAGTTTCTGCAACCAGCCTGCACAACTATAATCCTACCTCGGTAACAGAGCACCATGGACAACCGTTTGTACTACCACAGACTTAGTTTAGTTTTGTTCAGATATATAGCATGGAAACAGGCCCTTGAGCCCACTGAGTCTGCAAAGACCAGTGATGCCCATTATAGTAATACTATCCTACACACTAGGCACAATTTGCAATCTTTTACCAAAGCCAATTAACCTACAAAGCTGTACATCTTTGGAGTGTGGGAGGAAACCTGAGCCAGACAAAGCCCATGCAGACATGGGGAGAACATACAAACTCCATACAGATAGAAACATAGAACATAGAATATAGGTGCAGGAGTAGGCCATTCAGCCCTTCGAGCCTGCACCGCCATTCAATATGATCATGGCTGATCATCCAACTCAGTATCCTGTACCTGCCTTCTCTCCATACCCCCTGATCCCTTTAGCCACAAGGACCACATCTAACTCCCTCTTAAATATAGCCAATGAACTGGCCTCAACTACCTTCTGTGGCAGAGAATTCCACAGATTCACCACTCTCTGTGTGAAAAATGTTTTTTCTCATCTCGGTCCTAAAAGACTTCCCCCTTATCCTTAACACACCATAGGATAACACACCATAGGATTGAACTGGGGTTTCTTGCGCTGAAAGGCAGCAACTTTACTGTTGTGCCACTGTGCTGCCCCACTTGTTTGTCTAATTGTGTTTTTGAATGCATTTTGTTTCACACTGATTTTTTTTTTCATATTTTGGATAATTTATGTATGATTTATGTTATTGATCACTTTCACAGTCTAATGTCCTGTATTGTTGCTGCAAGCAAGATTTTGTTGTTGTTCCTGTACCTCACCGTGCTTCTACATATGGCTTTAGACCCTTGCCTTGACTTGTCCGTCTTACAGAATTCTGTCACGGACATCTGTTACATAAGCTTTTCAATGTGTACATTTTAAATTATATATTTCATGTTCATTCATGTAAATTATGAACATAGAATTTCTAGTTCTCATTTGTATCAAATGTCACTTTGAACCTTTTACTGGCCCAGACTTTTTACTTCTTTGTTCAGTTCAAAAAATTGCCCAGAAATGGGTGGTGATAATGATATCGCAAGGTCAATGGTTTACAACAATGACAGAGAAAACAGTCTATCTTCAGAATCATGTGTGAATTATTTAGAGCGAGTAATCAATTCCTGCTTGATAGCCTCCTTTAAAGCATCCAGAGATGAACGGGAGATCACTGGGCAGCTTGAAGGGGCTGTCCCACTGCGGCAACCTAATTGGCGAGTTTGGAAGCATTTAGGAGAGTTTGAAAAGGTAACATGTTGATGACTTCCATTTAACTATGTAGAAGACCTCCTTCAACTATGTTGAAGACTAGCTTTGACTAGCTTCGACTAGCTTCGGGGAAATTGGACACCGAATAGTGGAGAGTGAAGACGACCTCCTTCGATCTCCTTCAACCTCCCTTTGACTATGTTGAAAACTATCTACGACTACCTTCAACTACCTCCGACTACCCTCGATTACCTACGAATCACATGCCGACCTACTACGACCTACTTCGACTAAACCTTTGAGTAAAAAAAAAAAATCGATTTTTTCCATGGGGACATTTATTTACTCGCGGGCATTTTTCAGCATGTTGAAAAATACGCCGAGACCTACCTGAGGCCTCGAGTACGCGGGGACTACTCTCGAGCATGAAGGAGAGTGACAAAGACCTCCTATGACCTCGTGGCGACCATGCTGTGAGTATGAGTCGAGGGCAAACTCTTCTAAACTCGCCAATTAGTTCGCTGCAGTTGGATAGCCCCTTAAAGGCACAACGTTCTCAGCACAGTTTTGCTGGATTACCTACCAATTAATGTGGGTGAGCACCATAAAACCTGCAATTATTTTTGCAGCAATTTCTATCTACTTGAAGTATTTGTTTACACACAGACAGTTTTTTCCATAAAGCATTATCGTAACTAAGATTGAAGCAAAGTCCATTCAACATGACTCTAATGAGTTAAATGTCAGATCTTGGGTCAGGTATTTTGACAAGGAAATCAAAAGGAATCTTAGGCAGAGAATAAATGGCATGACACAAAAGGACACAATGTGCGAGAGTAACTTAGCGGGCCAGGCAGCATCCTCGGAGAATATGGAGAGGTGATATTTTAGGTTGGCAGCTTTCTTCAGACCTTTCTTTTAATAAAAAGATCCAGAGTGAATAGAATGCAGCAGGAAAGGTCCAAGAACAGGGGGATTGTGCGAGCTGGGAGAAGGGGTTGTCACTGGGAGGCAAGGACTCCTTCCCATAGAAAAATCACAGAACCGGGAGGCGAGGGAAGAAGAGCACTCTATCATGGCAGGTCGGGAATTTGTTGAGCTGTCGGGGTGGGAAAACAAAGGTAAGGTTTCTGTTGAGGACCGAATGCTCTTCATCCTAAAGGGGAAGGTCAGGTGGATGGTGAAAACATGACAGAGGTGAGACCTGAAGTCTGAGAGGGGCAGTGGGGTAAATGGAGGCTCGGGGCAGGTACTGTGGGGGGATGATGGGACTGAGGGGAAGGTGTGTGAGAGGCATGCAGATTGGGGATTAGGAGAAGTAGCATGGTTGGAAAAGGGAGAATAGCAGCAAGACCCAGTGATACCATTACTGAGGTTCCTTGTTGGAAGAGGTAGCAGTAGAACACAGGAGAGTCAACAGGAGAGTCAGATCATTTGGTGTTGTTGGAGCCATCCTGGAACTGGGCCGGGAACTTTGGTGAGTCGACGGCTCTGGCCTGCTGATGGCCAGGGGAGAGGCAAGGTTCAGCAGAGTCAATGTTCATGGCCCACAAATGGTCAAAGTGCAGGAAAGGGTCAACGATGGCAGCAGCATCTATGGCCTGGGAGCAGCCGAGGCATTTGTGGAATGGAGGTGGCATCGGTCAGAGTGTGAGAGGAAACCGGAGCACCTGGAGAATGCTATCAGCCCATCTAAAAAAAATTCTCTGCCTCCACCACCATGCCTGGCAATGCATTCCAGGTCCAGACCCCTACAACTCTCTTTGTAAAAATCTTGTCCCAAACATCTCTATTTCCCCCCTCTCACCTTATATAGATATTCTCTCGTGCTAAGCATTTCTACCTTAGGAAAGAGGTTCTGAATGTATCCTTTCATAGTTGTACACACTTCTATCAAGTCTTTCCTCAACCTCCAACGCTCTAGAGAAATGCTGTGGATTTCAGAAGTCTTTCACGTTTTTTCTGCACTGACATTGATGTTCTGAGCTCTATATTAACTGAACATGCAACTCAACTCTGTGCTTCAAAAAAGTCTTAACACAGTGCTTGGTAAATGGGTTTGCAAGTACCAAGGTAATGACAAATATGTTAAAAGAATTGCATGGTACATGTTATACTTTAATTCAGCAGCATGTTAACACCTATTCAAACTATATACATATATATATTTTAACAACCAGCCTTGAAAAAATATAGACTAAACAAAATTAGGTGTCATTTCCAGTAGCTGCTCATCAAAAAATGTGAATTCAAACATATAATTTCACAATAAAATGTATTTTGCTAATATCAGCTTCCTAACACATTGAGTTTAGGTTTGATGACAATAATTATAGTTTTGCTTGTTGGCATAAGAAGTGAATATCAATTTAATCAATTATTGCTATTTGGTAGATTGCAAATTCTAAAAAATGAAACAAAATTAGTAAATCACTTGTTTTTTGATTATCCTCTTCTGCCATTCACCAGCATTCTATGGTATGTTAGCAATAGCCTAAGAACCATTTTGACGGGGTTCGAAACATGGCTGGAACAAGTGATCTGAAGAAACAGTAACTTGAGCTCTAGGGAGAGCTTTAACCTAAAGCAGGGAAAGTGCTAGAAAAGATTTGATTGGCATTCCAAGTGATTTAAAGGGGGAAGTCAAGGCTATAAATCAACGTCACTAGCTTGGAGATGATGAGCAGCATAAGGCAAGAAGGGCCAGACGCAGACAGTTTGAAGTTAACCATAAATTAGTAAACATCAATAGATGTAGATGCAAAAAAAATACAATGAAGGAATATTGGGATCTGGTAGGTACCTGGGTAGGTCAATGGAATCTGCACCCTCAAAATTATCAGGCACAGGAGTTTCATTCTTCATAAACAGCTTGTGTTTCAGTTTGTTCCTCTGGCTCCCTTGGCATTGAGGCCTATGCTGCTGGAAATGTTGACCTGGAATTCAGTCGGAAGATGGGTCAGCCCAACTCAGTACTTCTTGCTAAGTTCAATCCTACTTTGAATAGAACCCCTCAGTTTCCTATAAAATCTTCCACCTTTACCTTAAACCTACCGTAAGCCCTCCGGTTCTTGATTTCCCTATTCTGGGCAAGAAACTCTTTGTGTCTACACGTTCTGTTCCAGTTCCCCGATCTATACCAGTTACCAGATAACAACTGAGAAGAAATATGGTGTGTGCAGTCCTTCAGTATGACAATAGACAATAGACATTAGACAATAGACAATAGACAATAGGTGCAGGAGCAGGCCATTTGGCCCTTCGACCCAGCACCGCCATTCAATGTGATCATGGCTGATCATCCACAATCAGTACCCTGTTCCTGCCTTCACCCCATATTCTCTGACTCCGCTATTTTTAAGAGCCCTATCTAGCTCTCTCTTGAAAGCATCCAGAGAATCTGCCTCCACCGCCCTCTGAGGCAGAGAATTCCACAGACTCACCATTCTCTGTGAGAAAAAGTGTTTCCTCGTCTCCGTTCTAAATGGCTTACTCCTTATTCTTAAACTGTGGTCCCTGGTTCTGGACTCCCCCAACATTGGGAACATGTTTCCTGCCTCTAGTGTGTCCAAGCCCCTAACAATCTTATATGTTTCAATGAGATATCCTCTCATCCTTCTAAACTCCAGAGTGCACTAGCCCAGCTGCTCCATTCTCTCTGCACATGACAGCCCCGCCATCCCGGGAATTAACCTTGTAAACCTACGCTGCACTCCCGTAATAGCGAGAATGTCCTTCCTCAAATTAGGGGACCAAAACTGCACACAATACTCTAGGTGTGGTCTCACTATGCACTGCCTCCCTCCTCCCCACGGGCCGACTTGTTAGATTCCTCTCCCCCCCCCCCCCCCCCCCCCACCCCACCCCAAACCTGCAGCACAAAAAACTTTCCTGCAAGTTACTAGATGTGCTACCTGATAGTGGCAGAGAGGAAATAACTTGTACGTGCAGCAGATAGGCCAGACCACTTAATAGCTTCAATTTCGAATTGAGAATCAACCAGAGAAACTGTAGATAAGGAAAGCTAGTAAATTCTATATATGTCAAGTTCAAAAGAAATTATAAAGAGATAAAAAGTGTGGGAAAGAACTGCTGATGCTGGTTTAAACCGAAGATGTACACAAAAAGCACAGACTCTGAAGAAGGGTCTCAAACCAAAACCTCACCCATTCCTTCTCTCCAGAGATGCTGCCTGTCCCGCTATGTTACTCCAGCATTTTGTGTCTAAAGAGATTAAAATGTCAAATCAAGGGAAAGAGAGTGGGAGAGAGGGAGAGAGAGAGGGAATGAGAGAGAGAAAGATAAGATAGAATGAATGAACAGGGATTATCACCAAATAATCATATCCTGAAATTTATACATCTGCCAATACTTCCTATCTACAATGAATGATTTCCATTTCTGAAAGAAAATTATGCCCATCACTAATTTCGCTTTTGTGGCATTGATTTTAAACCTGCAAAATTCCAGATAACCTTGAACCTCACTGTGTCCTGCTGCCCTTCCCCCAATTCCAACCTTGCTACTTCTCCTCACCCCCACCCTTACACTATCTCTCACCACCCCCCCCCCCCCAGCCCGCCACAGCAGCTCACCTGAGTCTCCCTCCTGCCCTCTGTCCCCAGCCCTCACCCCTGTCATGTTTTCACAATCTACCTTGACCTCCCTCTTTTGGATGCATAATGGTCGGTCCACAACAGAGGCCTTACCTTTGTACCACTACGCCCACACCTCAACGGGTTCTGAGCCCACCAGGTCAGGTCAGGTGACGGAGGTATGCATTGGTGAGCACTTCGGGACCAGTGATCACAATACCATTAGTTTCAATATAATTATGGAGAGAATCAGAACTGGACCTAGGGTGGAGATTTTTGATTGGAGAAAGGCTAACTTTGAGGGAATGCGTAAGGATTTAAAAGGAGTGAATTGGGACACTCTGTTTTATGGGAAGGATGTAGAAGAGAAATGGAGGACATTTAAAGGGGAAATTGTAAGAGTACACAATCTTTATGTGCCTGTTAGGGTGAAAGGAAATAGTAAAAATTGGAAAGAGCCATGGTTTTCAAGGGAAATTGGACACTTGTTTCGAAAAAAGAGAGATATCTACAATTATAGGAGGTATGGAGTAAATGAGGTGCTAGAGGAGTATAAAGATTGTAAAAAGAATCTTAAGAAAGAAATTAGGAAGGCTAAAAGAAGATATGAGGTTGCTTTGGCAAGAAAGGTGAAAGTAAATCCAAAGGGTTTCTACAGCTATATTAATAGCAAAAGGATAACGAGGGATAAAATTGGAACATTAGAGAGACAGAATGGACAACTATCTGCAGAGCCAAAAGAGATGGGGAAGATATTGAACAATTTATTTTCTTCGGTATTCACCAAGGAGAAGGATATTGAACTATGTGAAGTAAGGAAAAAAAGTAGAGTAGCTATGGAAACTATGAGATTCAAAGAGGAGGAAATACTGACACTTTTGAAAAATATAAAAGTGGATAAATCTCCAGGTCCTGATAGGATATTCCCTAGGACATTGAGGGAAGTTAGTGTAGAAATAGCAGGAGCTATGACAGAAATATTTCAAATGTCATTAGAAACGGGAATAGTGCCGGAGGATTGGCGTACTGCACATGTTATTCCATTGTTTAAAAAGGGTTCAAAGAATAAACCTAGCAATTATAGACCTGTTAGTTTGACGTCAGTGGTGGGTAAATTAATGGAAAGGATACTTAGAGATAATATATATAAGCATCTAGATAAACAGGGTCTGAACAGGAACAGCCAACATGGATTTGTGCCTGGAAGGTCATGTTTGACAAACCTTCTTGAATTTTTTGAAGTGGTTACTAGGGAAATTGATGAGGTTAAAGCAGTGGATGTTGTCTATATGGATTTCAGTAAGGCCTTTGACAAGGTTCCCCATGGAAAGTTGGTTAAGAAGGTTCAATCTTTAGGTGTTAATGGTGGAGTAGCAAGATGGATTCAACAGTGGCTGAATGGGAGATGTCAGAGAGTAATGGTGGATGGCTGTTTGTCAGATTGGAAGTCGGTGACCAGTGGGGTGCCTCAGGGATCTGTGTTGGGTCCACTGTTGTTTGTCATGTACATCAATGATCTGGATGATGGGGTGGAAAATTGGATAAGTAAGTATGCAGATGATACTAAGATAGGTGGATAATGAAGTAGATTTTCAAAGTCTACAGAGAGATTTGGGCCATATGGAAAAGTGGGCTGAAAGATGGCAGATGGAGTTTAATGCTGATAAGTGTGAAGTGCTACATCTTGGCAGGACAAATCAAAATAGGACGTACATGATAAATGGTAGGGAATTGAGGAATGTTGTGGAACAGAGAGATCTAGGAATAACTGTGCATAGTTCCCTGAAGGTGGAATCGCATGTAGATGGGGTGGTAAAGAAAGCCTTTGGTGTGCTAGCCTTTATAAATCAGAGCATTGAATATAGGAGCAGGGAAGTAATGTTAAAATTGTACAAAGCATTGGTGAGACCAATTCTGGAGTATGGTGTACAATTTTGGTCGCCTAATTATAGGAAGGATGTCAACAAAATAGAGAGAGTACAGAGGAGATTTACTAGAATGTTGCCTGGGATCCAGCAACTATGTTACAGAGAAAGGTTGAACAAGTTAGGTCTTTATTCTTTGGAGCGCAGAAGGTTAAGGGGGTGGTGGCTGTGTGGAATGAGCTTTCAGCAGAAGTGGTGGAGGCAGGATCGATTTTAACATTTAAAAGTAAAGTGGATAGGTATATGGACGGGAAGGGAATGGAGGGGTATGGTCTGAGTGCTGGTAGATGGGACTAGGAGAAAACAAATGGTCGGCACGGACTGGAAGGGCCGAGAGGGCCTGTTTCCGTGCTGTAATTGTTATATGGTTATATGGTTATATGGTTATAATGTAGAGCTCCTCTTCCATTGCCTCTGCCTCCACGGCTTTTTCTATGGGAAGAAGTCCTCACCTCCCCGTGATGACCCCTTCTCCCAACTCCAACATTCCCCCTCCTATTGGACTCTCACCCCCCAGCCGTGCTTCCACCCTCTCAACTTTACCTTCAACTAGCATTGTGATATCAACTGTCTCTACTCCACTGACCCACGTCTGCGCTGAGGCCTATTGGCGCAGCTGGCAGCCTCCAACTGGGACCGACCTCGAGACTCCGGAGGCCGAGCCAGCCAGGACTTACCAACATGAGGCTGGCCGACTTCAGGGCTGTGGTGGCATTGCGACGCAGATCCCAGGTTGGTGACCGGTTTTTCAGGAGCTCCCGCAACAACAGCTTCGTCCACTGGACTGGAGGGTGGCAGCTTCGACCGCCCCGGGCCGCGGAGTTTGAACTGGGCCGTAAGCGGAGTTTGTATTCAGCCACGGGACTTACTTATCATCACCCGGCGGGGCCACAACATCGGTAGCCTGGACCGCCTCAACGCAGAGGGAGAACAAGGAGGGAAGAGACAAGGACTTTAAAACTTTTACCTTCCATCACAGTGAGGAGGGCCTGGTAGATTCACTGTGGTGGATGTTAAATCTGTGTTTATTGTGTGTTTTGTTATTTTATTCTATGTTATGATTGCAAGGCACGAAATTTCGTTCAGACTGAAAAGTCTGATTGACAATAAAGGATACTTTACTTTACTTTAATTTACTTTAATTTGGCGTGCTGACCTCTACCACGCTGAGGCCAGATACCACCTCCTCATACCTACCCCTTGATCATGAGCCCCACAGACGAATGAACATCAGTCTTTCCAGGTGAGACAGACTTTCATGTGCAGCTCTTCTAACCTCATCTCTTACATCCTATTTTCCTGAGGTGACCTGCTTTACATCAATGAGACCAAGCGTAGACATGGCGACCGCTTTGCCAAATACTTGCGCTCGATCTGCCAAATCCTACTGGATCTCCTGGCTACTAACCATTTTAACTCCCCTTCCCATTCCCATACTGACCTTTCTGGCCCGGTCCTCCATCACTGCATGATACTCAAACTGGACGTGATACACAAACTGGAGGAACAGCACCTCATATTCCACTTGGGTAGATTACAATGTTGTGAACATTTTAAGTAACCTCTAACAACCCCCCATCACTCACTCCTTCCACCCCCCTTTGTTCTTATTTTGCCTCCCCCTCCCCCCCCCCTCTACTATATCCGAATTTTCATTGATTCCTGCCCCCCCTCCCCTACCCCTCCACCCTCCTGCTACATTCCTTATCCTGGCTTTACAATTTGCAACTCCTTTTGTCTGTGTTCACCTATTATCTCCCACCCTTGCCTTGTTCACCTACTATCTGCCATACTTTGTCCTGACTGTCCTCTCTCAACTTTCTTTTCCTCCACCGAACAATCAGTCTGAAAAAGGGCCCGAATCCAAACGTCACCTATCTACTTCCTCCAGAGATGCTGCCTGACCTGCTGTTACTCCAGCACTCGGTGTACTTTCCAGAATTCTTTATTTTGTTATCTGCAAATGTAAAAAAAATGTATTGCCTCACAAAATCTGCACTTGGTTTTAATTCATACATTTTTATGTTTTCATTTCATTTATAAATACTTTTTGAATTGACAAAGAGGCCATTTTTTTTCATTCTTTTTATGTTGAATAATAAGGATTGGGGATAGAATGGAAACATGATCAGCAAAGAAAGTTTTTTGTTAGAAGAGACTTCTAAATAAACACACATGTGTTTAAAATCTTGCATGAGATAAGGTCAATTTGTTTAGTATACTTATCTGTTTACTCATATAGTAATTGAATCAACAAACTAATTCTTGCCAGCACAACTCTCTGTTTTGTACAATGTTCAAATTAAGCCCTGCTTGAGTGATTGCTTGAGGTATTGACCAATATGAAGTACTACTCGCCCATAACAGGAAAGGTGTGGAGGCTCTAGAGAGGATGCAGATGAGGTTTACCAGAATGCTGTAGGAAGGAACTGCAGATGCTGATTTAAACTGAAGATAGACACAAAATGCTGGAGTATCTTAGCGGGTCAGACAGTATCACTTGAGAAAAGGAATAGATGACATTTTGGGTCGAGATTCTTCTTCTGAGAATCAAGAGAAATGAGAGATACAGATGGTGATATGGAGAGATATAGAACAAATGCTGCCTGCCTTGGAGAGTTTCAACTACGAGAAGAGGTTGGATAGACTTGGATTGTTTGGTTGAGAGGAGACTTGAAAAAAGTATCTACAATTATGAGATGCATAGACAGGGTAGACAGTCAGAAACTTTTTGCAGGGTCAATATATTCATCACTAGAGGTGATGATAAATAGAGACTAAATACCTCGTTCTAAGCTCCCCCAAGTCTAGTTTCAGTCAATAAAGTACTGAATCAGGCACTTGAGAAACGAAAGTTTATTTTGGATAACACAATACAATATTCCTCTATACGATGCCTAACCACCGCGGGTTCGATCCTTGTATCTTCTTGGCCAAGCCCTTTTAGCCTCGTGCAAGCAGAGACACTCCAAAAGGTCACGCAGTCCCAAGCACTCTTCCAGAAGATCGACAACAGACCTCGTGGGGGTTACCTTTTATAGGTCCCCAAATCTTGAGGGGCCGAACCACATGGAGGTGGTCTCTATTCAGACCAATAACACATATCGATTATAACAGTACATGATTGACTTCCCCAACCCAATGACATAGTAATTAATACATTGTATCTGGTAAGGCTTCAAGAAGGAAGCAAACATAGATGAATAATGCAACATGTGCCTTGGGATTCAAACATCCCAGACAAGGCTTAACATTTCAACCAATCAACAACTACGGGGTAACTTTATTTACAATATGTTTATTTGGTTTGCATTGATCCAATTAACTTTGCATTTCACAGTTCATTGTAAGACCTGTGCAGATGTCCCATTCTTTCTCTGCAGCACTTATCTGGGCCACAGACATGTTGGCAACATTCAGCAGCTTATCTCAGTTCTGCAGAGGCACATTTAACTGGACCAAATGGCCTAGCAGTACACAATCCCTTACTCAATTTTGAAACCATAGATACCCCGTTTTTGCCAGAATTAATAGAGCACGCAGCTATAAGGCGAGAAGAGGAAGAGTGGGGCAAGTTTTTTACACAGAGAGAGGTAATGGATTGGAACGCACTGCCATGCTTATCATTGTTTAAATGTCATTTGGGAAAGACATAAAGACATTAATATTTGGAGGGAAAGCATACTTAAAAAGAAAGGAAGAAAAAACATGAAGACTTTGGGCCATTATGAACCCTGACGAGACTCCACCTGGAATAGTATATATAAGAAGGAATATCTATCTATCCCTATCTAAGAAAGAATACACTTACAGTGAACAGAGCACTACAATGAAGACTCATCAGAGCGATTCCTTGGTTGGAGGTGGGTTTTGTCCTCTGAGGAGAGATTAAACAGACCTGGTCTTTTATCTCTGGGGTTTAGGGGAATGAGAAGTAAAGGTTTTGTAATATGTTACGTTTTTAAGGGATAGGGTAGATGTTTCTCCTCGACAGGCTGTCTAGCAAGGAATTCAAAATAAATGGTCGTTCATCGCTGAAATGAGAATAAATTTCTGCACCCAGAGCTCAGTGAAACATTGGAATCCCCTCTGCAAAAGGGATAGAGATTCATATGTTTTTGCACAGTAGAGAAATTAAGGGATATGAGATTAGTGCAGAAAAATGATGCTGAGGAAACAGATCAAACATGATCACATCGAATGGCAGAGCAGTCATGAGTGACTAAATAGCCCACACCAGCTTCAAACTTGCTCACACATTCATTTTTATTCAATTTTCAATAATCTTCTCATTGTCCACCGTATTTTTTATTTTTCTGGGCCTAAACACATTAGCACTGACTAAAAACATTACTAATGAAGAGTGGCACAGTGGCGCAGCTGGGTTTGATCCTGACCTCCGGTGCTGTCTGTGTGGAGTTTGCACGTTCTCCCTGTGGCCGCATGGGTTTTCTCCAGGTGCTCTGATTTCCTCCCACATCTCAGAGACGTGTGTGCTTGTAGGTCAATTGTTCTCTGAAAATTGACCCACCTGTGTAGGGAATTAATGAGAAAACGGGATAACATAGAATTAGTTTGAACGGATGAATCAATGTTGTATCTCTAAACGAAATGATGTCAAAATGTTTTTATTTTATTCATTTCTGGACAGTGACAACCATGAGAACACCATCAATTAATGACCTTGATAAGTTGATGACGTGCCTCCTTCAGCCTGGTGAAAATGTTCCCACAATGTTGTTGAGTAGGAGGTTCCAGGATATAGACTCAGTGACTATGATGGAATGGTGCCAGAGAGTGATGACTCTTTGTGTGTTGGTCCCTGAGGTGCACCTACCATCGTCCAATACAACAATCCTTCAATGTTACATCTCTTTTCCACTTGCAAACTATATTCTGGCGTCTGTTTCTTTCTCTACGCTTTACATTTTGTACATGAGTTTCACTTCATTGTATCATGTATGGTATCATCTGATTTGATCAAATAGCACACAAACAAAAGCTTTCAACCGTATGATCGACGTGACACTAATAAACCTAAACCTAACCCTAGTGTGTAACTCAGTATGAAGTATTTATCTATCAGTGGCCCTTACGCTTCTTGTTTGCAGAGATTGAGGTATGCAACTAAAGAAGATTCTAAAGAAAGGTGTTTGACATGAAACATCACATATCCACATTCTTCAGGGATGCTCCCTGACCAGCTGAGTTACTCCAGCATTTTGTGTCTATCCTTGGTAAACGATCATCTGCAGTTCCTTGTTTCTACTAAGTAACTGCACTGCTGATTTATGGAGAGATAGATCTTGAAATTTGAGCTTCTTTACTGACTGGTGATTTCCAAGTACTCTATCACACCAACAATCATTTCACTCATGGAGGTGCACTTTCTAACTTTGGGCTTTAAACATGGCTGAACAGCCATCACATATTTTCTTTTGCACATTGCATTTTCTTTTGTGTGAATTCCAATGTTCAAGACTGAAGCTAAATTGATTGGTTTCCGGGTAAGTGATGGTTAGCAGAAGACATTCATATTGGAGCTCAGGGATGGGACTCATGTTGTTCTTTCTTGAAGATCATAACCCAATGGGAGAGAGTGATTAAATCAGAGATCAGAGTGGCTTCAGCTGGGGAGTGGGATGGACAAACGCTTTGGGTATTGGCAAGTTGGTACTCCCTTTCTTCTGAGTGGAAAATTGTGGGAATCAGAGAGTGCAATGGTTCTTCATTTTCATGTATGCACAGCACAGAGAAATTCTTTTGCACAACCCACAAATGAACAATCGCCATATTTTGGCGCTGTTTATAACAAAGGAAAAAAAAAAGAAAAAGTCCAAAGTCCCAAAGTCCAAAGACCAGGGCAAATGCTGGAAGTACTGGAACACCCCCGATCCAGGTAGGTCCAGGTAAGCCCAGGTAAGCCCCAGGCTGCTGCACGCCCCACGACCTGATGCCCCTCTCCTCGTCCAACTGGCTCTGGGCCCTGGGGGATTGAAGGCGCTGGAGGCAATACCCCTGTCCCTCTCCTACCGGCCCAGTCCTCATGTTCATCACAGCTAGTGGCCCCCCTCTTTGAATCCCTGTTCTTTGGGGCTTCCATGCTTCCCCCTGCAGGGAGTCTAAAGGGGTGGGACAAGTACCGGCTGATTAGATTAGGAGACAAGGGCGTGGGGGTCCAGCAAACATTTTATAAAGGATGTGAGGATCCCAGAGGTGCGTGCAAAATTGAATCACTGTGTCATGAAGGATAAAACAGACCCTTCAGCCCACAGAGCCGGCTGGCCCATACACAAATTTCCATCAATCCCATTTTCTTTTCTCCCCACATTCGCATCAACTCACTCCAGATTATATCACTGAACTACAAACCAAGAGCTATTGTCCAAGAGTGGATTAACCTAGGCCAATTAGCAAGACAAAGGAGATAGTGATCGACTTCAGGATGCAAGGCGGTACATATACCCCGATATGCATTGAAGGCGCCAAATTAGAGATGGTTGAAAGCTTCAAGTTCCTAAGAGGAAATATCACCAGCAACTTGTCCTGAACCACCCATATCAAAGCAATGACCAAGAAAGCAAACTAAAGCCTCTACTCCCTTAGAAGGCTAAGGAAGTTTGGCATGTCCCCAACAACTATCAAGGATGAGCGGGAAGAAAGAGGATTAGGTAATGTTTAAAGGGCAACAGAAGATAACTAAAAAGGCAACACGGGGAGAAACGATGAGGTACGAAGGGAAGCTAGGCAAGAATATAAAGGAGGATAGTAAAAGCTTCTTTAGGTGTGTGAAGAGGAAAAAAATAGTTAAGACCAAAGTTGGACCCTTGAAGACTGAAAAAGATGAATTTATTATGGAGTACAAGGAAATGGCAGATGAGTTGAACAGGTACTTTAGATCCGTCTTCACTAAGGAGGACACAAACAACCTTCCTGATGTACCAGTGGCCAGAGGATCTGGGGTGACGGAGGAACTAAAGGAAATCCACATTAGGCAGGAAATGGTGCTGGGTAGACTGATGAGACTGAAGAATGATAACTTCCCAGGGGCTGATGGTCTGCAGGGTACTTAAGGAAGTTGCACTTTAAATCATTGATGCATTGGTGATAATTTTACAATGATCTATAGATTCAAGATAAGTTCCTGTGTATTGGAGGGTAGCTAATGTTATCCCACTTTTTAAGAAATGCGGGAGAGAGAAAACAGGGAATTATAGGCCAGTTAGCCTGTCAACGGTGGTGGGAAAGATGCTGGAGTCAATTATAAAAGATGAAATAGCAGCACATTTGTATAGCAGTAACAGGATCGGTCCAAGTCAGCATGGATATACAAAGGGGAAATCATGCTTCTGGAATTTTTCGAGGATGTAACTAAGAAAATGGACAAGGGAGATCCAGAGGATGTAGTGTACCTGGACTATCAGAAAGCATTTGATAAGGTCCCACATAGGAGATTAGTGGGCAAAATTATGGCACATGGTATTGGGGGTAGAGTGCAGACATGGATAGAAAATTGGTTGGCAGACAGGAAACAAAGAGTAGGGATTAACGGGTCCCTTTCAGAATGGCAGGCAGTGACTGGTGGGGTATCGCAAGGCTCGGTGCTGGGACCACAGCTATTTACAATATACATCAATGATTTAGATGAAGGGATTCAAGGTAACATTAGCAAATTTGCAGATAACACAAAGCTAGGTGGCAGTGTGAACTGTGAGGAGGACGCTATGAGAATGCAGTGACTTGGAAAGTTTGGGTGAGTGGGCAGATGCATGGCAGGTGCAGTTTAATGTGGATAAATGTGAGGTTATTCACTTTGGTAGCAAAAACAGGAAGGCAGATTTTTATCTAAATGATGTCATGTTGGGAAAAGGGGTAGTACACTTGGGATCTGGGGGTCCTTATTCATCAGTCAATGAAAGTAAGCATGCAGGTACAGCAGACAGTGAAGAAAGCAAATGGCATGTTGGCCTTTATAATAAGAGGAGTTGAGTGTAGGAGGAAAGAGGTCCTTCTGCAGTTGTATAGGGCCCTAGTGAGACCACACCTGGGGTATTGTCTGCAGTTTTGATCCCCTAATTTGAGGAAGGATATTCTTGCTATTGAAGGAGTGCCACGTAGGTTTACAAGGTTAATGGCGGGACTGTCATATGCTGACAGAATGGAACGGCTGGGCTTGTATACTCTGGAGATTAGAAGGATGAGGGGGCTCTTATTGAAACATATAAGATTATTAAGGGTTTGGACACGCTAGAGATAGGAAACATGTTCCCGATGTTGGGGCAGAATAAGGGGTAAGCCATTTAAAACCAGATCAAGCAAACACTTTTTCTCACAGAGAGTTGTTTAATTCTCTGCCTCAGAGGGTGGTGGAGGCCGGTACTCTGGATACTTTCAAGAGAGAGCAAGATAGGGCCCTTAAAGTTAGCAGAGTCAGGGGATATGGGGAGAAAGCAGGAATGGGGTACTGATTGGGGATAATCAGCCATGATCACAGTGAATGGCGGTGCTGGCTCGAAGGGCCGATTGGCCTACTCCTGCATTTATTGCCTATTGTCTATTGTCTATTATCAACTTCTGCAGATGTTCCGCAGAATGCATTTTATCGGGATGCATCACAGCACGGTTTGGGAACAACTACATCGAAGACCGCAAGAAATTGCAGAGAATGTGGTTGCAGCCCATACCATCACAATAAACAATCTTTCTTTCCATTTCCTCTATTTACACTCCACGCTGCCTCAGCAAGGCTACCAGCATAATCAAGGACGAGGCTCACCCCAGTCATTTCCTCTTCTCCCCTCACCCATCAGACAAGAGGTAGAGAAGTATGAAAACACACACTTCCAGATTTAGGGTCAGTTTCTTCCAAGCGATTATCAAGCAACGGACCATCCTGTGAATAACTATAGTGAGGTCCTGAGCTACTATCTACCTCATTGGAGACCCTCGGACTATCTTTAATCGGACTTTACTGAACTTTACCTTGCACTAAACGTTATTTATTTTAACATGTATCTGCACACTGTAGATGGCTTGTTTGTAATAATGTATAGTCTTTCTGCTGACCAGTGTGCATGCAACAATACCGTACCTAGGTACACGTTCTAATAAACTAAACTAAACTAAACTACCAACTAGCATATCTTGGGGATGTGGAGCGAAACTGGAGCCGCTGGGAGACGGTGAGGATCGAGCCCAGTTGACTGGAGTTGTGAAGCAGTAGCTCTATTAGTGGTGTCACTGTGCAACTAAATGGACTTCACTGAGCAGGACCTTGGTCTGAAGTAGTGCTATGATATCATAGCTGACCTCATGCCTCAACGCTGCCCAACAAATATCTCTTCCAGAATAAATTGGATCAATTTTGTGGCAACCTTCATTTGCAGCATTTCACAAGGAATTCCATGTTCAAGTTATTTGTCACTGCTGTTTATGACATTTCATTGTGAATTCAGAATTGTGAATAACCCTATGAATTTTCAGCTGGCCACAAAACATTTTCAGGAATCTCTTTAAGGGCCTGTCCCACTGACCTAATTCACGACCTCTGCCGAGTTTGCCCTTGACTCATACTCGCAGCATGGTTGTCACAAGGTCGTAGGAAGATCATAGCGGGCCGTGATGTTAGTTATAGGTACTCGTGGCATCAAGTAGGTCGGGCCGTTTTTCTAGCATGATGAAAAATGTCCACGAGTAAAAAAGGTTGTGAATTAGGTCGTGAAATTGGGACAGGCCCTTAACAATCCTCTATTCAGCAACCACAAAAGTGGAGCTTTGTAGGTTTGCTATTTTTTTATTTAAAAAAAAGGAAAATTAGTCATGTTACAATCTTGTTCAACATTGAATGCATATGATTAAGCTGAAGAAATTAGAACAAACAAAAAACAAAGGAGTTGTTTAGTGACTGTGTAATTCTGACATTCTCAAATGTTTCAAATTCTAGTTTCAAGTTTCTCATGTTTTGTAAACAGCCTATGCCCTGAAAAGAGTATGTTTTAAATGTGTTTCTCCTGCTTGCATTGACTTTCCAATTGGATAGCCATGTTCTTTATCCTAAGATAGACACAAAATGCTGGAGTAACTTGGCGGGACAAGCAGCATCTCTGGATAGAAGGATTGGGTGATGTTTCGGGTCGAGTCCCTTCTTCAGAATGAGAGTCAGGGGAGAAGGAGACACAGAGATAAGGAAGTGTACGGTGTGAAATTGAGACACCAAAAGAGATGCAGATCAAGGAAAATGTAGAATAGATAATTGTTAGCCAGAAGAAGACGTGACAACAAAGCATACAGAGATAAATTGCAATCGGGGGACAGTCAGCGAGGTTGGAGAACTGGGAAAGGGGAAGGATGGAGAGAGAGGGAAAGCAAGGGTTACTTAGAGGTCAATATTCATACCGAGGTGCTTGGTATAATAATATGCCTTCCTTTATTGGAATAGATCTTGAAGTTTGGTTTTGAGTGTTCTTAAAATTCTATAATTATCACAGTCACCCAAGCCAGGTTTGAAGCCACTAACAAGTTCAAGAGCTTACGCATTGCATGGCTAATTTTACTTTTCTAGTGCAAAATGAAAACCATTTCAAACCCATAATGTCACCCATCCATTTCCCTCACAGATGCTGCCTGCTCTGCTGAGTTCCTCCAGCACTTTGTTTTTTTGCTCAAGATTCCTACGTTTACAGTCTTTTATGCCTCTGCTTATTTTCCTTGTTATCTATTGGGTAGATCTGATCTTGATACTGAGGGGTAAAGATCACACACATCAATAATGTTTCTGCTGACTTTACTTCCACTGAAGTCAATATGCACCACAAACTAGGCTGCTGGTTCACTGTCAGCCATTTTACACAATTGCAAAAGAATCCTCACAATTGGACTTTGGGATCAGTATCCCTGCTATCTAGCCTTTTCACCGAACTTTCCAAACCTTGTATTGTAAGGGTTAGGTAGGAATAATCAGTGACCTCAAATGAACCAAATATAATTCTAAGCAAGGATAATTGGGTAGGTAAGGCAGCATCTATGGAGCGAAGGAAATAAGCAACGTTTTGGGCCAAAACCCTTCTTCAGACTGATGTAGGGTGGGGGATGGGGGGGGGGGGGGGGGGGGGGGGAGGGAGAAAGGAAGAGGAGGAGCCGGAGGGCAAGGACCGCTCCCTCTGTAACTCCCTGGTCAATTCTTCCCTTCCCACCGCACCACCGCCTCCCCGGGCACTTACCCTTGCAACCGCAGGATATGCTACACTTGTCACTTTACCACCCCTCTCGACTCCATTCAAGGACCCAAGCAGTCGTTCCAGGTGCGACAGAGGTTCACCTGCACCTCCTCCAACCTCATCTATTGCATCCGCTGCTTTAGATGTCAGCTGATCTACATCGGTGAGACCAAGTGTAGGCTTGGAGATCGTTCCGCCGAACACCTCCGCTCGATCCTCAATAATCAACCTGATCTCCCTGTGGCTGAGCACTTCAACTCCCCCTCCCATTCCGAATCCGACCTTTCTGTCCTGGGCCTCCTCCATGGCCAGAGTGAGCACCACCGGAAAATGGAGGAGCAGCACCTCATATTCCGCTTGGGCAGTCTGCACCCCAGCAGCTTGAACATTTACTCCTCCAATTTCCGGTAGTCCTTGCTGTCTCCTCCCCTTCTCAGCTCACCCTCTGCCCTCTGGCTCCTCCTCTTCCTTCCTTCTTCCCGCCCCCCCCCCCATCCTGAGTATATTTTACTCGTGTACATTTTTCAACATGTTGAAAAATCTTCACGAGTTACCACATTTCCCGAGTACCTGCCGTCAGTGCTAAGAGACGTCCCGAGCTCTGACGTACCCGCTACGTTCATTCTACGTGCTTACCACGAGTTTGATTTTTTTTTAATCTCGGGAGAGCTCTTGGGTGAACTCGCACAGTGGGACAGGGCTTTTACTAATAAAGAATTTGTCAATCTCTGCTTTAAAATATCCATTGACTTGGCCTTCACAGCAATCTATGGTAATTAATTCAACAATTTCACCACCCTCTGACTAAAAAAAATCCTCCTTTTCTCCTTTCTAAAGGTATGTCCTTTTATTCTGAGGCTGTGCCCTCTGGCCTTAGTGGAAACATTAGTGAAAATATCCAGGCCTTTTACTATTCGGTTCATTTCAATGAGGTTCCCCCTCAATCTTCCAAATTCGAGTGCCGTCAAATGCCCATCATGTGTTAACCCAATTGTCTCTGGGATTATTCTCGTAAACCTCCTCTGGATCCTCTCTAATGGCAGCACATTCCTCCTCAGATATGGGGCCCAAAATTGCTCGCAATACTCCAAATGCGGTCTGTCCAATGCCTTATAAAGCCTCCACATTACATCCTTGTTTATATATTTTAGTCCTTTCAAAATGAATGCTAAGATTGTATTTATTTTCCTTACTACGTTTCAAGTTGCAAATTAACCTTTTGGGAATTCATTCGCAGCAACTCCAAATCCCTATCCACGTCTGATTTCTGAATCCCCCTCCACATTTAGAAAATAGTCGCCACCTTTATTGCACACTTCACTGCACCTTCACTGCACACTTTGCTCCGCTCTATTCCATCTGCCACCTCTTTGCCCACTCTACCAACATGTCCAAGACCTTCTCCAAATCCCTGCTTGCTCTACTCCACATGCTCCTCCACCTATCTTCATATCACACACATACTTGGCCACAAAGCCTTCAACCCTTCATTGATATACAACATTGAGTGGATGCTGCTACTAACTAACACCTATCCTAGCCGAACGCCGCTAGTCACTGGCAGTTAAGCAGAAAAAGCCCCTTTTGTTCTCTCTCTGCCTTCTGCCATTCAACCAACCCTCTATCCATACTTGTATCTTCCCTCTAATACCATGGGTTGTCATCTTCTGTAGCAGCCTCACATGCAGCACATTATCAAAGGCCTTCTGAAAGATGAGAGCATTAGCGGTCTTACAATTTTCACTACCTGCATGGACTCTAATGATGCTGGCTCGAAGGACATCCTGCACTTATTTTGAATGTTTCTATTTTTCTATGACTCCCAAACAATGAAACTTTTGTAAAGATTCTGCAAAATAACATTCCTTAATACAATCCAAGTGTTTCCATTCACACGATAAGCTTTTGCTTCAACACAATTTCCAAGAACTACTCAAGTATCCGAATGACTCATGAAACCTTACCATAACATGCTTTCCATGTGCACCTCTAATAATAAAACAAACCACTGAATCATTTCCTGACCATATGCTCGCTACAATTTCATTGTATCTCCTGATGCAATCTACTTGATGGAACTTGCTTAAATCATTATGATTTATGTGATGTCTGTACAGAAAATAACATGTGCCTCGGTTCAGAATAATTTTCAAAGTATAAGAAACAAAATGCTGGAGTATCCAACTCAGTATCCTGTACCTGCCTTCTCTCCATACCCCCTGATCCCTTTAGCCGCAAGGGCCACATCTAACTCCCTCTTAAATATAGCCAATGAACTGGCCTCAACCACTTTCTGTGCCAGAGAATTCCACAGATCCACCACTCTCTGTGTGAATTTTTTTTTTCTCATCTCGGTCCTAGACCTCCCCCTTATCCTCAAACTGTGACCCCTTGTTCTGGACTTCCCCAAGATTGGGAACAATCTTCCTGCATCTAGCCTGTCCAACCCCTTAACAATTTTGTAAGTTTCTATAAGATCCCCCCTCAATCTTCTAAATTCTAGTGAGTACAAGCTGAGTCTATCCAGTCTTTCTTCATATGAAAGTCCTGCCATCCTAGGAATCAGTCTGGTGAACCTTCTCTGTACTCCCTCTATGGCAAGAATGTCTTTCCTCAGATTAGGAGACCAAAACTGTATGCAATACTCCAGGTGTCACCTCACCAAGGCCTGTACAACTGCAGTAGAACCTCCCTGCTCCTATACTCAATACTCACCTTTGCTATGAATGCTAACATACCATTCGCTTTCTTCACAGCCTGCTGCACCTGCATGCCTACTTTCAATGACTGGTGTACCATGACACCCAGGTCTTGTTGCATCTCCCCTTTTCCTAATCGGCCACCATTCAGATAATAGTCTACTTTCCTGTTCTTGCCACCAAAGTGGATAACCTCACATTTATCCACATTATACTGCATCTGCCATGCATTTGCCCACTCACCCAACCTATCCAAGTCACCTTGTAGCCTCCTAGCATCCTCCTCACAGCTAACACTGCCCCCCAGTTTTGTGTCATCTGCAAACTTGGAGATGATGCATTCAACTCCCTCATCCAAATCATTAATATATATTGTAAATAGCTGGGGTCCCAGCACTGAGCCTTGCGGTACCTCACTAGTCACTGCCTGCCATTCTGGTTAGTCCAGCACTTTGTAAACCAGCATCTGCAGTTTCTTGTGTCTAGAAGTGTAAGCATTGATTGAGGTCTTCGAATCTTTGGAATGTTACACAATGTTGTAGTCATGGCTGAGGGTAATACATATATCAACTTATTGATCGTATTGGCATTCATTGGCAGGGAGATTCTTTGATAGGCTAATATTTCAAGCCAATGAAAGTCATAACCATACTCCAATGAGAAATCCATCATGAGTCATAGAATCATGGAGGCATACAGCAGAGAAATAGGCCCTTCGACCCAACTCCTATACCATACACGATGCCCCATCACACTAATCCCACCTACCCACATTTGGCCAATAACCCTCTAAACCTTTTCTATCCATGCACCAATCCATATATCTTTGAAATGTTGTTATACAACCTGCCTCAACTACCTCCTCTGGCTCAATCCTTACCCACCATCCTCTGTGTGAAAAGGTTGATCCTTAGATTACTATTAAATTTTCCCCCTCTTACTAGGTTCCTGATTGCCCTAGTCTGGGTAAAACACTCTGTACATTTACCCTATCTATTCCTCTCAAGATCCATCTATTCTACAACAATCCCCAGGACTTACTGCCATTTACTGCCATTCACTGTGAAAGGTCCTTCTCTTGTTTCACTTCCCATAATGCAATACCTCGCACATATGTGTATTAAACTCCATTAACCATTCCTCACCTCACGTGCAATTCCCTGTTTTAATTTCACTATCTAAATTCCCACACACTTTAGTGTCATCTGCAAACTTACTAATTAGGCCTTCTACATATAAACCAAACATTAATTTGCCCAGCACCAAGCTATGGCTATACACTTCTAGTCACAGGCCTCCAGTTCAAAAAACAATCTTCCACCTCTGCTTCCTTCCATGAAGCCAATTCTCTATCCAGTCAGCTGGATCTCCCTAGATCCCTCGCAGTTTAACCTTCCAGAGCAGCCCCCCTCAACCTTTTTGGTTACTTCTTTAAAAATGTCAACCTGATTCATAAGGCCATGTGCAAAACTGTACAGACTATACCGAACTTCCCCCTGTCTAACCAAACGTGTATATATAATCCTTATCACTCAGAATATTTTCCAGTAACTTGTCTACCACAGAAGTTATCATCATAATAATTGTAATCATAATTGTGATGTCTTTAAAGTGAAGGAGGAGATGTGATGTCTTTGTAATGTTCTATATATAATATATGTAATGTAATATATAATGTAAATGCCAGTGCCCCTTGAGCTGGCAAATGTACCTGTGCCTCGTGACTCAGGTCAAGTGACCTTCAGGAAGTTTCAGTCATTGCAGATTAAACAAATCTTACTCGATGGCGGAAGTGTTGTCTTTGTGCTAGTCACAACAGGGCCTTACGTGGTCTCAAACATTACATGGTGTCAGAGTAAAACAAAAATAATAATAATATAGAGGGTCTCAAGCCTCAAGCTTCCATGAAAAGAAAAGATAAAGGAAAAGAAAGGTCAACTTACCTGGAATGTTTTCCAGGGCTGTGCAGCCGCCATCGACGTCGGGTGAGGGCCTAGTACCATGTAGGCCACGGACAGGTCCGGAGAAACCACCGACGAAAACTGAGTCAGCCCGGCCGGAAGAAGACTCAGCCCAGTCGTGAGAGAAAGCCGGCCGCGTGAGTGAAGCCGACCAGCAGAGTGAAAAAGCCGGCTGCGTGAGTGAAGCCGACCGGCTGAGGGAGAAAGGCGGACCGGCCGAGAGAGAAACCGACTAGCCAAGCGGCGGGCCCAGCAGCAGAGGCGAGCCAGAGAGTCAGCGACGAGCCTAGCAGCAGTGCTATCATTGAGCATCACAATAATCATTAGAGCTAGGATTTTGCCATAAATGCCATGTGTCTTTTCATGCCTTTTTCACAATAAAATGCCCAAATCAGCTTTTTTTTTGCCATTTTGCTGAAAGGTTGTGCTATTTTCTCTAGTTGTACCATGATTACAATGACATTTTCTATGTTAACATGTTAATATTAAAGTTATTATTAACGTGTTAACATAGTATAACTTACAAGAAAACTTCCACCACTGGGGCAAAACCGGGGACGCCACCATTGGTTGTTCATTCGTTCATGTTGCTGCCCGCTGATTCAGTCTTCTCCAAGATCTATTTAAGAAAGAACTGTTGATGCTGGAAAAATCGAAAGGTAGACAAAAAAAACTGGGGAAACTCAGCGGGTGAGGCAGCATCTATGGAGAAAAGGAATAGGCGATGTTTCAGGTTGAGACCCTTCTTCAGACTGATGGGGGGGGGGGGGTGGGAAAAAGAAAGGAAGAGGCAGAGACAGTAGGACTAGGAGGAGAGCTGAGAAGGGGGAGGAGGGAGAAAACAAGGGCTATCTAAAATTAGAGAAGTCAATGTTGATACCGCTGGGGTGTGGACTACCCAAGTGAAATACCCAAGCTTGTCTCCTCACCATTTACTGCTGGCTCCAGTCGCAAATCTGAGTTTGAGTGATCTGTGCAAGGCATTCATTGATGCTGGAATTCCACTGTGGAAATCGGAAAACGTATATCTCAGAGGTTTTTCAGAGAAATACACAGAGGAACATATACCAAGCAAGTCGTCATTACGGAAAAATTATGTTGACAGCAACTTCAACATTGTTGTCCAGAAAATTAGAGATTAAGTTGCATGCAGCAAAATATGGATCTCAATAGATGAGACAACAGATGCTGTGGGGAGATATGTTGCCAATGTGGTCATCAGTATACTGGAGGCAGGTGAACCCATCAAAGGAGCATTTGTTGATATCGAAAGTATTGGAGAAGTCAAACAGCTCAACTATTGCTCAGTTGGTTACATCTTCACTTGCTGAACTTTGACCAGAGGTATAAAACACGAGAATGTTCTTCTGTTTGGGACTTAAAGTTTTATTCCCCAAAATGTTGCATTTGACATGTTTACCTCAAAGACTTCATAGAATTGCCAAGCACATATTCAGCTTGTTTCCAAATGTTGATCGCCTAATTTCCAATGTCAAGAAAATCTTCCTCAAAGCACCTGTGCAGTTATTCAAGGAAATGGCTCCCAAGATTCCGCTACTTCCTCAGCCCGTATTGACTAGGTGGGGTACTGTAGATGATATGTGTGTACACCTTTAATTGACAGTAACAATGTCCATGCTAACCACTCCCCCACCAGTCAGTATAATTGTAACCCACACGCCCCTAGCTCGCTCTCTAGTGATCGTGACAGACCACGTACAGCCAGGACTATATATAATGTATGCTAAATAAAGTAGTGAAGACTAGTAAGATTAAACGAGAACTTACCAGTTTGAAGTTTGATCTTTATTTTATGAGGAGTCGAGTTGAGGGACTACGTGAATAGAAGCCCGTACAGCCGTTGGTGCGTCAATCTTCAAAGCAGCGGAATGAATTCACAGCTAACAATGACCGAAGTATAACGGTAAGATGATAAAACTAGAACTACCAGATGAGATCTATGAGGGTGGGAGCGGAGGGCACGTAGTCCCTCAACTCGACTCCTCATAAAATAAAGATCAAACTTCAAACTGGTAAGTTCTCGTTTAATCTTACTATTTTACTTCGGAGTCACGTGAGTGACTACGTGAAGACTTCAAAGCACTGTGAATTCACGCCGCAGACTCAAATCCGACGTTCACACTGCCTGGATTGACTCAAAAGTCGTTAACAATCAATCATGCATCAGTAATACATTTGTTAAATGAAATAACAGTTTATTTACAAACAAATCATAACAAACCCCTCTAACTCAGGGGAAAAATGTAACAGTACTGACACCAGAATCAGCAAACACCCCGAGCCTTGAAATCGGCTTGTGACAAAACCTCTGAAAAGTTAGCTCACTGGACCATCCTGCGGCCGCGAGGACCTTGAAATCGTTTGCACCGACACCTTACTGTGTGGTTTTTTGTGACTAATAAACAAAGCCAACTCTGTTCCTCTCAGAGGTTTAGTAATCTCAATGTAACCAGATAAATGTGAGACTATACAGAAGCGATCATCTGCGGGGTATGCTGAAAACACCATCTTACATCCTGTCATGCCTCTTTTATTATGTTTAAGCAAATCATAGACATAAAATATAATGGCATCAGCGGACACATGCATTCTATCTAGCCGTAGCTTTTGCAATGTTTGTACACGTTGGGCTGAAACCAACACCAGAAGCATGACCACCTTCATAGTTAATTTGGCTATAGATAGGCTTGTAACCGGAGCCCACTGGCGAAGAAGCATAAAAACCTCACTCACATTGCAAATACCGGCATACCTGAGTTTAGGAGGATTAGAATTGAAAACTCCCTTCATGAATCGTGAACTAACAGATGTGTCCCTACTGTATGCAATTCTGCATTCATAGGTAAATAAGAAGACAGAGCACTTCTGGCTGAATTAATTGCACTGTAACTTACTTTTTTGGTCAAAATAAAGAGTTGACAAACTCCAATACATCCGTGATCCCTGCCGTGTGATATACAATATTCTGCTGTAGGCAGAATTGCTCCCACTTCCTTATATAGGTGATATATTGCTGCTGTGTACTATCCCCGCAGGCCGATGTGAGAACATCCACCGTCCGATGAGACAGTCCTCTCCCCAGGTATGGCCTCCTTAAAATCTGCAAATTAACAGATCAATACGATCCTATAAAGGATGTTGATCCCCAGTGACTGGATTTACCAGTAGATTTTTATTCTTGGGCATAAGCATGTAAGGCTCCCTAGCCATTTGTAATACAACGGGAAACCATGCTCGTGTAGGCCAATCTGGCACTACCAATACCCCTGAAGCGGAGTCCTCCTTGATCTTTTGCAAACATCTGCTGATGAGACAGAATGAAGGAAATACATACACAAACATTCCTCCCCCAATGCAGCGAAAATGCATCCACTGCTACTGCCCCAGTATCTGGTTACCATGAAACATCTAGGTAACTGATGATTTAATCGAGATGCAAACAAGTCAATATCTGGCAATGCATACTGATCAATCATTTGGTTAAACACATCCTGATTTAACATCCATTCAATGTTGTCATTAACTGACGTGACCTCTTCCTGGCAAATAAAGTGCTGAAAGCCAGATATTTTGGTCAATACACCAGTTCCAAATCTGGTTAGCCAGTCTATCACAAGACTGTGACTTAACTCCACCCATGTGGTTTACATATGCCACTGCTGTGGTGTTGTGAATCTGAGCTGCACATGCAGATCCCTCCTTGTAGAACAATAAGCTTTGAGCCCATACCAGGTGCCCAACAACTCTAAATAATCAATCCCTCTTAATTGAGGAAGCGATGTCTCATCCACATTCCATCTGCCTCCACAACTAGAAGACATATCTGTTGCACCCCAACCCAGTGCACTCACATCAGTCTGTAATATCAGTGACCGTGATTCCACGAAACCTTCCTTAAATTTTTTGAAACATGTACTATCCACCATTGTATGTCAGCAATCACCCCAGCTGACAACTGCATAGGCCTATCAAAAATAGAAACATAGAAACATAGAAATTAGGTGCAGGAGTAGGCCATTCAGCCCTTCGAGCCTGCACCGCCATTCAATATGATCATGGCTGATCATCCAACTCAGTATCCCGTACCTGCCTTCTCTCCATACCCTCTGATCCCCTTAGCCACAAGGGCCACATCCAACTCACTCTTAAATATAGCCAATGAACTGGCCTCAACTACCCTCTGTGGCAGAGAGTTCCAGAGACTCACCACTCTCTGTGTGAAGAAAGTCTTTCTCATCTCGGTCTTAAAGGATTTCCCCCTTATCCTTAAGCTGTGACCCCTTGTCCTGGACTTCCTCAACATCGGGAACAATCTTCCTGCATCTAGCCTGTCCAACCCCTTAAGAATTTTGTAAGTTTCTATAAGATCCCCTCTTAATCTCCTAAATTCCAGAGAGTATAAACCGAGTCTATCCAGTCTTTCTTCATAAGACAGTCCTGACATCCCAGGAATCAGTCTGGTGAACCTTCTCTGCACTCCCTCTTTGGCAATAATGTCCTTCCTCAGATTTGGAGACCAAAACTGCACGCAATACTCCAGGTGTGGTCTCACCAAGACCCTGTACAACTGAAGTAGAACCTCCCTGCTCCTGTACTCAAATCCTTTTGCTATGAAAGCTAAAAATAGCCCCTTTGTTAATAGAAAACGGAATCCGCATTTGGAAACAAATAAAGAAAACATTAAAATTAAAATCTATACCATTAGGTCTTACCATTGCCAATAATTTTACGTTTAAACCTTCAACGATGGATAAGGCTTTTTTACAATGGAAAAATAAAGGAATCTTTAACATGGGTGATCTTTATAAGGAAAACTCTTTTCTTTCATTTCAAGAGTTACAACAAACTTATGGACTACACAATAATGAATATTTTAGATATTTACAAATCAGAAACTATGTTTCTGCAAATACACAAGAACTTAGAAATAGAAAGACTGAAATTTTAGATGAATGCTTGAATAAACATCCAAATACAGAAAAAATGATATCATATATTTATAATATTTTATTGGAAAGTGATATCCCATCAACAGAAACACATAGACAGCTTTGGGAAAATGAATTAGGTCAAATAATAAGACCAGAAATATGGGACGAAAGCTTACAGCACATACATCATTGCTCGTTAAATGCTAAACATGCCCTTATACAGTTTAAAATTCTACATAGACTACATTATTCCAAATCTAAATTACATAGTATATTTCCAAAATTATCTCCTATATGTGATAAATGTCAAATCTCAGAAGCAAATTTGTCACATTCATTTACTAATTGTATAAAAATTGTAGAATACTGGAACGAAATATTTAAGATAATTTCGAATGTTATTAATATTACTATGACTTCTGATCCAAAGTTAATAATACTTGGAATACTTGAAACGGACCAACTAATTACAATGAACCAAAGAATTTTTATCGACTATTGTTTAATAATTGGGAAAAAATTAATACTAAAATTGTGGAAAGGCCCTGCATCCCCAACAATTAAAATGTGGAATACAGAAATGTCGGAGACACTTCACTTGGAGAGATTGAGGCTTGTCCTTATGGATAGGTTAGATCACTTCAGAGGGATTTGGTCTCCATATATTAAATATTTACAGGGTCATAATGGTTCGGCGCGAGGACTTGACTGAGGCCTGAATATCTGAATGGATGAAGAAATATATATAATAAATCATGAATATATCTCCAAGGACGGATTAATGAGTAATATTCCAATCTCCATCAAACTTTCCATACTCTCTTTTCTATTTTCCTATTTTCCTATGCTTAATTAGAAAAAAGTATAGAAACACATTATATTAAATTCTTAATATTAGTACGAATATAGATATCACTGGTTGTATGAAAACATTATTAATGTCTTGTACTTTCAATTATATAAAATTGTGTATTTTCAACTATATAATAATTTTGGAATTTAAAGTCAAAAATAATACAAACATTCTTAATATTATGAAAATATAATGAATATCATAGAAGTTCGGTTAATATTGTGTATTATCAATTATAACATGGGGACCTGTATTTGGAAATCAGAGGAAATATGGATATCATGGGTAGTATGAGTATAATGCTAATACTAGAAATGTACTATTAATACCACATACTCCCAATTATATAAAATAAACAACCTTAATATGTATAATTAATAATATTACAAATAATATAAACAGTATCAATTTATCATTATTATCATGTATTTTTTATCGTCGTATAAGAGTGTACTTTGTAATTACTTTGTTTCTATAATAAAAAAATTAAAAAAAAATTAAAAAAAATAGCCCCTTTGTTTTCCCAGTGCCTGTTCCTTTGATGGTTGTAATTGTTGATAATGCAGAGGACAATACTGCACAGCTGGAAAGGCTGCAACAACTTCCCAATAAAACTGGCTACTTGTCTAATCAAAGGCCGTTGTTCTCCAACGAGATTAACACAGTCCTCAATTAACTGATTCAATTTATCCCTGGGCAAAGTTACCAACATGTGATTGGAATTAATGGTAAATCCCAGATAATCAATAATTTGGACTGGTGATAATTTAGATTTACCTGGGTGAATAACAAATCCCATTTGTTCAAAAGTGATTTTAACAACTGAAAACTGATGATTGAGTTTCAGCATGAGTCTTTCCAACAATCAGAAATCATCTAAATAGGCCATTACCACATGCCCCTGAGCTCTAAGCAATGCTAACACAGGTTTTACCAATTTAGTAAATAATCTAGGAGCTGAAGTTAATCCATTCGGCAATGTCCTGAATTGCCACAGCTCAGTCATCCAAATAAATTTCAAATATCTTCTATCATCACCATGAATAGACACTGCGTAATACGCATTCTTTAAATCAATGGTTGCCATATAATACCCTTTGGACACTAGATGTTTGCCCGTGGTAAAGTTCTCCATTTTGAAATGCCTATAACAAACAAATTCGATAAATCCAGAATAATTCTACATCCCCCAGTCTTTTTAGATCTGGGAAATATACTTGACAGAAATTGTTGACTTTGATAGACAGAAGGCTCAATTACCCCTTCTTATGTAACGACTGAATCTCTGCTTGAATAAGCACATTTTCCTCATCTGAAAAATAAGTTTACGACTAGGAAAATGTTGATTAGGTAGACTGTCATAGTAAAATCCAATTTTTCACCCCTTCAATACACTAAGTATGAACAAATCTGATGTCAACTGCTGCCATTGTTTGAGAGCAATTTTAACCTTCCCCAATTTGAACAGGAACGTCAGTTAATTCATCGTCTGTCAAATGTTATATTCCTTACCAGCATCTTTCCTTGCGGCCTTGTTGTCCTCGACTTCTTGTAGAGAACCTTTTTTGCCTTGCTTCCAGCTGGCTTAATGAGGGCCATGGTTATAACAACCTCATAACAGTCTTTGACCCTTTTTGCAAGGTTACCACCAAACAACAGATTTCGTGGTGGTACACTGGTCGGTTTGCACAACTCGCCAAATTCGGGTTAGCACTGGCCCTCCCGACATTATTAATTTCAAAATGCATTACAAAGGAGTCCCAGTTCATCCTGGTGTGCTTCAACCATATCATTTGTATCAATAACTTTCACCACAGCTGTAATACCTGCTTACAACAGTTTAAGCACTTTTTTAGAACTTCATCTCCTGGGCCCTAGCAGGCAAACCCATCTATGCAAATTTGGTGATTAACCACCGGTACCTTCAGGAGATCACAATTAACAGGAGCTTTATAGTTTTTTGCTACTTCATCCATAGCTAGCTCCTGCAACTGGTGGGAGAGCATACACTGAATGGCTTCGGCCAATTCTACATCAATCGCCTTTCCTGCCTCTCTACACTCAGCAAACTTCCCAGCAATGTTCGGAATTACCTCCAACCGAACACCTTGCTCTCCCCCAGCATAGAAACAGTGTCAGCAAACGGCCCTGATAGAACATCCTCCTCACAGGCAGGATAGTTCTGCAGCCCTGAAACAGGTGCTGCTAGCACAAGCTCTCCATCAGCCTGGCTTGGGCACCACTCCTCCTCACGGAGCTGGAACATCCTCCTCACAGGCAGGATAGTTCTGCGGCCCTGAAACAGGTGCTGCTAGCACAAGCTCTCCATCAGCCTGGCTTGGGCACCACTCCTCCTCACGGAGCTGGTCCCTGTCGAGCATTCTTTTGTAATAGAATCTCGACATGGGAGAGCCGTGAGCAAACGGACTCTCCTATGGAGGGTATAACCTCCAGGCCCGACTCATCTACGGGCCACAGAGACTTGCCAGTGGCCTTCCACCCTACTAACAAGCCTCCACTGCCCCCCAGCAGTGGGTCCGCAACCACTGGCTGTGTAGCCAGCACCGGACCAGGTGTACCAGACGGGCCTCCATCCTCAACAGTCTCCTGCCACTTTTCCTTTCTACCCCCGGAGCGCCTCGCCGACACCTTCTTCACTTTCTGCAACATATCTACTCCCAACCGTCGCAGAAAATGACCTGTGGTAAAGTATTTCAACAAACCTTACCTCCGTTTAAACCTGTTAACGAAAACTGCAGATGCTGGAGAATGGAGGGTGAAGTCTGAAGAAGGGTCTCGACCCGAAACGTCGCCCATCTCCTTCGCTCCTTAGATGCTGCTGCACCCGCTGAATTCTCCAGCTTTTCGTGTAACCTGTTTAAACTTACCGCTCGGAGGAGCGCTGCTGCTCCAACCGGCCGACTGCACTAGCGTCTGACGTCATGACGCACCAACGGCTGTACGGGCTTCTATTCACGTAGTCACTCACGTGACTCCGAAGTAAAATTTAAGGTGTCTGTTTACCTTCTCTACAGGTACATGAATCTCTGCTGTACTATGTTGCAATTTTTGAAAAGATAAAAGAAATTGTCAACTGTTTTGAAGAAAAAGAATCTGCTAGTCAGGATCGTCAGTGAAATCATGCAGAAAAAGTCATTCCACCACGATCTTGTGTTTATCGCTTCCAATTTTGCAAACTTCTCAAAAGCTATCACTTCCCTTGATGAACGTGGCGAAACATTAGTGAATAACTTGCAGGTTTTCAACAAAGTAACTGACGATATTCGTAAAGTTCCTGGCGATGTAGATAAAGACATACAAGTAAAATGTGAGAGAGTGATTTTAGCAAACAAAGATCTTGAAGAAATACAAAACATAGCTAAAGTTCTCAAAGGTAGTTTTAATGCACAAGACATCAACATGAATATAGAGTCTGCAGCTTTTTTCGGGTATGCACCAGTGACCTCAGCTGAGGTAGAAAGACGTTTTTCACAACTGAAGCATATTCTGTCTGACAGACGGCATAGTTTAACACCAGATAATTTGAAAAAAATGCTAGTAATTTTGTGCAACCAGGCAACTTTGGTCATTTAATGTAGTATACCTTTATATTATCATTTTTAACCATATTTTGGTGGTGGAAATAAATGATTTTTTATGCCTTTTTTGTCAATAAATGCTTTTTGCATGCATTTTTTGTAATTTTACTATGCCTTTTCCCTGCCTATTTCAGTGTTTTTAATTGCCTAAACATCCTGGCTCTATTAATCATATTTTATTAGCCAAGTATGTTTTGCAACATACGAGGAATTTGATTTACCATACAATCATCATACCAATAAAAAGCAACAAAACAAACAAAATACATTTTAACATAAACATCCACCACAGTGACCCCTCCACATTCCTCACTGTGATGGAAGGCAGAAAGAAGGTTAACTGTCTTCCCTTCTTTGTTCTCCCGTGGTCGGGGGCCTTGAGCCTTCTATTGATGGGACGATCTTGGATCCCGTAGCCAGAGGTCGGGCCCTCCACGTTGGGACGATCAAGCTCCCACATCATGGGGGATTTCAGCTCCCCGCGCCGGGTGATCATACCCTAGGTCAGGGCTAGTTGAACCTCTTGCAACTTTACAGCTTCCCAACATCAGTCTCTACCTGAGACTGCAATCTCCTTGACGTTGGAATACCACAGGCCACGATTGGAGCATTGATCCCAGGCAAGGGATTGAAGGCTCCAATGGAAAGTCCACGGCCCCACGTTGTGGCTCAAAGTCAGCCTCGAGCAAGGCTTCCAACTCCATGATGTTAGGCTGCAGAGCGATTGGAGGGACTGTACGATCCGGAAACAAATCGCATCTCTGGCAAGGTAAGAGATTGAAAATAAAATTTCCCCCGACTACACCTCTACCCACAACCACCACATAAAACAAACCAGAGAACATTAACACATACTTTTTAAAACACACTAAAAATAACAAAAAAGATGAAAAGACAGACTGATCGTTGGCATGGCTGCCATCACTGGTGGCTGTTCACTGTTCTATAGTTTCTAGGATTTTCCTTGCAGCCCTTCTTAAATAAAGACACAGCATTAGTAACCCTTCAGACTTACAGCACCTCACTCATGTCTAAAGATGATTCATATATCTCAGCCAGAACACCGACACAGCATTAGTAACCCTTCAGACTTACAGCAGATGAACTCTGATGAACCTGATGAACTCGTAACCAGATGCCTGGAACTGCGAGGACTTGATATTTGTGCCCCTTACATTATCCTTGCATTACTCCTTCCCCACCTTCCACCATCCCTGTCTGGTTTGTACTGTCTATCATTTGGCTAGCTTGGTGAATGTTGGTAAATTTAGTCCGAAATCGTCTATAATCCTTCAGTTTTGCATTTTCTACCAATTTCTAACACCTGACATATGCTTCAATTTTTCATGAAGTTTAGAAAATATCTTTAATTCTTTGTACTATCCACCTATGACTGAGCTCAGGATGATGCAGTCTTTCACTAAGAACTAACTGAGTGTGACGAGGGAGCAAATCTGGGCACGTTGGCCTGGGAGAGCACATTGATGCTGGTTCGCTTATCTGGCTAATTAACTTCTAAACCAACAGTGTTGGAGATATTTCTCCAGCGCTTCAATGTAAGGGCAGCAGGTAGTTCATCTCTAAAGCATTTAGGAGCATGGACAGCACTTCTACTAGGCAGAGTTATGCCCCTGTCCTACTTAGGAAACCTGAACGGAAACCTCTAGTTTTCAGGACCTAGAAGATCCGCCGGAAGGTAAAATGCCTGCTAATTTATTAAACTTCTTAAAACTGTCTCCACTCCCTCTCCCCCCTTCTTACCCCTTCTACCCCCTTCTCTCCCCTTCTTCCCCTTCTCCCCTTCTCCCCCTTCTCTCTCCCCTCTCTCCCCTTCCCTCTCCCATTCTCTCTGCCCTTCTCTCTCCCCTTCTTTCTCCCCTTCTCTCCCCTTTTCTCCCTCCCTCCCGCGCTCTCTAAATGACTTACCGTGCTCTTCATCGCACAGACAGCGCTCCTCCGCTGTCCCTGGCCCCCACCTTCGCGATGTGTTTGTGTGTGTGTGCGGTCGGTAGCAAATATCCTGTAGGATCTTTGGTCAGTAGATGCAGCTCATGCTTCGGTTGAGGCTTTCCAGGCAAGTGACCAAAACGTCTGCCGACTCTTGGAAACCTTGGGTAGGGCGCAAGGTCACCAGAGGTTTCCGTTCAGGTTTCCTAAGTGGGACAGGGGCATAACTTTCTGGAAAAGCTGCATTTACCATGGTGTCCGTTTACATGTGCATTTTATGTCTGCATGCATGCCCATGTGTACATGTGTATATCTGTTTGCATTTCTGTGTGCATGTGTCCTTGGGCATATGGATGTGCACATGGATGTGCGTACACACATACAACTATTCTCAATATTTTTTATTAATACGATTGTTCTGATGGTTATGGGTGGTACAGTGGTTTTCAAGAGTCAAGTCAAGAGTGTTTTATTGAATACATTATAAAAAAAAAAATAATATATATATATATTTTTAAAGCTGGTTACAGGAGGAGGTGTGGTGATTAGGAGCTCCCGTCCAGACACAAGAGCTAGTGTGTTTTTCATCTTTATAGAATGTGGAGGAGATGCAGTGGTACTTTAAACATCTGTGTGTATCGCTGCAACGCTGCAGAAACTTGTTTTAAGATATTCTGCTTGTTTTCGAACTGCGAGCAGTCTTTTCAATTGACTGCGTAGCTCCAACTACAGTGGCTGGCAACCTGCCAGGAAACTGTTTGCAAACCAAAAGAGGGGAGAAAAATCCTTCTGGACTTGTACAACTGCATCCAGAACAACCCCTTGCTGCCTTGTCGGGCCTGCCCGGTCTGGTTGTCGTGTGGTGTGGGAGGGTTTCTGCACCTGCACCGTCTCGACCTTCTTTTGCGGCCTTGGAGCTTGGAGCTGACGACGAAGCCTCCTTTCTCTTGGCAAGATTGAGGGAAACAAGAGGCTTTCCAACAACAAGATTGCAGGCAAGTCCCTTTCATTGCTGTAGGAGTGGTGAGGTACAGCTGGGATTGCCTGCGAAGGTCAGCAGCTCGCCAGGGAACGCAGGGGAGCCGAGATAATCCAGCGAAGAGGTGGTGACACAGCAGTTTTTCGGGGGGTGCCGCCATTATTAATGTTTGAGGTGACACCAATTTGCCTCCCTCTCTCGAACTATTCCATTTGCTTTTTGGACTTGACCTCATGCCATTTGGACTGTCTGTGTCTCAGGCTTTATATAAGTGATATGTTTTAAATTGTAGCATCTGTTACTATGCCGGGTCAGTGTTCTGGGGGAGCGGGGCCTTCCAGGAGCTGTGCTCAGGCAGCTGCTTCAGCTGCTTCAGCTACTCCTCTTGCAGCCCGGTTCCCCATGAAGAACCTGCCTTTTGAGCATGGGGTAAGGTGCTACCTGCCGCCCCAGATCAATCTGGAAGACTGCTCGGCTGCTGTGGCTGTGGCGGCCAAGCCCGTAGGCATCCTGTACATGGGCAAAATGTTTGGGAAGGCTGTGCTCTTCCTTGAGTCCGTTGAGGGAGTAAACACAGTCGTGCGTAAAGGGGTCACAGTGGGGGAGTGTTTTTGCAGGTCAACCCCTTAGGGTCCATCACGCAGCGGGTGGTCCTTTCCGACGTCCCACCCTGCATTACGAATGAGGCCCTCCTTCCCCACCTTCACACCCTGGGGCAGGCACTCTCGCACATCACCCCAAATTCCCAGAGGGTCCGCAGGAAGGAACTGCGGCATGTTCTTTCCCTCCGCCGCCAGCTGACGATGTTGCTGGACCGGGAGGAGGTAGTTGCCGGGCGCTTCTATGTCCATCAGGTTGGGCAAGAGTTCACCATCTACTGGACATCGGAGCACCCAAGGTGCCATGCCTGTAAGGAAGTGGGGCATATTCGGAGGAATTGCCCCAAATCCCGGGCGGGGGCCTCCGCATCCATTGCCACTAACCCCCCTCTCCCCCCTGCTCCCACCCCCCATGTAGTCGAGGCAGCGAACCCTGGGGTTATGCAGAGCGTAGGTGGGGGTGGGGAGGTTCAAAAAAAGTGGGGGCAAGGTGGCAAAGAAGGTGAAGCAGCTGGGGAATAAAATCCCCAGGGACAAGAATGATCCACCTATCTCGTCACCTCCCATTAGGGAGTCCGCAAGCCCCATAATCCAGCCGGGGGGAGGTGGGGATCAGGCGGGAGGGGGAGCCACAGAATAAGGTTGCTAAGGCAACCCCAGAGTCTGTGAGCTCCTGCCCTGTGAAGATAAGAAGGAGGAATTTCTCTAGGGAGGAGCAGAAGGGGGACAAAAGGGAATCATGGATGAGGGACCCTGGTCCCATGTTCTGGAGGGGATTCTGGGGAGGCTGGCGATGGGGACAACTTGGGTGTTATAGAGCAGGGGGAGATTCCTTTTGGGGAGGGAGTCCTGCATCATACATCTGAGGAAGCCCAGGAACAATCCACCCAGGACAAAGTACAGAGAACGTAGGTTCGAGAATGTAGGTGGGGAAGGAGGTGGAGAAACCAGCTCTTCTCTCCCTCCGGACCTGGCTCCAGGAGGACTCCCTGAGTCTAATGCACCAGAGTCCTCTCTGGGCCCAACTGAGGGAGGGATAGTCACCCCCACTGTCGATGGTCTTGAATCCCCGGGTACACCTGGGGAAGGCCCCTCTGCCACTGGTCCCAGGGTTGGGACTGAGGTGTAGGAGAGACCAGCGTGTGAGGCAGAGGCTACCGCTGCAAAGGGTGAGGCGGGTGTTTTGAGCACTGAAGATGTGTCCGGAGTTGGGGATGGTGACTCCATCTGCAGTGAGCAGGTGGAAGGGGACTATTCGGGCAATGAGTCAATGGATGTTCTCGCTCCCCCTGGCGCCACTCCATTCATTCCAGTGGAGGAGATCCACAAGTTCATCACGGCCACCGAAGGAGCCCAACATCGGCCCAGACTGGCTTCCCTTCAGTGGCTGAACTTAAAAGGACTCACTAGCTCGCTGAAACTCATCCTCAAAAAGAGGGTGAGGGGCAAGGGGTGAAAGGGGTGAAGGGGAACGACCAGCGCCAGCTCAGGTCCTTTTTGGGCGACCTGCAAAGGGACGCCAAGGCCAAGAGCTGCTTCGTTCCTGCTGAGGGTAGAGGGAGCAGTAGAGCATCCCTAGGAGCAAAGATCTGGAAGGTAAGACCCACCGCCAATCCACCTAGTGTCCATTGGGGGAGGAGCAGCTCTGCTGTCAGCGAACGGGGGACTGGTGAGGGGACCTAGTGTACTCCTGACATGGCGATCACCATAGCCAGTTATAACATAAATGGCAGCAGGAGGCCTCTCCGCAGGTTTAACCATCTCTCAACCCTGAGGGATGGGAAATATGCGGTGAGCTTCCTGCAGGAAACCCACACCAACCCAGGAGACAAGTCCACCTGGCTCCTGGAGAGGGGTGGCGAGGTCTTCATGAGCCATCTCAGCTCCACTTCCAGTGGGGTGGCCATTTTGTTCGTCACAAATTTTCGGCCTGAGATCCTAAAGGTCCAGGAACTGGTGCCAGGCTGCTTGCTTCAGTTGGCCGTGCGCCTGGATGGCATGCCGTTGCATTTTGTCAACGTGTATGGCCAAGCCGGCAGTGCTGCAGACACGCCTGTTCCAGGAGGTGTCTGCCCTGCTGAGCTCCATCGACCCTGGTGACTGCGTGATTCTTGGGAGTGATTCCAACTGTACCCTCGAGGAAGGAGACCGTTCAGCGTGATCAGGAGTTGATGAAGAGGTTTAAGGAGCTTGTGGGCTCCTTTGACTTGGTAGACACCTGGAGGAACCTCCACCCCGACTATAGGGCCTTCTCCAGGAGGTCAGAGGATGGTGGGTCTTGCATCGACTGCCTGTATATTTCTCTGGTATAAGTCTCCCGCATCTCGGCGGCCTGCATGCTGCCGGTGTCATGCTCGGACCACCACCTGGTGTGGGCGGAGTTTACCCCACTACGCATGATGGAGGGTCTGCGTACTGGCATTTTAACAACCGGCTGCTGGAGGATCGCCGCTTCCGGGACACGTTTGAGAGGTTCTGGAATACCTGGAAGGGGAAGCGGGGAGGATTTCACTCCCTGCGGCTATGGTGGGACGTGGGCAAGGCCCGCACCTAAAGTTTCTGTCAGGAGTACACTAGAGAGTCAACCGAGACGCGATTCCAAGAATGCACACCAGCTGATTTTGATGCCACCTCAGGCATCGAATGCAGGGGATGAGGTTAGAGGAGGTGCGTTGAACCTCTGCATTACCTGGAAGGATTGCTGGTCACCCTGGATGGATGTCAGGGAGGAGGTACAGGGACAGGTGTTACATGTACTACAGCTGTAGGGGAAAGTACCTGGGGCGAGGATGTTTTGGGTGGGAAGGGATGAGTGAACCAAGGAGTTGCAGATTGAGCAGTCTGCCGAAAGTGGAAAGGGGTGGGGATGGGAAAATGTTACCAATGATGCGATCATGTTGAACCTGATGGAAATGTCAGAGGATGAAGTGTTTGATATGTTAAAATACAGTTCATGTTCAAGTTTCAACTTGATGATCAAAAATTTCCAAGAGATTTACTTTAAATGTGCAAATGAAATAGTCCTATTAAGCCCAGGAAATAACGTCTGAAATAAACATCTAAAAAAAACCTGTGTCTTATTGGTAATCGAGATGGAATCTAGCTGGTATTTTGCTTTGTCACAGAGGGGGATTTTTGATTTACTCTTGACACACCTCTCCGTGCCATTTTCCTCATCCGAGGTTGAGACAAAACCGGATTGAATTTCATAAAATAATGAGAGGCAAAGATAGGGTAAATGAATAGAACATTTAGCCCAAGGTGTCAATGACAAAGATGAAAGGCCAAAGCTTTTAGGTGAGAGGGGCATAGTTTAAATGGGATGTTAAGTATTTAAGTAAAGGAGCTAAATATTTTATGCAGAGTGGTAGATGCCTGGAATGTGCTGCCAGGAATGATGGTGGAGGCCGATACAAAGGTGAGATATAAGATGCTTTAAGATAGGCAAATGATATTGAGGTAATAGAGGTATTAGAGGAGAATGAATCGTATACATTTAGAATTGGAAGTGGTGAATCTGTGGAATTCATTGCCGCAGACAGCTTTTGAGGCCAAGTCAATGGATATTTTAAGGTGGAGATTGACAGATTCTTGATTAGTAAGGGTGTCAGGGGTTATGGGATGAAGGCAGGAGAATGGGGTTGAGTGGGAAAGATATATCAGCCATAATTGAATAGTGGAGTAGACTTGATGGACAAAATGCACTATTTCTGCACCTAGAACCTATGAACTTTTGAATTTATGAACTTGTGATGAAGGAATTAGTTTAATTTGGCATCATGTTCGGCACATGGGCTGAGGAGCCTGTTCCTGTGCAAGACTGTTTAGTGTTTTTTGTTCTATTGCAAAGGGCCATTGCTCTCTTGAAACTGCTACCATTACCCAAAGATTATTGATCTTCGGGTGGCACCGCAATGGCTGCCTCGCCAACAGTTTGTCTCATCCTTTTCCTTTGTTGTTTTTTAGTATGTGTTAAATGAATATTTTAGTGTTCTTTTGCTTGTTTTATGTAGGTGTGGGTGGGGGATTTTTTTAATCTCTTACCTCGACAGAGATGCAATTTTTTTCCGCATTGTATCTCCGTCCACACTGCGGCCTAACATAGAGGTGCTGGCGGCCTCTTGCTGGGGATCGACTTCGGGAGCTCGAACCGCGGGAGCCTGCAGGACATAACATCGTGGAGCTGGTGGTCCCTGTCAGGGATCAACCTCAGAAGTTCCAACCGTGGGAGCCTGCAGATTTAACATTGTGGAGCTCACGGTCCCTTGGTTAGGGACCGACTTCGGGAGCTTCAAGCCGCAGGAGCTTCGACCGCCCCGATCGCGGGGGCTTTGATCGCTCTGACGTGGGAGCTTCGATTGCCGGCTACAGGAGCTTCAATCGCCCCGACTGCGGATGTTTTGACTGCCCTGATCACGGGAGAATAAAGAGGGAATAAGATTAGATTTTGTGAGGAATGTGGGGAATCTGCTGTGGTGGATATTTATATTAACTTTTATGTAGTTGTGTGTCTTGTTGCCTTTTTACGATATGGCTGTATGGTAATCGAGTTTCACTGTACCTTTATTGGTACACGTGTCACTAAACAGATCTTTGAAACCTTTGACAACAGCAACTTACATTAAAAGTGACCAGAAGTGCGCAGAGTTTAGGATGTTTAGCACTTCTATGGATAGTGGTGGAGGTAGATTCAGTTGCATCAAAAGCTGGCCAATAGTTATTCAGAAGGAAAGAATATGCAGGGCTCTGGGAAGAGGGCAGATGTGTGGAATTAGTCTTTGCATAACAGTGGAAGGAACTCTGTGGGCCAAATGTGTAGAGAGTGGATGTTAAAGTTGAACAACATAGAACTTGTAGTGTGCATGGGTGATCGATGGCTGAGAGGCCTGTATCCATGCTGTATCTTTGAATCAGTTCATACTCACAACATGGTCATCATGAGGTCGTAGGAGGTCCTAGGTAGGTTGTGATGCTAGTCGTAGGTACTCGTGGCATCAAGTAGGTCGGGCAGTTTTTCTAGCCTGATGAAAAATGTCCACGAGTAAAAAAGGTCGTGAATTAGGTCGTGAAAGTGGAACAGGCCCTTAAATCATTTGCTTGAGAAGGAGAGAACTTTCACTCTGTATCAGGGAGATATTCAATTGATACTCAGCTTATAAGATGAATGGGATATACTCTATAGTTAAGTCAAGTCACTTTATTTATATAGCACATTTAAAAAACAACTCTCATTGGCCAAATTGCTTTACATTGGTATCAGAATAGTATAACAAACTACAGTGGTTCATAGATTAAATACAAACATCACTACATACATGTAGCCCTCGCTCAGAGGACGTCAAGAAAGGCTTAGGAGTAAAGATGAGTTTTAAGTTTCGACTTAAAGGAGTCGATGGAGGGGCAGTTCTGATGGGAAGAGGGATGCTGTTCCACAGCCTAGGAGCTGCAATCGCAAAGGCGCGGTCGCCCCTGAGCTTATGCCTAGACCGTGGATGTTCAGCAACCCCAAGTCGGCCGATCTGAGGGACCTGGAGGTGGTGTGGTGGGTAGGCAGACTTTTGATGTAGGTGGGGGCAAGCCCATTGAGGGCTTTGTAGACATAAAGGAGGAAATAATATAAGATTAAATGAGCTTACCAGTTTGAAGTTTGATCTTTATTTTGTGAGGAGTTATGTTGGTGAGTACGTGAAGAAGACCCCGTCAGGCCGCATGCTCGTCAATCTTCAAAGCAGCGGTGTGAAATCACAGTTAAGAGTAATTGCAGTATAATAGTAAGACCAGAATACCAGATGACCTTTATGAGTGAGGGTTGGGAGTGGAGGGCACGTACTCACCAACGTAACTCTTCATAAAATAAAGATCAAACTTCAGACTGGTAAGTTCTTGTTTAATCTTACTATTTTACTTTGGAGTCACGTGAGTGACTACGTGAAGATTTCAAAGCTCTGTGATTTCATGCTGTAGATTCAAGTCCAGGCATCTCACTGCATTGATTGACTCAGAATGAGTAAATAATCAACAATGCATTAAACCATGACATTGATTTACATATATTAATGGTTTATTTTTATAAAGAAAACAATAGCCACTCCTCTGTTCAGGGGGAAGCTATAAAACTGAACTTAAAACAGAATGGGCAAATACCCCTGGTTCGGCTATCGGTTTATGATAATATTTTTTAAACATCAATTCACTTGACCATCCTGCAGCTGCGAGGATATGGTCTATGGGGGCATCCATTGCCCTGGCCGCTGATGTTAATGCCGCCCTGGTGGAATGTGATTTAAAATTGTCAGTGTCAATACCTGCATAAATATGAACCTGCTTCAGCCACCTTGAAATAGTCTGAACCGATATCTTATTATGCGTTTTTTTGTGGCTAATAAACAATGCTGATTCCGCACCTCTTAGGGTTCTGGTGGCCTTGATGTAATATAGCAAGTGTGACACCACACATAGGCGTGAATCCATAGGGTATGCCGAAAAGATAATCTTAAACCCTGTCACCCCCGGTCTGCTCTGCTTGAGTAGATCATAGATGTAAAACGTAATGGCATCTGCAGATACTTCCATCCTGTCTAGTCGCAGCTTCTGCACCCATTGCGTTGAAACCAGTGCCATGAGCATGACTACCTTCATGGTGACTTTGGCCAAAGATAGGGCTGTGACAGGAGTTCACTGACGAAGGAGCATAAATACTTCGCTTACATCCCAGATCACCGAATACCTGGGCCTGGGAGGATTGGAATTAAAATTTCCCTTCATAAACCTAGAGATTAGAGGGTGTGACCCCACAGAATAGTGTTCTGATCCCATCCATAAGTACAGGGCACTTCTGGCCATATTGATCGCACTATAGCTTAACCTTTGATCGAAATAGAGAATTGACAGGAACTCTAGCACATCTGAGATGCCTGCCGTGTGATATGAAATATTCTGCCGTAAGCAGAACATCTCACATTTCCTTATAAGAGATGTACTGCTTTTGGGTACTATCCCTCTAGGCCGCAGTAATAACATCCATGGTGTGATCGGATAGTCCTCTTCCCAGGTATGGCCTTCTTAGAATCTGCAAATTAATAGATCAATACGATCATGTAAAGGGTGTTGATTGCCAGTTACAGGGTGCACCAGTAGGTTTCTATGTTTGGGAACAGTCATAAAGGGCTGTGTGATTATCTCCAAAACGAGAGGGAACCATGGCTGAGTAGGCCAGTTGGGTACCACCAATACTCTTGAGGCGGAGTCCTGCTTGATTTTTTACAGACACCGACTGATGAGGAGAAATGGAGGAAATGCATACAAAAACATTCCACCTCAATGCAGCTAGAATGCATCAACCGCTGTTGCCCCAGAATCGGGTTCCCATGAAACATATTTATGTAACTGGTGGTTTAGTCTGGATGCAAACAAATCGATATCTGGCATCCCATACCGAGCAACAACATCGTTAAATATCTCATTATTCAACATCCATTTTGTATTGTCATTAAATTTGCATGACCTTGTGTCTGCTACTATGTTGAATCTACCTGGTAGGTAGATAGCTGAAAGCCAAATGTCTCTGGTAATACGCCAGCCCCAAATCAGATTCGTCAATTTATCACAAGATTCTGACTTGATTCCACCCATATGATTAACATATGCCACTGCTGTAGTGTTGTCAATCTGACCCTGAACATGCAAGTGACACTTAGTAGAGCAATGTGCTTTAAGCCCATAAAATGTTCCCAAGAGCTCTAAATAATTAATCCCTCGTTATTGCAGAAGAGGTGCCTCATGCATATTCCATCTGCCTCCACAGCTGGAAATAGTATCAATAGCGCCCCAACCTAGAGCACTGACATCAGTCTGTAAGACAATGGAAGGTGGTTCAACCAGAATTTTGCTGGAACAACTTGAGACATTCATGATCCATCATTGCACTTCAACAATGGCTGCAGCTGATAACTGCATGGGCCTGTCATAATGACCTGAATGTATCTTCAGTGCCTGTTCCTTTGCTCGTTGTAATTGTTGGTAATGCAGAGGTCCAAACTGCGCAGCTGGAAAATTATCCACTAATTTGCCAATCAAGCTGGCCACCTGTCTAGTTGATGGTCGTTTATCTTCAATGAGCTTAATACAGCCTTCAATTAGCTGCAGCCTATTGTCCCAGGGCAGAGTCAATGTGATCTGAGTTAATAGTGAAACCCAAATAATCAATAACTCTGACTGGTGTTAATTTGGACTTATCTGGATGAATGATAAACCACAGTTTCTCACAAGTGAGCTTATCAACTGAAATGGATGAATCAGCTGTGTCCTGAGTCTTTCCTACAATTAAGATATTGTCCAAATAGGCCATTACAATATGACCCTGAGCTCGAAGTAGCCCTAGTACTGGTTTTAACAATTTGGTAAACAATCTAGGAACTGAGGTTAATCCATTAGGCAATGCTTTGAATTGCCATAATTGACTCACCCAGCTAAATTTCAAATATCTCCTATCATTGTAGTGAACTGAGTAATATGCATCTTTAAGTTCTATGCTTGCCATATAACATCTTCTGGAAAGCAGTTGTTTAGTGGTAGCAAAAGTTTCCATTTTGAAATGTTTATACTGCACAAAGGGGTTAAGGCTCATCAGGTCGAGGATGATTCTACATTCTCCATCCTTTTTTGACCTAGGAAATATAATCTGATGTTATGTCATACCATTCTTTTAGGAACAAGTGTAATCTCCCCCCAACTTGTAGGTGTTTTTCACTTAATATGTTCCTATCAGGACCAGACCCATCTACCTCCATGGTTACCGGTGGAATTTGTTGCCCCCGGTTACTGGTGGGAAAATTCACGTTTGCTCGTGTCCCAGTAGCAGTGCGCCAGCTGCGTACATTCGTAAATGACCGGCTCGTTCCTTGACCGGCCCCGGTCTCTGCAACCCATTGGTAGGGGTACTGCTGCCGAACCATTCTGCTGACCATCGGTGCTTTAATTAACCCCACCGTCTTTGCTTCGTCATCGAGCTCCTTCACTCTCTTTGCGAGGTCGTCCCCAAATAGCAGATTTGGCGGCTGAATATTGCTGGGCTTACACAGCGCCGCAAATTTAGGGTGGATAGTAGGGCATATGGCACTTTTTTGCAAACAGTTAATTTCAAAATGTGCACTGCACATGAGGCCTAAGGCATCCTGCTGTGATTCAGGCAACCCCTCATCCACCGATCTGGCGAATGCAGTAATGTCTGCGGCGAGCAACTTCAGCATCCGCTGGAGCTTCATTTCTTGTGCCCGAATACCAATGCTCATATGGCCCCATATTACATGATTAACAGCCGGTACTTTCAGTAATATACAATTAACCGGTGTTTCATATTTTTTTGCATGGTCAGCTCTTGCAGCTGATGGGAGAGTAAATAATTTATGGTTGTTGCCAATTCCTCACCCAACGGCTCTCCTGACTCTCTGGGGATGGCAAATCTTGCTGCCAGACATGGTATTTCGGGCTCATGCCCTTCATCCCTCGGGTTCTGCTCACCCACATATTCGGCGTCAGAATAAAACTAAACCATCAAGCTCTCCTCCTCCAAGAGGGAGCGATTGAGCAGCCCTATTTCAGGCGCTGCTGGTGCGGGCTCTCCCGTAGGCCGGCGCGGACACCACTCCTCCTCCCGGAGTGTATCCATTAGGAGCTCCATTTTAGATAACCGTGCAAGAACGGTATCCTTTTCCGGAGGGAAACCCTCCTGGCTCAACTCACCTGAGTCTATGGGCCATGCAGTCTTTCTAATGGCCTTACGCCCCAACGGCGCGGCGACGGTGGTCAAAGGCAACGAGTCTGCAATCTCTGGCCTCCCTGCTACCTACCCGCACTCCTGCGGTCTTTCATGGTTTTACTAGCGGCTCGCCTCGCCTTTACCCTTGGCGCTTTCTTAATGGTTGAACTTGATCTGAAAAACAAGCCTTACGCCAACAAGAAAGTGACCTCCGACTAAGCTGAGCACTTACCTTGAGGTTTTAAAACTTACGGCTGGAGGAGCGCTACTCCTCCTAACCGGTCACTACGCCAGTGCGTCTGACGTTTATGCCGCGCATGCGGCCTGACGGGATCTTCTTCACGTAGTGGGGAGGTGGGGTGTAGGGGAGGGGGTGTGGTGGAGGGGGTGTGGGGGAGGGAGCGTGTGGGGGTATGGGGGAAGGGGGGGTTGTGGGGGAGGGGGTTTGTAGGGGAGGGGGGTGTGGGGGAGGGGGCATGTGGGGGAGGGGGTGTATAGGGGAGGGGGTGTGGGGTGGTGTGGGCAGTGTGGGGAAGGGGGGGTTGTGGGAGCCACCGGTTCCGGCCCCGACCACACTCCTGGTTCCAGGTCCTGGCTCCAGACTCACTCAGCTGCTCCCGTCCACAGCGCCTGCCGCGTTCACAGCCCACGCCCACAAGCACAGCCCCCGGCCATGAACACAGCCTGCCCCGCTTGCGGAACACAGCCTGCCCACACCCGTGGAATACAGCCCACAATCCTCTGCTTCAGCATTATTCTCAGCAGCTTCTGCCGGGCAGCTTCTGGATGGGTAGATTCTGGATGGGTGGCTCAGCCCTGCCTCTGGGACTTTTACTCCAGTGGGTGCTGGAATGGGCATTACCTTCATGGTGACAGACAGGCAAGAAGACCAATCTGCTGCTCTCACGATTTATTAAAACTTCATGACTTTTGTCATCTTCCACCAATCGGAACAAAACTTGGAGCAGAGGGGAACGGTGAGTAAGGTGGAGAAAAAGGCTAGCGACATATGGGACAGTTTTTGCTCAAATTTAAAAACCACGCAGACCGGAAGTGGTCAAAATGAGAGTTTTAGTAATAGTATAGATTATGTGGGGGTTTGGGGAAACTTTTTTATCTCTTCCTTCAATGGAGATGCAACTCTTTTCGTATCGTATCTCCGTCCACACTGCGGACTAACATCGTGGAGCTTGTGCTCCCATTGTTTGGGATCGACTTTGGAAGCACCAACCACAGGAGCTTTGACCGCCATGATCATGGGAGCTTCAATCACCCCATTGTGGGGGCTCCGATGGCCGACTGCGGGAACTTCGATCGCCCCAACTACAGATGTTTTGATCGCCCCAACCAGAGGAGAAAAGGAGGAAGAAGGTAAAAGTTATTTGCCTTCCATCACAGTGGGGAATGTGAGGTCGCTGAAAAATAAGATGGACGTGCTGCCTGCGCTGGTGGGGACTCGGAGGGATTGCCATGAATGCAGTGATCTGTGTTTGCGGGGACACCAAACCATGAGGATATCTGGTGCGAGTGTGGACTGTTGGGGCGGACAGGGACTGCAGGGAGAGGGACAGCAGTTGGCACAACTCTGGTCACATCACGGTGAAAGAGCACATGTGTCGCCCAGACAATGAACTGATGGGTGTTACTTAATTCATTCTCTCTAAGAGGCATTTTCCTCACCTGCATACGTCCTTGCAGACCTTGTTGGCCGCAGGCCCTTGTAGGCAAAGGTATCTTCCCCTTCACACCAGTGGCAGCCTGCAGACATGGTTTACAAACAAAGACACAAATTACTAGAAAGAAGATCAAGCAGCATCTCAGGAGAATCTGGATTGATGATGTTGAGATGCTACTTGGATGCTGCCTGACCAAAGAGTTTACTCCAGCACTGTGTATCTTTAGTTTTAATTCAATGTACTTTACATGGAGGGTCTCCAAGGGAGTTTATGTTTTTGTTGACAATAAATACTTTTATATCAACCAGTTTTAGCCTCCAAGTGTGTTGGAAGAAACTGCAAATGCTGGTTTAAAGTGAAGCTAGACACAAAAAGCTGGTGTAACAGCATGTCAGGAATTGCCACTACTGAGTCATCCAGATAAATTTCAAATACCTCCTATCATCACCATGAATAGACACTGAGTAATATGCATCCTTTAAATCAATGCTTACCATATAACACCCTTTGGAAACAAGATGCTTGGCTTGGAAAAAGTTTCCATTTTGAAATGCCCATAACAAACAAATTTGTTCAAACTCGTCGAATCCAGGATAATTCTACATCTCCCAGTCTTTTTAGACCTTGGAAAAATACTTGACACAAACTGACGACTTTGATAGACTGACGTCTCAATTACCCCTTTCTTGTGTAATGAATTAATTTCTGCTTGTATGAGCACATTTTCTTCATCTGAAAATATAAGTTTCCGACTTGGAACATCTTGATTACATGGACTCTCATTGGAGTAAAATTCAATTTTTACCCCTTCAATACTGTTAAGTATAAATGAATCTGATGTTAACTCCTGCCATTGTTTGAGAAACAAATGTAACCTACCCCCAATTTCAACATCAATGTTACTTAATTCATTCTCTCTTAGAGGCATTTTCCTCACCTGCACAAGTCCTTGCAGACCTTGTGGGCTGCAGCCCCTTGTAGGCAAAGGCATCTTCCCCTTCACACCGGTGGCAGTCTGCCAGTTCCGGTATTGCAGACCTGTATGGCTGGTTCCTTCCCCAGCATCCAAACTGGTGCCTCTTCAGTTAGGATAAAACCTCTTCCCCGGTTTTCCAGGTGGCTTAATGAGGCCGATAGTTTTTACATCCTCATGGCATTCTTTAATTCGCTTAGCAAGATCACCTCCAAATAACAGATTGCATGACGGTACACTGGGCGGCTTGCACTAAGCCGCCAGATTGGGATTTATCAGCGGCCTTATAGCTGCTCTTCTAATGTTATTAATTTCACATGACTCCGAAGTAAAATTGCATCTCTGTCGAAGTAAGAGATTAAAAAAATGTTCCCCCACCTACACCCACATAAAACAAGCTAAAGAACACTAAAATATACATTTAACACATACTAAAAAACAACAAAGGAAAAGGATGAGACAAACTGTTGGTGAGGCAGCCATTGCGGTGCCACCCGAAGATCAATAATCTTTGGGTAATGGTAGCAGTTTCAAGAGAGTGATGTCCCTTTGCACTAGAACAAAAAACACAGAACAGTCTTGCACAGGAACAGGCTCCTCAGCCCATGTGCCGAACATGATGCCAAATTAGACTAATTCCTTCATCACGAGTTCATAAATTCAAAAGTTCATAAGTTCTAGGTGCAAAATTAGTGCATTTTGTCTATCAAGTCTACTCTGCTATTCAATTATGGCTAATCTATCTTTCCCTCTCAACCACATTCTCCTGCCTTCATCCCATAACCCCTGACACCCTTACTAATCAAGATTCTGTCAATCTCCACCTTAAAATATCCATTGACTTGGCCTCAAAAGCTGTCTGCGGCAATGAATTCCACAGATTCACCACTTCTAACTATATACGATTCATTCCCCTTTATTACCTCCATATCATTTGCCTATCTTAAAACATCTTATATCCCACATTTGTATCTGCCTCCACCATCACTCCTGGCAGCACATTCCAGGCATCTATCACTCCCTGCTTAGCTCTAACATCTCTAAACTATGCCCCACTTACCTAAAAGCTTTGGCCTTTCGTCTTTGTCATTGCCACCTTGGGCTAAAAGTTTTAACCATTTACCCTATCTTTGCCTCTCATCATTTTATGAAATTCCATCCGGTTTCCTCTCAACCTTGGATGTTTCCTGTGTTACAGACACTATGAGGAAAATGGCAGGGAGAGGTGTGTCAAGAGTTAAATCAAAAATCCCCCACTGTGACAAAGCAAAATACCAGCTAGATTCCATCTTGATTACCAATAAGACACAGGATATTTTAGATGTTTATTCCAGACGTTATACCTGGGCTTAATAGGGCTATTTCATTTGCTCATTTAACGTAAATCTCTAGGAAATTTTCAATCATCAAGCTGAAACTTGAACATGAACTGTATTGCAATATGCCCACTCAAAGTCTTTCTAAATGTTCCTTTTTTATGATGTCATCCTTTTGCGAGAATAATCTCAGGGAAGCTTGGGTTAACATATGGTGAGCACTGAACAGCACTGGGGCTAATTCTGCTCCTATAACTAATTCACTTATGAATTTACACTCAATTTCCCCGCATTTGCTGCCAAGATGAGATTTTCTATTCAAGGACATCCAGGATGTTCTCCTTCTTTAGTAAACGTAGTTTCCCCTCTGCTGTCCTTACCCACATCCCTTCTGTGTCTCATAGACCTGCTGCTGCTCCTCAATCCCCAAATAGAACAAGCATAGAATTCCCCTGGTCCTTTCCCATCACCAACCTCCGCATCTCACACATCTAACACTTCATCCTCCGACATTTCCATCATGTTCAACATGATCACACCTTTGGTAACATTTTCCCATCCCCACCCTTTTCCACTTTCGGCAGAGACTGCTCAATCTGTAACTCTTTGGTTCACTCATCCCTTCCCACCCAAAACATCTTCTCCGCAGGTACTTTCCCCTACAACTACAGGACATGTAACACCTGTCCCTGTACCGCCTCCCTGACATCCATCCAGGGTGACCAGCAATCCTTCCAGGTAGCCCGGGTGGGGTTAGAAAGGGAATACGCCCTGTCCACAGGCATCCTGAGGGAGTTCTGGGACCGCTGGGCTCCGCAGGGTGTTGAATGCATCCTCAATAAGGATTGTAACATAGTTGTATAGTAGTTTTATTAAGGATATTTGTTTGTATTGTATTATGGTGGTGGGTTCTGGTTTGTTTAAAAGTAGTGAAATATTATTTTTTTAATAATTGAATAACCTTTTTGATAAAATAAAAAAAGCTGGTTACCAAGCTCACGGAACTGGGTCGTTGCGCATCCCTCTGCAATTGGATCCTCGACTGCCTCATCCACAGACTACAGTCTGTTCGAATTGGAGGAACCACTTCATCCTCAGTAACAATTAGTACGGGAGCACCTCAAGATGATATGCGCAGCCCCCTGCTTTACTCACGCTATACCCAAGACTGTGTAGTCAGTCATAGTGTAAACTCCATCATCAAGTTCGCCGATTACACCACTGTGGTTGGACGATTCACAGATGGGGACGAGTCAGAGTATAGAAGTGATATCGACCGACTGACCAAATTGTGCCAGCACAACAACCTGGCTCTCAACATCAGTAAGACCAAGGAACTGATTGTGGACTTTGGTAGGGGAGGGATGAGGACCCACAATCATGTTTATATCAACCATGGTGGAGAGGGTCAATAACTTCAAATTCCTGGGCGTGCACATATTAGAAGATCTTTCTTGGACCCAGCGCACCGATGCAATTGTAAAGAATCAGCGACTCTACTTGAGGAGAAGATTACGGAGATTCGGCATGTCGAAGAGGATTCTCCTAAACGTCTACAGGTGCACGATAGAGAGCATTTTGACTGGTTGCCTCGTGGCCTGGTTTGGCAGCTTGAATGTCCAGGAGCAAAAAAGATGACCAAAATTTGTGACCACTGCCCAGTCCATCCCTTTGACCTCCCCACTGTCGAAGGGATGGACTGTCATAGTCCATGCCTCAATAGTCACTATCATAGTCGCTGCTCAAAAAGGCAGTCAAAATCATCAAGAACCCATATCATTCTGGCCACACACTCATCTCACCATTGCTATCCTGGAGAAGGTACAGGAGCCTGAAAACTGTACTTCTTCCCCACAGCCATCTGACTATTTTTTACTTCGGAGTCACGTGTGTGACTACGTGAAGAAGAGCCCGCCTCACGCTGGTAACGGCATGACGTCGACGCTGACGGCGGAAGGTGGAGCTGCAGTAAGGAGCAGCTCCTCGCAGCGGTCGGAACGGCCCGCAGGTAAGAACAGTAAGTTGGGATTTCTTAGCGGGCGTGGGTAGGTCCAGCAGTATAGGAAATATATTAAATCAGGTCAGAGTCATATTAGTGCTGGATAAGCACAGATGATAAAGTAAACTTATATTCGCGGGTCAAAATGCTTCCTGGGGTGAAAAATAAAATATACGGGAAAGCTAGTGCGGAGCCGGTTCCGATACCGGTGGCCGCAGATATACCCGTTAGCGAATTAGTTTACAAAATGATAACCACGGAGAGAAATGCTCCCGAATATGAAAAATGGAAAATAAAATAAAATAAAAAATCTGAGAGGCCCGTGGTTCTGATGACTCTGACATTGAAAAATCCTCCAGATAAGTAAACTATGTGGAACTGATTATGGAGCATATGGAGAAAGTTCTCCAAATAATTATGAGACTAGGGTCAAAGTACCCTGAAGGTTCCCTAAGATTAGCCCTGAGGGGTTTAATTATTTTGAATATGGCCATGGGCCTAATTGGAAGTTGGAACTCCGGACCCAGGATTTGGGCCGGAAGAAGTCTCATAGGGATGAAATCCCAATTGATTTAGGGCTGCAGAAGGCAGACCCTGTTGATGGTGATTTGCATTTTGAAAGCACACCACAAAATAAAAATAAAAATAAAATGAAAAAAAATATGAAAAGAGGCCAAGATGCATGGAATAGCAAAAGGTTTTGCTATATATGAAGGAAGTGGTGAGGCTATGGAAGAAATCCTAGCTGCCAACATATATATATGGTATCTCACCAACTTCATGATTTTGTGATGATTGAAATATTTAAAATTGCACAGCACAGGAAAATTGTGCCTCATTGGAAGAGCCTACGGTTTATCCGTTAATATGGGCATCCATGACTCCAAATATGAGAGCGTCAAATAGTGAGGTTTAAAAATCCTCACAAATTATTCTGCTGCTATTATGGCTTTTGGGCAGATGAAAGGAAAACATAAAATAAAGACGCTATGTGCAATTCTTTCTATGAAATTTTATATAATATAAATGGCTATTTTGGGCCATTTTTCACCCAAGGTTGCATACCTGTGTCGAGCAAGTGGTGTTTAAGCTCTTGGTTATCTGTTTGGAGTAATCTGCCTAACTTATTGAAATTGGATGAAAAGCTAAATATTTTAGCTGCATGAAACCTTCGTCTTTGGACGAAAAGGTTAATTTTCGCCCAGAAGGGGATTTGATATTGGAAAATAGAGGCAGAAATATGTCAAGGAAGTTTTATTGTATTGCACAACCAAATACTTACCCGAATTCAGGGGATAAGGAGAACACCACGCTCATATGCAGAGGAATTAAAGACTTGTTCCCTGCTTAAAGAAACTGCGGATTAATCTCCAGTTAGAGGGAGATTACAAAAAGTTTATTAAGACTGGCTTACTATTATTTTTGATCAGTAATATTACGAGCAGTTTCATTAACTACTGTTACTTTTAAAAAAAAAAAAAGAGGTTAATCCTCCTGTACAGAATAAACCTGCTTATGTTTTCGTGTTTTCTGCAATGAAAAAAGCAGAGATTTATGTTCACATTACCTAATTATCTGGGAAAGAGGTAATGGAAAAGATTTTGAACACGAGCATAAATTTGTCTTTAATGTTAGAAGGCATTACAGATGATGGTTGCAGAAGTATTCTGGACCTTACAGGTCTAAATAAGTTTGTAGAATACAAACATGTTCAAATGGAGATATTGAATACTGCAAAATATTTAATTCAGCAGGTTGTTATATGGCTAAGATTGATGAAAAAGACGCCTATTATTCTGTACCTATGCATCAGGTTTCGGTGGTACTTAAATTTTTAATTGGTTGTGACAATTATGGCAGTTAAGCTTTGCCAAATGGACTGAGTTCAGCTTTTTACTCTTTACGAAACTGTTGAAACCAGTTTAGCCCAATTAGAGCACAAAATGCACATCATTATGGCTTATCTCAATGACATTCTGGTCATTAGTGATTATCAGGAGTCAGCTGAGGACTCAGTTTCAGTTACTAAAGCTTTGTGGAAGCTAAGGTTCTTAATTCATCTAATTAAGCCCCAGCTGCAGCCAGCACAAACAATTTTACTTTTTGGGGTTTGTAATTAAACTCAGTGACTATGTTTAATACCTTTACCAACAGATAAAGTCGATGATATTTTGGTAACTTGTCATTATCTCATTCAAAAACCTTATCCTTCCATCCGAGAAATGGTGACAACCATTGGTGAACTGCTAGCAGCATTTCCTGCAGTAGAATTTGGTTCATTACATTTATGATATCTTCGAAGGTACAAGATACAAGCTCTCAAGAGAAGGCAGGCCATTTGACAGGCCTATGTAATTAACAAAAGAAGCTGTATTGGAATTTTACAATGGTGGGTTAAAAAAGGAAAATGTCCCACAAGCTGCTAATAAATATTATGATTAAACAGCCTGAAATGGTTTACATACAGATGCTAGTGCTCTCGGATGGGGGCCACAGATTTATCCTCCAGTTGTGGAGGTAGATGGAAAACTGAAGAAACAAGTGTTTCTCCAAGAGTATGGTATTAACTATTGGGAGTTAATTGGGGGCTTTTATGGGCTTAAAGCAATATTGTTGTGCTAAACAAGGTCTGCATGTGTTTAATACAATTACACAATAAAACAGCTGTGGTTACATTATCACATGGGGAGAGAGTTGGATCAGTATCATGTGATTGTCTGGTCAATGAGATATGGCAATGGTGTATTGGTCGGCAGATATGGATTGCAGTAAGCTATACTCCAGGTAAAGACAATGTGGTAGCAGATGAAAGGTCCAGGATTTTTAAAGATAATACGAAATGGATGTTTAAGCCACCAAATATTTAAGAATATTGTTCGACGATTTGGGTTGCCAGAAATTGATTTGTTTGCATCCAGGCTTAATCATCACTTGCCTCATTATGTGTCTTGGGAACACGATCCGGACGCAGTTGCAGTAGATGCATTTTTTATTACACTGGGGAAAAATGTTCTTTTATGCTTTTCCACCATTTGCTCTGATCCAGAGATGCTTGAAGAAAATAGAGCAAGATTCAGCTTCCGGATTGTTGGTAGTGCCAAATTGGCCAACTCACCTTGGTTCCCAGTTATGCTGAATATGATTAAGAACCGTATATGCAGATTCTTAACTGTAGTGATATCTTGACTAATCCAGTAACAAAATGAAGATTACCCATTATATGCATATATGAAATTGTTAATCTGCAGGTTTTTGACAGACCACTACAGGAACTGGGATTGTCGGACCAAACTTGACAGTTATTGGCACATTCATGGCGAAGATAGCACACAGAAACAATATATGACACATAATAAGAAATAGGAAGAATTTTGCACACAGTCAAAATATTTCTGATGATTATGTGAATGTTTACTCATGTTTTGGAATTCCTTGCCAATTTGCGCTTTGGCCAACATTTAAGTTACAGTGCCCATTAACACTGCACGCCAGTGTCTTAGTCGTCCTATTTAGGACTTATGACTGGTGATGAAATCAATTGGGTCGCATCATTAATATCACGATTCATGAAAGAGAATTTTTCACATGAAATCCGCCAAAACCTAGATATACAGAGATTTGGGATGTGAGCATAGTTACTTGCTCTACTTAGAGGAATGGACGCCAATTGAAGGGTTATCATTGGATAGGTTAACATTGAAATTGGTCATGTTAATGTCACTGGTCTCAGCCCAAAGAGTGCAAACTTTACAAATGTTGCGTTTAGACTGTATGCAATGTGACTACAGGATAACGTTGTATTCTATGTTTACGATCTGATCAAACAAAGTAGACCAGGGAGATCTGGAACAAAGGTAACCTTTCAAGCTTTTCATATTGAGCTTGCTTTGTGTGTGGTTAGACATTTTGAACCAATGTTTTTAAAGTGACGGACACTTTTCGAGGAAACGAAAAAAAAAGACATTGCTGCTTACGCACAACAAAAAGCCACACACAAAAGCTTCAGTTCAAACTATCTCAAATGGTTGAAACAGGTGTTGGTTTTAGCGGGAGTAGGACACTGATGTCTTCAAATCTCACTCCACCAGGGCGGCAGCTACCGTCGCGGCGAAGGGGCGGGACGTACCTCTCTGAGCATATTTTTAAAAATCGCAGGGTGGAGTAAAGAAGAAACTTTTTCAAAGTTCTACAACAAACCTGTTCACACTATGACAAGCTTTGGACACGCGGTTGTTGGGAGCACTATAATCACCTGCTTTGTTTGCTATTAATTGCTATAATCAGTTGTGTAGTCACATTGATATCTTTTGTCCACTTGTAATCATTTTTTCCTCAAATATAAGGAGGTGTATTATATGGTTTTTTCAGCATTAAAAAACTTAATTGTGAAAAGATCTAACAATTTGTGTGCTTTCTCATGTATGTGTTTACTTAGCCGGACTGTCGTACGGATTAAATTCTACGACATAAAAAAACACAGAAAAAGCTTTAAAACTCTTCACGTAGTCACTCACGTGACTCGAAGTAAAATGTAAGATTAAACGAGAACTCACCTGTTCGAAGTTTGATCGTTATTTTTACGAGGAGTTACGATGGGGATTACGTGCCCTCCACTCCCACCCTCGTAAAATAATGATCAAATGGTGGTTCTAAGTCTTTTTATGAGCCTTACTATGTTACTCCGGCTTTGGTGTTCTGTGATGTTTTTCATGCGTTGCTTTGAAGTATGCCGTTCCAGCGTGGGTGTGAGGCGGGCTCTTCTTCTTCACGTAATCCCTCATCGTAACTCCTCGTAAAATAACGATCAAACTTCGAACAGGTGAGTTCTCGTTTAATCTTACTATTAAACACAACAACTAATAAGCTCTGAGCTCTGAACTGCAAAAGACTGTATTATTAATTGTTATCTACAGTGGCTTGCAAATGTTTTCATACCCTTTGAACTTTTCCACATTTTGTCACGTTGCAACCACAAACGTAAAATGTATATTTTATTGGGATATTATGTGATAGACCAACACAAAGTGGTGCATAATTGTGAAGTGGAAGGAAAATGATACATGGCTTTCAAATTTTTTTACAAATAAAAAACTGAAAAGTGTGGCGTGCAAAAGTATTCAGCCCCCTTTACTTTGATACCCCTTAATAAAATCCAGTGCAACCAATTTCCTTCTGATGTCACCTAATTAGTAAATAGATGGGTCCATTTGTGTGTAATCTAATCTCAGATATTTATAAATATAGCTGTTGCCCTGTGAAGGCCTCAGAGGTTTGTTAGAGAACATTAGTGAACAAATTCAGCATCATGAAGCCCAGGCCTAGGAAACACTCCCAGTGGGTTGGTCAGGGATAAAAGTTGTGGAGAGTTTTTTAAAGCAGGGTTAGGTTATAAAAAATATCCCAAGCTTTGAACATTTCACGGAGACTGGGAGCACTGTTCAATCCTTATCATCCGAAAATGGAAAGAGTATGGCACACTGCAAACCTACCAAGACATGGGCCGTCCACCTAAAACTAACAGGCTGGGGCAAGGAGAGCATTGATCAGAGAAAGAAGCAGTCAAGAGGCCCATGGTCAAACTCTGGAGGAGCTGCAGAGATCAGGTGGGGGAATCTGTCCCAAAGGACAACTATTAGTCGTGCACTCCTCAAATAGGGCATTTATCGGGAAGAGTGGCAAGAAGAAAGCCATTGTTGAAACAAAGCATAAGAAGTCTCATTTGCAGTTTGCCACAAGCCATGTGGGGGACACAGCAAACATGTGGAGGAAGGTGCTCTGGTCTGATGAGACCAAAATTGAAGTTTTTGGCCTAAATGCAAAACGCTATGTGTGGCGGAAACTCCCTTCTCTCCCCTTCTCTCCCCTTCTCTCCCCTTCTCTCTCCCCTTCTCTCTCCCCTTCTCTCTCTCCCCTTCTCTCCCTTCTCTCTCCCTTCTCTCTCCCCTTCTCTTTCCCCTTCTCTTTACCCTTCTCTTTCCCCTTATCAATCCCCTTCTCTTTCCCCTTCTCTCTCTCCTTTCTCTGTATCTCTCTCTCCCTCCCACGCTCTCTAAAGGAAAAAAAATTGCTTGCTGTGCTCTGTGGCAGTCAGTTTACTTTTTCTTTAATGCACAGAAAGTGCTCCGCTGCTATCCCTGACCTCCCCTCCCCCCCCGCCCCACCTCCCCCTCGACAATCAATGGTGGTGTGTGTGTGTATGTGTGTGCGCGTGGTCAGCAGCAAAGATCCTATAAAATCTTTGGTCAGTAGATGCAGCTCACGCTTCGGTTGAGGATTCCAGGAAAGTGACCAGAACCTCTGGTGACTCATGGAGAGTGACCAGAACCTCTGGGAACAGCTGGTAACACTGGGAACCTCAGGGAAACCTTGGGTGGGGGGGGCAAAAAAAACCCCCACCCACCCCCCCCCCCCACAGTCTCCCAGAGGTTTCTGTTCAGGTTTCCTAAGTGGGACAGGGGCTTTAGTATTATGAAGCCAGTGCTTCCAAATGGTGTTCTTTTGCAGCAGCAGGTGAGTTGGGATCCAAGTGCTGTGGTTTCAATAGCTTCTCCATCCCAAGTCGGACTGTTTGACTTCTAAGATAAGTTGCTTAAATTGTTGTGAGGCAAATGAAACTTTCACTACTTGTAATTTACTTAACTTTATTTAAGGTTTAAGCAACTTATTTCTTTAATACATAAACTCAGAAACGTCTGGCAAACGTGGCTGATTCCGCAGACTTTTCCTGCCCGAAATACTTTGCACATGCACACACTCCGGAAAAGTCCTGCACATGCGTACACTCTAGAAAAGCCCCGTACATGCGCTCACTTCACAGTGCAAAAAATAAAATGGCTGTTGTTGGTGGTTGTAACTGCTTTGAAAGGCAGCACTGCAAAAAAAATGGCTGTTGTTGGTGGTGTAATAGCTTTGAAAGGCTGCACTGCAAAAAAATGGCTGTTGTTGGTGGTGGTAACTGCTTTGAAAGGCTGCACTGCAAAGAATGACTGTTGTTGGTGGAAACTTGACAACTTCCTGTTTGCACTGTATATTGATTTTAGATAAAACGCTACCACTTACGGCTGTGATTTTTGGCCATCTTACTCAGTCCCCTGCCGCTCACCGGGTGCAGAGGATTCATCCAATCAATGAAAAATAAGTGTTATTAGTGTTTAAAAAAATGTTGATAATCTCTCTCCTGTCAATCATGCCATGAAGGCCACGCCCATTCTGGTTGGAGGGGGAAGGATTATAAAACCTGGAAGTGTGGGTGTGGCTCAGTCTCTGCAAGATGGGGGAGGGAGAGGTCACGACTGAATTGTGAATCAACGGAACACACTGAATATTTACTGAACTGTGAGTGTGTTGTTTATGTGGTGCTTTGTGTGGTTTTATAGTGGTTTTATGGTGGTTTCACCCTGCTTGAAATGGTATGAAACTGCATTTGAATGTGGTGGACTTGCACCCTGCATGAAATGGTATGAAACTACATTTGAATTTGGTGGCCTTGCACCCTGCATGAAATGGTATGAAACTGCACTTGAATTTGGTGGCCTTGCACCCTGCTTGAAATGGCATGAACCTGCACTTCAATTTGGTTGTCTTGCACCCTGCTTGAAGTGGTATGAAACTGCACTTGAATTTGGTGGCCTTGCACCCTGCTTGAAATGGCATGAAATTGCACTTGAATTTGATGGCCTTGCACCCTGCTTGAAATGGCATGAAACTGCACTTGAATTTGGTGGCCTTGTACCCTGCTTGAAATTGCATGAAACAGCTCTAGCATTTTGTGCCCTTGCACCTTGCTTGAAGTGGCAGGAAACTGCACTTGAGTTTGGTGGCCTTGCACCCTGCTTGAAGTGGTCGGAAACAGTCCCTTCAGCCCACAGTACCCATACTAGTGCTCCAGAAAGCCCCCCCTCCCCCCACTGGCCACCAATATTGGAATTGGTGGAGAGGTGGAATATAGCATTGGGGGACCAGCCCTCCCGTGTGAACATGGGACCCAACGGGTCCCACTTAGTCTAGTTTGCACCATATTTGTCATATATTGAAACAAAATTCCCCGTCAAGTACAATGTTTACATATCCACATAGTCTGTTGTGCTGCAGCAAGTGAGAATTTAATTATCACGTCCGGGACATATAACAATAAAACACTCTTGACTTGACTCTTGAAAACCAATGTACCACCCATAACCATAATAACAAACATATTAATCAAAAATATCGTGTGTACGCACATCCAAGCACACATCCATATGCACACGTACACATGCACACAGAAATGCAAACAGATATACACATGTACACATGGGCATACATGCAGAAATGAAATGCACATGTAAACACACACCTTGGTAAATGCAGCTTTTCCAGAAAGCTAGGCTACCAGCTCCACCCAGTGGTCATGTGGGAAAATGCATGGCGTGGGTACCACATGATCTTATATATCTTACCAAGCAAGTTAATGGAAACAGACCTCCAATGATGTTGGCTAATATTATGATTAGAGCCAGGACGTTTAGGCACTAAAAAACACTGAAATCGGTAGACAAAAAGGCATAATCAAATTACAAAAATGGCACAAAAAAGGCATTTACTGACAAAAGAAAGGCATTAAAAGACATTTATTTCCACCACTGAAATATGGTTTAACATGATAATATATAGTTTTACTACATTGAATTACCGTCTCCTAGTGGCAGGAAGCTGTAAGGTTGCAAATTTATTTGCTCCCTTAACTTTTAACTTCCATTTACACTCTTTCAAAGTTATTTGTGACTATTTGACTTCAAGACACGGTCTAACTTTTCATAAATTGTTGACAACACTTTTACATGCCTTAATTGTCTGAAGGATGGAGACAAGAAGAAAGGCAGGCTCCCCAAGGAAGGAACAGGGGAAAGCCACAACCACAGTTGCAGCTTCTGACTCCGGTATCATAGAAGCAATATCGAAAATGAACGATGAATTGAAAAATGAGCTGTAAAATGAAATGAAAACAAGATTTGGCAGTTTGGAAGAAATGGTGAAAGGAGTTTCGACCAAACTGAAGGAAGTCCAAGGAAAACTGTCTTTGTTACAAGCTGAACTTCGTGAACAAAAGGATGAAATTGATATCTTGCGAACCCTGGGACGGGAGAGGAGAGATTTTTTAAAGATTGAAAAACTGGAACGGAGAATGAATGAAAACACTCGAGCACTTCAGCAATACAAGACTAAAAATATGGACCTAGAAAACAGAAGCCGTCGTTTGAATTTACGAATTGTTGATTTGCCGGAAGGTCAAGAAGGAGATAACGTTATAAAATATGCTTCTAAAATGATAAAGGAAACTTTTAACATTGAGCACAATGAAAACCTTCCGTTTTTGGATAATGCTCACAGGATTGGGAAGAAATCCGGTAATAAACCGAGACACTTGATTATTCGTTTTCATTTTTTGCAAATGAAGGAGAATATTCTCCAGGCAGCAAAAAAGTTGGGTGTGGTTGAATATGAAGGATGCAAGTTTCAGTTTGTCCCTGATTATAGTTACAAGCTTTTGGAAATAAGAAAGTCCTTTTATAATGTAATATCTGATTTGTATAAGAAAAAGCTATGCCCAGTTCTATTATACCCAGCTAGATTACATATTCGATTTTTCAACGGTAATTTTCGATTCTTTAACAATCCTCAAGGCCCCTCCAGCTTTCTGGAGAGCTACGAGGCGGAAGGGGACTAATCGATAGCTGATTAAGTTATAATTGGAGATTTACTGTTCCTATTTTGACAATATTTTGTTTGGTAAGGATTAAGAATTTAACTGGACGAGTTGTTTTTCTTTTATATATATTCTTTTAAGAATTTCTTTGTTAATTTTGTGTTCCCCTGTCGTTAGACAAACTAAGAGAACACAGTTCTTGTTTTTCATATCCTGACCTTGGATAATAATATGTAGCACTCGCTCGTTAACTTCATGCCAGTCTGTATTTTTTTCTTCTCTCTCAAAGAGTTAATAAGGAATGTGTTATGGCTAGGAGAAGGCTTCATATTATTATCTCTATGCCGAGCACTGTTACTAGGAGAGTTGGGTTCGGGGAAGGGATTAGGTAGCTTGCTGACTGTCTATTGGTCAGTTTGTGGCTTTACAGGGGTGGGGGGGGGGGGGATGGGTCTTGTTCCCTATTTAGTGTTTTTCATTTGTGCAAAGTCTGAAGTACAAAAATGTCTGGAATGTCGTCACTTCTGGCTCCGCCCTAGATATTTCTTCTTCCAGTATCATGAACTTTTAGGCTTCAAGAAATTAACCCTTTACATCCCACATGATTTTTACAAGCAATATGGATAAAGTTATTAATTTCCTTTCATGGAATGTGAATGGCTTGAACCATCCCATTAAGAGGACATTGTTTTTTAAAGTTCTTCACAGACTAAATGCTCAGATTATCTTCGTTCAGGAAACTCATGTAAGGCAAGATGACAATTTACTATTTTTCAGGTTTTGGAGAGGACAACAGTTTCATTCAAATTCACAGGCTAAGCGAAAGGAGTATCTATTTTTATTGACCCCTCAATTCCGTTTGTTCACAATTAAACAATTTCTGATCCATATGGCAGATTTTTTGTGATTACTGATAATCTTTACATTCAAAAAGTTGCTATGGTGAATGTCTACACACCAAATATTGATCACCCTGAGTTTTTTAAACAGTTAATTGCATCCTTTCCTAATTTAAATGAACACTTTTTAATAATGGGTGGAGATTTCAACTGCTGCCTGAACCCTTCGATTGACAGGTCTACATCTGATCATGTGCTTCCAAATAAATCAGCTAATTTTATTAATTATTTTTTACTTGACTCTGGAATGTTAGAAGTTTGGAGATTCTTACACCCAAATGATAAAGAAATTTCATTTTTCTCTCACGTATATCACAGTTATTCTAGGATTGATTATTTTATACTAGATTCTCCGCTCGTTCCATCGGTCACTGCATGTGAGTATGATGCAATCGCTATTTCTGATCACACACCTTTGAAACTATCAATCAATCTACCTGATTCCAAGTTTAGTGCTAAACAATGGTGATTTAATGCTACTTTGTTTCAAGACAAATTTTATTAATTTTATGAAAGATCAGATAGCTTTTTACTTTTTGACAAACTCTACTGAAGAAATATCCAATGGTGTAGTCTGGGATGCTTTTAAGGCACCTATTCGTGGACAAATTATTTCATATTCCGCGGGATTAAAAAAACAAAATCAAAAAGAAATAAGTACATTGGCTGACGAGATTAAATAAATTGATAAAACATATTCAAAAGCTCCTAATTTAGAGCTCTACAAGAATACAGTTGAACTTCAGTTAAGACATGATTTGTTATTAGTATCACCGATTGAGAACCATAAGTCAATTTTATAAACACGGTGAAAAATCTGGTAAATTACTTGCTAATCAATTGAAAGTGGTGTCGGCCATCGTCAGATTACTAAAGTGAGAAAACGGGATGGTACAGTAACTGTAGACCATGACAAAATTAATAAATCCTTTCAGGAATTTTATACCTCCCTATACCAATCAGATTGTCCTACTGATTCCAATATAATGCAAAGAAACTGAACTTACCAAATTTACCATATAATGAGTCACTGTTGTTAGGTAAACCCATCATGGAAGAAGAAATACAGAAAGCAATTTTTTCAATGAATTCTGGTAAAGTTCCGGTTTAGATGGGTTTACAGTAGAATTTTTTAAGTATTTTTCAAATTTATTGTCTCCATGGCAACATAAGGTATTTAAAAAAGCCCTTTGAAAGAATAGATTACCACAATATTTTTATGAAACTTCTATTTCTTTAATTCTCAAAAAAGATAAAGACCCTACTGAAGTGTCATCATATAGACCTATATCAATGTTAAATGTAGATTTCAAAATTCTTTCCAAAATATTAGCTATGAGATTGGAAAATATTTTACCGCAAATTATCTATGAAGATCAGACATGTTTTATTAAAAATCGTTACTCATTCTTTAATGTTAGGAGATTAATGAATATTGTATATACTGCGTCTAATAAAACTGCAGAATGTGTCATCTCACTCGATGCCAAGAAAGCGTTTGATAGAGTAGCATGGGATTATTTATTCAATACACTTGAAACATTTAAGATTGGTCCAAAATGTAATTCTTGGATCAAGTCGATATATCATATACCTCAGGCTTCTGTATTTACTAATAATCAGAGATCCCCTTTTTTCAGGCTCTTTTGAGGTACTATACAGGACAATCCCTTAAGTCCTTTACTATTTGATATTGCTTTGTAATCTTTAGCCACCACTATTAGGGAATCCCCTAATATTTTTGGTATTGTCCGCGGGAATAAGACACATAAGCTATCTCTTTACGCAGATGATCTGTTATTATTTATTTCTAACCCTGAAGAAATCAATTCAGGGAATAGTAGCATTACTTAATCAATTTAGTAGTTTTTCTGGTTATAAACTAAACCTTAGTAAGAGTGAGCGTTTTCCATTAAATAATCTTGTTTTGAATTATGGTCAGTTACTATTTAGATTGACTACTGAAAGTTTTACTTATTTAGGTATTAAGATCACCAAGAAACACAAGGATTTATTTAAAGCCAATTTTATGCTTTTAATTGACCATATTAAACATCATTTTACAAAATGGTCACCAATGTCCTTATCCTTAATTGGCGAATCAATGCTATTAAAATGTTCATTTTACATAAATTTCTGTATTTATTTCAGACAATACCAATTTTTATTGCCAAATCTTTCTTCGGCATATAGACTCCAAAATGTCTTCATATATATGGCAGAATAAAAATCCCAGACTAAGTAAAAAACATTTACAGAAATTAAAAAAAATGGTGGTTTGGCATTGCGGAACCTTAGATTTTACTATTGGGCAGTCAATGTTCGGTATTTAACATTTTGGACAAAAGATTTAGAAGATACCCAATGCCCAGGATGGATAAAGCTTGAACGCGATTCCTTACAAGGGCTATCATTGGCCTCTATTCTAGGGACCTCATTACCTTTCACAATTACGAGATTGAATAAATATACGACTAACCCAATAATAAGACATATGTTTCGAATATGGTTTCAATTTCGTAGGTTTTTTGGACTAAATGATTTTATCTTATCGAGTCCTATTTTATCCAATTTTCTCTTCCAACCATCTAGTACTGATCAAGTCTTTTTGTTATGGAAGAGGAAGGGATTAGTAGCTTTTCGTGATTTGATTTTGAGGATTGTTTTATGTATTTCTCTCCGATAACTCTCCAATAAATACCTTACCTAATTCACACTTTTTTAGATATTTACAAATTAAACATTTTTTGAAGGCTACTCTACCCCTTTTTCCACTACCAAATCAAACCAAAAGTTTGGAAACATTTTTACAGCTGAACCCGTATCAGAAAGGATTAATAACGATTATTTATAGAAACATAGAAACATAGAAACATAGAAATTAGGTGCAGGAGTAGGCCATTCAGCCCTTCGAGCCTGCACCGCCATTCAATATGATCATGGCTGATCATCCAACTCAATATCCCGTACCTGCCTTCTCTCCATACCCTCTGATCCCCTTAGCCACAAGGGCCACATCCAACTCACTCTTAAATATAGCCAATGAACTGGCCTCAACTACCCTCTGTGGCAGAGAGTTCCAGAGACTCACCACTCTCTGTGTGAAAAAAGTCTTTCTCATCTCGGTCTTAAAGGATTTCCCCCTTATCCTTAAGCTGTGACCCCTTGTCCTGGACTTCCCCAACATCGGGAACAATCTTCCTGCATCTAGCCTGTCCAACCCCTTAAGAATTTTGTAAGTTTCTATAAGATCCCCTCTCAATCTCCTAAATTCCAGAGAGTATAAACCGAGTCTATCCAGTCTTTCTTCATAAGACAGTCCTGACATCCCAGGAATCAGTCTGGTGAACCTTCTCTGCACTCCCTCTCTGGCAATAATGTCCTTCCTCAGATTTTGAGTTGATTTTGAAATTACAAATAGATCTTTGATAAAATTAAGAATGACTTGGAAAGAGAACTACAAACTTCTTTATCTATCGAGAAATGGGAGAGGATTCTTCAATTAGTTAATATCTCTTCAATGTGTGCAAGACATGCTTTGATACAATTCACAGAGCTCATATGTCAAAATATAAGTTGGCTCGTATTTATGGTCATATAAATCCTACCTGTGACAGATGTAACTCTGAAGTGGCCTCACTGACCCATATGTTTTAGTCCTGCCCACTTTTGGAAAAATATTGGAAAGACATTTTTGATACTATTTCTGTAGTCTTACGTATTGATTTACAACCTCATCCTATTAGTGCAATTTTTGGGCTACCAATGTCAGATTCTATTCATTTGTCCTGCTCCGCCCAGTGGCTGATTGCTTTTACCACAAATTTAACCAAGGGTTCAACAATGTCACTCCTATTTTTTTCTAAATTTAAACATGATTTCGTTTCAGAATACCACTGGAGTGTGGTTGGAGTGTTGGAGTCTTTTCATTTAAATAAAATAGATCTTCTGGCAATTAAATGGAAAGACTCCAACCCTCCGACCATACTCCAGTGGTATTCTGAAACGATATAACCATATAACCATATAACATATAACCATATAACAATTACAGCACGGAAACAGGCCGTCTCGGCCCTTCCAGTACGTGCCGACCATTTGTTTTCCCCTAGTCCCATCTACCTGCACTCAGACCATACCCCTCCATTCCCTTCACGTCCACATACCTATCCACTTTACTTTTAAATGTTAAAATCGATACTGCCTCCACCACTTCTGCTGGAAGCTCATTCCACACAGCCACCACCCTCTGAGTAAAGAAGTTCCCCCTCACGTTACCCCTAAACTTCTGTCCCTTAATTCTCATGTCATGCCCTCTTGTTTGAATCTTCCCTACCCTCAATGGGAAAAGTTTATCCACGTCAACTCTGTCTATCCCTTTCATCATTTTAAAGACCTCAATCAAGTCCCCCCTTAACCTTCTGCGCTCCAAAGAATAAAGACCTAACTTGTTCAACCTTTCTCTGTAACATAGTTGCTGGAACCCTGGCAACATTCTAGTAAATCTCCTCTGTACTCTCTCTATTTTGTTGACTATATCATGTTTAAATTTAGAAAAAATTAGGAGTGACATTGTTGAACCCTTGGTTAAATTTGATAAGACTTGGGAAAAATTATTGAATACTTCCATACAATATAAATTGCTCCCTCTTTAATCGTTATAAAAACTGTTTTATTTCAATATGGTGGAACGGACTTGACGATAAACAGACTTAAATTGTTGAAACTTTTAGTTCAGATTCTGTTTTGCTTTGCTTAGTTTTTATTTATTTATTTTATTTTTATTCTTATTTTATTATTATTAATTTTGTTTTTAGTTTAGGGGGTTTTGTTTTTTCCTTTTCTTTTTGTCTTTTTATTTTTGTGTTTTTTTCTACATTTATAAGTTTTCTTTTAAAGATTTAACTATATTTACATAGAGACCGGGAGGTCTATATTCAATGTGTATTTTGACACTGGTCTCATATCAGGTTATACCTGTTATTAATGTAATCCTGATCCCGATGAATCAATATAATTGTTATGTTCATCATAATTCTTTTTGCTCTGTTTTTTGTGTTTTATCTTTGTTTTCTTTGGAAAAAAAAACAATAAAAAGATTTTAAAAGAAAGAAATTACCAACGTTGCCTGGTTGCACATAATTACTAGCACTTTTTTCAAATTATCTGGTGTTAAATTATGCTGTCTGTCAGAATTGCTTCAATTGTGAAAAACTTCTTTCTACCTCAGCTGAGGTCACTGGTGCATACCCAAAACAAGCTACCGACTCTGTATTCATGTCAATATCTTATGCATTACAACTACCTTTGAGAACTTTAGCTATGTTTTGTATTTCTTCAAGATCTTTGTTTGCTAAAATCACTCTCTAACATTTTACTTGTATGTCTTTACCTACATCGCCAGGAACTTTACGAATATCGTCAGTTACTTTGTTGAAAACCTGCCAGTTATTCACTAATGTTCACCACATTTCTCAAGGGAAGTGATAGCTTGTGGGAAGTTTGCAAAATTGGAAGCAATAAACACAAGATCATGGTGGAGGGACTTTTTTTGCATGATTTCACTGACAATCCTGACTGCAGCAGATTCTTCTTCAAAACAGTTGACGATTTCTATTATCTTTTCAAAAATTGCAGCATAGAGTACAGCAGAGACCCATGTACCCCACCTAGTCAAAACAGGCTGAGGAGGTAATGGAATCTTGGGTGCCATTTCCTTGAACAACTGCACACGTGACGGTGCTTTGTGGAAGATTTTCTTGATATTGGAAATTAGGCGATCGACATTTGGAAACAAGCCATGTATGTGCTTGGCAATTCTATGAAGTCCTTGAGCTAAGCATGTCAAATGCATCATTTTGGGGAATAAAACTTTGTCACAAACAGAAGAACATGCTCATGTTTTATACCTCTGGCCAAAGTACAGCAAGTGAAGACGTAGACAACAGAGCAATAGTTGAGCTGTTTGACTTCTCCAATACTTTCGATGTCAACAAATGCTCCTTTGATGGGTTGACCTTCCTCCAGTACACAGATGGCCACATTGGCAACATATCTCCCCATAGCATCAGTTGTCCCGTCTATTGAGATCCATATTTTGTCGCATGCAACTTCATCTCTAATTTTCTGCTCAAAAATGCTGAAGTTGCTGTCAACATAATTTGTTCATAATGATGACTCGCTTGGTAAAGGTTCCTCTGTGTATTTCTCAAAAAACCTCTGAGAGATTTGTTATTCCAATTTTCACAGAGGATTTCTAGCACCAAGGAATGCCTTGCACAGATCACTGGAAAACTCAGATTAGCGACTGGAGCCGGCAGTAAATGTAGTGAGGACACAAGCTTGGGTATTTCACTTGGTAGTCTACACCACAGCGGTATCAACATTGACTTCTCTAAGTTTAGATAGCCCTTGTCTTCTCCTTCCTCCCCCTCCCCTTCCCAGCTCTCCTAGTCCTACTGTCTCTGCCTCTTCCTTTATTTTTCCCACCCCCCCCACATCAGTCCGAAGAAGGGTCTCAACCCGAAACATCGCCTATCCCCACTCGCCATGGATGTTGCCTCACCCGCTGAGTTTCTCCAGCATTTTTTGTCTACCTTTGATTTTTCCAGCATCAGCAGTTCTTTCTTAAATAGATCTTGGGGAAAACTGAAACAGCGGACAGCGGCATGAATGAATGAATGACTGACGGTGGCGCCCCCGGTTTCGCCCTGGTGGTGGAAGTTTTCTTGTAAGTTATACTATGTTAACATGTTAATAATAACATTAATATTAATGTGTTAACATAGAAAGTATAATTGTAATCACGGTACAATTAGAGAAAATAGCCCAACCTTTTAGCAAAATGGCAAAAAAAAAGACTGATTTAGGCACTCGATCGTGAAAAGGGCATTATCCTGGTGAAATCATTAAAAAAGGCATGAAAAGGCATGTGCCATTTATGGCAAAATCCTGGCTCTAATTATAATTAACCTCAGTATCCTTTCAATCCTTACTTATTTGGATTCAAAGTGGAATTAAAAATTTAAGAAAATAGCACAACTATGACCTTTTTCCCAAATCATGTTTTTTCAATCACGTCTTGTATCTTTGCAGTCTTTTCTATTTAAGAATTGTATGTCATATATGTATAATTTATGTATATCTTTCTGTGTATATGCCTGTGATTCTATTGCAAGCAAGATATATAATTGTACCTGTAGCTCGCTGTACTGGCTAATATGACAAAAAACGTGAACTTCAACTTGACCAGCAGCCGAGGTTGGTTATTTAGTATCCAGAGAACAAATGGAAAATACAACTGAATGTGCAGAAGTGTCAGGAAGTAGAAAGTATTACAGTTTAAGTAAAGATTTTTTAACAAGTTCTATGACCCTCATATAGAAAGGAACTTCAGATGCTGGTATATACTAAAGATAGACACAAAGTGCTGGAGTAACTCAACAGGTCAGGCAACATCCCTAGAGATAAAAAGATGAGTAACGTTTCGGGTCAGGACCCTTCTTTAGACTGAAAGTAGAGAGGAGGGAATTGGAGGAAGGATGAGGTCAGAACAAAGCAGGGCCGGCAAGGCGGGCAGGGCCATGGGACCCACACTTAATACTCCTCCATAGCCTTTCTTCCACCTACCCCTCACTCACAACCAGTTCCAACCTGGAACATCACCGATCCATGTTCTCCAGAGATGCTGCCTGACCTGCTGAGTTGCTCCAGTACTTTGTATCCTTCTGTGTTGCACACTGTTCCTTAACAAGTTCACCCAACCAGACAGATTGAGGTAAACTCCGGGAATAGCAGAAGGAGATACTATTTTGCTTGGTGAACAATGAAAGGTTATGTTCCTTGGTTGACTATTCAGCAGTAAAATAGAAAGATTAAACGAGAACTTACCGTTTGAAGTTTGCTCTTTATTTTTTGAGAATTTGAAGTGAGGGAATACATGAAGAGCCCACCAGCCTGCAAGTGCATCAATCTTCAGACCAACTGTATGAAACAACAGGCCAGCTGCAGAACTTAAATTATAGAAAGATTAACGAGACTAGTTACCGGATGATCTTTTATGAGAATCAGGGTTGGGAGTGGAGGGCACATATTCCCTCACTTCAACTTCTCATAAAATAAAAATCAAACTTAAAACGGTAAGTTCTCGTTTAATCTTTCTATTTTATTTTGAAGTCACATGAGTGACTATGTGAAGATTTGAAAGTTCTGTGGTTTCATGCAGTAACCCAATCTGTGTGTGAAACACTTAAACAGATAAACCATTAATGATAGAAAACATGGGTTATTAATACCATGATGCTAACTTGCATACATGGCCATTGCTCTTAACCAGACCATAGTCCAAGTTGACTTTGAGTTAGACAATAACTCATGCAACACTGTTCAGAATTCTATCTGTAATCATCTATTATCGATAAAACGTTTACACACTGGGAAAGAATAGGAATTAAAACCTTTGGAGAAAAGTATGAAATGGGAAATCTTTTATCATTCCAACAACTACAACTTAAATATAACCTGAAAAGTAATCAGTACATTAAATATCTTCAAATCCGTGACTACTTGAAAAAACATACAAAAGAACATAAAACTTTGACTTCAGATATACTAGATGAAGCTATGAAGAAAAGGCAGATTCTACTAATTTAATATCATGTTTGTATAATATCATTTTAAACATAGAGATGCCACTGTCTGATGCAATCAGAAGAGACTGGGAACAAGAATTATCTATAAATATCTAGAAAGACAGATGGGATAAATATTTGCTATATGTACATAAATGCTCGATAAATGTAAGACATACCTTAATTCAATTTAAAATTTTACATAGATTATATTACTCAAAATCTAAATTGAATAAAATATTTCCAAATGTCTCACCCATCTGTGATAAATGCTTATCTCAAGATGCAGCTATAGCACACTTTTTTGTCTTTTGCATAAAACTTCAGAAGTTTTGGAATGAAATTTACAACATTTTTACAAAAGGATTTAAAACAGAAATGAACCCCAACGCAGAATTGATTATCTTTGGAACAATGGAGACTGGCTCTGAGCTGACTTCCTTCCATGAGAATTTCCTTAATTATGGCTTAATAACGGCAAAAAAACGTATATTAAAATTCTGGAAAAATGCACCAACACCAACGCTTAAAATGTGGGTTTCAAACATGTCAGAATTGTTACACCTAGAAGATATGAGATTCGTCCTAGCAGGTAAATCAGACCATTTCTTAAAGATTTGGTCTCCCTTTATCGATTTATTACAAGCATATGGTGCAACATAATCCTGAAAATAAACTGTTTCAGAACCGGGTGAGGGGTGCACAAAGATACGAAGTAGGTATATCCCTTTCATTTTATTTTCCTTTTATTAACTTTTTTGTTTTACTTTCTTGTTACATTTTTTTTTTACATCTCCCCTCCTTTCTCTCTTTCTCTCGTACTTTTCACAAACTATCACTTTCACCACTTTACCTAACTTTCTTTTTCTCTCTTTTTGCTTATATTACTTTTTTATTATTAAATTCAAAAGCAAGAAGTTGAATATGAAATGTATTATATTATTCTTAATGTACCCTATTGTATATGACTGCTAATAAAAATATTATAAAGAAAAGAAATCTATCTGCAAATATCCAGACATATTTAACCAAATGTTATAACTTCTTAACACGCACTATGTAAGCCTCTTGCTATATGACAAAAGGGAAATATCCATTCTATTGGCTGCTAATGAGTCATCAGCAATCTCTTGAGAGACTATTAAACAACAATAAAGAAACGATCTTTCATCTCATAAGTACTAGCAAGCTCAGTGTACTTTTATACCTAATAACACCTCCAATCTCCGCCATGGTGGGTATGCTGTCAACTCCAAATGTACGCAATCATGCCCATTTTGCTTATGAGATCAGTCCCATAACAAGCTACCCTAATGTCAGTTATGACCCAGAGACCGAGCCAGAGATTGAGTAAAGACTGTGTTCTTTGTGCTGAGATCAGTTGCTAAAAGCATAATCAACTTAAAAGATACTGCTCCCATTACGAATGCAGTAGATGAATATCTGCATAATAATTTACTGATATACGTTGCACACTACAATGAGTGTAGGCTTTTAGAGCGGTCACATAAAAGACACCCTGCATAACGTTAGTGAACAGCGGGTGAATAACCAATTTTACTTCAGAGTCACGTGAGTGACTACGTGAAGGAGTCCCGCCTGGCGCATGATCGGCATTACGTCGATGCTGTCGGTAGGCAAAGAGCTGCAGAGCGCAGCTCCACCAGCGGTAAGGAACAGGCCCGTAGGTAAGTAGATTGAATTATTTTACAGGGTGTGTTCAAACTCCGTGGTGCTGGCATGCAGAGCCAGCAGGAGTTGAAAGGAAAAGAGGAAATACTCCGGAGGAAAAACGGAGAGTTAAAATGCGTCCCGGGTAGAATCTCAGTAAAGATCGGGATGGCAGATTAGTGCGGAGCCGGTTCCGATACCGGTGGCCATTAAAATTAACCGTAGGGAGCATTTAGTCGCTCCACAAACAAAAGCCACGGGACGAATCTCCAGTGGGAAGGAAAATAAAGAAGTCTGAGAGGCCGTGGTTTTAAATGGTTTTAAATGATTTTAATAAGGAAAGGCCTCCAGACAAGAAAGCCTTATGGCTCAGAATAAATTAAATGGAGAAATACTCCAAATTATTTTCAACCAAGAGTCTAAAAAACCCAGAATATTCCCAGGCAGGCCCTGAGGGATTTCCATATACAAGTATATGGTGTTTTTACCACTGTGGGAATATAAACCTCAGATTGGGCTGGAGGTAGTCTCCTTGAGCAAGTCTCAGGAGTACCAGGGCAGTAAAGAAACTGACCCTAAAAGTGGTGTTTTTGGTCATAAATACCCACCACAGCACGTATAAATTCAGGTGTACTTAATGGGTACAAAGTACGATATCTGAAGGAAGCGGTGAGGCCATGGAAGGTAACCATGGTGGTCAACATCAATTGGTTTCCCACCAGCTTCAGCAGGCTGTAATGGTTGAAACAGCAGATTTATATGAAAACACTTGTGCTTTACTAGGGTGCCAACGGTGAATCCGATTAAGGCCCCATGTCTTCAATAGTGTGGAGGCACAGGGAATACGATTCCAAAGAATTTCAAGTTGCGGGTGGCATCACTGCTTATGGGAAGCAAGTGTAAGATTGTGCAATGGAAAAAATTTAAAAAGGACAAGTGGCATTGTTTTATAGCTCATATGTTGAGCTCAATGGTATGAGAGGAAAATTGCCAATCGGACCATTTTGCACTTTAGATTTGCAGGTCAATACAGATCAAGCTATGTTCAAACTCCTGGTTATTACGGAGTAAACCTGCCTAAAAACAAATCAAAGACATTGATAAAGAGGCAAAGATATCAGCCACATTAAACTTTTGCAAAATTGGCTGGTCCAATGTGAAGGGGATTTGATATATGGATCAAACAGAGGCAGGAGTATGGTGAGTAAGTATTTTTATCCAGCACAGCCTTATGTTAACCCATATTGTGGGGGAAGAAGGCCATCACGTGCATTTGGAGAGATACAAAAACTTTATTCTATCACAGAGGAAGCTTTTGTTGAACCTCCGTTGGTGGTAGATTACATGTGTGTTATGATAAATGATATTGCATAACAGCTGAATGGTTTATATTAGATACTGTGTAAGGATCTACAATAAAATTTGTAGAAGGAGTTGATCCACCTGTACAGAATTAATCTAATCCTAGTTTATGTTTCTGCAGCTGAAAAATCTCAAATAAAGAAAAGTTAAGAAATTATTTAGGGAAAGTGTAACGGGGAAAAAAACGGAGTAAGCATCCACAACAAATTGTCTCAAATAATTTCCCCAGGCAGAAGAAGATGGTGGTTGAAGAGTAATTTTAGACATCACACACTTTAATACATTTGTCCAGTATAAAACATTTCAAAATGGACACCTTCAACACTGCAAGGCAGTTGTTATCAACAAGCTAAATGCTAAACATTCTCTTATACAGTTCAAAATACTACATAGACTATATTATTCAAAATCCAAATTACATAACATGTTTCCAAAAGTATCTCCTATATGTGATAAATGTCAACATTTAGAAGACAATTTGTCACACTCATTTACAAACTGTATAAAAATTACAAAATTCTGGACTGAAAATATTTAGGATAATTTCGAATGTTGTTAATATAACTTTGACACCTGATTCAAAGCTAATAATACTAGGAAACAGAACAATTAGTAACAACGAATCAAATAACTTTTATTGATTATGGGTTAATAATTGGGAAAAAATTAATATTAAAATTTTGGAAAGGCCCTACATCCCCTACAATCAAAATGTGGAATACAGAAATGTCGGAGACTCTTCATCTGGAATTGAGGCTTGTCCTAATGGACAGGTTAGATCTCTTCAGAGGGATATGGTCTCCATATATTGAATATTTACAGAGTCATAACGGCTCGGTACGAGGGCTTGACTGAGGCCTGAATATTAGAATGGATGAAGAAATATATATAATAAATCATGCCTATATCTCCAATGACGGATTAATGATTAACACTCCATTCACTTTCATATTTTCTTCATTATTTATCTCTATCTTTTCCTACTTTATAAAAAATAATTAAAAAAGCGTATAGAAGCATACAGTCTTAAATTTTAATATTAATGATAATATCAATATTATTAATATTGTGAAAGTATATAATGATGTATTTTCGTTTATGTAAAACATTATAATTTTCCTAAATATGTTTCTATAATAAAAATATTTAACAAAAAAAAAAAAAAAACAAGTTGTGATTGGTTACTATAGATTTGAAGGATGCATATGATTTATGCATATGATGCTGGGCCCGAAATGTGTCATGGTGAATCTTTGAGGCAGTTTGACATGGAACACACGCTGAGGGCTGATCATCCTGCAGCGGGCCGCCCTTGTGGAGGGTGTATAGTGATAAAAGGCCGAAACACCCAGTGATGCAAGGGTACACTACTGATGATGTGTCCTGTGCCCAACTGTCCTGAAGGTTACCCAGGCCAAGATATACGTATACGTACCCCCCCCCCCCCCCCCCCTTGATGTTGAGCGTCGACCACTCTCAGCAATCAATGCTCCCCACCTACTGGCACAAGGGACTTCTTAACATCTAGTCTTGTGTATTCGATTCTAGTACCAAATTATCATCATGTTCACAGGTACTTGAAAATTAATTAAATGGGTCAGCTATGGCAATTTAAGGTATTATCTAATGGATTAAGCTCAGCTTCTAGGCTGTTCACACAATGGTTGAAACCAGCACTTGCACTGATAAGGGCACATGGTCATGGTTATCTTGATGACATTTTAATTGGCAATGCTGATCAGGAGTCAGGTGGAAAATTAGTGCAGCAATTACAAGCCTGTTGAAAGACTAGGGTCCTGGTCCATCCAACAAAATCTAAGCTTCAGCCATCCCCAACAATTTACTATTTGGGGTTTGTGATTGAGTCAGTACCATGTTTGGTAAATATACCAACAAACAAAGTGTCAATATTACAAATGTGTGTCGTTGCCTTGTTGACAAGCCTTATCCCTCCATCCGAGAAGGAGCTTAGGTAAATTAATAACACTATTTCTGCAGTAGAGTTGGTCCACACCAAAAAAGCTAAAAAGGGCAAAAACACAAGCACTAGAAGAGTGTGCAGGCTATTTTGACAGGCCTACGCAATTGCCAAAGGAAGCTTACAGTGTTACAGTGGTGGATTGAGAATGTTCCACAAGCTGCTTAAAAACATATTAGCTCAGCAGCCAGCAGTCATTGCAAACTGAAGCAAGCATTCTCGGATGGTGGATAGCTTCTCGGTTTTTTGGGCTAGATAAGTAATATCTGTTCTTATCAGGTTAATATCTGATACGTTCCTTATCTAGAGGGCTACGGACAATAACACCAGGTAGTGGCAGATGGATTGTCCAAGAAACTTATTTCTCCAAACATTTGGTAGTAATTATTTGGAGTTGTTAGGAGCTTTTATGGGTTAAACGCTTATTGTTCAACTATGAAAGATTTGCATGTCCAATTACAAGTAGACAATACCACAGCTGTGGCATATATCAATCACATGGGTCAAGTAAGATCATTATCATATGATTATCTGGTTAACCAGATGTGGCATTGGTGTATCTTTAAGAATATTAGCTTTCAGCTATCTATCTCAGGGAGAGACAATATTGTGGCAGACAACAGATCACAAAAATTTAAAGACAATACAGAATGGATATTAAATCCACAAGTTGGAAAACATTGATGATGACAATTCCTAGCTGCAGTAATTGGTGGCCCAAATCGATCACAGTCATGATTCTCATTGATGTTTAGAGTAATAATTGAACCATTTATGACGATTCATTGCGGCAGTAAATTGTTGAAAAATTCATCCATGGCATGATCATATGAATTTGTTAATCTGCAGGTTCTGACCAGACCATTACAAGAGCTTGGACTGTCAGATAGGACCATCAATGTTATAACTGCAGCTTGGAAAAATAGCATTAAAAACAGTATTTTGTTTATATAAATAAAGTTGGAAGTCTTTGGTAGACGGTCAAAGATATTTTATCATACTGCTAACATATCAGATATATTGGAGTTCCTTGCTGGATTGCATTTTTGATCAGCACCGAAGCGATAGGGTCATTAATAGGGCTCATAGCTCTTTATCGTCCTATTTAGGACAAATTGCTGACCATGAATCTAGCAGGCCTCGTGCGTTAATATCCCGATTGGGAAAGGAATATATATTAAAATCTGCCCAAAGTAAAAATATAGAAGTTGGGAGGTCAGCATAGTTCTTACTTTGCTTAGGCAATGGGCTCCAATTCTATAATTGTTTTGGAAGTTAACATTTGAAGTAATAATGCTCATGGCTTTAGTATCAGCACAAAGAGTGCAAATGTTGCAAATATTACGTTAGACTGTATGCATGTGGCTACAGATAACATTGTCTTATATGTTTATGACTTAACCAAACAAAGTAGACCAGGAGGAGCTGGAATCAAGGTCAATTTTAAAGCATATCCTGTCGACCAAAAATTGTGTGTGGTTAAGCATTGACTCAATATGTTGAAGTAGGCAAGAATTTCCATGGTGGTGAGACAGCGCTATTGATTACACACAAAAAACCACTTAAAAGTATCAGTACAAACTGATGTTTCCAGATAGTTACATTCTAGATGGTTAAAACAGGTTTTGGGACTCAGCAGGAGTAGACATTGAGATGTTAAAAATCACTCCACCAGGGAGGTAGGTACATCCACAGCACAGGCACAGGATGGGCCACTCGATCAAAAAATTAGAGGCCGTAGGAGGATGTAAAAGAAATGTTTTAAAGTTTACAAGAAACCAGTTCTCACGGTGTCAGGGTTGGACACGCAGTGTTGGGTTCTCTTTGATTGTGCTTTGTTTTATATTATCAATTTATATCTTTGGTTATAAATCTTCCCCTACGATAGAAGGGTTATTACTTTCATTCTTTTATTGTGAAAAGACTTATTACATAAACTAAAGAAATGTTTAAAAGATGTACTCACTACTGTTTTGATTGAGCCAGAGTGTCGTATGGAATGAATCTACGACATGAAAAACACAGAGCTACAAAATCTTCACGTAGTCACTCACGTGAAAATAGTAAGATTAAACGAGAACTTACCAAGTTTGAAGTTTGATCGTTATTTTATAAGGAGTTACGATGAGGGAGTACGTGATCATCTGGTAGTTCTAGTCTATATTGAGCCTTACCATCTTACGCCGGCTATTAGTGCTGTGTTTTTCATGCTGCTGCTTTGAAGCATGCCGATCATGCGCCAGGTGGGACTTCTTCAAGTAATCCCTCATCATAACTCCTCATAAAATAACAATCAAACTTCAAACTTGGTAAGTTCTCATTTAATCTTACTATCAATTATTGTCCCACTTATGGGACTATAGAGAATGACAAAGCAGCACAAGCAGTGTCAATTGTGCTATCACATAATCGCTTCTCTTTTTTTTTAAATGATATTTTTATTAGAAGCATGTACATATCATAATCAGAACACATTTTGTATATCAATTACATATTGTTAATAGATGGGATTCAAACTATCAAAGTAATAGTGGTCCTCATTCATCAATTGTATATTAACTCTGCTTCTATTTGGGTTTTTTTATAGATAGGAAGTGAGAAGAAAAAAAAGCCACGATAAAAAAAGAATAGAATAATTTACCAATAATACAATTTTGGGGGAAGGTTCATAGATTATAAAACATAACTATTCATCTAATCCTGGGTTTGAGCTTCAGTCAGACCCGTGCCGGACAAATTTACTCTTTCAAAAAGTCAATAAATGAAGATCATATTCTAGCAAATAATTCTTGTTTGTCAATTAAGACAAGTCTAGTTCTTTCCAAATGTAAGGTCTCCGACATATCCATAATCCACATTTTAATTGTGGGGGTTGTTGGACTTTTCCAAAATGTTAATATTAATTTTTTCCCAGTTATTATACTATAATCACGGAAGTTTCTTTGGCTTGTTGTAAGTTTTAGGCTTCTGATATTCCTAATATTATTGGTTTTGAGTCAGGATCCAATTGGGTGTTAACAACTTCAGAAATTATTCTAAAAATATCCATCCAGAAATGTTTGATTTTTACACAGTTTATAAAAGTATGAGTTAAGTTAGCCTCTGAGTATTGACATTTATCACAGATAGGAGAGATATGTGGGAAAATTCTATTTAATTTTGTTTTACAGTAATGCAGTCTATGTAATACTTTAAATTGTATTAAAGAATGTCTGGCATTTAACGAGCATTGATGTATATGTTGTTGACTTTCGTCCCAAGTATCTTTCATTATAGGTTGTCCTAATTCTTCCCATGTTTGTTAATATAATTCCGTCAACGGGACCTCACTATCTGAGAGGTATTATAAATATGAGATATAAATTTATCTGTATTAGGATGTTTACTCAAACATTCATCAAGAGTTTCTGGCTCTCTAGTTCTATAATCTTGTGTATGTGATTTAACATAATCTCTAAGTTGTAGATATCTGAAAAAGTTATTTGAGTGTAGTCCATAATTCTGTTGTAACTCCTGAAATGAAAGAAAAATGCCTTTAATATGAAGATGTCCCACCGTTTTAATTCCATAATTTTTCCATTGTGTAAAACCTTTATCCAACACAGAGGGTTTAAATGTAGGATTGGTTACAATGGGAAGAAAGAGTGATAAATTATCCAAGTTTAAGTATTTTTAAATTGTTTCCAAATTCGTATACCACTATAGATTATAGGGTTTTTTTGTTCAGTTTTGTGGGAGCTAACAGAATCGAGCCAATTTCAAAAGGCAAGCAGTCTTCCTTTTCCATCTTTAACCAGCCTGGTTGCTAGTCCATTTCTTCCAAACAGAAGTTCATATTTTTAATATTAACTGCTCAGAAGTAAAACAAAATTTGGTAAAGCTAATCCTCCATTCGTCTTAGATTTACATAAATGTTTTTAACTTATTCTATGATTCTTATAATCCCAAATAAAACTTGTGACAATGGAATCAACTTTAAAAAAAAACATTTGGGGAGATATATCGGAATTGATTGAAAGAGGTACAATAATTGCGGGAGAAAGATCATTTTTATAGCATTAATTCTACCATACATTGAGATAGGAAGTGTTTTCCAATACTGCATATTCTTATGTAGTTTATTCATTAAGGGGGTAAATTTAATTTAAATAAAGAGGTATATGTCTTAGTCACATAAATTCCTAGATATTTAAATTTTTCGTTGACTATTTTAAAGGGGGATTGTTGCAATGTATGTAAACTGAGTTCCGTTATTGGCATAATTTCACTTTTATTCCATTTAATTCTGTATCCGAAAATAAACCAAATTAAGTTATTAGATTTAACAGGTTTGTGATGCTAGTTTCTGGGTTTATGATGTATATTAATACATCGTCTGCATATAAATAAATTGTAATTAACTGTATCGTTAGTATTATACCGATATATTTCTGGGTGGGCTCTAACACATTCTGCTAATGGTTCAATAGCAATGGCAAATAATAACGGGGATAGTGGGCATCCTTGTCTACAACCTCTAGATAAATTAAATTAGGTGATAACATTTGGTTTGTCAATATTCTAGCTGTTGGGTTAGTATATAAGAGCTAAACCCATGTGCAGTACTTCTCGCCCAGTTGAAAATTTTCCATCACCGAAAATAAATAGGGCCATACCACCTGATCAAATGCTTTTTCAGCATCTAGCGAAATGATTACTAGATCTACGTTAGCTATTCTATTTGAATAAATAATATTAAATAATCATCTCAGATTATAAAATGAGTAATGTTTTGGAATAAAACCTGTTTGATCAGGGTGTATTCGTTTAAAGTTTCTGGCAGTTTCTGTTGAGTAAAAGCGTAATTATACAATGTCTGTAGATGTGGAGAAATCAAATCATAATTTTTTTAATAAAACTCATAGCTTAGGCCATCAGGGCCTGCGGCCTTTCTGTTTTTTAAAGATCTAATAGACCCTTCGATATCTTTTACTGTTATTTCAGCACCTAGTAATTCTCTCTCTTTCAGATCTAAACCTGTAAGATTACATTTCTTTAAAAATGATTCCATTCTTGCAGAGTGTTCTGTCGTTTTGGTTGAGTAAAGTGTTTGATAGTATTGTAGAAATCTGTCATTGATATCCTTGGGCAGTGTTAGTATTTCTCCCATATCTGATCTAATTTTGTAAATTGGTTTTTCCCCATCCAGTTTTCGAAGTTGACGTGCTAATAGTTTTTGTGGTTTGTCACCAAATTCAAAATGTAATTGTTTAAAATGCTGGTAAAGTTTTATGACTTGGTCTGAATTTATCTGGTTTAACATATTTCAGTACTGCAATTTTATTGAGTTTTATCACAGATGACGCAGCCGCATTCTCTATGTCTAATTGCCTTATTTCCATTTCCAGTATCTGTTGTTTAGCCCGATTCTCTTTATTATGAAAGGCTTGGGAGGAGATTAACGCTCCTCGTACAAATGCTTTAAATGTTTCCCAGAGAAGGGAGGCATAAGTTTCAGGGCGGTCAATGGCCTCGAAAAACATATTAATCTGTGTGATAAGATATTCATGACATACTTTTTCATTTAAAATTTGGGAGTTAAGTCTCCATTGTGTCTGTTTCTTGGTCATTCCTTTTTGTTTAATCTTAAATGTTAAGGGTGCATGATCCGAGATTATAATATTATGATATTTCGAGTTGTAGGTAAATGGGATGAGTTTGGAGTCTACTAAAAAATAGTCTATTCTTGAATAGGTTTTAGGTATCGGTGAGTAAAATGAGTATTCTCGTCCGGATGGGTTTTCAATTCTCAAGACATCTTTGATGTTAGTAGTATTAATATATGAATTTAGTAATTCACATGTCTGGGATTTTAATTTTCTTTGGCTTGATGATCTGTCTAAATAAGAATCTAATGTACAATTTAACTCTCCACCAATTATTAAATTAAGTTGTGTAAATTCTGGGATAGTATTGAGTGTTTTCTTGAAAAACAAAGGGCTATCAAAATTTGGCCCATAAACATTAAGAAGAATCACTTTTTAAAAATATAACTCACCTACTAATTTAATATATCTACCGTTGATATCCGCTATAGTTGATGTAGTGCAACCCCTCTAGACTGAGAATGAGGAGTGATACGTTTTAGCAATCCATTATGCTTTTAATCTATGTTGCGTTTCCTCTTTAAGATGAATTTTTTGAAGGAATTTTACATCTGCTTTACGTGATTTTAAATGTGCTAATACTTTACCTCTCTTGATTGGTTCAATAATTCCCTTAAGGTTCCAACTACAAAATGTTATTCCTTCCCCAATTTTCATATTAACGTCTTGCATCTTATGGTTAGGGCAGTCTATAAAAGAGCAGATGGTTCAGCACACTAAACCCAACATTACACCCAGATAGATGAATTTTAGATCTCGTAGGTCTTCCTCCCGAACATATCTCCTTAAGTAAAACTTATAATTCCATTCAAAATTAAAATTATAATTAGGTATAAAATAAAGAAAGTGAAAGAATAAATGATTAGTAAAGTGCAAAGAAAGGGAAAAAACTACATCTACAATCAGTGTAGTTAGTGATAGCCACACTAGCATGTCTAACTATCTAAAGACTTCCGTAGCCTTTGGAAAACAAAATTATTACTAGCTCCATGCTTTAGTTTAGAAAAAAAATTAATAAAAACAATTTATAGGGGAGGGAGAAAAACATTTTTAGGTCCAAAATATTTGTGATCCGGTAATGAAAAATTATTGTTCTCAAGATAAAATATTAATCTCATAATAAAATATTAATCAAAAATTAGTCAAAAGTATTAAAAAAAAACACAAGGAAACTTGCTCTTGATCATTATCAGCTTTCATTAGTCCTTAAGTATAACAATTTAAAGTTCAATTTGTTCTCTGCAAGATGATGACATCGAGTAACATCAGGAAAATATTGTTCAATCATCGGTCGTTTTTCTCAATGTCCTGGGCGAAATCGAGTGCTTCTTTGTGGTCGGTGAAGATATATTCCTTCCTCTTGTAGGTAACTCTCAGTGTTGCAGGATACATCAGTCCATATCTCAGATCTTGTATATTCTTAAGGATTCTTATTGTCTCTGAAATATCACGGGATAATCTCTAAATATACTAATCTTGTCTCCTTTAAATAGGAGATCTCTGCTGAGAACGATTTTCTTCATCATATCATCCAAAACATGATCATATTGCACCTTTACTATCAGTTGTCCTGGGGGGGTGCCCGCCCTTGGGCGACGTCTCTGTGTGCCCGACCCTAGTAGAGGCTTTTGATCAAGACTTAAGACTTTTTTTAATAAGTCTGCAGCAAAATCACAGAGGTCTCGATTCCCCTCTCTGCCTTGCTGGACGCCAACAATTCTTAAATTCTGGCATCTCTGACGTCACTCCAAGTCATTACATTTCTCAGTTATTTTACTCAATAAATCTGATAAACGCTTCTTCTCGGGGAGAAGCTTTTTTGTAGTTTGAGCACTTGTCTCAGCAATTGCCTCTAAATGAGTTATGGCTGCAGTTTGTTGATTTACTGTCTGGATGATGGGATCCAACCTAGAATTAAAGCTGGATTCCATCAAATTCATTTTAACATTTACCTCTTTGATTTGTTGATTAAGATTTTCTTCCATTGTTACTTTGCAGGCCTCCAGTGCTTCATGAAGTTTAGGGTTCTAAACTTAAAGAAAGGTAACTTTGACGGTATGAGATGTGAATTGGCCAAGATAGACTGGCAATTGATTCTTAAAGGGTTGATGGTGGATGTGCAATGGAAGGCATTTAAAGACTGCATGGATGAACTACAACAATTGTTCATCTCAGTTTGGCAAAATAATCAATCAGGGAAGATAGTGCATCCGTGGATAACAAGGGAAATCAGGGATAGTATCAAAACAAAAGATGAAGCATACATATTTGCCAGAAAAAGCAGCCTACCAGAGGACTGGAAGAAATTCAGAGTCCAGCAGAGGAGGACAAAGGACATAATTCGGAAATGGGAAATAGATTATGAAAAAAAACTGGCAGGGAACATGAAAACTGACTGCAAAAGTTTTTATAGATAAGTGAAGAGAAAAAGATTAGTTAACACAAATGTAGGTCCCTTGCAGTCAGAAACAGGTGAATATATTATGGGAGATGGCAGACCAATTGAATAACTACTTTGGTTCTGTCTTCACTAAGGAAGACATAAATAATCTGTCGGAAATAGCAGGGGACCTGGGGTCAAATGAGATGGAGGAACTGAGTAAAATCCAGGTTAGCCGAGAAGTGGTGTTAGGTAAATTGAATGGATTAAAGGCTGATAAATCCCCAGGGCCAGATAGGCTGAATCCCAGAGTATGTAAGGAAGTAGCCCCAGAAATAGTGGATGCATTAGTGATAATTTTTCAAAACGCTTTAGATTCTGGAGTAGTTCCTGATGATTGCAGAGCAGCTAATGTGACCCCACTTTTTAAAAAGGGAGGGAGAGAGAAAACTGGGAATTACAGACCAGTTAGTCAAACATCAGTAGTGTGGAAACTGCTAGAGTCAGTTATTAAAGATGGGATAGCAGCACATTTGGAATGTGGTGAAATCATTGGACAAAGTCAGCATGGATTTACGAAAGGTAAATCATGTCTGACAAATCTTATAGAATTTTTCGAGGATGTAACTAGTAGAGTGGATAAGGGAGAACCAGTGGATGTGTTGTATCTGGACTTTCAGAAGGCTTTCGACAAGGTCCCACATAAGAGATTAGTATACAAATTTAAAGCACATGGTATTGGGGGTTCAGTATTGATGTGGATAGAAAGGCTGGCAGCCTGGCCGGCAGACAGGAAGCAAAGAGTAGGAATAAACCAATGACAGGCAGTGACTAGTGGGGTACCACAAGGCTCAGTGCTGGGACCCCAGCTATTTACAATATATATTAATGATTTGGACGAATGCAACATCTCCAAGTTTGTGGATGACACGAAGCTGGAGGGCAATGTTAGGTGTGAGGAGGATGCCAGGAGGCTGCAAGGTGACTTGGAAAGGCTGGGTGAGTGGGCAAATGCATGGCAGATGTAGTATAATGTGGATAAATGTGAGGTTATCCACTTTTGTGGCAAAAACAGGAAAGTTGACTATTATCTGAATGGTGGCCGATTAAGAAAAGGGGAGATGCAACGAGACCTGGGTGTCATGGTACACCAGTCATTGAAAGTAGGCATGCAGGTGCAGCAGGCAGTGAAGAAAGTGAATGGTATGTTAGCATTCATAGCAAAAGGATTTGAGTATAGGAGCAGGGAGGTTCTACTACAGTTGTACAGGGTCTTGGTGAGACCACATCTGGAGTATTGCATACAGTTTTGGTCTCCAAATCTGAGGAAAGACATTCTTGCCATAGAGGGAGTACAGAGAAAGTTCACCAGACTGATTCCTGGGATATCAGGACTTTCACATGAAGAAAGACTGGATAGACTCGGCTTGTACTAGCTAGAATTTAGAAGATTGAGGGGGGATCTTATAGAAACTTACAAAATTCTTAAGGGGTTGGACAGGCTAGATGCAGGAAGATTGTTCCCGATGTTGGGGAAGTCCAGAACAAGGGGTCACAATTTGAGGATAAGGGGGAAATCTTTTAGGACCGAGATGAGAAAAACATTTTTCACACAGAGAGTGGTGAGTCTCTGGAATTCTCTGCCACAGAAGGTAGTTGAGGCCAGTTCATTGGCTATATTTAAGAGGGAGTTGGATATGGCCTTTGTGGCTAGAAGGATCAGGGGGTATGGAGAGAAGACAGGTATGGGATACTGAGTTGGATGATCAGCCATGATCATATTGAATGGCAGTGCAGGCTCGAAGGGCCGAATGGCTTACTCCTGCACCTATTTTCTATGTTTCTATGAACAGAGACAATGATTTATTCTTTAATTTCTTCTTTAAAGATTTTCAGTTCTTCTTTAAAGTTCAGTTTTTCTTTAAAGCTTTTCAATTGTTCCTTTATACTTGTAATTTCTTGTGAGAGAAAACTATGAAGTTCCTCTATTTCAGTTTTTTTCGACTTTGTCTTCTTTGAGACATCTTCCTGGGACGACGTTAAAACTGAGCCCGAGGCTCCAATCAGGCCTACTTCTTCCACCGTTTGCTTGGTCTTAATGGCTTTTTTTCGTCTTGGTGGGGGGGGGGGGGGGGGGGGGGGGGGATGTTGCATCGACATACCACCAGAGTCGCGCGCCTGATGACATCACTCACTCAACACAAGCTGCCGGTGGGTTATGAGCAGGTCGGTCCCGTTCTTTTCCTCACGTTTTTTCATCAGTTTTAGCATGGAGCTGGCTGGCTCTATTCCTCTATAGCACCACCGGAAGACACAATCGCTTCTCTAAGCCCAAAATGAAAGCAACACAAACCTCTGTTACTTCCGTTTAAAAGTAATTCACATATTTTGTTCACAAACTTCCCATACAATCGTGCAGAGCTAGCGGCCCGAGAAAAAGGCTGCACCAGCCATCACTCATGACAGAGTAAATGGGAGCTGCTTCAGCTGCGTTACCATGTCCTGAATGAATAGGCAAAGTTGGCACTATTAAATTTCATGTTGCCTCATCCTTAATATCATAAGAGGTATCGACTGATAAACCCCTAAGTTTTATCAGCTGCAAATTTTGCATGTCATCTAAAAACTCGATGACACAATGCCCTTTGATCTGAGTAGGGCTGCATTAGCTTCCACCACTGACTTTGTTATCAAAACACCAGATATATCTGTGCCTCTTGTGTATAGATATGGCAAAGTATGCATCTTCAAGATCGATTCTCTGAATCAGCTAAATTGCTGAAAGCCAATCATCCATCTCAAACTGGGTAACCAAACACATGATCAGATTATCCAAATCCCTAACCTAGATTTGGCATGCTCCACGTTTCTGTAATCTTGAGAAATATCAGAAATATACCCCTCTGGTTCTTGGGCAGACTACTCATCCTCTGTGAGAGGTCACTGATTCCACTTGGAACCACCGTTCCTCTATTGACCATACGGACGGAAATCTTTTGGCTTCTCTTGCCGCGGAAGATGCATTATCTAGTTATTCATACATTTCGCTGATAACATATAATCAGAACCTTATGACTAGAGCTGAAACACAGTATCCACTTGATGTGGGAATATGAGTTCCCTGCTAACTCTTGACTATTAGAGTCACCACGATTCCTCAGCATTCTTCATCAGAGTGGAATTTAGCATAATGCCAGCCTGTACCAGGAATTGCTTCGCAGTCCTCTGACTGAAACCACCTGTCTGAGTCGCCAGTGTGCGCAACACAATCACTTTGACCAGCCACTCTATCAGGAATACTGGTATTGAGAGCCTACAGATTATTATATATACATTTTTGATTCACAACATGAACCTGCCGGACAGATAAAAATACTATATGCCAGACCGGCTTCCTGCTGGTAACTACCTTTCCCAGAGTGGGTGGCAATGATGTTTCCAATGAACTGGCAACTCCACTAACTGAGCAGAAATGTAAACATGTGTTGAGGGAGACTCCAACTACTTCACTCTACTGAGCAGCCTGATAACCTCAATCACAGAAGTTGAGGCAGTGCTTCCCTGGTCAATATGACCAATATGGCCAGCCAGTTTCAAGATGGTCTACCCTGAACCAGGGTAACCAAGCTGTTCCTACTTGGAACTTACAGAGGTTACTATGCAAGGCATCCTGCCAATGTCTCTGCATCAACCTGATCTTTTCCAGAGACAGTGAAAAGATACTAGACAGCCCATCCTGCCAGTAAACCCAAACCTGGGCTGACAGACTGCTCCATTTCGGAGTTTTACAGAGGTTAATAAAGAGACCTTACCTGCTAGCGTCTCTGAACCCGGGTCGACCTGCTTGTTGGAGCTTCAGCAAAGCTCCATTTGCAGACCCTGTTTGACCACATCTTCAGCCCCATGCTTGCCATTCCTTCAGCTGGTGTGATGTTGTGATGTGTGACGGCAGAGTGGGAGAAATACTGCAAGCCTGCCTGGTGTTGTGACAGGCATATGGCTGGAACTGCCTGTTAATGCCTCCAATACACGGAGCATAGTTTGTTCATATGATTATAAAGAAGCATATCACCATTAGATCAGAGATTCGACTCTATCGATATCCACATAGTTGGAGTCTCTTTTGAAAGAACAGTCCCCTCTGCTGAGCGGAAATTATCATGACGCAACCCTGAACCAGGTGTTGCTCCCACACAGGTCTGATAGACACAGCTCACAAAAAGGCTTCCTATCAATGGAGTTTCTTAGGGGATGAAATAGAACGCAACCCTGAACCAGGCGTTGCCTCCTCAGGCCCCTTGCTGGGTCCCTTTCGGAGCATCAATCTGTACAGGTATTGCCCGTAAGATGCTCCGAACAGCCACCTGCTCCAGTGGAACCTCATTCTGTGCTGCAATGGCATGTCAAATTTCACTACACCAAATGGTGTATGTGATAATAAACGTCCTTTGTATCCAATTTAATTCAATTTCAATTTGAAAAACGTTATTGGCATGATAAAATACATCGTTAAATTGCCAAAGTATTAAACATGACCTTTATATCCTATCTGCTACAATAGTCACAAACGTGACCGAGCGGCAACCGTTATTAAAAACCTGCCAACTTTATTTATAGCTGCCCTATGAATAGAGCATACACTATACGCTGCTTTACAGCGTAAGCTGAACCGACCTCAGCTGGCAGCATCTATGTTTAAAATTGCTAGGTGCTACTGCAGCTGAGCTCACCTGGCAGTCGCTGTCCTGGCCGCAGCTATTTTTAAAACCTCCGGCTATTTTTAAAACCACCGGCTGATGCGAATCTTTTTCAGCGATCGCTGTCCTGGCCGCGCCAGCAGCCGCCCCGCCACCTCCTTACAGGGCCTCCACAGCAGCCTCAAAATCCGGCTGCTTGCTCCCGTTCAGAGCTCCAACGGCGGCAGCCGCACAGGCTGCGCCCGTCAGCTACTCCGGACCCGCTGTACCGCACGTGACTTCGAAATAAAATGATCAAGTGAAGTCAAATCGAGTTTTCTTAAGATATGCACAAGTATGTTGAGGTGCAGGTATAATGAAGATCTTGCTCACAGCAGCATTACAGGCACATAGACTCAGACAAGTACAGGAAAACATAACATACATAAATTCTACATAGAAATTCTGCAAAACAGCAAAATGAAAACCGACACCAATATAAAATACAATTCAGGAAAACAAGGTGACACAATAAATAATTTGAAGTATTCTGTTTACAAAGTAAAATTAGGGTTGTTTCAGTTGGTTCAAGAACTTGATAGGCACAAAAAGCTGGGGTAACTCAATGAGTCAGGCAGTATCTCTGAAGAAAAGGAATAGGTGATGTTTCAAGTCAAGACCCGTCTTTAGACCTGATAGCTCTCGGAGAGTAGCTGTTCCCGAACCTGGTGGTATGTGACTACAAACTACTGTGGTTCTGCCTAATAGAAACATAGAAATTTAGAAAAAATAGGTGCAGGAGTAGGTCATTCGGCCCTTCGAGCCAGCATTGCCATTCAATATGATCATGGCTGATCATCTAAAATCAGTACCCCATTCCTGTTTTTCTTCATATCCTTTGATTCCTTTAGCCCAAAGAACTAAATCTAACTCTCTCTTGAAAACATCCAGTGTGTATTTAATATTTTATATTATAGGACGCAGAAAAAGCTTTCAATCAAGTGAAATGGGACTACATGGTTAAAGTATTGCAAAAATTTCAAATGGGAGAGAATTTTATTTCATGGGTAAAACTATTATATGACAGGCCCATTGCTAGAATATTAACTAATAACATGTTGTCTCAGAAATGTCAATTATCCAGGGGCAAAAGACAGGGATGCTCCCTATCACCCCTGCTATTTGCTCTCATAATAGAACCGCTAGCTGAAAGCATTAGAACACATCCGAACATCCATGGTTATAATACAAAAGGCTCAAATAACAAAATATCATTATAAGCAGATGATGTACTACTGTACTTCACAAAATCACAAATCAGCATACCAAATATATTAAATCTAATAGAAGAATTTGGATCATTTTTTCAGGATATAGAGTAAATTGGAATAAAAGTGAAATTAGGACGATAAATCTCAAGACTCAACACATCAATGTGATTCACCTGTTGGACAATTCTGCCCAGCGGGTGGACTGGATAGTAATGGAGAGAGAGGACTCCTAATATAGGAGCGATCCTTTTCTCACCAACAAAATTGAATAATACAATATATAGTAAAATTCCAATTAATCATAGTACTATCAGAATTTGGAAACAAATAAAGTTAACCCTTAAATCACTTCTCACCCCTATAATTAATAAACCTTCTATTATTGAAAAATCATTTACATATTGGGAAAGAATAGGAATTAAAACGTTCGGAGACGTATGAAAAAGGAAATTTCTTATCATTCCAACAACTATAACTTAAACACAACCTGAGAAGTAATCAATATTTTAAATATTTTTAAATTCGTGATTACTTGAAAAAATATACACAAGAATATCAAAATTTTTCTCCAGACTTATTAGACGAAGCAATGAATATAAAGGCAGATTCAACTAATTTAATATCATATTTGTATAATATTATCCTAAATATAGAAATACCATCATCTGATAGAATTAGAAGAGATTGGGAATAAGAACTAGCTATAAATCTCGAAAGAGAGTTGGGATAAACACTTGCTATATGTGCATAAATGCTCGATCAATGTAAGACATATTTTAATCCAATTTAAAACTTTACATAGACTATATTATTCAAAAACTAAAATAAGTAAATTTTTTCCAAATGTCTCCCCAATTTGTGATAAATATTTATCCCAAGAAGCAACCATAGCGCATTCCTTTGTTTTTTGCATAAAAACAAAAAAATTCTGGAATGAAATCTTTGGTATCTTCTAGGTTTCGGACATATTTGAGATCCACATTTTTATCGTTGGTGTGGGAGCGTTTTTCCAGAATTTAGGTATGTTTTTTTGCCATTATTAAGCCATAATTAAGGAAGCTCTTTTGGAACTAAGTCAGCTCACAACCTCCAAATACGGCCTGACCAGCACCTTATAAAGCCTCAGCATTATATCCCTGTTTTTTATTCTAGCCCTCTCAAAATAAATGCTAGCTTTGTGGTCACCTTCCTTATTACCGATTGACTTGCAATTTAACTATGGGACTCCTGTACCAGCACTCCCAAGTCCCTTTGCATCTCCAATTCCTGAGTTTGCTCCCCATTTAGAAAATAGTCTACACCTTTATTCCTACTAACAAAATGCATGACTCCACATTTTACCTCACTGTATTATATCTGCCACTTCTCAGCCCACTCTCCTAACCAGTCCAAATCCTACTGCAGAACCAATGCTTTCTCTACACTACCTGCCCCACCACCTATCTTCGTATTATCTGCAAACTTGGCCACAAAGCCTACAATTTGCTTATCCACATCATCGGCATAGACTGTCAAGAGTAGCAGCCTCAGCACCCGCCCCTGCAGAACACCACAAGTCACTTTCAGCCAACCTGAAAAAGCTCCCTTTATTGTCACTCTCTGCCTTCGGCCATCCAGCCAATCTGCTGCCCATGCTAGTATCTTCCCTCTGATACTAGGGCTCTCATCTTCTTTATCAGCCTCACGTGTGCACCTTATCAAAGGTCTTCTGAATATTCACAAAGTAACTGGGAAGGGGGTGGTTTGGGTGGGAAGGGATGAGTGAACCAGGGAGTTGTGGAGGGAACAGTCTCTTTATATATTGGTGAGACCAAAAGCAGATGCATTTCAGAGGAAAGCCGTAGACACTGCCAGGTCTATCACAGGTGACCACTCCACCATCGAAAGGATCTACAAAGATCACTGTCTCAAAAACGACAGCCAATGTTATCAAAGACGTACATCACCCTGGCCTCATATATTTTGCTCCTACCATCAGGAAGAAAATACACACCCTGCAAACGGTGATGACCAGGTTCAAGAGTAGCTTGTTCCTAGCATCTGTCAGGCTCTTGAACACTCCACAACAATACCTCAGCAATTGAACTTCTATGGACTGTGTCTTTGGTTGGACTACAGATTTTGCTTTGGTTTGCACTAGTATTATGATAATTTATTTACTGAATTGTTTTGATTATTAGACTTACCTATGTAAATTAGGTTTACGGGCCTGTTAAGTTGTAGGAAGTAAAGGGCCTGTCCCACGGGCATCATTTGCACGTAATTTACGCTATATCATTTACGCATCACGACGCACGACGCGCGCGTCGTGCCGCGCACATGATGCACGCATGGTGGACATTATGCAAGCATGGTGCGCGTTACGCGCGCATGGTGTGTGGTGACGTAGGCAGTGACGCGCGAGCCCCAGGATTTTGGGACGTACAAAATCTTTGCGCGCCATCTGCGTGATGTGCAAATGACGCCCAAGTGGGACAGACCCTTAAGAATCCAATTGTTTCATTGTCCGTACATATGGAACAATTGGCATAAGCATTCTTCTGACATGAGGTCACAGAAGACAGATGAAGCAAGCAGTTAAAAAGGCAAATAGTGCAAAGGTTTGTTACATCCTGTTTTAATTGGTGAGATTACAGATACACACTTGCCTACAGTTTCTGTCTCTTCACCAAAGAGAGGATATACGTTCTAAAGAGGGAGTGCAATTAAAGTTCACCAGACTGATTTCTGCGATAGCAGACTATTGCATGAGGTTCGCTCGACTGGATTTATACTCATTGGAGATTAAAAGAATGGAAGAATACTGAAATCAACAAAATCTGACCGGGCTACATAGTGCGGATGCATGGAGAATGTTTCCATGAATTTGGAAGTTTAAAATAAGGGATCCAGAGATCATAGGGAAGAATAGGCAAGAAATTTAAAACTGAGACTAAGAGAATTTCCTTCACTCAAATGGAGGTGATTCTGTGGAAATTGGTACGAGAGAGATCTCTAGAGACCGTTACTGAATGTATTTAGGAAGGAAATAGATACATGTTCAATTAACCTTAAAGCTACATCTTCTAGTCTTTGAAATTACCACCATAGGAAAAAGGTTTTGACGGGACCGAAGAAAAGGGACACGTCAATCCCCTTTCATGATCTCTTCTTTCACAGGGGACAAACTATAAACTGATATCTACTACAAACCTTCTGACTTTCACACTTCCACCCATTCTGTCTCCTACTAATACACTATCCCCCTACTCTCAATTTCTCTGTCTCCGCAATATCTGCTCCCAAGATGAGACTTTCATTCTAGGACATCCAAGTTATCCTCGTTCTTTAGTAAATCCGGCATCTTCTCTCTGTCATAGATGAATCCCTCACCCTCGTCTCCTCTATGTCTTGTAGTTCTGCTCTCACTCCCCCTCTCCCCAGACAGAACAAGGATAGAGCTCCCCTGGTCCTCACCTTTTACCCCGCCAGCCTCCATATCCTCCATATGCAGGACTTACTCCAGCATATTGTGTCTTTGTTGTAAACCAGCATTTGTAATTTATTTTTCTATGTTCCGACTGTTTACTCTGTCAATGCCTCTCATAATTTTAAAAACGTCTATTGGGTCTCGCCTAAGCTCCGATACGCCTTAGAAAACAATACAAGTTTGTCCACATTTTCCTTTTTGCTAATTATATATTTTGTGCATCAATTCATTCATTATCTATCCATGTATGCAACCCAGTTTGTCCAATTGGAACTTTGTCATCAAGTAATGAAGAAGTCATCTGAGTTCATCAGCACCTTTGGGAAGTTCCTATTCTACTGAAATTACTGTCACGGAATCAGCTAACATTATTCACAGTATGTTCTTGGATGAGAACATCTTCTTCATGAGCAGAAAGAATCTTTCTTTGCAGCTTCTTTAGCTTGCAGCCTGTGTTTCTATTATACGTTGTGTGGAATCAATGTCCCATGGTATGCTTATAGCATGCTAAGTAAATCTTGGCCAATTGGTAAATTACAATCTTCACGAGGCTACAGATGACAGAAGTCCACCCCTGAATTATCGACCACAGGACACAGGTCACTTTTAAATAGTTTTTTTCCCTCTCTTGCTGACTCAAAATTGCTGTTATTTCTCAGTTATCACAAGCATGGTCGGTGACACAGTGATAGAGTTGCTGCCTTACAGTGCCAGAGACCCAGGTTTGATTCTGACTATGGTTGTTTGGCTGTTCGGAATTTGTACGATCTCCCTGTGACTGCATGTGTTTTCCCCGGGATCTCAGGTTTTCCCCCACACTCCAAAGACGTACAGATTTGTAGGTTAATTGGCTTGGTGAAATTGTAAATTGTTCCTCATGTGCAGGATAGTGTTAGTGTGCCGGCATCGCTGGCCAGCGCAGTCTTGGTGAGCCGAAGGACCTGTTAACGCACTGTATCTCTAAAGATAAAAATCTAAAACCTGAAATAGTACAAAGAGAGATAGACATGACATTTCGAGGATATTTTTCATCTGTCATCCCACATTTTCATCGCTTCTTTCATCGCGGTGGAATTCCAATGATTCATATGCCACACCCCACCTCATACAGTATTTTGTTCCTTGCTACAAAACAAGTTAAGTCTTCTATGTTTTGTGGAAACTATGAAAGGTAATTTCATCACCTCAGCCATCAATGTCCACCCTACCCTAAATTCATCTAATCTGTCTCTGGCAGAAGGCAAAGAGTGGCAATGAAGGGGTCTTACACTGGTTGGCTGCCAGTGACAAACGGAGTTCCGCAAGGGTCGGTGCTGGGGCCATAACTCTTCACATTGTATATGAAAGGATTTGACAAAGGGAATTAAAGGCTTTGTGGCCAAGCTTGCGGATGATACGTAAATAGGTGGAGGGTAGTATAAAGAAAGCAGGGACACTGCAGAAGGACTTGGACAGGTTGGGAGAGTGGGCAGGGAAGTGGCAGATGGTATACAATGTAGCAAAGTGTGGAGCCATGCATTTTAGAAGTAGGAATAAAACCTAGACTATTGTCTAAAACCCAGAAATCAGAGGTGAAAAGGGAGTTGGGATTGCTAGTGCAGAATTTCCCAAAACGTTAATCTGTAAGTCAAATCTGTAATAAAGAAAACCAGCTCAATGCTAGTATTTATTTCAAGAGGGCTTGTATAAAAAACAGGGATATAATGCATGGTGAGGCAGTATTTGCAATATTATGAGCAATTTTGGGCACCATATCTGAGGAAGGATGTGTTGACTCTGAGGAGGGTCCAGAGGAGGTTTACCAAAATGATCCCAGGAATTAGTAGGTTAACATACGATGAGAATTTGTCGGCACTAGGCCTTTACTCACTGGAGTTTAGAAGAATGGGGGGGGGGGGCCTCATTGAAACGTGCAGAATATTGAAAGGCTTGGATAGAGTGGATATGGAAAGGATGTCTCCACTAGTGGGAGAGTCCAGAACTAGAGGTCATATTATCAGAATACAAGGATGTTCTTTTTGGATGGAGATAAGGAGGAATTTCTTCAGTCAGAGGGTGGTGAATCTGTGGAATTCTTTGCCACAGAAGGCTACGGCCAAGTCAGTAGATATTTTTTAAGACATAGTTACTTGATTAGTATAGGTGTCAGAAGTTATGAGGAGAAGACCAGAGAATGATGTTTAGGAGGAAAAGATAGATCAGCCATGATTGAATGGTGGAGTAGACTTGATTGTCAAACATGCCTCATTTACATTAGTCCCACCTGCCTGTGTTAGTATAAATTCAGAATTTTCCAATTTCAGGTATTTCGTACACACAAGGTCTTCTCCTACACACAACCACGTCTACCCAGTTTTCTTTCACCTTTGTTTACCTTTCCCATTTCCGCACCTCTCCCTCTTTCCCACGTAGTTCTAAGTGCATATATTCTTCTCCTCTTCTGCTTCTTACCAACTTCTGTCCCTACCCTCCTTCGCACTGCAACATACTAGGAGATTTTCCTCTTTCCTTTCAGTCATGATGTAGGGTCTCAACCCAAAATGTAGGCTCATGACTTTCATCTCTGCAGATGTCGCCTTTTACCCCGCCAGCCTCCATATCCTCCATATGCAGGACTTACTCCAGCATATTGTGTCTTTGTTGTAAACCAGCATTTGTAATTTATTTTTCTATGTTCCGACTGTTTACTCTGTCAATGCCTCTCATAATTTTAAAAACGTCTATTGGGTCTCGCCTAAGCTCCGATACACCTGAAAAAACAATACAAGTTTGTCCACATTTTCCTTTTTGCTAATTATATATTTTGTGCATCAATTCATTCATTATCTATCCATGTATGCAACCCAGTTTGTCCAATTGGAACTTTGTCATCAAGTAATGAAGAAGTCATCCGAGTTCATCAGCACCTTTGGGAAGTTCCTATTCTACTGAAATTACTGTCATGGAATCAGCTAACATTATTCACAGTATGTTCTTGGATGTGAACATCCTCTTCATGAGCAGAAAGAATCTTTCTTTGCAGCTTCTTTAGCTTGCAGCCTGTGTTTCTATTATACGTTGTGTGGAATCAATGTCCCATGGTATGCTTATAGCATGCTAAGTAAATCTTGGCCAATTGGTAAATTACAATCTTCACGAGGCTACAGATGACAGAAGTCCACCCCTGAATTATCGACCACAGGACACAGGTCACTTTTAAATAGTTTTTTTCCCTCTCTTGCTGACTCAAAATTGCTGTTATTTCTCAGTTATCACAAGCATGGTCGGTGACACAGTGATAGAGTTGCTGCCTTACAGTGCCAGAGACCCAGGTTTGATTCTGACTATGGTTGTTTGGCTGTTCGGAATTTGTACGATCTCCCTGTGACTGCATGTGTTTTCCCCGGGATCTCAGGTTTTCCCCCACACTCCAAAGACGTACAGATTTGTAGGTTAATTGGCTTGGTGAAATTGTAAATTGTTCCTCATGTGCAGGATAGTGTTAGTGTGCCGGCATCGCTGGCCAGCGCAGTCTTGGTGAGCCGAAGGACCTGTTAACGCACTGTATCTCTAAAGATAAAAATCTAAAACCTGAAATAGTACAAAGAGAGATAGACATGACATTTCGAGGATATTTTTCATCTGTCATCCCACATTTTCATCGCTTCTTTCATCGCGGTGGAATTCCAATGATTCATATGCCACACCCCACCTCATACAGTATTTTGTTCCTTGCTACAAAACAAGTTAAGTCTTCTATGTTTTGTGGAAAGTATGAAAGGTAATTTCATCACCTCATCCATCAATGTCCACCCTACCCTAAATTCATCTAATCTGTCTCTGGCAGAAGGCAAAGAGTGGCAATGAAGGGGTCTTACACTGGTTGGCTGCCAGTGACAAACGGAGTTCCGCAAGGGTCGGTGCTGGGGCCATAACTCTTCACATTGTATATGAAAGGATTTGACAAAGGGAATTAAAGGCTTTGTGGCCAAGCTTGCGGATGATACGTAAATAGGTGGAGGGTAGTATAAAGAAAGCAGGGACACTGCAGAAGGACTTGGACAGGTTGGGAGAGTGGGCAGGGAAGTGGCAGATGGTATACAATGTAGCAAAGTGTGGAGCCATGCATTTTAGAAGTAGGAATAAAACCTAGACTATTGTCTAAAACCCAGAAATCAGAGGTGAAAAGGGAGTTGGGATTGCTAGTGCAGAATTTCCCAAAACGTTAATCTGTAAGTCAAATCTGTAATAAAGAAAACCAGCTCAATGCTAGTATTTATTTCAAGAGGGCTTGTATAAAAAACAGGGATATAATGCATGGTGAGGCAGTATTTGCAATATTATGAGCAATTTTGGGCACCATATCTGAGGAAGGATGTGTTGACTCTGAGGAGGGTCCAGAGGAGGTTTACCAAAATGATCCCAGGAATTAGTAGGTTAACATACGATGAGAATTTGTCGGCACTAGGCCTTTACTCACTGGAGTTTAGAAGAATGAGGGGGGGGGGGGGGGCCTCATTGAAACGTGCAGAATATTGAAAGGCTTGGATAGAGTGGATATGGAAAGGATGTCTCCACTAGTGGGAGAGTCCAGAACTAGAGGTCATATTATCAGAATTCAAGGATGTTCTTTTTGGATGGAGATAAGGAGGAATTTCTCCAGTCAGAGGGTGGTGAATCTGTGGAATTCTTTGCCACAGAAGGCTACGGCCAAGTCAGTAGATATTTTTTAAGACATAGTTACTTGATTAGTATAGGTGTCAGAAGTTATGGGGAGAAGGCCAGAGAATGAGGTTTAGGAGGGAAAGATAGATCAGCCATGATTGAATGGTGGAGTAGACTTGATTGTCAAACATGCCTCATTTACATTAGTCCCACCTGCCTGTGTTAGTATAAATGCAGAATTTTCCAATTTCAGGTATTTCGTTCACACAAGGTCTTCTCCTACACACAACCACGTCTACCCAGTTTTCTTTCACCTTTGTTTACCTTTCCCATTTCCGCACCTCTCCCTCTTTCCCACGTAGTTCTAAGTGCATATATTCTTCTCCTCTTCTGCTTCTTACCAACTTCTGTCCCTACCCTCCTTCGCACTGCAACATACTAGAAGATTTTTCTCTTTCCTTTCAGTCATGATGTAGGGTCTCAACCCAAAATGTAGGCTCATGACTTTCATCTCTGCAGATGTCGCCTCACCTCCTGAGTTCTCCAACTTCAGTTTTTATTCATAGCTTCAATGGATCAATGGTTCAATTATACTTTATTGTCACATGTACAGTACCTAGTACAGTGAAATTCTATTGTTGATATACTTGGACCCAATCATGTTTAAGTACAATAGGTTAGAAATATTAGATTATACTGAGACACCATCAAAGAGTAACCATGTTTCTGATACCATTTTGTATGGTTCAAGTTCAAGACTTATTAAAGATGTTGGTTCTTAACTTGGCCACAAAGGCTCATTGTCCTGGCAGCAGAACTGGATTGGAGTTGCAGGGTTGGTCTGGCCAGGGTATTCTGGTGGTGTTCTCCATCGATGCTCCGTGCCACTGCAGGCCACATCCGATCCACACGCTCATCCTCTTGAAACATGAAACTCCACACAAACAGCATTAGAGGTCAGAATCAAACCGGTGTCTCTAGCACTGTGAGGCAGCAGCTCTACCAGCTGTGCCATGTTACTGCTCCTGTTTCCTTGGTGTTAGGTTTACAGAATTTAAGAACTGGTGACTGTCTGTGCAGGCACAATACAAACAATCAGCTATAAAAATAAGCATGTCAGATTATCAGCAGACTGAATTGCAGTTATATTGTACACCCCGTTTGCCTTATTAAATGAATTGGCAATTACACAGCTCCTTGATACAGAGTGAATGCTGTAATTTTCTCTCCTTCCCAAGCCAAAGCTTTCTACTCTTAGTAGGGGGAGTACCTGCATGGAGCTGGTGAGGCTGCAATAGGTTATCAACCAGACAGCATGAAAGATATCAAGTGTCAAGAATGTTTAATTGTCACATGCCCAGACAATGGAGCAATGAAGTTTTACAGCGCCAGAGACCCAGGTTCGATCCTGACTATGGGTGCTCTTTGTATGGAATTTGTACATTCTCCTCATGACCTCATGCGTTTTCTCCGGGTGTTCCAGTTTCCTCCTGCTTTCCAAAGACAGGGATTTGTGGGTTGTCGGTAAAAATAGTAAATTGACCCTGGTGTGTAGGATCGTGCTAGTGTACGGGAATAGCTGGTCAGCATGAACTGCGTGGACAGACGAGCCTGTTGAATCGCTAAACTAAACTATAAAGGGCCTGTCCCACTTTCACAACCTAATTCACAACCTTTGCTGAGTTTGCCCTTGACTCATACTCACAGCATGGTTGTCATGAGGTCATAGGTAGGTCATGATGCTAATCGTAGGTACTCGTGGCATCAAGTAGATTGGGGCGTTTTTCTCAGTACAGACAGCAACCATAGTCAGGATCGAACCCGGGCCTTGGGCAGTGCTATAAGGCAACAACTCTACCGCCACGCCACTGTGCCACCCTATAAAAGTGGTTATTTACTGCCTCGCATACATTCTCTGACTCCAAGCATAAATTCCCTCCTTTATCCTTGAGCACTCCTGCCATTTTCCTGTTTACCTTCTTGTATTTATTGTATGTATAAAAAGCCTCAAGATATTCTTTAATCCAACCTATCTATAACATTTCATGGGCCCTTTTAGCCCTTCTGATTGCCTGAGTTCTTTCCTTCTTGCAGTTTATTTCTCAATGGCCCTATTTGATTTTGTTTTGTTTTGTTTTGCCTCGCCTCGCCTCGCCTCGCCTCGCCTCGCCTCGCCTCGCCTTGCCTCACCTCGTCTCACCTGCAACATGCTGGTTCTGAACTCTAACCAGCTGCCCTTTAAATGATCTCACATAATAGATGTGAATTTACCCAATAACAGCTGCTGCCAATTTACTCTCACTAGTTCCTGCCTAATAATGCTGGATTCAGCCTTAACTCAATTTAGTAACTACCCCAAAGGTTCAGAATTAGATCTATTCATTATGTCTTAAAACTTATGTGGTTGGGATCACTGTTGCAAAAATACTGTTTCACTGAAACACCAGTCACCTGACCGGCTGGTCCCACCTTGAGTTGGACTATTCATGTAGATTTTCATGAAACCTCTTGATTCCACCTCTTGCAGTCTGAAGAAGGGTCTTGAGCCGAAAGGTCACCCTATACTTCTATCCAGAGATGCTGCCTGTCCCGCTAAGTTACTCCAGCATTTTGTGTCTACCTTCGGTGTAAACCAACATTTGCAGTACCTTCCTACACATAACAAGTTCTCCCCATTTAAGCCAATTTTACTGCGTAAAGGGCCTGTCCCACTTGCATGCGACTGCGTGCGTTTGGCACGACCGGCCGGAAGCGGAGGTCGCGCAAAGGTCGAGCGAAGGTCGCGCGTGATGTCATTCACGCATATAAAGGGGGAGTTGCTGGCTGTTATTCCATGATCATCATGGAAGAGATGTAGATTGCATTGCTACAACAGCAACAGAGACTTCTGTTAGCTGCAGCCTTCATGCTTACAAATCAGCTAGGCAGGAGTACAAAAAGGACGGCTATCAAGAAACCCAAGAAGAGGTCTGTGTGGACGAGGTCTTTGTTCCGGATGAGACCTACTTTGGGTCAGTGTGAGATCATGATGACGGATCTGCAGTGGGAAGATGAGGCTGCTTTTAGAAACTTCACCGGGATTCCCCCTGACCCGTTTCAGGAGCTAAGGACATGAGTCGGTCCTCTTCTGCAGAAAACGGACACCTTCATGAGGAAGGCACTGCGCCTGGCCATCAACCTCTGCTACCTTGCATCAGGGGATTCCTACAAGAGCCTCTCCTACAACTTCTGTGTGGCTCACAACACCATCAGCAAGGTTGTCCGAGAGACTTGTGACGCCATCAACAATGCATATGAAGAAATGATCGACTGCCCTAGTACACCTGACGAGTGGAGGAGAGTGGCGCACGGCTTTCAAACCAGATGGAACTTCTTGCACACATGAGGGGCAGTTGACGGGATGAATGTGGCCATCCGGTGTCCACCCAGGGGAGATTCTGTGTACTTTAACTACAAGAAGTTCCATTCCATCGTGCTGTTAGCTGCGGTCGATATAAACTACAACTTCCTGTTTGTGGATGTGGGCACACCTGGCAGTGCCGCAGATGGAGGGATCTGGAGAGAGACCTCCCTTGGGCAAGCACTGGAAGTAGGTATGTTACAGAACTCACCTTCAGCGGTGCTGCAGCTCTGTCACTGGCTGTGTGCGCGTCTTTGGCGCCTTTGGCGCCTTTGAGGGGGGGGCGGGGTTAAAACACGGTTTTCCCTTGCCATCCGGAATTATATTTTCTTGGAGTGCAAGCTTTTGCTAAAGATTCGTTCCGACTGCCGGTAAGTGAATTTTTTTTTTTAATTGCCCGACTATTTCAGCGCTGCAGTAAAATAAAAATTAGCTCCTAATGCCGTGAACGCCAACAACGGGGATAGATTTTACGTAGGGGACAGGTAAATGAAAGCTGTTTATTTTTTCGAATTAATTTGCTTGTTTAGATTACCTTAATTAACATTTCTTGTTGCGAAACGGTGATTTATTCCCCATATGAACCGGCAGTATTTTTCCTGCTGGTATTGGGTTTAAATTCACCGCAACTGCAACCCAAACGTTCCAATCCATCGCGTTCCTGAAAATCTCACTCGCAAGCTGATTTAAATGGCTATTAATTTTCGGGCATTAAATACTAAATTCCTTCAATTTGGCCTATAAATAAATTATAATTTGATTTAAAAATCATGTTATATTGTGAATTCTTGAGTGAATGTTATTTGGACACTAAGGCTTTAAAAAAATTGTTAATGTTTTTCTTAAGAAATGGATATATGTTTAGATCTAGTAATTGAATTTTGTAATTAGCTACAATTGGGTAACTAACTAATTATATGCTTTAATTTCAGGTCATCCAAGTAAGATTGTTTCATATTTGTTTCAGAATGCTTCAATCTATAATAACTGAAAATTTCTTTCAGTTCCCTTAATTTTTAAGAAAGTTATGGGCTTTTGAATGTCCTCGATCACAACTTTTGTGTTAAGTCAATGGAAAAGCAATAGGGAACAAGAAGCTAATTTCCGAGTATGAAAATGGCCATAACGTTTTTAATACTGAAGATGTGAAAGTGACTTAGGTGTCAAATTAAACTTATTTTTATGCTTTATCTGATGGGATAAATTGTAGACGATTTAAAATATCTCAAAATGTTGTAACATTGCTGCTGGAAGAAGGGAGAGCAGGCCTTCCTGATCCAGTACCTCTGCCGGGAGAAGACAATCCTGACATCCCCTATGCCCTGGTTGGTGATGATTGGTGAAAGCTGTAGGCCCCGATGGCATCTCGGGGCGAGTACTTAAGTCCTGTGCTACGCAGCTAGCTCCGGTGCTCACTACAATATTCAACCTCTCCCTGGCCAAGTCCGTGGTCCCTGCCTGCTTCAATAGGTCCATCATTGTACCTATACCAAAAAATGCCTCCCCAGCTTGTCTGAATGACTTCCCTCCGGTGGCCCTCACCTCGGAAGTCATGAAATGCTTTGAGAGGCTGGTCAAGAAACACATCTGCACCTTCCTCCCTCGCAACATGGACCCGCTAGAATTTGCATACCGTCCAAACAGATCCACGGACGATGCAGTCTTCCATGTTCTGCGCACTGCTCTCTCTCACCTTGACAGCCAGAAGGAGGGCTATGTGAGGATGTTGTTCATAGACTTCAGTTCAACCTTCAACATGATAGTCCCCACCACACTTGCTGAGAAGCTGCTGGAATTGGGGCTCAATACCCCCCTGTGTGCCTGGGTCCTGGACTTTCTCACCACCAGGCCCCAGGTGGTCAAGATGGGAGGAAATACATCAAATTCCCTCACCCTGAGCACAGGATCTCCCCGAGGGTTGCATCCTCAGCCCCCAACTGTACTCCCTGTACACACATGACTGTGTGGCTAGGTTCAGCTCCAACTCTATAATCAAGTTTGCTGATGACACTGTGGTGGTGGGCCTGATTTCCGATAACGATAAGGCTTATCGGGAGGAGGTGGCTAACACACTGGTGTCAGGACAACAGCCTCCTCTTGAATGTCAAAAAAGAAGAAGGAGCTGATCGTGGACTTTAGGAGGGCGCAACATCCCAGGATGTACACACCACTGAGGATAAATGGGGATACTGTGGGTGGGGCGAGCTGCTTTAAATACCTGGGAGTCCACATCTCAGAGGATCTGACATGGACATCCCACGCTGCCCCACTGGTGACTAAGGCAAGGCAGCGCCTTTACCACCTCAGGCAATTGAGGAAATTCAGAGTGTCTCTGAGGATCCTCCGGTGCTTCTACTCAGCGGCTGTGGAAAGCATCTTGTCGAGAAACATCACAAATTTGGTTTGGGAACTTCTCTGCCCAAGACAAGAAGGCTCTGCAGAGAGTAGTGCATTCAGCCGAACGCACTATGGGAACTACACTCGCCCCCCCTGCAGGAACTATACATTAGAAGGTGCAACTCCAGAGCCAACAGGATCATGGGAGACCCCTTCCACCCCAGCAACAGACTGTTCCAGCTGCTACGGTCAAGCAAACGCCATGCTGTGAAAACAGAGAGGATGAGAAGGAGTTTCTTCCCAGAGGCCATTATGACTCCTATCTCACCAGGTACTAACTTACTGTACTAATTTACTGTTGTGTGATGTCTTTTTAAAATAGCTGTTTCTTTTTTTTTCCCCTCCCACAAATATGTAATATGTGAATATGTGATTCTGTTCCATTCTGTTTTGTAGTTTTTTTACACAATCCGCAAGCATTGCCACTTTTCATTTCACTGCACATCTCGTATGTGTATGTGACAAATAAACTTGACTTGAGTTGACTTGATGCTTTCACACTCAAGCCATGGATGATGAAGCCATACCCTCACAGGCGGATGTCAAGGAAGCGAAGGATCTTTAGTTACAGGCTGTCCAGGGCTAGGAGGGTTGTGGAAAATGCTTTTGGTATCCTTGCTAGCAGATTCAGATTCCTGCTGACTACAATGGAGCAGGAGCCCGAGAATGTGCAGACCATTGTCTACGCGGCATGTGTCCTCCACAACCTGATCCGCACCAGAGGTGCAGCAGCAGCCATGGTGGAGGGTGACACGTTGGACAAACAGACAGGAGACGTCACACCAGGTTCATGGAAAGCTGCAAGACAGGCTGCACTGATGGGGGCACTATGCACATTGCAAGGAAACACCAGCAACAAAAGAGCCAAGGAGCAAAGGGACCATCTCTGTGCTTGCTACAACTCCGAGCGAGGCAGTGTACCCTGGCAGAACGACATGTGCTGAAGATCAGCCGCAAAAATCTCACACCACCAAAAAAGGACCACCACTGCAGGAACTGATCTAATAAAAGGAGGATCTATGTATGTTAATGGAAGATTTTTGTATGTGAAATTAGTAATACTGTGATAATAATAATACCTCACATATCAGACTTTCTTTGAAATGCGATAATTTTAAAAGTGGTTAAATGCTTTGTCTGCTTTATATGACGTTTCATGACACATTTTGCAATTCAATGCAGTTCAATGTCTATGTGGTTTATTTAATAATAATACCTCACATATCAGACTTTCTTTGAAATGCGATAATTTTAAAAGTGGTTAAATGCTTTGCCTGCTTTATATGACGTTTCATGACAAATTTTGCAATTCAATGCAGTTCAATGTCTGTGTGTTTTATTTATCTAATAAATCGAGGCTTTTATATGTGAGATGCATTCCATGGTTAGACGTGGTTTACATATGTGAGATCAATGCCATGATTAACAAACTGCTGTTTCCACTACACAAAAAGGTTACACTGAAGTTTAATAATCAAGTTGTAGGTGAAGTTATTTGCGATAAATACAAAGACCCATGACTTCATAAGAATTAAATTGTTTATTTAGTGCAAGCAAACAAATAACGTATTGAAAAACAAGAACCACATTTTTAATGTGCAACACAAGTCAACAGAATATTGTTTAATTAGTGCAAGCAAACAAATGACGTATTGAAAAACAACAAGAAATAAAACTTTAATGTGCAACACAAGTGAACAGAATAGTGAATGTTGGTTGGAGAACATCATTATTTACGGCCAATTCGCACTGTGCCATCCTCAATCAAATAGTCGGAGAGATTCAGGCTCAAGTTGGCACGTGTTGTGACTCTCCAATCATGCCGGGAATTCAGTTGCTTCGAGCGTATCCATGCCGGATGCCGCATGATGTGGCGTTGAGCTGGCTGCCCTGACGTTGGGCGGGCCTGCTATCCATGGGTGTGCCATTGGCCGGGATCCCATCATTGCCTGTGGGTAAAACACATAAACATATCAAGATGTATGGGAGCCAAACAAATCATATGAAACAAAACACAGCCTTTCACAAGCTGTGTGTCACAGACAATCTTAAGTCAGACTAAAGACTCGGAAAGGTTTCACAGTGTACCTGGTGAGCATGTTGTGGTGCCATCATCCCCATATGTTAGTGTGGCATGAATGGCATGTGCCTCACCGGACTCTGCAACACCAAGGAATTCGTAGTGAGTAATTTATAAAAAGCATTAAAGTCAAACGTTTTATAAATCCAATAAACTTTGATTAAAAGATTTTACTGGCTGAAGAAATCTGTGCGCCCTTGCCAAGACAAAGGCCTCTCGATGAGTAGCTGAGACATTGCGATTCAGGGATCTGTAACATCTCCTCCCTCAAGAACTTTGTGTAGGCATAAACGTTTCTTTTGTGCACCGTCCTTGGTGTGACAAGACATTCATTCTGTCGGCAGTAGTCTTAGCCTGTTGCATGGTCTGCAACAAAGAGATTGCAATCCTGGTAAGTATTTTTTGGGAGGCAATGGAGAAACATGGACGTAGGGCTGAGTAAATGAGAAATTTGCTGATAGTTCACCCAAAAGCACTTACATCCGCAAAGTTATTCAACAGGCGTGTCACATTCTGCCGCAGTTGTGCAGGTCGGCTTCTGCTTGGCATGCACCTGTTTGTCCGCAGTGCCGGACCCGAAGGGTCCCTCTGGGGGATCCGTCTCACCCTCACTCGAGGTAGCGCACGAGGATTTCCGCATGGTAAACTGGAAGAAAGTAAATGTGTATCAGAAATATTCAAGGCCATCAGGACGTAGGAAGCAAGGTGACCACCAAGTTATCATTGTCAAATATCATTTTAACTATCTCACTTTACAACAAATTATAATTGTTACATATTTTTCTTAACTATTCAACTTCTTGCCGCTATCCTTCCTCTCCGAACTATGTGGTTCCGCATGAACCCCCTTTTCTCCACTATCCATTGCTCTCTGTCAGTCAGTGGCTTAGACTGTGAGACAGCCTCCCGAACTGTGTCCTCTGGCTCTTGAGCCATTGACACAGTTGGTCATCTGGGAAAACATAGAATAAATGAAGATCAGTGTTGAACAAATTGTAATCTTAATTGGAACTGCAATTACAACCACAGAAATGTAGACAAACTACAAAGTACTTACTTACATGAGCCGCCAGAGAACTCCTTCGCCTTGCCTTCAAGCAGCGCGTTGCGAAGAACCGTGCTCCTGAAATTACGATCTGCCTAATCGTAGAGTTCTCGGTGGGCCTGATACCATTCTACCAGGTCTCCCTTTCGTTCCCTGGTAATTAATGCCTTGTGACCATCCTCTTCTCCTTCTTCTTTGCTGGCCCAGCTGAGGCATCAATCTCCTGAGCCAAATCCGAGTCCCATTCTGCAGCAGCAGCTGGGGCAGGAGCTGAAGCAGGACATGGGGCAGGAGATGGGCAGGAGTTGGGGCAGGAATTGGGGTAGGATCTGGGGTGGGAACTGAGGTAGGAACTGGGGAAGGAACTGGTGAAGGAGCTGAGGCAGAAAATAGGGCTGGAGATGGGGCAGGAACTGAAGCAGGAGCAGGTTCAGGAACAGCAGCATGCCCAGAAGCAGTGGCTGGACCCTCCATGATGACGGCATCGCGAGGTGACGTCATCATGCAACGCCATGCGCTAGGCGTACAACGTACAAGGCGCTTGGGTGCGACCGCAATGCGCCTGCATGTGCAAAAATTTTGTTCACTACAACAATTTTGGAGGGCCTTAAAGGGCCTGTTCCACTTACTTGTCCTTGGCACGCAAGTTACGTGACCGCATCGTCGCGTTGAGGCGCATGGGCATCGTGTGTCCACTCGGGGCCTGACCTAATGAGAAGCGGGGAGGAGTATAGAGTTGTGCGCAGTATCGCGTGGCGCTCCGTAATTTTGTAGTGAACGAAATCTTCGCACGCCAACAGCCTGTCACGTAACTGACGGCCAAAGTGGGACAGGCCCAAGACCCTGGCTCGACGCAACGTCTCACCTCCAACAGCAGCAGAAGCAGGCAAACAATCGCCGAACTCGGCCTGGGGCTCACGGCCGTTGCGGATCCGGATTCGCCCCCACTTCTACTCCCAGAGCAGGGTCAAGAAAATTGAAGATAGACACAAGATGCTGGAGTAACTCAGTGGGACGAGCAGCATCTCTGGAGAGAAGCAATGGGTGACGATTCGGGTCAAGACCCTTCTTTCAGACTGAAGAATGGTCTCGACTCCAAACATCATCCATTCCTTCTCTACAGAGAGGCTGCTGGTCCCGCTGTGTTACTCCTGCATTTTGTATCCATCTTCAAATGACGTCACGCACTCCAGACGACTGTGCGGGCGCATGAAATCTCACGTGACCTTCGCGGGACAGTCACGTCTCAATGCGACCACGATGTCGCATAATTAGTGTGCCAAGGACACGTAAGTGGGACAGGGGCTTAAGTCCTAGTCAATATTTGGGAAGCTAAAGACACCCATTATGACAACCTTGATGCTTTTGCATCTTTCCATAATCTGCCTACATATCTGTTTCTCTTTCACTAGCTGTCTATTGAGATGCTTACAGTATAATCCCATTGGAATGATTGCACATTTCTTATTTTTGAGCTCTACTCATATTATGTCAATGGACAAACCTTCCAGTGTATCCTCTCTGAGTGCCGCCATGTCATTCTCCCTGATTAGTAGAGCAACTCCTCCACCTCTTTTAACTCTCTCTCTCTCTATCATGGGTGGCGCAGTGGTAGAGTTGCTGCCTTACAATGCCAGAGACTCAGGTTCGATCCTGACTCTGGGGGCTGTTTGTGCGGATTTTATATGTTCTCCCTGTAACCACATGGATTTTCTCTGGATGCTCTGATTTGCTCCCGCAGTCCGAAGATGTACAGGTTGGTAGGTTTATTGGCTTCGGTGAAAATGGTAAGTTATCCCTAGTGTGTAGGATAGTGCTAGTGCATGGAGTGGTAGTTTTTTCAGCACGGACTCGGTGGGCCGATGGGCCTGTTTCCGCACTGTATCTCTAAAGTCTATAGTAAAAGTCTGAAATATCAAAACCCCTGAACATTGAGCTGATAGTCCTGTCCCTCTCGCAACCAAGTCTCCAAAATAGTCACAATGCCATAGTTACAAGCAATGATCCAGGGTCTATCTTCATCAACTTTACCCATAATACTACCAGTGTTGAACTAAACACACTTCAGCCTTTCAGTTTCATTGTGTTCCCCAACCTATCATTGCTTGCCTTCCATTGAATCTTATTGATCCTAACCTCCAACTTCCCCTCACTCCTTCCATTTACAGTAATTCTTCTCTAATTCCCACCCACCTGCCATTCTGGTTTAAGCCCTCCTGTGTACCACTAGTGAACCTGCCTGCAAGGATACAAGGAGTCCAGAGACCATATCCAATGGTCAACAAAATCTGAAACACTGCTCCTAGCACCAACCTCTCAGCCATATATTCATCCATCCTATTCTCATACCCTCCTATTCCTATCCTCACTAGCACATGACTCTGTGAGTAATCTGGAGATTACTATCCTTGAGGTCCTGCTTTTTAACCTGTTGCCTAACTCCCTATATTCACTCTGCAGGATATCATTCCTTTTCATACCTATGTCATTTTTGGTAAAAGGGTCCATGACTTCTGGCTGCTCCCACTCCTCCTTGATAATGTTCTGCAGACACTCGAAGACGCCCTGAACCCTGGCACCAGGGAGGCAACACATCATGCTGGTGTCCCATTTGTGGCCACAGAATACCCTCTCAGCCCCACTAACCAACATATCTTCCATCACTATCACTCTGCCAGCCTTCACACTTCCCAGCTGTGCCTCGGAGCCAGTTCTGGACCCATAGACCTGAAAATTGCTGTTACTCTCCCCTGAACGGTCTTATATATAAAGAATTTATCTGCCAAATGTTCAAACACACTTTACGTAAAAAATATACAAAGTGCTGGAGTAACTCCACGGGACAGGCAGCATACCCTGGAGAATATGGATCGGGGATTTTTCAGGTCGGGACCTTTCTTCAGACTGAACGTTGCCTATCCATGTCCACTGAGGTAATATTGGTAGAGCTCAACAATAGGAAATGTGCAATTGCTCCAACGGGATGGGGCAGCATGGTGACGCAATGGTGGAGTTGTTATTTTACAGTGCCAGAGACCCAGGTTCGATCCTGACTACAGGGTGCTGTCTGTATGAAGTTTGTACATTCTCCCTGCAACCGTGTGGATTTTTCCAGGTGATTTGGTTTCCTACCACACGCCAAAGAGTGTAGGATAGCTCTAGTGTATGGGATGATCGTTGATTGGCATGGACTGGTGGGATGAAGAAACCTGTTTCCGCACTATATCTCTAAAATCCAAAGTTGAAAATCACTTTATGTCTTTTTTTTTGTAAATTAGCACTTGCAGTTTCTACTCTTTCTCAGAAACTGACTATTATTACTTATTGGGCAACCTCTTTTGTTTCATGAATGGACAAAATATCAGGTGTCCCTCCGGCCCTGTCCAGCAATCCTCTGTGTCTCACCACCCTTTCTTCTGGGCTGGTCAATGCTACCCAGGTTTAATGGCAGACCAACCAGATTCAGATCTCCACTGAGTGGGCACCTCTGGGTCAGTTTACATCAAATGTGTGGCACTTAAAAATGACTTCCCGTGTCCATCCAGGTCCTCCATGCTTCCAGAGAGGATAGGAAAATCCTGCTGACTCCACCCATTGTAGTGGAGTAAAGAACCACTCACACCATCTCAGATTCAGCAGAAGCATATTTATTTCTACAGCTGCGGGAAAGCTAGGGACCAGTTCACCTTAATATGGGTGAAGCATACACTATCTTTCATGGTATGAAGGCGTTCACATAAACATATTAAGATAAGGCACAACATCCTCATCCAATGTACCGACTTATAGTTATCAGCAATGGGTCAATCACGTACAGTTTGCAATTAGTCATTTCTTTGGTTAACCCCACATGATAAGGAATTGCAAATCTTATTTGTTCCCACAGTCAAGTCTTATCTGTTAGGTAGGCTTCTGCTTTAAATAGGCCATAGATTTCTCTGGCGTCACCCTTTGTAGCTTTCTAGAGCTATCTTTGGTTAATTCTTAACATGGGCGAATACAATGGCAATTTGAGAGCTTTCCTAACAAGATGTGTTGCTATCATTCAAGGTCACATTTTGTTATCTAGTTGCCCCTCTCCTTACCCTATACTAGCAAGGCTGCTGCATTGTTCTGCCCAAGGCTGCAAGAAATTGTAGAAAGTTGTGGATGTATCACACAAACATGCCTCAAAGACCATTTTCACCCAGACATTCCCTCTTCTCCCTTCTCCCATCCAACAGAAGATATAAAAGCTTGACAGCAAGTACCACCAGAATCAGGAATTTTTCTTCCCTATTTTTAACATACTACTGAATAGTCCTCCTACAAGCAAGGGCATAGTCCCGATCTCCTGACCTACCACATTGTGGACCTTCATTGCACAAGGGTCAATAGAAGTAGACACAAGGAATTGCAGATGCAGGTTTACAAAATAAAAGACACAATATGCTGGAGAAACTCAGCAGGTCAGGCAATATCTCTGGAGCACATGGATAGGTGACGTTTCAGATGAGGACCCTTCATCAGACTGTGGCAGGGGAGAAAACTGGAAAAGAGAAGGGGCGGGTCATGTCCCTATTATTCCTCCAAATACAAACTCCCCCTCCCCCCCCATCTCCCCTTTCTTTCTCCCCATCCCCCTCTTCCATGTGCCCACATGGATTCGAGTTCATTCTCCCCTCTCCCAACCCTTCCTCTGGCTTCACAATTCAATCCTTATCTCACACCTTTTGTCCTTTAATCTCTTGCGTTTATCCAACTATCTGCCTGTCAAAATAAACACCGGTCACCTGTACCCACCAATCTTTCACCAGGCTTTGGAAGAAGGGTCTTGGCCCAAAATGTCACCCATTCCTTCCTTATAGAGATGCTGTCTGTCACGCTGAGTTACTCCAGCATTTGGTGTCTATCTTCGATATGCCCCAACCTTCTGCTCTTCCAGCTTTCTCCCCCCACCCCACCCTGCCCTCTACCACAATCAGTCTGAAGAAAACACCTAACCAGAAATGTCACCCATCCATGTTCATCATTGATGCTGCCTGACTCACTGAGTTACTTCGTATCTTTTTTTTTTGTCGATACAAGTGACAGCTTGCAGTGATGTCTTACACAATGGTGGTAATGAAGAAACTGCAGATGCTGGAGAATCGAGGGTACACAAAAAGCTGGAGAAACTCAGCGGGTGCAGCAGCATCTAAGGAGCGAAGGAGATAGGCGACGTTTCGGGTCTTACACAATGGTGTTTGATTACTGTGGTGACCAAGATAGCTTTTTCCAAGAATGCTTGTCAAATTCCAAAGTAAACATTAAGTGCTTCTCTAGTTCCCTATCAAAATTGCGTTATACGAATGGATCGACTGGGCTTATATTCACTGGAATTTAGGATGAGAGGGGATCTTAAAAAAACAAGTTTTTTAATTAAATAGATCCTGGAAAACCAATAACCATTGGTGAAAAACCAGTCCAGGCATTAAATTTTGGGCTTCAGCCCCATCCTATCCTATGGGCTTCTTTCACATCCTAACTTAGGTGTGTGTGTGTGCGTGTGTGAGTGCGTGCATGTTGTCTGTGCTTTATGTGTGTGTGTGGGAGGGAAGGAAAGAAGAGAGGGAGGGAGAGTAGGGAGGAAGGACGGAAGGAAGGGAGGGAAGTAGAGAAAGAAGGGAGGGAAAGATAGAAAGAAGGGATGGAGCAAAGGAGATAAGGGATAAGAGAGAGAGGAAGGAGTGAGGGAAGGGGAGAAGGGAGGGAGTGGGCTGGCAGCAGGAGCAGAAGCTGGGGTCCAGATGGATGGATGTGGGCTAAGGTCGATGTTTGTAAACGCTGCTCCAACCTCCGGCCCGGCCCTCCCTGTAGTGTTCACCGCTTCTCCCCAGGGAGAGAGAGGGGTGGAGCCAGGGCTGTGTGCGTGAAGCACGGTGACTGGAGGGGCAGGAGCACTGCCCCAGGACCGTGAGCGAATGACCCACCTCCCCCTCTCCCCCTTCTCCATTCCTACTCACACACTCCTTCCCCTTTCTTCCCCCTCCACCCCTCTACTCTCTCTCCACCCCTCTCTCCCCCCTCCACCCAGGTTAGATCTACCCGAGCCGAGAGTAGATTACTCTAGCGCGGGGCCCCCTTGGTTGCGGGGCCCAATTGGGAGCAATCGGTCCAATCGGCTTAAGGTCGGCCCTGATTTAGGACTGAGTTGAAGAACAACTTTTTCACCCAGAGAGTTGTGAATCTGTGGAATTCTCTGCCACAGAAAGCAGTGGAGGCCAATTCACTGGATGTTTTCAAGAGAGAGAGGGATTAAAGGGCCTGTCCCACTGTACGAGGTAATTCAAGAATTCTCCTGAGTTTCCCCTGATTCGAACTCGGAGAATTACATTAATAGCTGCTCGTAGGTACTCGGGGCTCTCGTGGACATTTTTCAACACGTTGAAAAAACTTCACGAGCTTACCGCATTTCCCGAGTACCTGCCGTTAGCGTTACGAGCCGCTAAGAGACATCCCGAGCTCCGACGTACCTGCTATGTACATTCTACGAACTTACCATGAGTTTGATTTTGTTTTTAACTCGGGAGAGCTCTTGGGTAAACTCGTATAGTGGGTCAGGCTCTTTAGCTCTTATGACTAATGGAATCAAGGGATATGGGGAAAGAGCAGAAACAGGGTACTGATTTTGGATGATTGGCCATGATATTGAATGGCTCAAAGGGCTGAATGGCTTACTCCTGCACCTATTTTCTATGTTTCAATGTTTATATACCTCATCAACCTACATAATATAATAAGTATTCAATCCATTATTCATGTCATGTTCAATTCACGTTAAGGACACGTGGTTATAGCAGAACTACCTGTACTAGATAAAAAAACCTTCCATTTCTAAATGACTTACTTTGAGTCAGTAGGTATAAACTGCTACAGTCCCTTCTGTGCAGAGGTTAATATATTTTCTAATTCATCTGCTACCTTTTATGGTCCATCTCACTTCAGACTAGTCATTTTTATAGACTCTATTTAATTACATAAAAGCAAATGAAAAATGCTTGTGCCGATAATCAGATATAAAAATAGAAAATGTTGGAGATACTCAGTTGGTCAGATGGCATATGTGGGAAAACAAACTGCTAGTATTTCTGGTTAATGGGTTTTTTTTTTTGCCTGAAGGTTCCTTCAACATCTGACATCCCAACTGTCTGTAGTGTCAATTGCATAACCATAAGTAATGCAAGACTTTAATGGAATGGGGTGTGCTGAGGTAGTATAACCAGAGGGCATGATTCTTACAAGCATTAAGTGTTAACAGTCATGGATACATTTCTTAAATATTCTTTAGAATTATGCACTTATCATGGCTTCATTATCCCAATTGGTGGGCCAATGTAATTGTAATGGAACCATGGGCAGCAAGGTGATGCAGTTGGTAGAGTTGCACCTTCACAATGCCAAAGACGTGGGTTGGATTTGCACATTCATCCCGTTACCACATGGGTTTCCTCTGTTTTCCACCCACATCCCAATTACATGGGTTGTGTGTTATTTGGCTGCTGTATTTTGCCCCCCAGTGTGCAGGGAGTAGATGAGAAAGTGGGGTAACATAGAACTAGTGTAAATGGGTGATCACTGGTTGGTGTCGACACAGCGGGATGGTGTCTTTTGCTGTATTTCTAAACTAATAAACTAAGAGTAGAGTTAGGAAACCATAGGACAGTATTGTTTGAAGAATTTTATTTAGCAGTTATGATTAAGCTTTAATTCATCGATAGAACAATTGTTAACAAGCTCTGAACCACAACACATTCAACTGTGGTAAGAAATTGTTTATTTTTCTATTACAATAAATAGAAAAATAGTTTCAGAACAGTGTAAAATAATAAATAATAATTAAATATGATATCAATATAGATATCAAAATTGATGTTATAATCATTAATTTGTGTATATTCTTGGATTGATTAGCATTCCCAATAAAAGCATTTCTTACTTTTCATCTGAAGCGTTCAAACAAATTCTGTCCAACACACTCGCAATATATTTGACAACATATTCAGCACTATTCACCATTAATTCACTATTGATCATTAATTCTGCCAATTTCTTTCTGAAATATCTTAATCCATGATAAGCATTCCTAACATAAAAACTGGGATTTTAAATGGTGTTTTGATATTGGAAAATCTTACACCTTTAAATCTTGTCTTATTTTCAAAATTTGAATCAATGGTCAATGTACTTCTGAGAAAGAAATTAACATGTCTGTATCAACCAGGACAGGTCTGGCATCAACTTCAACACTTGATGCACTTTGACAGTAAAATTGTTATGCTGCTCAAAAGTCCCACATGGCACTGTGCAGAGCTTCAATCTGTGAGTGAAGATTGCACAACGAAGATAATGCAGCATCCAGAGAAGGGAAAACAAAGAGAGTCAGGGTTACACTACAGATGGTACTGCAAAGGTAGCAATCTCAATCGCCCAATCACCCTGGTGGTAGACTGGGAAAGGTCATAAGGGATCCGAGTAGAAATAGGCCATTCAGCCCATCAAGTCTACTTCGCCATTTAATTAACAGCTGGTTAGGGCTCCATTATTTGACCCTAAGCCATAAGAAATAGCAGCAGTAGAACACCATTCATTGAATGACAGTCACATCCAATAAAACCATGTCTGAATTTTTAAATCAAGTGCCAGTCTTTCTGTAATAGCCCTAAATGTGTTAATTTCCTTAGTATCCAGTATTGAACTGAACTTTCAGTTGAAAGTTGTTGGATCAAATGTAACTAGTAGAGTTCCCATCTGAAGCTACAACGGAATAAGAATTTATATGTAAAAAGACACAAAGTGCTGGAGTAACTCAGCGAGTCAGGCAACCTCTCTGGAGAACATGGATACATAATGTTTCAGGTCGGGCCTCTTTCTAAGAAGTGTTCCAATCCGAAACGTCATCTATTCATGTTCTCCAGAGAAGCTGCCTGGCCCACAGAGTTACTCCAGCACTTTGTATCTTTTTATGTAAACCAGCATCTTCAGTTTGTTGTCTCTTCGGGAATTTACATGCGTTCAAAGCGACCAGATTCTGCCCCAATGTATACAATGTTGGCAGATTGCATCTGCTCACTTCTGACAGAGAATTCTGAAATGTCATCAATGCTACTGAATTCCTTAAGCTATTATTTGACAAGTAACATTAATATAAGCAAAAATAGAAAATAGTATGTTCATTATAAATCATGTACAATGCATGTTAACGGTTCGCTAAAGCAAATGCCCTTCAGATTTTTCTACATTTTTTTATTAATTTGCTGCGATCAGCTAAAATATTAAGTTAAATGTTGGTTTTAATCTGCCAAGAATTTGGTGATGTTGTCAGGCTAGCTCAGTCAGCGAATCCTTGTTGTTTCTGCGTTTTCTCTGAACCCCAGGGACTGCTGTACTTCTCCAATGGCATGGTCGAGCCATTTGCCAAGCGATGAATTGTTTAAAATGATCCATAAAATAAGTTACATCCGAAAGTTTTGTTTCAATGTCTACACAGTAAGTGCCCTGAAAACATAAAATCATAATGTACTTTAGCACACTAGGAGCTTTCCTAATTGTTGCTCCGATTAATATTTTTCCTGCATTAGTAGCGCTTAACCCTTATGGGCAATTCATCCAGCATCCACACATGTGCACTTCCTACCGAAATGTTGACAGGAATGAAGCCTGAGGGATTTTCCACCATAGGGATAAATCACAACCATAGACCTGGTTGCCTGAGAACCTCATCTGAGATATCTCATCTGACATTTTTAACTACTGGGTCAATGAAAACTCCACATGCATGTTAACCAGAAATTCTTCCTTGTATTGAATTTATCCCATGCTTGTGAGCATAAAGAATGACATATTTATAAAGTAGCTTTCACCAGATGTGCTAAGCAATCTGTGGTCAATTCATTTGTGGTGGGGCATGAATTAGACAATTTATTCAAACTGAGATCTCACAAGCAACAACATTAAAAAAAAATACCTTATATGATTTTTTCAGTTTGTCAAGGTCATCGATTAGCAGATTCACAGGTTGATTCACAGTTTGGTTTGCTATGCCCAGAGTCTTCAAGCCATCGGAATACAAACTGATTTGGTGATGTTTACATATACTCTTCAAAAATTAAACAGAAAGTATTTTTAATTACAAGCATGTCTACATTATAAATAAGACAATACCATGCAATATGAATTTAGAAATAAATTGCTGTACTTTTTTTAATTTGGCAATAATATATCCTGCAATTCATTTTCTTGCCGTTTATTTCCATTAATTTTGTTCTCTTTATGGTACGTCAGCATTTGAAAAAATAAAAGTTTGGGTTGCAAATTGGTTGTGGTTTGCAATCCTACATTGCACAGGCAGTGAATGACTCAATCTGGGAAACTTGAGCCTAATAATTTGGATATATAGGAAGGAACTGCGGATGCCGGTTTAAACTGAAGATAGACACAAAAAGATGAGTAAAGGGGCTGTCCCACTTGGGCAACCTAATCTGTGAGTTAAGAAGAGTGTCTTCGACCTTCAAGCTCAAGGGAACTTGCCTGGACAGCCTCGAGCTGGAACGACTGTCCGCGTTGAAACCTCGAGCTGGATTGACCGACCGCACACAGACATACAAACATATTGCAAAGGCAGGGGCCAGGGAAAGTGGGGGAGAAGGAGGGAGAAAGTGGGAGTGCTGTCTGAAATTCACACCCGCAATGAAGAGGAAGGAAAAACGGCTGCACAGTGATGGTAAGTCCTTTAGAGAGGGGGATGGGACGGGAGGCGAGAGAGGGGGAGGGGGAGAGGGAGAGAGGGGGCGAGAAGGAGAGAGAAAGGTGTGAGAGGGGTGGGAGAAGGAGAGCAAAGGGAGGAGAAGGGGGGAGAAGGAGGGAGAAGGGGGAAGAAGCAGGGAGAAGGAGTGGAGACACTTTTAAGAAGTATAATAAAGTTTAGCAGGCATTTTACCAGTCAGTTTTCTTTGGTCCTAAAATCTTCAATGAACCAATCAAAATTTGCGGTCAGCAAAGGAGATTGCCTGTGGCTGCCCTTGACTGCCTGGAACAACATAGGGACCCCACTCCACTGCTCTACGAGTTAAAAAGAACCATGCCAACCAAATTTTACTCGCGGAAAAATGTTCAACATGCTGAAAATGTTTCCGCGACCTAGCTGAGGCCACGAGTATTCGGGAACTTCCCTTGAGCATGAAGGAGAGTTCCAGCGACATCATAGGACCTCGTAGGACCATGTGTCGACCATGCTGCGAGTTTGAAGATGGAAGACATTCTTCTAAACTCGCAGGTTAGGTCGCCCAAGTGGGGCAGCTCTTTCAGTCAGTGAGTCAGGCAGCAACTCTGGAGAAAAGGAACAGGTGACTATTCGGGTCGACACCCTTCTTCAGACTGAGAGTCAGGGGAATGAGAAACGAGAGATATAGATGGCACATAGAAGAAATGGATAAAAGATATGCAAAAAGCAAAGATGATCAAGGGAGCGTGTGCAAAAAGGAAATAAAGTGCTAATAAACTGGAGCTTGGATCTCTTCAATGATAATGAAATTACTGGTGTCTATTGTACCACTACGTTGTATTGTCCACTGGCACCTGGTTAATTTCTGATTATTTCCTTTGCCAGTTCAAAGAAATCACAAGGATTGGGAAGTGTGTAAGAAAGAATTGCAGGTGCTGGGTTAAATCGAAGGTAGACACAAAATACTGGAGTGACTCAACGGGTGAGGCAGCATCACTGGAGAAAAGGAATGGGTGACGTTTCAGGTTGAGAACCTTCTTCAGCTGGATTGGGAAGTGGTGGGTTATTGAAATTGGAGAGCCTGGATAAGAAGGCAGATGGGTAATGGGTTAGATAATCACTATGTTATGCAAACATGACCAAAAGCCAGGAGAACCAAACTCACAAGCAGGATGCAAAGGCAAAGTACTGATAATGCCTACCACTTACATGACTTGGCAAATATAACCAATGAAATATCTACTATCTAAAAAATAAGATAGAACAATTGAATTTAGAAGAAAAGAATTACACAATTGGACTTACACAACGACAAAGACCCAACGATGGATAAACATAATAAGATATTAATATTGAAATTTAAATTGAATAGAATCTTATCTGAAAAAATCATTAGACTATTCCAAATCACAAAACAGGAACATTTTGAATTTGGCGACAAGCCACATAAACTACTGGCATGACAAATGAAAAAACGGGAAAAGGAACATACAATTCCAAAAATTAGGTCAGATAAAAGGGAATTGATAATACTACCCAAAGACATTAATAAAAGATTTGCCCAATTCTACCAAAATGTATATACATCAAAAACATCAACATATATTAAAATCACACATTTTTTGGAAAAGTATAATCTCCCAAAACTTAATGTGATGGAACAGGAGGAATTAGGAGCTCAAATTTCAATTAATGAAATAGAAGAGTCAATAAAGTCTCTGAAAAATGGTAAAACACCAGGACCGAATGGATTTAGCAATGAATTCTACAAAATATTTCATGAAATAATTTCTCCACGTCTACAGAAACTTTACATATATGCATTCATAGAACAGAAACTACCAGAAACACTAGCAGAGTCGACTATAACACTAATACCTAAAAAGGATAAAGATCTAGAGGACCCTGGGTCATATAGAGCCATTGCATTATTATAATACAGATCAGAAAATATTAGCCAAAACCTTAGCAAGAAGATCAAGTAAATATGTTAGTTAATTAATAAACCCGGATCAAATGTGGTATATACCTAAGAGACACATTTAATAATTTGAGACGTCTTTTTAACATAATGTACTCATATAATATAGAAGAGGAAGACTTATCAATTATTTCATTGGACGCAGAAAAAGCATTCGACCAGGTGAAATGGGAATACCTTTTTAAAGTATTACAAAAATTTCAAATGGGAGATAATTTTATCCAATGGATAAAATTACTATATAATAAGCCCACGGCTAGAATACTGACTAATAATATATTATCCCCAAAATTTCAACTATCCAGGGGCAATAGACAGGGATGTGCCTTATCACCCCTTCTATTTGCCCTGGCGATAGAGCCCTTAGCGGAAAATATAAGAATGCACCCTAATATTCACGGTTACAATACGAAAAACTCTAATAATAAAATATCATTATATGCAGATGATGCATTATTATATATTACAAAATCACAAATTAGCATACCAAATTTATTAAACTAAATAGAAGAATTTGGTTCCTTTTCAGGATATAGAATAAAGTGGAATAAAAGTGAATTAATGATGATAAAACCTCAAGACTCAACACATCTTTTAAAATACCCTTTTAGAATTACTACAGAAAGATTTAAATACTTGGGTATCCAAATTACCAGAAAATATAAATCTCTATTTAATGCAAATTATCTGCCCTTACTTACTAAATTACAAGCGTCGATCCAATTTTGGAAAGCACTATTGATGTCCTTAATAAATGCCATTAAAATGATTTTTCTTCCACAAATACTGCATTTATTCCAATCAATACCTACATATATACCTAAAAACTTATTTAAAAAAAAATGACTCATACATTACAAATTTCATATGGGACTATAAATCCCATAAAATTCAAGGAAAACAGAATATGGTGGACTCACATTTCCCAATTTTACGTACTACTATAGGGCAATGAACATTGAAAATATAATGTACTGGTTGGATAGTTCATCACAACAGGCAGAATGGACAATAATGGAGAAGGAGGATTGCACTCCTTTTAACATGGGAGTGATCCTTTTCTCCCCAATAAAATTGAAGAACACAATATATAAGAGAACCCCGATGATTCACAGTACAATACGAATTTGGAGACAAATAAAATCCTCTCTTAAATTAAGAAATCTTTCGCTTCTCTCATCGATAGCTAACAACCCGGCGTTTAAGCCATCGACTATTGACAAAACGTTCACCTTCTGGGAACGATTAGGAATTAAGACTTGGGAAGATTTGTATGAAGATGGAACATTTTTACAATTCCAAGACTTACAGCTTAAATACAATTTGGAAAACAACCAATATTTTAGATACTTACAAACCCAAGATTATCTGAAAAAACACTCACAAGATTATTAAAATATGAAGTTGGACCTTCTAGAGCAAGGCATGAATAGACAGGTAGAATTGAATCATCTAACATCATATTTTTATAATACTATTCTAAATATATCTTCGACAGGTATAAGAAAAGAATGGGAACAAGAATTGGCTATAGAAATTCCCAAGGACAGATGGGAAGATTATATGTCATACGTACATAAATGTTCGATTAACGTTAGACATACAGTGATCCAATTTAAAATTGTACACAGATTATATTACTCAAAAACAAAACTAAATAAAATCTTTCCAAACGTCTCTCCCTTTTGTGATAAGTGCCTAACTAAAGAGGCAACAATAGCACACTCATTTGTTTCCTATGCAAAACTTCAGAATTTTTGGAAGGAAATTTTTGAAAGCTTTTCAAAAATATTTAAATTAAGACTGGACCCAAACACAGAATTGATTATCTTCGGAGCAAGGGAAGCCTGTTCTGAACTAACCATATTTCATAGATGTTTCCTAAACTATGGTTTGATAACGGCAAAAAAAACGTGTACTTAAATTCTGGAACAACGCTCCTATCCCAACGTTTAAAATGTGGATCACAAATATGTTGGAAATATTACATCTCGATGAAACGAGACTCGTTCTAGCAGGAAAACAAGAACAATTCTTAAGAATATGGTCACCTTTTATTGATTTGTTACATGTATAATATGGCGCAGCATAACACTATTATTGTTTTAGAACTAGGTGATGGGTGTGAATCGTTATGGGTTAGGCCCATTCCTTTTCTTTTTTGTTTAGCTCTACCTCCTTTCGATTTTTTACTTATTTCCTTTCTCTTCTTAAGGCTCTCTTCTCTTTGGGGCCTTGTTTTCTTTTCTTTTTTCACTTTCTCAAGCACGCAGTCTACTTAACCATCATCACTCATCTAGCGCCAACCACTGCGGACTACACTTCACCACTATTCTCTTTCTCCTCTTCTTTCTCTTTTCTTTTTTTCTATTACAGGTTAAAATGTATAAAAGAAAAAAAGAGAAGTTGTACACAAAATGTATTATGTTGCATATCATGATTAAGATGTATGTACAATGTACAATAAAACAAATAAATAAAAAATAATAAAATTATAAAAAATAAATTAAAAAAATATCTACTGCAAGAACATCTTGAAATAAAGTTCTTTACCATAAAATTTAAAATTGATATAACATTATTTCACAATAACTTGAAAAATATTTCAGAAATTGCATTGGACAAACTACATATTGGTTTTAGTAGGATAATATAGAGATGAAGAATGAAAATACATACCCTGATATATTCTGGAGTTGTTAGTTTTCCCAAGTACTATAAAGAAATGAATGAGAATTAGTAAATTGACAATGAATTGCAAATTCTACTCATTCATATCATGGCAACATTGTGTACAGCTTTCATAATTTCTATACAGGAGTGTTTACTCACTTACTACAACACATATATTATAAATATATACATGCATGCACAATGTAAATAGTGTAAACATAATATGACATATTAATTGAATTGATAAAAAAGATCCTGCATGGAAACTGGCTCATTGGTCCATGAGTCCCCACCAACCATTGCTCACCCATGCACACTACTTCTATGTTATCCCAATTTTGCCTCCACTCCCCACACAAGGGCAATTTATAGAGGCCAATTAACTTACAAAACATCCATAAGACTTTGTATTAAAATTATATAAATATTATATATGCATATATAGTCATGATAGTAGTTATGCAAAATAACAGCCACATAAAATATTATACTTTATACATCTGTATAAAGTGCATTAAACTTAACTTACATTTACATCATCCAGTTTAGGAATTTGGTCATGAATTTCCTTCAGTAACATTGAAGGACATGCTTCAAGTACTGTCATGTAGCAGCTGAACAAGATCAGGTAAATGATCAGCATTCTGCTTTCACGTTCTGGAGAACCTTCTATTGCTGTTTTTTTACCTGCACTGTGTCTTTCTCAACCTTTTCAATTTCTTTATATACACTCCCCTGCAAATAAACTAAATGGATCTGATGATAAAATAATGGGAAATACCAAATTATGATCTAATTAATGAAGTAACAGAAATTATTTTACCACAAATTTCCATTAGTTCTAAAAACACATATTGGAAGAATGCGTAAAATTTGCAATCAAGATACTACGAATAATTACCAGTATATAATCTCCAAATACTATCTGCATTTCATCATGTTCTTGGTATCATCATCACTGAGGTTTTATTCTCACTAATTTTCCCAGTATGCATTACACTGGTATTCTAAAAATGCAAATTTGTTGTATTTCTTTCCTTGAGACACCATCATAATGGAATTGTTAACTTACGGAATTGTTGCAAGCCTGCAAGAGGGTATTTACACACTGAATGCAAACATTTAATTCCAAAGAGGAAGAAAGATTCCAAGGGGCGACTGTGGCTGACAAGGGACGTCAGGGAAAGTGTAAAAATAAAAGAGAAGAAGTACAATGTAGCAAAGATGAGCAAGAAGCAAGAGGAATGGGTAATGTTTAAGGAGCAACAGAAGATAAATAAAAAGGCATATGGGGAGAAAAGATGAGGTATGAAGATAAGCTGGCCAAGAATATAAAAGAGTATAGTAAAAGCTTGTTTGGGTATGTGAAGAGTAAAATAATAGTTAAGACCAAAGTTGGTCCCTTGAAGACCGAAAAAGGTGAATTTATTATGGGGAACAAGGAAATGACAGTTGAGTGGAACAGGTAATTTTGATCCGTCTTCACTAAGGAGGACACAAACAAGCTACCTGATAGAGGACCTGGGGTGACAGGGAAACTGAAGGAAATCCACATTAGGCAGGAGCTGGTGTTGGGTAGACTGATGAGACTGAAGGCTGATAAATTACCAGGGCCTGACGCTGGAGTCAATTATAAAAGATGAAATAGCAGTACATTTGGATAGCAGTAACATGATTGGTCTGAGTCAGCATGTATTTACGAAGGGGAAATCATGGTTGACTAATCTTCTGGAAATTTTTGAGGATGTAACTAAGAAAAAGGATAAGTTAGAGCCAGTGGATGTAGTGTACCTGGACTTTCAGAAAGCATTTGATAAGGTTCCACATAGGAGATTAGTGGGCAAAATTAGGGCACATGGCATTGAGGATAGAGTACTGACATGGATAGAAAATTGGCTGGCAGACAGGAAACAATGAGTAGGGATTCCCTTTCAGAACGGCAGGCAGTGACTAGTGGGGAACCGCAAGGCTCGGTGTTGGGTCCGCAGCTATTTACAATATACATCAATGATTTAAATGAGGGATTCAAAGTAATATCAGCAAATTTGCAGATGACACAAAGCTGGGTTGCAGTGTAAACTGTGAGGGGGATGCTATGAGAATGCAGGGTGACTTGGACAGGTTGGGTGAGTGGGCAGATGCATGGCAGATGCAGTTTAATGTGGATATATGTGAGGTTACCCACTTTGTTAGCAAAAACAGGAAGGAAGATTATTATCTAAATGGTGTCAAATTGGGAAAAGGGGAAGTACAATGGTATCTGGAGCTCCATGTCCATCAGTCAATTAAAGTAAGCATGCAGGTACAACACGCGGTGAAGTAAGTGAATGCCATGTTGGCCTTCATAACAAGAGGAGTTGAGTATAGGAGCAACGAGGTCTTGCTGCAGTTGTATAGAGCCGTAGTGAGACCACACCTGTAGTATTGTGTGCAGTTTTGGTCCCGTAATTTGAGGAAGGACATTCTTGCTATTGGTGCAGCATTGGTTAACAAGGTTAATGGCAGGACTGTCATATGCTGAGAGAATGGAGTGGCTGGGTTTATATACTCTGGAATTTAGAAGGATGAGATGGGATCTTATTGAAACATATAAGATTACTAGACTAAGTGGGACCCGTTGGGTCATGGGAGGGCCGGTCCCCCAAAGCAATATTCCACCTCTCCATTATTTCCAATATTGGTGGCCAGTGGGGGGTGAGGGGGGGTGAGGGGGGGCTTTCTGGAGCACTGGTATGGGTGTTGTGGGCTGAATGGAATGGTTTCCAGAGAGCTAGTATGGACATTGTGGGCCAAATTGATTCTTGGGGCGGCAGCTCAGTCCCTCAAGCCTGATGTGCTGGCAGCTCACTCATGCTGGTGGGCTGACAGTTGACTCATGGCTATTCCTTGAAATTCCATTTCAAGCAGGGTGCAAGGCCACCAAGTTGAAATCCATTTTCCTACCATTTCAAGCAGGGTGCAAGTCCACCAAATTCAAGTGCAGTTTCTTACCATTTCAAGCAGAGTGCAAAGGGACCAAATTCAAATGCAGTTTCATACCATTTCATGCATGGTGCAAGGCCACCACATTCAAATGCAGTTTCATACCATTTCATGCAGAGTGCAAGGCCACCACATTCAAATGCAGTTTCATACCATTTCAAGCAGGGTGAAACCACCATATGAGGAGGAGGAGAACTGGACTTTTTGGTGCCTTCCCTCACAGTGGATTCTGCTGTGGGGGGATGATGCATGTTGATTCCTATAGTGTATTGTGTCTTTTTTATTTTTTATTTTATATGAATGTATGGAAATCAAATGTCTTCTCTGTAAAACATTGGCTTCAACGTGATTTGATTTAAATAAGTGCTATATAAATAAAAAGTACTTACTTACTACTTACACAAAACACCACATTCACAGTTCAATAGACATTCAGGTCACGGGGAGAAAGTACAAACTCCATACAGACAGCACCCAGAGCACGAAGGATCGAACCCAGGTCTCTGGCTCTGTAAGGCAGCAACTCTACCACTGCGCCACTGTGCCGTCCTTCGTCAGTTTCCTCTATGAGAATATACCTCATATACCGCATAGTGCAATATGTGAGTAACTTTAAAAATTAGCACATAGGTTATATTAATGCATGGCATATATTGAATAGGCATAGACCATGTTAAACTAACAAGGTTTAATACGGTTTCACGGTCAAACTAGAAATCAATCAGGAACAGACTATTAATATAGCCATTTAATGCCACTTGTAACAGGTGAGGTAAATTCTCAAATACTTCACAAATTAGAGATGGAAAGATATTGTCATTTCTGATTAACTGGACTCTGAAAATTTCCATTGATTTCCCAGACACACTTTATTTACTTTTGCCCAAGGGGAGCAGTACAATTCCAGTTACTGTACTATTCCGAAATTCCACTCAGAGATGTCAACTTTTTATACAGATTTTGACCCTTGAAATCATGTGCACTTTGTAATACCTTATCATCAATAACAATACGTTCACAAAACATTAATATACAAATGCAATAACACTAATACAAGTAAACCTACATGCTATTTAATCCTTTATTTAATTTTCAATATCAATAGTGTGAATCAAGGAATACCCATCCCAAAACATTGGGATATATGGCAATGAATACCTATCAGGAACATTGATGTGCATCTGTGAATGCCTAAAGGTTGTTGCACTGTACAGCTATCCTCACCTTTGTCATATTGCAGCTTCCACAATATCAAGGTGGAAACATTGGTTGCAGCTTGAAGGTTCAAATTGTTCTAGAAATCTGTTTTTTGGAATGAGAAATTTACATTATTATAATCTACATTAAAATCCTGGATATAGGAATCAACACCCCACCCCCCTCAACACCAGTTCCCTGCAAGGATGCATTCTCAGTCCCTACAACACTCCCGACACATGTTGTCAGATGACACTGTGGTGGACTGAATCACAAACAATAATGAGAGAGAACTCAGAAAGGAGATAGATAACTTAATTGCATGGTATCAGGACATTAACCTCTGCCTCAATGTCAGCAAGATGAATGAGCTAGTTATTGACCGGGAAGCATGGTGTACATGCCCCAATCAATATCAATGGTGCAGAAGTGGAAATGGCTGAGAACTTCATATTTGTTGGTTTGCTGTTAACATTACCAATGATCTGTCATGGACCAACCATGTATTACAACAACTAAGAAGACAAACTAATGCCTCTAACTTCTGAGGAGACTGAGAACATTTGTCATGTCTGCATATGCACCAGAGAAAGCATACTGTTGAGTTCCATCATGTAAGGAATAGCTCTGCAGAAGATGGCAAGAAATAGCAGAAATGTGTAGATGTAGCCCAGTCCATTACATAGAGCAGACTCTCCATCTTTTGCTCTATCTACACTTCACACTGCCTTGGAAAAGCAGCCAACATAATGAAAGACGTTCCACCCCAGTCATTCCCTCTTCTCCCTGCTACCCTCCAGCAGAAGATATAGAAGCCTGAAGGCGGGACCACCAGACTTGGGAACAGCTTCTTCTGCTCAGTTATCAGGCTTCTGAACTGTCCTTCCATAAGCTAGGGTACTGTGTGATTCATCTCTATCCCATTGTGGACATTGAACTTTATCACTGGAACTGATGTGCTACAATGCACCACAATGCTGAGAACTGTATTCCTACACTCTGTAGCCTCCTCTATTGTGCCTGACTTTGACTTGATTGTATTGGTGCATATAATTATATAATCTAAGGTAGATAATTTGTTCGGATAGCATGCAAAATAAAGCTTTTCACTACACCTCTGTACATATGACAGTAATAAACCTAAACCTAAAGCTAAACATTATTTCTGTAGGAAGGAACAGCAGATACAACTGAAGATAGACGACAAAAAAACCTGACACAACTCAGCAGATCAGGCAGCATCTCTGAAGAAAAGGAATAGGTAACGTTTTGTGTTTAGAAACATTCTTTGAATTTTGTTGAACATATTTAATTTTAATTATTCATTTAAATTTCTGTTGCAGTTCTAAACAACATACTTAAAAATTAATAGTTTAAAATCTTAGATTTAGCAACCCGCAAAGCTGGGGCAGGACTTTGCCAATGTCAAAGTTTTCATTGTGATTTCAATGGCAATGTTATCATCTCTTCTGCTGCTACAAGCCAGCATTATAAGACATTTATAAGCCAGACTATAAGACTAAACACCAAGGCACCGACTACCTGCAAAATTGTATCCTTGCATCCAGACCATGTCGTACAGCTGCACAGACACCACAGAAAGAAATCCTGGGTGAGTGTTCAGTCCATTAATGGCTGGCCCAAACTGCTCAGGATAGATATTATGATAGAAGGTAGACCATTGACCACTACGGCATAGGAACGGGCATTTAGGCCCACAGTGTTTGCACTGAACATAATAGACTCCTGCATCAGGACTGAGAATGTCGAGGATAGAAAGCTACAATAAAGAAGTGAGAGGAAGGGGTGAGGAAGGCTCTTGCCGGTGATGGATGGAACCAGGTGAGGACTGGTTGACGGGAAGATGGTGTCAGATGGGGGAGGAGGTATGGAATTGGGAGAGAGCAACTGGCAAGACAGATAAAGAGAAAACATAAGCAGATGGAAACAGGTGGTGGTGAGGGGTGGAGGTGCAGGTGGAGACAGGACCTTAAAGATAATAAGGGAAGAGGCTGCAGATAATGGAATCTAAGGAAGGTGATGAGTGGAGGAAGGAATGATGGGCAGAGGAACTTAGTTGGGAAAGGCAATAGGGGATCGAGTAAGTAAAGTGTATGAATGATAGGCAGGTGGAAGCAAGTGGGGAGGGGAACATAAGTGTGTGATGGTTTGATAAAATAGGGTTGAGGGATAGGTGTGTAAGGGATGAAATTATAAAAAATAATGTTCTTACTATTGGCTTGTAGAACACCCAGGCGGAATAAGAAGTGCTGCTCCTCAAGTTTATATCTGGCCTCACCCTGACAGTAGAGAAAGGCAAGGACAGATAGATCAGTGTGGGAATGGGAAGCAGAGTTGAAGTAGAAATTGGGAGCTCAAGGTGGCGAGTGCAAAGGTGTGCCACAAAATGGTCATTTGGTCTCTCGCTGATGTAGTGGAGACCACATCATGAGCAATGAATGCAGTTGGCATGGTTGGAGGAATTGCATTGATGTCAAGTCTGCCTGACCACAGAGAGAAAAAGGAACAAAAAAAGAGGGAGAGAAATAATATAGTAGTTTAGTTTAAGTAGTGTAATAATACAGTAGTTTAGGTTATAGAAACAGCCTGGAAACAGGCCCACCAAATCCACACCGATCATTGATGTTCTGTTGATAAATTAAAGTATGATCATAACTGCAAAATAGAATTATTCATACAATTCAGTGCTATGGTTTCCTAGCTCTATGTTTAGTTTAGAGATAGAGCATGGAAACTGACCCACTGTGTCGATGCCAACCATCGACCACCCATTCACACTGGTTCTATGTTATCCCACTTTCTCATCCACTCCCTACACAATAGGGGCAATTTTATAGAAGCCAATTAACCTAAAAACCTCCAGATTTGTAGGTTATTTGACATTGATGTGGGAGGAAACCGGAACACCTGGAGGAAACCCATGCAGTCACAGGGAGGATGTGCAAACTCCATAAACACGGACAGCACCCGAGGTCAGGATCAAACTTGGATCTCTGATGCTATGAGGCAGCAGGTTTACCAGTTGCACCACTGAGCCACCTTACAAAGAGTAGCCAAAATGTTCAGTAAGATTGTTATTTCTTGAGTCGCTGTGTGGTAGACAGAGCAAGCAATTCTGCAAATGTTGAGAAAGAATTGGGGAGGCACTGTGGCGCAACAATAGAGTTCGATCCGGGTTCGATCCTGACTACGGGCACTGTCTGTATGGAGTTTGTATGTTCTCCATGTGTTCACGTGGGTTATTTCCGGGTGTTTAGTTTAGTTTAGAGATACAGCGTGGAAACACATCCATGCCTACCAGCAATCCTCGCACATTAACATCATCCTACACCCACTAGGGACATTTTTTACATTTACCAAGCCAATTAACATACAAACCTGTACGTCTTTGGAGTGTGGGAGGAAACTGAAGATCTCAGAGAAAACCCACGCAGGTCACGGGGAGAATGTACAAACTCTGTACAGACAGCACCCGTAGTTGGGATCGAACCTCGGGATCGAACCCGGGTCTCCGGCGCTGCATTCGCTGTGAGGCAGCAACTCTACCAATGCACCACCGTGACCGCCAGTGCTTCATTTCCTCCCACACTCCAAAGACACACAGATTTGTAGGTTATTTGACATTGATATAATTGTCCTTAATGTGTAGGATAGTGCTAGTGTATGTGATGATCACCGGTCAGCATGGATCCGCTGGGCCGAAGGTCCTGTTTCCATGCTGTATCTCTAATAAAGTAAAGTAAAAATTACTGTGAATTGAAAGTTGCTTTTAATAGTTTTCAGCTATATATATTAAAATAGCTCAGCACCATCTGAATTGGCGAGGAAATGCCATGTTAATTGCAAATCACCAGAATTCACTGAATGATTTGAGACACATAGCTTCTCAGAAAAACTCGCTAATGTTCATCCTAAAATACTCGTGAATTTCAGGTTGCATGCCAGTACTTTAAAAATGCACAGAAATTTATCTAGGTGCATGGAATCGATTTCTGTCTGATGATGCAGATTGAGCTACTTTTACCATGCCGTAATGTCACCCAAAACATTTAACCCACTCATCCCATGCCACAATAAGGAGATGGCATTTTGTGTTTTGCTGAAAGGTGCAATTATACAGGAGTGGTTCAGAGAAAATCATGACGTGAATTTGTAGATAAAAGATTTCAGAGTAAGGTTTTGAAAATATGATTTTAGATAAAAGGTTTTCAGAGGAGAGACGCAACCACAACCTGGTCGTGGCACAGCAAGTGGTTGCGATGCATGGTGGGGCAGGGTCGAGACAAGGAGGGCTGCAGTGACACAACACTCAGGAGTTGGGACAGACCAGGAGGGTCTGTGGTTGTGCACAAGACTGCAGGGTGGTGAGTTGCCATCTGGGCGACAGGATCAAAGAGGTCTCAGAGCAGTTGTAGAAGGGGAATCAAGATTCAAGAGTGTTTTATTGCCATATGTTCCAAACAGATCAATGAAATACTTACAACCGCACGACAGAATATGTAAACAATACAATAAACAAAATAAATTAAATATATATTATATATTTATATTTTTGGGATGTGGGATATATTATGAAAAAAAACATATACACACACACACACACACACACACACACACACACACACACACACACACACACACACACACACACACACACGCGCACAATTATATATATATATATATACTGTGTATGTGTGTATACAGTGGCTTGCAAAAGCATTCATACCCCTTGAACTTTTCCACATTTTGTCACGTTACAACCACAAACGTAAATGTATTTTATTGGGATTTTATGTGATAGACCAACACAAAGTGGTGCATAATTGTGAAGTGGAAGGAAAATGATACATGGTTTCCAAATTTGATTACAAATAAAAAACTGAAAAGTGTGGCATGCAAAAGTATTCAGCCCCCTGAGTCAATACTTTGTAGAACCAACTTTCGCTGCAATTACAGCTGCAAGTCTTTAGGGGTATGTCTCTACCAGCTTTGCACATCTAGAGACTGAAAATTTTGCCCATTCTTCTTTGCAAAATAGCTCAAGCTCAGTCAAATTGGATGGAGAGTGTCTGTGAACAGCAATTTTCAAGTCTTGCCAGAGATTCTCAATTGAATTTAGGTCTGGACTTTGACTGGGCCATTCTAACACATGAATATGCTTTGATCTAAACCATTCCATTGTAGCTCTGGCTGTATGTTTAGGGTTGTTGTCCTGCTGGAAGGTGAACCTCCGCCCCAGTGTCAAGTCTTTTGCAGACTCTAACAGACTCCAAGATTGCCCTGTATTTGGCTCCATCCATCTTCCCATCAACTCTGACCAGCTTCCCTGTCCCTGCTGAAGAAAAGTATCCCCATAGCATGATGCTGCCACCACCATGTTTCACAGTGGGGATGGTGTGTTCAGGGTGATGTGCAGTGTTAGTTTTCCGCCACACATAGCATTTTGCATTTAGGCCAAAAACTTAAATGTTGGCCTCATCAGACCAGAGCACCTTCTTCCACATGTTTGCTGTGTCCCCCACATGGCTTGTGGCAAACTGCAAACGAGACTTCTTATGGCTTTGTTTCAACAACGGCTTTCTTCTTGCCACTCTTCCATAAAGGCCCGATTTGTGGAGTGCACGTCTAATAGTTGTCCTGTGGACAGATTCTCCCACCTGAGCTGTGGATCTTTGCAGCTCCTCCAGAGTTACCATAGGCCTCTTGGCTGCTTCTCTGATCAATGCTCTCCTTGCCCGGTCTGTCAGTTTAGGTGGAAGGCCATGTCTTGATAGGTTTGCTTTTGTGCCATACTCTTTCCATTTTCGGATGATGGATTGAACAGTGCTCCGTGAGATGTTCAAAGCTTGGAATATTTTTTTATAACCTAACCCTGCTTTAAACTTCTCCACAACTTTATCCCTGACCTGTCTGGTGTGTTCCTTGGGCTTCATGATGCTGTTTGTTCTCTAATGTTCTCTAACAAACCTCTGAGGCCTTCACAGAACAGCTGTATTTATACTGAGATTAGATTACACGCAAGTGGACTCTATTTACTAATTAGGTGACTTCTGAAGGCAATTGGTTGCACTGAATTTTATTTAGGGGTATCAGAGTAAAGTGGGCTGAATACTTTTGCACGCCACACTTTTCAGTTTTTTATTTGTAAAAACATTTGAAATCCATGTATCATTTTCCTTCCACTTCACAATTATGCGTCACTTTGTGTTGGTCTATCAACTAAAATCCCAATAAAATACATTTACGTTTGTGGTTGTAACGTGACAAAATGTGGAAAAGTTCAAGGGGTATGAATACTTTTGCAAGCCACTGTATATATATATATATATATATATATATATATATACACACACACACACACATGTATAAATATATAGATATATATCCAACAACATAGGTACAGAAAGGAATGAAGCCGTGCAGAGTGAATTGATTAAGGAAAACATCCATGTCATGTATGGACAGTTGAGATCAACATAATCCCTTGCTGTGTATAAAGAACATGGGAGTACATAAGAAGAAAATTAGGAGTGCAAAAAGGAGACATAAGATATCTTTGGCAGGTAACAGAGGAAGGAAAATATGGGTTGCCTATAGATCCTCAAAACATGATCTCTCAATAGCTCAGAGCAGAAATGTCAGGATTACAATTAAAGAAAAATGCATCTGGCACACTCTCTCCATCTCGCCTCTTTCCTAGTTCTCTGACCATCTAACTGTTCCCCTGTTATCTCTGTATGCTTCATTGTCGCCGTCTTCTAGCTAACAATGATCTATATGTCTCCCTCTCCCCTGTCTCTCAGTTTGAAGAAGGGTCTTGACCCGAAACATCACCCATTCTTTCTATCCAGAGATTCTACCAGTCCCGCTGAGTTGCTGCAGCATTTTGTGTCTATCTTTGGTTAAAATTGTTTAACTCAAGTTCAAGTGAGTTTACTGTCATGTGTCCCTGATTGGACAATGAAATTCTTGCTTTGCTTCAGCACAACAGAACATAGTAGGCATTGACTACAAAACAGATCAGTGTGTCCATATGCCATTATACACGTAACTACACACATGAATAAATAAACTGATAAAGTGCAAATAACAGACAATGGATTATTAATTTTCAGAGTTTTGTCTGAGCCAGGTTTATTAACCTGATGGCTGTGTGGAAGTAGCTATTCCTGAACCTGGTCTTTGCAGTCTTCAGGCTCCTGTATCTTCTACCTGAAGGCAGCAGGGAGATGAGTGTGTGGCCAGGATGGTGTGGGTCCTTGATGATGCTGCCAGCCTTTTTGAGGCAGCGACTACGATAAATCCCCTCGATGGAAGGAAGGTCAGAGCCGATGATGGACTGGGCAGTGTTTACTACTTTTTGTAGTCTTTTCCTCTCCAGGGCGCTCAAGTTGCCGAACCAAGCCACGATGCAACCGGTCAGCAAGCTCTCTACTGTGCACCTGTAGAAGTTAGAGAGAGTCCTCCTTGAAAAACCGACTATCAGTAATCTTCTCAGGAAGTAGAGGCGCTGATGTGCTTTCTTGATAATTGCATCAGTGTTCTCAGACCAGGAAAGTTCTTTAGAGATGAGCACACCTAGGAATTTGAAGCTCTTGACCATCTCATCCATCGACCCATTGATATAAACGGGACTGTGGGTCCCCATCCTACTCCTTCCAAAGTCCACAATCTGTTCCTTGGTTTTGCTGGTGTTGAGGGCCAGGTTATTGTGCTGGCACCATATGGACAGTTGCTCAATCTCTTCTGTACTCCGACTCATCCCCATCAGTGATACAACCCAAAACAGTGGTGTCGTCAGCGAACTTGATGATGGAGTTCGCACTATGACCGGCAATGCAGAGTGAGTACAGCAGGGGGCTGAGCACGCAGCCTTCAGGTGCACCTGTGCTGATTGTTATCAAGTCTGACACATTTCAACCAATACGAACAGACTGTGGTCTGTGAATGAGGAAGTCGAGGATCCAATTGCAGAGGGATGCGCAGAGACCCGGTTCTGCGAGTTTGGTAACCAGCTTGGAGGGGATGATAGTATTAAATGCCGAGCTGTAATCGATGAATAACAGCCTGACATATGAGTTTTTGTTGTCCAAGTGATCCAGAGCGGAGTGGAGAGCCAGCGAGATCGCATCCACCGTTGATCTGTTGTGGCGGTAAACGAACTGCAGTGGGTCCAGGTTTTTTTCAAGGTCGGAGTTGATTTGCGCCATGATCAACCTCTCGAATCACTTCATCACCTGATATACATGGGCAGCATGCTATCATAATGAGATATGATTCTCATTGTCTCAGTTGTATGAACACTCCCAGTATAGATTGGAAGGAGAAGCTAAAAGATCTCAAGGAAGAGCAGCTGCAAGGCTGACATAGGGGTGAAGCTGCTGCCTCACAGTGACTCAGGTTTGATCCTGATCTCAGGTACTGTCAGTGTGGAGTTTACGTGTTTTCCCTGTGACCACATCGGTTTCCTCTAGGTGCTCCAGTTTCCTCCCCCATCCCAAAGACATGCAGGTTTGTAGGTTAATTGGATGCTGTAAAATTACACCTCGTGTGTAGGGAGTGGGTGCAAAAGTGAGGTAACAGAGAACTAGTGTGACCGGGAGATCGAGGATCAGTGTGGACTTGGTAGGCTGAAGGACCTGACTCCCACTGTATCTCTAAACTAATCTAAAACCAAACTATTCTCAATCAGCAGGATGAAGGCGTGTTTCATATCAAGTAAATTACTCACAGCTTTGGGTAATGAACTAGAACAAAGAAGAAGTTGAAGAACATCATGAAAGGTTATCCACAATGTCAAGGGTTTTGAAAGGGGTGGAAGATTGCAACCTTCACGTGGTCTGCCCTGTTTCGACTAATGCAATCAACTCGACGTGCACAAACGGAAGATCAAATAGAACAAGTTGTCTAACAACTTTAGGCTGTGCACGCCACACGAAAGAAGAAGAAGAAGGGTTTTGAAAGAATCCATCAGCAACTCCTCTCAGCCTCTGTCCGTAACCAAATAAACTGTGCATGAGGATACACGTGAACTTTATGGTTTCATTCATTCTTTTAGGGTGGCACGGTGGCACAGCGGTAGGTCTGCTGCCTTACAGTACTTGCAGCGTCAGACTCCGGGGTTCGATCCCAACTATGGGTGCTGCCTGTAAACAGTTTGTACACTATCCTCGTGACCGCATGGGTTTTCTCCAAGATATTCGGTTTCCTCACACACTCCAAAGACGTACTGGTTCCTAAGTTAATTGGCTCAGTATAAATGTGAATTGTCCCTAGTGTCAGTATAAATGTAAATTGTCCCAAGTGTGTGCAGGGTAGTATTAATGTGTGGGGATCGCTGGTCGGTGCAGACCCGGTTGGCCGAAGTGCCTTTTTCCATGCTGTATCTCAAAACTAAACTAAACTAAAAAGTATCATGATCTATTAAGTGCATATTTCAGGTGAACAGAAGCAATCCCTATGGAATTTTTACTACACAAAACTTTCCAGTGTTATCTGTAGAAGTAATTTCACCTGTGCTCAATTATCCATATTCATAGAACATGTAATATAGAACAGCACAGCACCACAGGAACATGCCCTTCTGCCCACATTGTCTATGCCGAATATGATGCCAAGACCAACACATCTGCCTCCATATCCCTCCATTCCCTGCATATCTATGTGCCGATCCAAAATTCTCTTAGATGCCACTATCAGATCTGGCTTCACCAGCACATCTTACAACGTATTCCAAGCACACACCTGTCTCTGTGTGGAAAAACTTCCCCGGCACATCTCCTTTAAATTTTGCCCTCTCGTCTCAAAGCTATGCCCACTTGTATTCCTCAGCAGGAATACAACCAAAGCAGAAATGAAATGTTTGTCCTTCTCATCCAGACGGGTCGGTCAATCAGACTGAAAAGAGATGCATTTGAGGCAGAAGTTGGTTGCAAGGAACTGTAGATGCAGGTTTACAAAAATTGATAAATCGCTGGAAATACTTAGCGGGTCAAACAGCATCTTTTTTTTTGGTAAATATTTTTATTCGATGTAAGTACATATTAATATAATATACTTCTCACATACATTCATAATATTATTAATATTAACAATTATGTCTTATTTGTATTTCTATACATTTTGTTTTATTGCAGATAGGAAAAGATAGAGAAAAATAAAGTAAAAGTAGAAAATTTAAAAAAAGAAATGAGTGGAGTATTAAACAGGTTATCCATCATTGGAGATATATCCATGATTTGTTATATATGATTCTTCATCCATTCCTTTATTCAGGCTTCAGTCAGGCTCTCGCACCAAGCCATTTTGACCCTTTAAATATTCAATAAATGGAGACCATATCCCTCTGAAAAGATCCAACTTGTCCAGTAGGATAAGCATTAATCTTTCCAGATGAAGTGTCTCCGACATTCTTGTAATCCACATTTTAGTTGTGGGGGATGTAGGACCTTTCCAGAATTTCAATATTAATTTTTTCCCAATTATTAAACTGTAATCAATAAAAATTCTTTGATTCGTTGTTATTAATTGATCTGTTTCTAATATTCCCAATATTATTAATTTTGAGTCAGGGATCAGATTCATATTAACAACATTCAAAATTATCTTAAATATTTCTGTCCAAAATTTAGTAATTTTTATGCAATTTGTAAATGAATGCGTTAAGTTAGCTTCTAAGTGCTGACATTTATCACATATGGCAGATACATTTGAAAAAATACTATGTAATTTGGATTTTGAATAATGTAATCTATGTAATATTTTAAATTGTATAAGAGAGTGTCTAGCATTTAATGAACAATGGTGTATATGTTGTAAACTTTCATCCCATACTTCTAGTCTGATTAATTGACCTAATTCGTTTTCCCATGATTGCCTATATATTTCTGTCATTGGAACATCGTTTTCCAATAAAATGTTATAAATATATGATATCAATTTTTCTGTGTTCGGGTGTTTATTTAGACATTCATCTAAAATTTCTGTCTTTCTATTTCTGATTTCTTGTGTGTTTGCTTTTACATAGTCTCTAATTTGTAAATATTTATAGTAATCTTTTGAATGTAATTCATAAATTTGTTTTGATTCTTGTAATGACATGAAAGAGTTTTCCCTATAGAGATCGTCCATCTTATTAATTCCATGGTTTTTCCAATGTAAAAAACCTTTGTCAATGATTGAAGGTTTAAATGTAACATTATTTACAATGGTTAGGGTTAGTGGTATACATTTCAATTTTAATGTTTTCTTTATTTGTTTCCAAATACGTATCCCACTTACTATTATAGAATTTTCACTATAGATTTTCTTACCTAGTTTAATATTAGCGAATAAAATCGAGCTAATTTCAAAAGGCAAACAATCTTCTTTTTCCATTTTTAACCAGATTGGTTGTTTATCTGTCTCTACTAACCAAAAATTCATATTTTTAATATTAACTGCCCAGTAATAAAACATAAAGTTTGGCAGTGCTAGACCTCCATTTATTTTTGATTTACATAAATGTTTTTTATTTATTCTAAGGCTCTTATAATCCCAGATAAAGTTAGTGACTATAGAATCAACCTTCTTAAAGAATTTTTTAGGAAGATATATCGGAATCAATTGGAAGAGATATAGTAATTGCAGGAGAAAAATCATTTTTATTGCATTAATTCTACCTAACATTGAAATAGGTAATGTTTTCCAATATAAAATATTCTTATTTAATTTATTCAGTAAAAGTGGAAAATTGGATTTAAATAAAGAATCAAATCTTTTTGTTACATAAATTCCAAGATATTTGATTTTTTCGTTTGCTATCTTAAATGGAAATTGTTGTAGTATATGTAAGTTATTTACCATTATTGGCATAAGTTCACTTTTATTCCAATTAATACTATATCCTGAAAATAATACAAATTCAGTTATTAATTTTAGTAAATTTGGGATACTAATTTCCAGCTTTGTAATATAAAGTAATACATCATCCGCATATAAGGAGATTTTATTTTCAGTATCTCTGGTGTCATACCCATATATTTCAGGATGTAATCTCACACATTGAGCTAATGGTTCTATTGCAAGTGCAAACAATAACGGGGATAAAGGACAACCTTGTCTGCAGCCTCGGAATAAATTAAATTTAGTTGATAGCATTTGATTTGTTAGTATTCTGGCTGTTGGATTAGTGTATAATAATATAACCCAAGTAATAAACTTCTCTCCCAACTTAAAAGTTTCCATAACCGAAAACAAGTAAGACCATCCCACCTGGTCAAAGGCGTTCTCCGCATCTAATGATATAATTACTAGGTCTTTATTAATACCTCTTTTTGAATATATAATATTGAATAATCGTCTCAGATTATATGAGGAATATCATTTTGGGATAAATCCTGTTTGATCCGGGTGAATTAATTTATTAATAACTGTGCTTAGTCTTTGTGCTAATATTTTGGTTAGTATCTTTTGATCAGTGTTTAAAAGAGCTATAGCTCTATATGATCCTGGGTCATTCAGATCTTTGTCTATTTTAGGTATAAGTGTTATAATAGATTCATTTAACATTTCTGGTAGTTTCTGGTGGGTATAAATGTATTCATAGAGTATCTTCAAACATGGTGCAATCAGATCATAAAATGTTTTATAAAATTCCGAATCAATACCATCTGGTCCCAGTGTTTTACCATTTTTTAATGACCTGATAGATTCTTTGATTTCTTTTACTGATATTTCAGCATTTAGTGATTCTCTATTTTGTGAATCCAACCCATTCAGATTACATTTTTTTTTTTAAATGCTTCTATTCCTATCCTGTTTTCTGGCATTTTAGCTGAATATAATTTTTTATAATATTGCAAAAATCTCTCATTAATATCTTTGGGTTGTACTAATAGTTCGCCATTGTATGATTTAATCCTATGGATTATTTTTTCTCCCTCCATCTTCTGTAATTGATGAGCCAATAATTTTTGAGGTTTATCTCCAAATTCAAATTGTAATTGTTTAGTGTATTCATAGAGTTTTACAACTTGATCTGAGTATATTTTATTTAATTTATATTTCAGTGCAGCGATTTTGTTATGTTTTGTTATGGATGGATTAGCAGCATTCTCTGTGTCTAATTGTTTAATCTCCTTTTCCAATTCCTGTTGTTCCCTCCGATTCTCTTTATTATAAAATGCTTGAGAAGAAATCATAATTCCACGGGCATATGCTTTAAAAGTTTCCAATAATAGGGAAGAAGATATTTCCGGTTTATCATTTATTTCAAAGAAAATCTTGATCTGTTCTACAATATATTTCTGAGTTACTTTGTCTTTTAAAATTTGTGGGTTAAATCTCCATTGTCCCTGTTTTTCCGTTTTACCATTTATTTTAATCATAAATGTTAAAGGTGCGTGATCTGAGATTGTAATATTATGGTATTTTGAATTATAAATAAGTGAGATAAGTTTAGCATCATCCAAAAAATAATCTATTCTTGAATAGTTTTTATGTACAGGTGAATAAAATGAATATTCTCGTCCAGTTGGATTTTCTACTCTCCAAACATCTTTAATATTACTAGTATCCATATATGCATTTAATAAGTCACTGGAATGGGATTTGGTTTTCTTTTGTCTTGTGGATCTATCTAAATAAGAATCTAACGTACAATTTAAATCTCCTCCAATTATTAAGTTATGTTGTGCTATTTCCGGGATGTTATTAAATATTTTCTTCAAGAACAGTGGACTATCAAAGTTTGGTACATATACATTGACAAAAATCATTTTTTGTGCATTTAATTCTCCTATTACAATAATGTATCTACCGTCATAGTCAGTTATAGTTGATGCATGTTTAAATAAAGTGCCTTTACGAAATAATATTGCTACGCCTCTGGATTTGTGTGTAAAAGAAGAATGATACGTTTTATCTACCCATTTAGCTTTCAGCCTATGCTCGGCATCTTTTTTTAAATGTGTTTCTTGAATAAAACTCACATCAGCTTAAATTGCTAGTACTTTACCTCTCTTAATTGGTTCATTAATACCTTTAACGTTCCAGCTACAAAATGTTATTCTCTCATTCCCCTTATTCATTTTTAAATCTTGCATCTTTTGTCTATGGGGGTCTATAATAGAGCCAATGGTTCTGTTCGACAGACCCGACCTTACACGTGAACTCCGAATAGACGACTTTCAAGACCCTTGAATGTCTCTCACGTGTATATCTCCTTTGATCCAATTTGTAACTCCATTCAAACTGAAAATAATAATGTTAGATTATAATAGAGAAGAAAAGAGGATAGGTTAAGAAATTAGTATTGTGCACAAAGAAGGAAAAAACTACATCTAGCATTAGTATAGTTAGTGCTAGCCATACTAGCATGGCTAACCATCTACCGACTTCCGTAGTTGATGTTACCAACTTAACCAGCTCCTTGGTTTCTTGGAATTTTTATTCCATAGCAGTATTTTACCGGGGATATTAAATTTTAAAAATATTCGGGTTCCAATAGTTGGAAATGTGAGGATACATATATTTAAAACTTGTTTGAAAATATAATAAAAAAAACAAAAAGAAAGGAAAAAATAAAATAAAAATAAAAATTACTAATAAAAAAGGAAAAAGGTTTCCAAAGAGGGCAAATGAAATCAAACTCGATATTTGACTCTAATCATTCCATTATAAGTAAGTATTAGTCATTAGTGATAATTATTAACTCTGATTAGTAAAGATACCGTGCTATAATGTTAGTATTTATTAGTTATTTGTATTAGTAGTGCAGTTATACTAATTATTAGTATCCATGGGAGAGTTTCCGATCCACATCTTTCTCCAGCTTCCTTAGTCACGACTTTAATTCCATCCAGTCCTGCAAGTCAGTTGATTCAATGATGAAGTTCAGTTTTAAAAGTATTATTCAAGCATCCTCTCGAACCTTAATCTTCTGAGGAAAGTCCAATGCTTCCACAGGGTTGGTGAAAAAGTGTTCCTTCTGATTGTAAGTGACTCTTAGGGTAGCTGGATACCTCAGACCATATTTCAAATTCTCCACTTCCCTCAAGATACTTTTGGTCTTATTAAACGCTTTCCGTTTCCTGGAGACCTCTGCTGGATAGTCTCGATAAATACTGATCCTGTGTCCTTCAAATGCAAGATTTCTGTTTCTTGCAATTTTCTGCATTATCTCCTCCAAGACATGGTCATACTGTACTTTTATTATCATTTGTCTTGGGGGAGCGCTTTGTCTTGTCTGGCGTCTCATCACTCTGTATGCTCAGGCAAGTAAAGGCTTTTGATCCAGAGATCATTTTTGATCCAGAGATCATCAGTAAATTTGCAGTGAATTCTTAGGGATCTTGATCCGTCTCTTTCCCTTCTGGAATACCCGCAATTCTTAGATTCTGTCTTCTCTGGTGACCTTCCATTTCCGTACATTTCTCGGTTATTTTGCCCAGTAATTCAGTTAGACGTTGGTTTTCCGTGATAAGCTTTGCTGTAGCCTGAGCACTTGTTTCGGCTAGTTCTTCAAGGCCCTTTATGGCTGCTGTCTGTTGTATTAATTTCAAGCTTTAACTCCTTCATTTCCTCCTTGATTTTTTTTAATTTCTTCCCCAAAATTCATCTTCTTCAATTCTTCATTCGTTTTTGCCACTTCATTCTTTAGTTCCAGCTTTATTTCCTCCTTTAAACCAGCAATTTCACTTGCAATAAAAGTTTTAAGTTATTCACCTTCCGATTTTTTCATCGTTTTTTTCGACACATCTTCTTGGGATAGCGTCCTACCTGAGCCCGAGGCTTCAGTTGGGCCTTCCACCATTTTCTGCCTGGTAACACGACTTTTCGGTTTATCTGCGGGTGGGCTGCGCTGTGTAGACATAGTAAGTCGCGCGCCTGATGACGTCACTCACAGCAATCGGTGCAGAGGCAGCAGGCAGCAGGTAGGTCGCTTTCTCCCCGATTTTTCTCCGTTTATTTCGAGGAGCTGGCTGGCTCTCTAGCCCTCGATAGCGCCACCGGAAGTTGGGTCAAGCAGCATCTGTCAGGACCCGGAACATCACATATCATGACCCACTGAGTTATTCCATCACTTTGTGTCTTTTTTTGAGACCAAAGTTATTCATTCCTTCTGTGATGACATAAAGACGCAGCATACAACTACGTACCAGACGAGTTGCTGAAGGGCAGAGGTGTCACCAGGGTGAAATATGTGTTCCTCACAAGTAAAGCAGAAGGGACATTGTTCCAAAGTTTGTGATTACCATCTCAATTATCCTGCACTGACATGATACATTGCAAGGGGAAGCTAGTTATTGGGGCACATAATTGATTGTGTTGAATAAGTCTCATTTGTCATTCATCTCAATGTTGTCTCGTCAATGCCATCATAATTCAGTCATTGGCTCAATCAGTTGAGTAAATCAGGGACATCCTCACCTCTCATTGCATCTGGCATAGTAAAAGATAACATCCTTCACGATGTGATGCTACCATCTACTGGTGATGATTTGCACAAGACACACAAACGAATATGCAAATAAAACTAAAGTTTCCAAGATTCTCTCTTGTTTCTCCCCCCCTCCCCACCCTTATCCAGTCCCTTTCAGATGTACATCCAAGACACCTGACACACTCTCCAACACTCAAACAACTTTCAATTCCAAGACCCCATTCCCTCATCTTTACCATTCCCTTATCATCTGCATTGCCCACAAGGAATGTCTTAGGGCCCTCAGGTTCTTCCCAGAGACCCAATCAGTTTCAACTAACACTCTCCTCTGCCTCGCAGACCTTATCCTCACCCTTAACATGTAGCCTTAGCCTTCTCCATTTCCTGAGTGAGGGCGCATGCAAACCAGAGGAACAGCAGCTCATCCACCACACCCACTCCACTGTATTTCCATTACTCCCATCATCCCCCACCCACCCACCCATCACCTTGATTCTTTCTCGCCCGTCATTCACTCATCTACCACCTCCAGTCACTCATTTTCATATTTTCCCCATTCTTTCCCTTTCCCAAAGTCTCCTTCTGCCCACATCCCTCCTTTGTTATATAATTTTTATTAGAAGTAATCCATCATAACAGCGGTATAACAACTTTTCAAATGCACAACCAACTTATTTCAATAAGTATACGGATGTTACGAATAATTCTTATAAACTTCTATTTTTTAGAAAATAGAAAAAAGAAAAGAATAGATTTTAATCAATAAGAATGGTGATTAAATAATAATTTTGATTGTATAGAGAAAGAGAAAAGAAAGAGAGAGAAAAAAAAGAAATAATAAAAAATAAAATAATAAATAAAATGAAAAATAATTGTTATATATATTTAATTAAAACAAAGTATTATATATATATTTTTAAAAAAAGATTATAGTATACATCTTAATAGTGAATAACACAGTTTCAAATAATGATAACAATAGAGACATGTATACAAATTATAAAAAAAGGAATTATTTTCATCTAATCCTGCCGGGTACCCATTGAGTTGTGATGCCAAGAACAGCTACCCCTTGAAATATTCAGTATATGGAGACCATATCTGTTCAATGAGTTCGTATTTGTCCATTAGGACAAATCTGATTCTTTCCAAATGCAACGTCTCCAACATTTCCACTGTCCATATTTTAATTGTGGGGGATAATGTTCCCTTCCAAAATTTCAATATTAATTTTTTCCCTATTATCAAATCTGTTAATATTAGATTTGAATCCGGAACTCCTAATAATATTAATTTTGGATCTGGGTCCAGTTTAATTTTAAAAACTTCAGAGATAAGTCTAAATATTTCTATCCAATAATAATTACGTTTTATACATGTTACAAAACTATGCGTTAAATTAGCTTCCAAGTTCTGGCATTTATCACACATAGGAGAAATGTTAGGATAAATTCTATGTAATTTCGTTTTTGAATAATGTAATCTGTGTAATACCTTAAATTGTATCAATATATGTCTAGCATTTAATGAGCAACGATATATAAGTTGTAGGCTTTCTTCCCAAGTTTCCTTCATTATAGATAAACCTATTTCATTTTCCCATGTTTGTCGATATATTTCCGAAGTTGGAATTTCCCTATCCAAGATAGTATTGTATATATGTGCTATTAATTTTTCTGGATTTGGGTGTTTATTAAACAATTCATCTAATAATCCTGGTTTTCTATTTTTATAGTCTTGTGTATTTGACTTAATATAGTTTCTAATTTGTAAATACCTAAATATGTTATTTGACTGCAATCCATAGATATCCTGTAACTCTTGAAATGAAAGAAATGTTCCTTTCTTGTAAAGGTGTTCTATCCTTTTAATTCCTAAATCATTCCAATATCTAAACCCCTTGTCCAACACAGAGAGCTTAAACAAAGGATTATTCATAATTGGCAAACAAAGTGACAAATTATCCATATGTAGGGTCTTAACTATTTGTTTCCAAATACGTCTATTGCTATGAATTATAGGGTTAACACCATACGTTTTTTTTCGTACTTCCCTTGGTGCAAAAAGAATCGAACCTACATCAAAAGGCAAACAGTCTTCCTTTTCCATCTTTAGCCAGCTTGGCTCATAATCTAAATTCAACCAAAAATTCATATTCTTAATCTGAACTGCCCAGAAATAATATAAGAAATTTGGTAGTGCTAGTCCACCATTTATTTTAGATTTACATAGATGTTTTTTACTTATTCAATGATTTTTTATAGTCCCAAATAAAACTATTAACCAAAGTATCTATTTTTTTAAAACATTTTAGGGAGATATAAATGGATGGCTTGAAATGTGGCAAAAAAATCATTTTTTTTTTGCATTTATTCTACCGATCATTGAAATAGGTAGTGTTTTCCAATATAAAATATTTTGTTTTAGTTTATTTAACAATTGAGGGTAATTATATTTAAATAGACAGTTATAGGATTTAGATACATTAATTCCTAGATATTTAAATTTGTCCATGACTATTTTAAGTGGGAATTGTTCTAATTTATTTAATTTTATTCCAGTTATAGGCATAATTTCACTTTTATTCCAGTTAATTCTATACCCAGAAAATGTGCCAAACTTAGTTATAACATTAAGTAGATTGGGAATACTAATCTCCGGTTTTGTGATATAAATTAAGATGTCATCTGTGTATAAAGAGATTTTATTCATTGTAGTTTTGGTATTATATCCATATATTTCTGGTTCTGATCTAATCATTTTGGCTAATGGTTCTATTACCAGAGCAAATAGTAATGGTGATAACGGGCATCCTTGTCTACAACCCCTAAAGAGATTAAATTTTGCTGATAACATTTGATTTGTTAATATTCTTGCAGTTGGATTCGAGTATATGATTTTTACCCATTTGGAAAATCTATCCCACAGTTGAAATTTCTGCATTATTTTAAAAAAATATGGCCATCAACCTGGTCAAATGCTTTTTCAGCATCTAAGGATATGACAGCTAGTTCAATATATTCACTCTTTTTGAGTATATGATATTGAATAGACTTCTCAAATTACAAGATGAATAGCGTTTTGGGATAAAACCTGTTTGGTCATGATGTATTAAGTTATTAATCACTAAACTTAGCCTCCGAGATAAAATTGTAGTTAGTATTTTTTGATCAGTGTTTAAAAGAGCTATTGCTCTGTATGACCCAGGGTCTTCCAAATCTTTATCAGCTTTAGGGATAAGTGTAATTGTAGATTAATTTAATGATTCTGGTAACTTTCCTTGTTCATAAGCAGATTTATATATTATATATAAACGTGGAGAGATGAGATCATAAAACTTCTTATAAAATTCAACACTTAAGTCATCAGGGCCTGCGGCTTTTCTATTATTTAATGATCCAGTTGATTCTTCAATATATTTTACTGATATATCAGCATTTAACAAATCTCTACCTTCCTGATCCAAACTATTAATATGACATTCTTGTAGGAATGTTTCCATTACATCTGATTGTCCTGCTAGTTTAGATGAGTAAAGATTTTGATAATATTGTAAAAATGTATCATTGATATCTTTTGGTAAAGTCAATATTTCTCCTTGTTCTGATCTAATTTTATGTATCATTTTCTCCTCATCTAATTTTCTGAGCTGGCGTGCCAGTAATTTTTGTGGTTTATCCCCAAATTCAAAGTGTACTTGTTTAGTCTGTTGAAAAAAATTTAATAATCTGATTTGAATATATTTTATTTAGCTTATATTTTAATGATGCAATTTTATTACTTAGCCCCTTTGAAGGGGATATTGCATTTTCAATATCTAATTGTTTTATTTCATTTTCCAACTTTTGTCGAGTCTTTCGATTTTCCTTATTAAAGTATGCGTGTGCTGATATTATCGCACCATGCATAAATGCTTTAAATGTATCCCAAAGCAGTGATGGTGAAATTCCAGGTTTGTCATTAGTTTCAAAAAATAATTTAATTTGTTTTACCAAGTAATCATAACAAGCCTTATCATTTAATATTTGGGGGTTGAGTCTCCAGTTAGAGGTTTTAATAGTTATGTATTTTAATTTTATCTTAAATGTTAATGGAGCATGATCTGAGATATAAAATTATTATGATATTTTGAGTTATACGTAAATGGGATTAGTTTTGAATCTATTAAAAAATAGTCTATCCTTGAATAGGTTCCGAATACAGGAGAAAAAAAAGAATATTCTCGACCAGATGGGATATCTCCAGATATCCTTAACATTTGCTGTGTTAATAAAATAATTTATAAGTGTACTTGACTTAGAAGTGGTTTTCCTTTTCATTGATGATCTATCTAAATAATTATCTAAGGTACAATTAAAATCACCTCCAATTATTAGATTATGTTGAGTGGATATAGGGATATTGTTAAATATTTTCTTGAAGAATAATGGGTTATCAAAATTAGGACCATATATATTCATAAGGATTACTTTTTTAGAATGTAATTCACCTGTAATTATTATATATCTACCCTCAACATCTTCTATTATTGAGCTTTGTTTAAAAGGTATACCTTTACGAATAATTATTGCTACCCCTCTAGACTTATGTATAAATGAAGAGTGATATACTTTCAAAATCCATTTTGCTGTTAATCTATACTGCGCGTCTTTTTTAAGGTGTGTCTCTTGGAGAAAAATAATATCAGATTTCTATCTATTTAATTGAGCTAAAACCCTACCTCTTTTAATTGGTTTGTTAATTCCCTTAACATTCCAACTACAGAAGGTGATTCCATCACCCCCAATCCTAGTGTTTATGTCACACATGTTATTATTAAGGTGGTTTATAATGGAGTAGATGGCTCAGCTCATCTAACCGAATCCTATACCCAAACAGCAGATCGATTAAATTTAATATCTGTGTCATTGTCTTATACACAGGTCTCTTTAAACTAACTATATAATACCAATCATACTTAAATCCATATAATATATAATATGAGATAAAATACATAATATAAAAGTAATAATAGAAAATGTGAGTAAAGTAAGTGATGTTAGTAAAGTGTAAGGGGAAAAAAATGATTACAACTATAATTATTGCAGTTTGTATTAGTGTAATCCACACTAGAGTGGCAATTAAACTACGGACGTCCGTGAAAAAATACAAGATGTTAAGAATTCTAGCTCCGTTTTTGCCTTAAGGGCTATATATGTCGGGGTGGGGTATTAAATTTATATACTTAATAATTAATAATACTACTAATATCAAATATAGTTAGTTCATAACACTATATTAGGAGAGCTAATATACATTTTTTAAGGGGTAGTTAATACAAAACTATATTTATTAATAATCCATCCATCCCTCATTGACCCCAAGATAAAGTCCATGTCCATTGTTCCTCCTCCTTCCCTGCGGATCCTTCTTCAGTGTGAATCCTCCACCTTTTCTGTGGGTGGACAGTATCATCAGATAAGTGATCAATAATATTCAGTATTCTTCATCTTCATCTACTTCTTCCTCTACTTCTTCCTCTTCCAGTTTCTTCTGAATGTTTCAAGCGAATTCAAGAGCTTCTGTATGTTTGGTGAAGTGGTGCTCCTTGTTATCATAAGTTACTCTTAATGTTGCCGGGTACATCAGGCCATATCTCAGATTCTTTATGTTCCTCAGGATACCTCTTGTTTCTGTAAATAAAGATCTTCTCTTGGCCACTTCCGCAGGGTAATCTCTGAAGATACTGATGTTATCTCCCTCATATTTGAGATTTTTCTTACGTATTATTATCTTCATCATATCTTCAAAAACATGATCGTAAGCCACCTTCACAATCATCTGTCTTGGGGGAGTATTCCTCCTAGGGATACGTCTCAATGCCCTGTGTGCTCGGCCCAGCAGAGGTTCTTGGTCCAAGTTCAGAATATCTTTTAGGAGTTTTGCAGCAAATTTTCGAAGGTCTTGATCTCCCTCTTGGCCTTCACTCAACCCAACAATACGCAGATTCTGACGCCTTTGATGTCCCTCCAAGCCAATGCATTTCTCAGTTATTTTGTGTAATAATTCTGATAAACGCTTGTTCTCAGCAAGACGCTTCTCGGCTGATTCACTCAATTCTTTTATTGCGTCATTTTGTTGGTTAAGTGAGATTCTAATAGGTTCTAACTTGGTATCCAGCAGCAACTCCATCTCACCAGTTTTACGGTTTACGTCATCCAACTGTTGTTGCAAATCATTACTCGCTTTATCTTTCCATTCGTCCCTCACAGTCTTTACAGTGGCTATAACTTCTTTTTTGAACTCTTCTTTCAAATTTTCATGATACACCAAAATATCAGCTCTTAAAGTCTTTATTTCCTCTTTATATTATTTTTTCATATCCTTAAGCATTTGTTTTAGCTCACCCATTATAATTTTTTTGAGGTCATCCATCTTTAAAATATCTTCCTGGGAGGCATTCAAACTCGAACCCGTGGCTCCAGTGAGGCCTACTTCCCTTTACACAGGCTTTTTCCCTTGGTGGGGGGGGGGGGGTGAGCGATGCATCGACATTTTCTTAGTAAAGTCGCACGCCTGATGACATCACGCACCTTTTTAACGCTACCGGAACCGTTCACACCCATTCTCCTCTGGTGAGTAGTTTCAGTTAACCCCTTTTACCCCCGTTTTTTATACAATTTTTAGCGGAGCTGAATGGCGCGAGTTCCACTCACTCCATAGCGCCACTGGAAGTCCCTCCTTTGGCTTTACATTTCACTCCTCATCTTCTGTCCTAAAGTGACACTTTTATGGCTTCAACTCTAGCCTTTGCTACTTACTCCACCCATCTGCTAATCAAACCCCCTTCACCTGTACCCACCTACCTTGCTAGGCTTTGTCCTGTTCCTAACTCTCTTTTCAAACGTTTTACCTCCTACTGCAATTAATCTGAACAAGACTCCCGATCTGACTCATTCCCCCCACAGGCCCTGCCTGACTCTCTGAGTTCCTCCACCACTTTGTGCTTTGTTCAAGAAAATAACCCAGATGGGTTCAATTTATGAATCATAAATTCAATTTAAGTATCATAATGAATAATTCATGATGGAGTGATAATGACTAATTGACCAGGATAGTCCACCCTGTACCTCCAGCTGCTGACTTAATAGTCACATAATTACTTTAAAAAAATGTCCTCCCATTTCTTTATATACTTATATGGTAGGAAATACGTGATGACCTCACAATTTTACTTCGGAGTCACGTGAGTGACTACGTGAAGAACCCCATGCAGCCATTCGTGCGTGATTGCATCAGACGCTTTCATGCAGACGACTGTGGAGAAGCGCAGCTCCTCCAATGGTAAGTCTAAAAAAGTTTCAGGTAAGTGCTATTTATTACCTGTTGTAGGTCTCCTGCAGGAACCTCCAAGGTTTTTATGGGATGGTCGCGAGGCCGATGAGTGAACCAGCCTAGGGCTTTGGGGGGAAAACCCTGGCCCGACCGCAGGAATGTCGGGTTCGCGATCGGAGTCACTGATAACGTGGTCAGTGACTCCACACGTTGGGTTCCCGGGGAGGGGATACCCAAGAATAGTGCGGTTTCATACCGCAGTAGCCCCTAAGGGATGGGGCTTAATGACCTGAACAGTCAGCCTGGGTTCCCGGTGGAGGGGAAACCCAAGTGTATGCGGTTCCCAGACCGCAGTAGTCCCCAAGAAATGGGGTTTAATTCGCATAAATGATTAGCCCGGGTGCCGGGAGGTAACGCGGGTATATATATATATTATATATATATATATATATATATATATTCCCGTGGAGGGGAAATTCACTTATGGGGTTCCCAAACCACAATAATCCCCAGGATATGGGGACAACTGACAAAAATATAGTCAGTGCAATTAGGAAAGATTTGGTAGGTTTCACCTCTGGGAATGAATTTAGAGACACTCCTTCAGCAGGAGTTGGATCAGTAGTAAAGTTTATGGCAATGTCAGCCTATTGCAGAGGCTGTGCCAGCAGCACCTTTGGGAAGGGCTGCTTCATGGGGATGCCAAGTTATGCCAGTGCCAGCCTATGGGAAAGGTTGTGCCAGCAGTACCTTTCCTCAGGACTGCTCATGGGGATGACAAGCTATGGCAGGCTAGCCTATTGGAGAAGCTGTGCCATCAGCACCTTTGATCAGGGCTGCTCATGGGGATGCCATACTATGGCAGGCAAGCCTATTGCAGAGGCGGTGCCAGCAGTACCTCTGCTCAGGACTGCTCCAGGGGACTGCCAAGTTATGGCAGGCTAGTCTATTGGAGAGGTTATGCCAGCAGCACCTTTGCTCAGAGCTGCTTCATGAGAACGCCAAATCTATGGCAAATACTGTCCTATGGGAAAGGCCGCGCCAGTAGCACCTTTCTTCAGGGCTGCTTCATGGGCGCCAGCGGTACCTTCTTCAGGGCTGCTTTATGGGAATAGCTGTTTAGTAGGGTATTCCCATTTACAGTGATCATGGGGGATGAGGGATCATTGTTAGGATAAGGCAATATAACAGAATGATGACAAAAAAGCATTCAAAGAAAACTATTCACAGATTCAAATCCACTGTTAAGTCTCAAACTATATTTGAGAAATTGGGCTCCTCTATCCAGTTAGATTAAGTCTATCAAATAGACTTGTAGGATGTTGGGATTCATTTTTAGGTATTCAATTGGCCGTGATGCCGGCCTGGGCAACAGATTGCAGTCAATACACTCCGGTAACAGTTTTGTTGTTATAAAACAGCTTTTCTAGTCGTTAGATTAATTGTTAATAGAATAGATGTGATTCAGCTGTGCAAGTAAGACAACTTATCTTGTTAAATGGTTAACTATTAAGTGCCATATAGATCATTGTTAACACAACTTGTTTCACCAGCTGAAATTAATAAAGTCACAATGATGGACAAACAGTATTCATTGGCTACAAGCCAGCCGATTAGAGACAGCGAGAGCTGAGTTGGAGGGTGGATGTTTTTTTTCCCATTTCTTTCATTAGTAGTAGGACTAGTATTAGTAGAATTAGATTAGTGTTAAGTAAGGAGGGGTTCTAGAGGCCCATGGCTTCAGGGAATGGTGGGGCTAAGGGTGGTGGGTGGCAGACTGTAGGTAAGGAAAAGGGGGGATCTAAGAGAGAGGCATCGAGTGAAAGAGCCGAAATGTCAGAAGACGACGGAAATAAAGTTAGGAGAATTAGAATTATTGAAGAATTCGTCGTGCTGTTTAAATTTAAAGGAACAAATCAAGGAGATGCAAGATTTAGAGCAGTGAATCCATTAAAAATTACCACCGCTTTGGAGAGCCAGATAGGCAGGGATTTTCAGGCTAAGATTCTGTATAATGGGATGATAAGAGTTGGTTGCAAAGTCAGAAAACATTTTAATGATGCTAGGGGTGTGGGGAAGGTGGAGAGTTTGGTCCCTAGAGGAAGACAGCAGGGAATAAAGGGAGTGGTGTATGGGATGTATGCTGGCTTGTCTGAGAAGGAGATTTTAGAAAACATTAAGGGGGCCCAGGTAACTGATGTTGTGAGGTTTAAGAGTAGGAATGGAGTTGGGGACCCGCCGGTCCTGCTTGCGTTCAAAGATGGAGTACTGCCACAGAGAGTGTTTCTTGGGAGTATGGCGTATCAAGTGAGGAGTACATTAAACCTCCGTTGCGCTGCTATAACTGTCAGAGGTTTGGAAATGTTGCTGGGTCTTGTCAGGGAAAAAGAAAGTGCGCAAAGTGTGGTGGAGATCATGCAATACAAAATTGCAAGGCAGAGGATCCTAAGTGCCCTAACTGTGATGGGGATCATGCAGCAGGGTTTCATGGTTGTGAGCACGTTGTTCAGGCGAAACGAGTGCAGGAAGTCAAGGATCAGAACAACGTGTCATATGCAGAGGCAGTTCAAAGGGTGGCTAGAGAACGCGGAGATGTGAGCGCTGGGACTAGAGTGGTGCTAGGAAGCCAGATCACTGTGCCAAACTTGCCGTCGGCTTTTCCATCTGACATGTTGATTTTTAATAAGGAATCATTTCTGTCTTTTGTTTCTGATGTGTTGGTAGGAGCTAAGAAAGCAGCTAACCGGTCAGATATCCTCGTGTTAGTGGTGGGGGCAGCTGAATGGTTCCTTAGTGTAAAGCAGTTGCCAGAAAAGTTGCATCAATACATGACGGAGAGTCAGTGTATGGAGAGGTCACAGTTGTCGAGAGCTAGCAGTATGGAGTATGTCAGTAAGGTGGATGATGATGATCCTCATTAACATCATAATGTTGTATATACTTCAATGGAACGCCCGGAGTCTGATTGGAAATGGTCAAGAGCTAAAGAGATTTGTTGATGAATTTAGAGAAGCACCAGAATTAATATGTATCCAAAAGACATGGTTAAAGCCCTGTCTAGATTTTGTAATTCCAGGTTATGATTGTGTGCGATTAGATTGGTCTGATAGATCAGGTGGGGGTTGTGCAACTTTTGTTAAGACTGGGTTGTAGTATAGGAAAGTTGACATTAATTCTAATCTTGAGGTTTTGGCTGTGGAGGTTTGGAGCAGTCAGAATTCTATTACTGTGATAAATTATTATAACCCCTGTCAACCCTTGATATTGTCAGATTTTGATGAGATAATGGAGAAGGTAAGGTGTCCTGTTATATGGATTGGAGATTTTAATGTGCATAATCCTTTATGGGGTAGTGATCGCAGGGATAAAAATGGTGTTATTGTTGAAGAATTTCTAGATAAGTATGAGTTGGTATTGTTAAATGATGGAAGGCCGTCTAGGTATAATATTGTGAGAAACACCTGCAGCCACATAGATTTATTAATTGCCTCATCTAACTTAGCAAGAATTGGTGAATGGGATGTAATGGATAGATATACACTGGGTAGTGATCATTATGCAATTTTATGTAGGTTTGGTAGGGATTTGAGGAGAGAAGTGGAAAAGAAAGTTCCTAGATATAACTTTTCTCAGGCCAAATGGGATAAATTCCAAGAGAAGGCTCAGTTTGGTTGGAGAGGTTAATAGTGAGGGTTCTGTAGATAGTTGAAATACTTCCATTAGTCTCATGATTCATGAGACAGCTTGTTGTACTATTCCTGTGAAGCAGGAGCCTAGGTCCCGTATGTCTGTTCCTTGGTGGAATAAAGAATGTGATGAAGCTGTAAGGAATAGGAATATAGCCTATCGAAAATTAAGAAAGTATCCAATTTTGGTCAATGCAATGGAGTTCAAACGGCTAAGGGCAGTAGCAAGACGAGTTGTAAAGGATGCAAAGAGGAATAATTGGAGGACGTTTTGTGGTACGTTAGGCCCTGAAACTCCAGTAAGGCATTTGTGGTCAGCTGTGCGTAGAATGTCAGGAGTATATAAAAGGAGTTTGTTACCAGTGTTGCAGAAGGGTGAGGTGATAGCAGTTTCCAATAAGGAAAAAGCAGACATGTGTGTTGACAGTTTTCAAGTAGTGCATAGATCAGAGAGCATGGGAGTGGAGAGGTGCAGTCAGAGAATTTAGCTGATGGCAGTTAATCAGTGGAAGCTGGAGAGTAGTTTAGTAAATGATAATACCTTTAATCTGTTTTTTACCATAAAAGAGTTGAAGGATACAATTATGTCCAGGGCAAATACCACCCCGGGGAGAGATAGGTTGTCGTATGAGTTATTTAAACATCTGGATGATATTGTACTTGATGAAATCTTAGCTTTGTTTAATACTGTGTGGGCAGATGGTTATTTACCAAAGGAATGGAAACATGCAGTCGTGGTCCCTATTTTAAAACCGGGCAAAGAGGCATCTGACCCTAGTTCATATTGCCCTATAGCGCTCACAGCAGTGCTCTGTAAAATTATAGAGAGGATGGTAACCAACAGACTAGTTTATTTTTTAGAAACCAGAGGACTATTTGTTGATGTACAGAATGGCTTTAGGAATGGAAGGTCTACAATGGAGTCTGCATCAGTTTTGGATCAGGATATTAAAAGGGCATTTAGAAGCAAGGAAATAGTAGTGAGTGTATTCCTTGATATTGAGAAGGCATATGATTCTTTGTGGAAGGAGCGATTAATGATTAAAATTTTTGACTTGGGAGCCAGGGGACGAATGTTCAACTGGATTAAGGATTTTTTTATTGATGGTTGTAATGGTTGGTAGTGTCAGATCAGAGACTGTAGAGATAGAGAATGGAACCCCGCAGGGAAGTGTTATCAGTCCAGTTTTATTTAATATCATGATAAACAACATATTTTGTAAATTAGAGAGAGGATTTGTTTGCAGATGACGGGGCTATCTGGAAAAGAGGTCGTAATGTAGAGTTTGTTTTAAAACAGATTCAAAGAGTGTTAGCGTCTGTAGAGGAATGGGGGAACACATGGGGCTTTAAAATCTCTGCACCTAAGACTAAATATATGGTATTTGGTTTTAAAAGAAAGTTACCTAAAATAGGGCTGTATATGTATGGGTCTCTATTGGAGAAGGTAAAGGTTTTTAAGTTTTTGGGTGTTTGGTTTGAAGAACGTATGATTTGGGCTGTGCATGTAGGTAAAATTGTGTTGAAATGTGAAAAAGTTCTGAATGTTATGAGAAGTCTGGTTGGGTGTGAGTGCGGGGCTAACAGGGAGACAATGCTTCTAATTTATCAGGCCATGATCAGATCTTCTCTTGACTACGGGTGTTTTGTGTATGGGTCTGCGTCTAAAACTGTTCTGGCTAGGCTAGATGTGTTGCAGGCAAAGGCTTTGAGGCTTTGCTGTGGAGCCTTCAGAACCTCCCCAGTCCCTGCCCTGATTGTTGAAATGGGAGAAATGCCCTTATGGTTAAGGCGCATTAAGCTAGGGTTACATTACTGGGCTAAACTTTGTGGGTGTAATGATACCTTCCCAGCAAGGTGTGTGTTGCAAGAGGTTGATAATGGTAACAAATATAACACATTTTTTGTCATTATAAATCAGTGGGCTAGGAAGCTGGGTTTGGAACTAAGGGGTATTATAGAGCCTACAATATGGCTACCTGTGCCCTATTGGGTTCTTCCTGAACTGTTTATTGAGCTTGCTTTTCTTCAGGAAAAAGATAAGCACGATGTGACTCCAAGAATAGTGGAATATCTTAATTCAATCAGTGAGAGCACTTTGATTGTTTTTACAGATGGATCTAAAGATCCAGTTAGTGGGAGAGCTGGGTTTGGAGTGTATGTGGAGCAGCTTGGGTTGAGGAGTGGCCGACGCATTTCTGATGGAAGCTCTGTTCTCACGACTGAATTAATGGCAATTTAATGGGCTCTATGGTGGATTGAGGAAGCCAGTTTTAGCGAAGTCAGTATCTGTTCTGATTCTGCAGCTGCTCTTGAAACTTTAAGAGTAGGGAAATCTAACGTTCGTCCTGACATTCTAATTGAAATCTTGAGTGTGTTTTCTAGAATTGGGTTTGCGTGTAACATCACTTTTTGCTGGGTTCCCGGGCATGCTGGGGTGAGGGGGAATGAGCAGGTGGACCTCATAGCAAAGGAGAGTATAAGAAGAGAAATAGATATCCATGTATCATTGGGGAGAGTGGAACTGAGAGAAATAATTAAAGAGGGCTTAACAAAAGAATGGCAGAGAGGATGTGAAAAGGAAGTCAGGGGTAGACACTACTTTTCTGTACAAGCTGAAGTTAGAAAAATATGTTTCTGTACATCTTTGTCCCGTAGGGACTCAGTTAGACTGTGTAGATTGAGGTTGGGACATTGTGGGTTAAATTACTGTTTGTGCATTGTAGGAAAACATGTTTCTGGCTTGTGTGAATGTGGGAGTAAGGAGACAGTTAAGCATGTTTTCCTAGAATGTAAAAAGTATAGGGTAGAAAGAAAGGCATTGTTTGCCAGACTGGACTTGGAGTTGAGGCTTTTTCTGTTTTATCTTTGTTTTTACACAGTGAGAAACATCAGCTGATATCCAGGGCTGTTCTTCAATTCCTGCATGTTACAGGACTGTATGTAAGAATTTAGTTCAAACTTTGACCTGTGGAGGGCAGTAATACGCTTAGCAGCGTCTACACTGCCGGATTCCTATAAGAAGAAGAAGAAGAAGAAGAAGAACAGTATTCATTACTGCTCCAGTTGTTGTTAAGTAAATCTTTAATTATATTGCAAAATGGTGCTAATGGCCCTAAATAGGAAATTGTGTCAGCAGCGCTTTTAGCAGGCCTGCTTAAGGTCTCCCTCATGTAGGAGGAGAGCATGCTGCATCAGTATTAGTCTGACGCTGGGGCCATGGCAAAGTCGGCGTATTGCTGAAGCTGCGCCAGCAGCACCTTGTAACAGGGCTGCTTAATGGCTCCCCCATGTAAGAGGAGAGCATGTTGGATCGGTATAGTCTAATGCCGAGTCTGAGGGTATAGCCATAGCGCATGCCCAAGGGATACAGGGAATGTGCCAAAGGTCTATGCCTGGCAAGAAAGTTACCATCCCAAACACATATGCAGTGAATACCGCTCTCAGGGGCACATTACAGTTGGCCGCCAAATCTTCTATTCAGGTAAGACCTTTCTATAGGCGAAACCTGGAGGACAAAGCACAAGCTATTGGAACGAGCAAGGTTTCATAGTTTCGGTGACAATGCACCCCACGTCTTTATTTGCAGTAAGCAGTTCACTGAAGTTGGTGGCAGCATGAAAGCTGGCCAGAGGTTCCAGCACTGTACCTGTGCTACTCTACAATTAAGGGACCACTTACAGCTTGGTAAGGTGTACACTTAGTTATACATTACAAATGATTGAGACATTATCAGCTACTTTGAGGGGTCTAACCATGTAAAATGGACTATACTAGCTTTTCAAGCAGGTTAGAATTGGGCAGGTTCAGCAGAAGGACCAAGATTGTCTTGCAAGACTGGCTCAGAAATCGGGCCACAGTTGCTGTTTAAGGTAGATACCAAGTTGCAAATATCATCTCGAGTTTGGAGGTGGAGCAGACTTGAATGACTTGCAAAAATTTTTGTTATGGTATCAACTATCTATAGACCCTACGGTCATTGTATGGGTTAAAGAGTGATTGGACAAATATACATATTGTGATGCTCAGGTTCAGGCTGATACATTACGATGATGGCATATGTTAGTCACGAGGGTGCAATCAGTTAAAGACCCCTGGAATGGTGATAAACCACATCAACTTCTGGCATGCCAGCTGAGAAAAATGGAAAAAGATCACACCATTCAAAAAATCAGATTAGAAAATGGTGAGCTGCTTACAACAAAGGTAAAACAGTTATAATGGGTGACTTCAATCTACATATAGATTGTGTGCATCAAATTGGCAGGGGTGCTGAGGAAGAGGACTTCTTGGAATGTATACAGGATAGTTTATTAAACCAACATGTAGAGGAACCAACGAGAGATGGGCTATTCTAGACTGGGTATTGAGTAATGAGGAAGGGTTACATAGCAGTCTTGTTGTGCGTGGCTTCTTGGGCAAGAGTGACCATAATATGGTTGAGTTCTTCATTAGGATGGAGAGTGACATAATTAATTCAGAAACAAGGGTTCTGAACTTAAAGGTAACTTTGAAGGTATGAGATGTGAATTGGCCAAGATAGACTGGCAATTGATTCTTAAAGAGTTGACAGTGGATGTGCAATGGAAGGCATTTAAAAACTGCATGGATGAACTACAACAATTATTCATCCCAGTTTGGCAAAAGAATAAATCAGGGTAGGTAGTGCATCCATGGATAAGAAGGGAAATCAGGAATAATATCAAAACAAAAGATGAAGCATACAAATTAGCCAGAAAAAGCAACCTACCGGAGGACTGGGAGAAATTCAGAGTCCAGCAGAGGAGGACAAAGGGCTTAATTAGGAAAAGGAAAATAGATTATGAAAGAAAACTGGCTGCAAAAGTTTTTATAGATATGTGAAGAGAAAAAGATTAGTTAAAACAAATGTAGGTCCCTTGCAGTCAGAAACGGGTGAATTGATCATGGGGAACAAGGACATGGCAGACACATTGAATAACTACTTTGGTTCTGTCTTCACTAAAGAAGACATAAATAATCTGCCGGAAATAGCAGGGGACCGGAGGTCAAATAAGATGGAGGAACTGAGTGAAATCCAGGTTAGCCGGGAAGTAGTGTTGGGTAAATTGAATGGGTTACAGACGATAATTCCCCAGGGTCAGAAATGCTGCATCCCAGATTACTTAAGGAAGTAGCTCCAGAAATAGTTGATCCATTAGTGATAATTTTTCAAAACTCTTTAGATTCTGGAGTAGTCCCTGAGGATAGGAGGGTAGCTAATGTAACCCCACTTTTTTAAAAAGGAGCAGAGAAAACGGGGAATTACAGACCAGTTAGTCTAACATCGGTAGTGGGGAAACTGCTAAAGTTAGTTATTAAAGATGGGATAACAGCACATTTGGAAAGTGGTGAAATCATTGGACAAAGTCAGCATGGATTTACAAAAGATAAATCATGTCTGACGAATCTTATAGAATTTTTCGAGGATATAACTAGTAGAGTGGATAAGGGTGAACCAGTGGATGTGTTATATCTGGACTTTCAGAAGGCTTTCGACAAGGTCCCACATAAGAGATTAGTATACAAACATAAAGCACATGGTATTGGTGGTTCAGTATTGATGTGGATAGAGAACTGCCTGGCAGACGGGAAGCAAAGCGTAGGAGTAAACGGGTCCTTTTCAGAATGGCAGGCAGTGACTAGTGGGGTACCGCAAGGCTCAGTGCCGGGACCCCAGCTATTTACAATATATATATATATATATGATTTGGATGAGGGAATTGAATGCAACATCTCCAAGTTTACAGATGACACGAAGGTGGGGGGCAGTGTTAGGTGTGAGGAGGATGCTAGGAGGCTGCAAGGTGACTTGGATAGGCTGGGTGAGTGGGCAAATGCATGGCAGATGCAGTATAATGTGGATAAATGTGAGGTTATCCACTTTGGTGGCAAAAACAGGAGGGTAGACTATTATCTGAATGGTGGCCGATTAGGAAAAGGGGAGATGCAACGAGACCTGGGTGTTATGGTACACCAGTCATTGAAAGTAGGCATGCAGGTGCAGCAGGCAATGAAGAAAGCGAATGGTATGTTAGCATTCATAGCAAAAGGATTTGAGTATAGGAGCATGGAGGTTCTACTGCAGTTATACAGGGTTTTGGTGAGACCACACCTGGAGTATTGCGCACAGTTTTAGTCTCCAAATCTGAGGAAAGACTTTCTTGCCGTAGCAGGGGTACAGAGAAGGTTCACCAGTCTGATTCCTGGGATGTCAGGACTTTCATATGAGGAAAGACTGGATAGATTCTGCTTGTACTCGCTAGAATTTAGAAGATTGAGGGGGATCTTATAGAAACTTACAAAATTCTTAAGGCTAGATGCAGGAAGATTGTTCCCGATGTTGGGGAGGTCCAGAACAAGGCGTCACAGTTTAAGGATAAAGGAGACCGAGATGTGGAAAACATTTTTCACTCAGTGTTGAGTCTCTGGAATTCTCTGCCACAGAAGGTAGTTGAGGCCAGTTCATTGGCTATATTTAAGAGGGATTTGGATGTGGCCCTTGTGGCTAAAGGGGTCAGGGGGTATGGAGAGAAGGCAGGTACAGGATACTGAGTTGACATGATCAGCCATGATCATATTGAATGGTGGTGCAGGTTCGAAGGGCCAAATGACCTACTCCTGCACCTATTTTCTATGTTTCTATGTAAATATAGCAATAATAAGATTTTGTTATATGCAAACGAGATACTTTTATATATTACCAACTCTCAAGTCAGTATCCCAAATATATTAAAACTTATAGAACAATTTGGTACCTTCGCAGGGTATAGAATAAAAGTGAAATTATGCCAATAAAAGCTCAAGACCTTTCACATCTTCTAAAATTTCCCTTTAAAATTGCCACTGAAAAATTTAAATATCTTGGAATTTATGTGACTAGAAAATATACCTCTCCATTCCAAGCAAACTTTTCACCATTAATTACTAAATTAAATGCCCTTATTCAATTTATGGAAAATACTTCCTATTTCCCGTATAGGTAGAGTATATGCTATACAGATGATTTTTCCTTCCACAACTCCTCTATCTATTTCAATCAATACCGATTTATCTCCCTAAAAGCTTTTTTAAAAAACTTGACTCTGTGATTACAAACTTTATCTGGGATTATAAATCTCATAGAATTCACAAACGACATTTATGTAAATCTATAGAAAACGGTGGATTGGCACTTCACATTTTCCTTTTCTATTACTATTATTAAAAATCCAATCTGGATGGATGATGCATGTCAACAAGTAAACTTGTTATAAATGGAGAGGGAAGGTTGTTCGCCTTTCAATTTAGGCACGATTCTTCTTTCTCCAATACATCTGAATAAATCAACATATGAGAAAAATCCGATAATTCATAGCACCCTACGAATTTGGAAATAGTTGAAATCAACTCTCAATTGAGAAATTTCTCTCTCCTCTTACCAATCGCCAACAATCCCTCGTTTAAACCGTCTTCTTTAGATAAGGCGTTTGCACAATGGGAAAACACAGGGATTAAAATGCTGGGAGATCTTTACGAGAAGGGGAGCTTCCTCTCGTTTGAAGAATTACAGGAGAAATATCATTTGAAAGCTAGTAATTTTTTTAGATATCTTCAAATCCAAGACTATGTGAAAACACACATACAAGACTGTCATTCTATGGGCCTAGATATATTAGACAAATGCATGAATAGAAAGGCGGACACAAGTAAGTTAACATCCTACATTTACAATACCCTTTTAACTGCACCCATCCCATCTTCTGAAAAGATTAAGTGAGCATGGGAAGATGAAATGGGTTTACTAATCTCAAAGGATAGTTGGGAGGAAAGCCTTTTATACATACATTACTGTTCTCTTAATGTTATGCGCTCCATGATACAATTTAAAATACTGCATAAACACTATTACTCAAAGTCCAAATTGAACAAGATCTTGCCAAATGTCTCTCCTATTTGTGATAAATGTCTACTCCAAGAAGCGACTACAGCCCATTCTTTTGCTTCCTGCACAAAGTTACAAAACTTCTGGAGGGGAAGTTTTGATACTTTTTCCAAAATACTTAAAACTAGATTGGACCCAGATATAAAACTGATTATGTTAGGTATGTCAGAGGCCTGTTCTAAGCTAACGATATTTCAAAGGCATTTCCTCAATTACGGCCTGATAATGGCGAATAAATTAATACTTAAATTTTGGAAACAGACAACAGTCCCCACAGTGAAGATGTGGATTACAGATATGTCCGAGACAATACACTTGGAAAACATTAGGCTTGTCAGCGGAAAAACCAGATCAATTTCTTAAGACATGGATACCCTTTATTGAATTTTTACAACAATAGTATGGTGAAACGCAAATTTAAATTTAAATCCGATGCTACGATGGGGGGGGGGGGGGGGGGGGCAAGGTATATCTCCATCTTTTCTCTTCTTATTTCTCTTTCTTTCTGCACTGCTTTGGTAGCTTAGGGGTCTTTTTGTTGTTCTTTTCTATTTTATCTCTTCATTTTTTCTTTTCTTCTTTTCTTGCTTTCCTTTTTTTTCTTTTTCCTTTTTTAAAAAATTAGGTTATAATGTTAAAAATGAAGCTGTATAATAATTGTAGATGCCGAGCCTTTTATCCTTGTACACTTGCTTCTAATAAAAATAAATTTAAAAAAAATGAAAAAAAACTTCTGAGGCAGACTTTGCAGGCCAGTATCTAGACTCCTTTGCTACCTAGGCAGATTGTTCTGGTACCAGTGGACTCGGCTCGGAGGCCGTGACGTCTGTTGGTCTGGTGAAACGGATATTCCACAACGGCTCTGGAACAAAGTTTGCCTACATCCCCAGACTCAAAGCACAATTTCCCTCCTTCATGCTTGAGCAGTCCTACCTTCTCCCAGTTACCCTCTTGTTTTTAATATAAGTAAAAAAGGATTTGGATTTTCTTTTTTAACCTTCTAATCACCCACTGGAGTTCTTTATATTCCTCAAAGACCCTGTGTGATTCCAACCTCTTGAACCTTGTATGCACTTCCTTTTTCTTTTTGATTAAATTTACAACTTCTTTGGTCATCCGAGGTCCCTTTACTTTGCCAACCTTATCCCTCCTCATCACTGCTACATGGCGGTACTTTCTTTGATAGTTCTCTGTCCATATTCATGTTCTCAGCAAACCTGACACCACTCAAAGTCAGAGCAGCAATGTATATTTAAGCATAAAACAGTGTGATCCTATTGAATAGCAGTCATGCGGTGCATCCGCTTCTCAAACAAGATAACAGCTTAATTGGCATTTAAACTGCTAGCTAAAGGTTTACAGCAATCTTTAAAATCTTGATATGTAAATGGTCAATATGTTGTTAGATATTATTTCTCAATTTTTGCAGACATAAGCATGCCCATTTCTGTCTGAAGAAAGGTGTCAACCCGAAACTGCACCCATTCTTTCTCTCCAGAGATGCTGCCTAACCCGCTGAGCTACTCCAGCATTTTGTCTGAAAAAGTGTCTCGACCCGAAACGTCACCCATTCCTTCTCTCCAGAGATGCTGCCTGTCCCGTTGAGTGACTCCAGCATTTTGTGTCTACTGTCCATTCCTGTGCTTGCTGAAGACAAAAATCACTGCTGGTGTATTAGAGATGGCATCCGATTAGAGGATGTAGTTCGAATGACCATATCCAAATGATGCAAGATAATTATTTCAAGAGAAACATCAAGGTCATAAGAATATAAAAAAATCTGTACATAACTAAAATTCTGATCTTGTTATCTTCTGGTTTGGGGGTCATTCCATTTACGCAAAAATGGTTCGCGATAGCGCTACGCTTTTTCACTAGTTCACTCACCATTCTCCTGTGCTGCGAGTCCACCTAGGTTCATTCTGATTGGTTGAATGTCGTAAAAGTTAGCGAGGTTTAAAAATCTTAAAAACCTCGCGTGCGCAGATCAATCTCTTCTCCTGCCTTCCAGCGCTGCGCAGATTAATCTCTTCCCCTGTCATTCCATGGGACGGTCCGCCCCTTCCTGCGCCATCGTGTCTTTACTGGAGCTGAGGAAAGCCGGCGGAGGTTTCCAACCGGATTTTCGGTGTGACCCGAAGCAGCCCCGCCCCAAGCAGCAGCCCAGCAGTGCGGCAATATTGACAAACGGAAAGCGGAGAGTCTGATCCTGATGGAGGAGAGCACCCAGCGCCCGCTGTGTCCCAAACGCACTTCCATTGCAATGCCCCGCAGCTCCACCCCTTTCCCCTCTCGTCCCCCTCGCTGGCTCTGCCCCTCCCCCGTGATATCCCACTCTCCCCATGACTCTTCCTCCATCTTTCCTCCGAGCTCCCCCCCCCCCTCCCCCAGCCCCTCCCGCTCACATGCCAGCGCGGCCGTAAGAGCTGGTGCTTCTGGGCTGAACCAAGGCCTGGTTCTGAGGGCGCCAACAGCTGATGCTCCTCCAGGGCACGCAACAAGGGAGAGGAGCAGCAACCTGGAGATTCTGGGGAGGGAGAGTTTGGGAGGGAGAGTTTGGGGGGGAGAGGGGATGGAGGGAGAGGAGGGGAGTAGGGAGAGGAATGAGGGAGGGACAGGGTAGGGGAAAGGAGAGGGTGGGAGAGATGTGGGATGGATTTGGGGAGGGGTGGTGGAGAGGGAAAAGAAGAGGGTGGAGGTGAGGAGGGAGAATGGGGTAGGAGGATGAATAGAGGGGGTAGGTAGGGAGTGGGGACTAGAGGGAGAGGAGGGCAATGAGGAGGGATCATGGGGGGGGGTAGGGGGTGAGGAGTGGGGGAGATGGGGGATAGAGAGGGAGGGGGAGAGGAGTTATGGAGGGGGGAGGGAGTGACTGAGGGTAGGGGAAAGGTGGGGGAGGGATTGGGGAGGGGAAAGAAGAGGGAGGGTGAAGAGGGGGAGAGAGTGCTAGGGATGAGGGGAAATGAGCTGCACCTGTGCAGTTGGGGGCTATGGGTGAGTGATGGAATATTGCGTTGGGGGACCAAGCCTCCTGTGTGACAGGGACCCAACAGGTCCCACTTAGTTTAATATAGACTAGGAACTTGATTAACTATGTATTGGTTAGATATGAACAATAATAAAGAAATAATGGTGTCACTATGCCACATATGCACGAAATACAGAATTAGACCATAAAAGCAGAATATGATCCACTCTGAGATGCCATCTAGGCCATGAAAATACCAGCAGAGTTGAGTTGTTCACACTTAACTAGGAATAGTATCTTAATTCTCAACCACTACTCCAGGTTCCCTTTCATCGGAAGGGTGAAGGACTCAAGATCCACAACAGAAATGATAGACACAAGAAACTACAGATGCTGGTTTGCAACAAAATAAAAATACAAAGTGCTTTTACAATACAAAAAATACAAAGAGTAACTCAGCGGGTCTAGCAGCATATCTGGAGGACATGAATAGGTGGCATTTTGAATGGGGTCTGTAGACCCAATTAGGAAGAAATACTATCTATGTAGTCTGGAAATGCTGCATGACCTGCTAAGTTACTCCAGCACTTTGTGTTTTTATTTTGTTGTAAACCAGCATCTGCAGTTCCTTGTGTCTATCATTTTCACAAAGCAGTGCTCTGTGTTTTTTTCTCTTCCTGTATGACTTGTGTTTAATTGCCGAACTCATTTTCAAGAGAATCATAATGTTTGCAGAATGATACGGATTCACTACTGAGAATCTGTCCTCACACTATCTGAGATGACACAATTTCCTCGAGAGATGTCTAAATAGTCAATTGTACCTTTATTAGGTGCTGTGAGAGAAAGATAAAGGAAAGCCCAAAGCGATCTTATCAGCATTCTGAGCTACATGTCATAGTGACTGACATAAAATGAAATCCAGACTAGAAAGCTAGGTGGCAGAAAGTATCAAATATACCTATCAAGAAAAAAAATTTGCCAAAGACCATGCAAAAGATGACAGACTGATGCATACGCGCTAAGAACTCCATGGGGTGGGAGATTGCAACCTTCACATGGTCCACCCTGTTTTGACTAATGCAATCAACCCAATGTGCACAAACAAATAAATGTAGGTGTACAACTTTAGGCTGTGCTTACCATATGCAAGAAGAAGAAGGAACCCTTTAACAATCTTGTTAAACCTTTAATAGAAGATAGACACAAAATCCTGGAGTAACTCAGCAGGACAGGAGCATCTCTGGAGAGAAGGAATGGGTGATGTTTTGGAGCAAGACCCTTCTTCAGCATCTATCTTCGGTGTAAACCAGCATCTGCAGTTCATAGAAACATAGAAAATAGGTGCAGGATTAGGCCATTCGGCCCTTCGAGCCTGCACCGCCATTCAATATGTTCATGGCTGATCATCCAACTCAGTTCCTTCCTGCACAATGGTTAACAGTTAAACCATCAGTTGCATTGTTCGGATCCGTTTAGGCACAGGATCCAGTTATCAAAATCAGGAACCTCAATAAAATTATTAATAAAGTTGACACAAGATCCTTGAGATCCAAAAGGTCTGTGGATTAAATGGAACAGATCCTGCATCAAAATTTACTTTAGTTCAGTTTTAGTTTAAAGATGCATCATGGACACAGGCCCTTTGGCTCACTGAGTCCAAGCCGACCAGTGATCACCCATACACTAGTACTATCCTGCACACTAGGGACAATTTACACAATCCAATTAACCTACAAACCTGCACATCTTTGGGATGGATGTGGGAGGAAATCCGGAGAAAACACATGCTGTCACAGGGAGAATGTGCAAACTCCTTACCGATGGCATCTATACTTTGGATTAAATCCTTGGGGCTGTAAGGCAGCAACTCTACCACTGTGGCACCCTATTAAATATTGATCAGCTCCAAACTCAAAAAGGCTCCTGTGAACCATAGCGATCAATGTTTTTTTTAAAGTTTTTTAGCTTTTGGTTGATTATTGTCATGTGTATCGTGGTGTAGTTAAAAGCATTGTTTTGCATGCTATTCAATCAAATCGGATAATCTACATTACTAAAAGTCTGATCTTGACCACTTCCTGTTCTGTATATTGATATTAGAAAAAATGCTGCCACTTATGGTTGTGATTTTTGGCCATCTTACTCAGAGTCCTGCTCCACTGTGCAGGACAAGAGGATTTTCCCCATCGATTAAAAATAAAAGAGCTATTAGTGTTTAAAAAATGTTGAGATTCTCTCTCCTGAAGGTCACGCCCCTTCCAGAGGGACTATAAAACCCGGAAGTGCTGAGTGCCTTACTCAGTCTCTGCAAGATGGTGGAAATGAGAGGGTCTTGTCTCTCAGAGCTGTGAATAACACTGAACATGTGGTTGGTTTGAAGTTAAGCACAGCAAATGGCTATTGGTGGTGGTTGGTTTGAAGTGAAGCACAGCAAATGGCTGTTGGTGGTGGTTGGTTTGAAGTGAAGCACTACAAATGGCTGTTGATGGTGGTTGGTTTGAAGTTTAGCACTGCAAATGGCAGTTGGTGCTGGTTGATTTGAAATAAAGCGCTGCCAATGGCTGTTGGTGGTGGTTGGTTTGAAGTGAAGCACTGCAAATGGTTATTGGTGGTAGTTTGTTTGAAGTGAAGCACTGCCAATGGATATTGGTGGTGGTTGGTTTGAAGTTTAGCACTGCAAATGGCAGTTGGTGCTGGTTGATTTGAAGTAAAGCGCTGCCAATGGCTGTTGGTGGTGGTTGGTTTGAAGTGAAGCACTGCAAATGGTTATTGGTGGTGGTTTGTTTGAAGTGAAGCACTGCAAATGGATATTGGTGGTGTTTGGTTTGAAGTGAAGCACTGCAAATGGCTGTTGGTGGTGGTTGATTTGAAGTGAAGCACTGCAAATGGCTGTTGGTGGTGGTTACTTGACAACTTCCTGTTTGCACTTTATATTGATTTTAGATTAAAATAAAAAGCTACCACTTACAGCTGTGATTTTTGGCCATCTTACTCAGTCCACCTCTGCTCATCAGGTGCAGAGGAGTCTTCCCATCAATTAAAAATAAAAGTGTTATTAGTGTTTAAAGAATGTTGAGAATCTCTATCAAATCATGCCATGAAGGGAGGAGGGAGGGTTTTTAAAACCTAGTAGTGTGGGTATGGCTCAGTCTCTGCAAGATGGGAGAGGGAGAGGTCACGACTCTGTCTGAGCTGTGAATCAACTGAACACATTGAATGTCTACTAAACTGTGAGTGTGGTGTTTTGTGTGGTTTTATGGTGATTTCACCCTGCTTGAAATGGTATGAAACTGCATTTGAATGTGGTGGCCTTGCACCCTGCATGAAATGATATGAAATTGCATTTGAATTTGGTGGCCTAGCACCCTGAATAAAATGGTATGAAACTGCATTTGAAATTTATGGCCTTGCACCCTGCTTGAAGGGGTACAAAACTACACTTGAATTTGGTGGCCTTGCACTCTGCTTGAAGTGGTATGAAACTGCACTTGAATTTGGTGGTCTTGCACCTTGCTTGAAGTGGTCCGAAACTGCACTTGAATTTGGTGCCCCTGCACCCAGCTTGAAGTGGTCGAAAACTGCACTTGAATTTGGTGGCCTTCACCCTGTTTGAAATGGTATGAAACTGCAATTGAATTTGGTGGCCTTGTACCCTGCTTGAAGTGGTATGAAACTTCACTTGGGTTCTGTGGCCTTGTACCCTGCTTGAAGTGGTAAGAAACTGCACTTGAATTTGGTGGCCATAAACCCTGCTTGAGGCGGTATAAAACTCCAGTTGAATTCGTTGGCCTTGCACCCTGCTTGAAGTGGTCGGAAACTGCACATGAATTTGGTGGCCTTGCACCCTGCTTGAAGTGGTAGGAAACTGCACTTGAATTTGGTGGCCTTGCACCCTGCTTGAAATGGAATTTCCGTGAGTCAACTGCCAGCCCACGAGCCGTGAGTGAGTTGCCAGCATATCAGGCTTGAGTGACTGAGCTGCCACCCCAAGAATCCATTTGGCCCACAATGTCCATACTAGCCCTCTGGAAACCAGTCCCTTCAGTCCACAACACCCATACTAGCACTCCACTGGCCTCCAATATTGGAATTGGTGGTGAGGTGGAATATTGCATTGGGGGACCAGCCCTCCCGTGTGAACATGGGACCCAACGGTTCCCACTTAGTCTAGTACTATATATAAGCACAATCAAGATAAACTAACATTATAATAGTTAGTGAAGTGAAAAATATAGAGTGCAGAATCCAGTCTCAAATTTGTATATCTATTATGGTCAGAAACATTTATATATATATTGAAATAGATTGATACCATTTTTAGAAAATGTTTTTTTAAATTAAATTAAATTAAATTAAAAGTTCATTAAAGCATTTAGCAGCTGATCTATAGCACAGAAATGAAAACATATTTGTTTCAGTGCCAATATTCTCAGACTGTTTCTGGCATTGACAATTGTGATGGGGCTTAATGCCACAGATAAAAAGAAACTTGGGCAGGGAAGTCTTCTTACAGGATGCAAAATATGAGATAGAGTGGAAAGGAAACTATTCTGAAGGATCACATAATATCACGGTGCCTATCCAATCACTTCTGCTGTATCTGTGGTTACACATGAGTTATGCGGTGCAAGAGGAACAAGATGTTGTGGGAACATTTGACACCAGTTGCATCGGGATGGAAGCCAATGACCAATCCCATGTCAAAAATCAGCCATCATTTAAATTCAGTGTAAATATTTTGACAATAAAAATACACCATTTGGTTTAATTTTTTAATGTAAAATGTAATACAAAAACATAATCATTGTTACAATTCAAAGAAAATATATATTTCTGCAATTTAGTTTGACATAAATATTTGGTGTAAATATGAATTATATAATAAATGAACAAATACATTATTATGCATCAAAAATACAATTTATATTGCAGAGTTCCAAGATATGTAATTTTCTCTCATCTTTGAAACACTCTGGCTACATGAAAAGTTTAATTATTGCCATTTTCATGAGAAAATAACAGAAATAATAAACATTGTGATTGCATCATGACTGAAGCAATCGCTATTTTCTTAACATCTGTTTATCCTGTCTAAAAAAATGTTGAATGACTTCAGAAAGGCACTGCTTGTCGTTTCGATCTCCAGCCACCTGCAATCTTTCTCCTGTGATACAATTGAAAAGAAAAGTTAGCAAAGCCATATGTCTGATTGCAACCACACATGAAGATCACGACCTTGCTCACAAATATAATAGATCACAATTTTAACACTTTAAACTTATTTTTGTTAAACTGAGGCGTGAATACTGCGGTCAGGGATAGTATTTACTGATAAAAGATAAACACAAAGTGCTGGAGCAAATCAGTGGGGCAGGCAACATCTCTGGAGAAAAGGAATAGGTGACATTTCGGGTTGGAACCCTTTCTTCACAGTCTGAAGAAGGGTCTGAAAAAGAGTTCTGACCCAAAACGTCACCTGTTCCTTTTCTCACTCGCTGAGATGCTCTTGCAATTTGTCCCTATATTCAGTATAACCAGCACCTGCAGTTCCTCCCAAAACGCATAATATCTACTGTCCCAGACAGCACCCGATGTGTTGGAGAATTTACCTAAAGTTATACAATTCAACGTTCATACTACTGGGTTGAAAGATACCCAAGTAAAATATGAGATTCTGTCTCTCCAATTAGCTTGTGGCTTCATTCTGGCAATGGAAGATGCCTAGGACAGAAGGGTCAGTATAGGAATGAGTAGGGTAGTAAATTTTTTAGCACCCATGAGATTGGGTAGGTATTGGCGAACCGGCAATGGAATTTATCCTGATTCACTAATGACTACTACCAGAAAATTATTCACTTTTCTTATATATGATATTCATTCTGTTAAAATTAAATTAATTTTGAATGACCATTGAAAAGAAAAATATATTACCGGACAATTGGATATGATATTCTCCAATCTCCTCATGTTGCTAATGGAGAGCTCAATAAAAGCGGAAGAAGTTACTAAGTTTCCTACTTTTTCCAGTTCTCTGATAAAGACAGAGGTTGCATTCCTTGGGCATCGCGCAACCTAAACCAAGAATTAAGCAAAAATTAAACAATTTACAGTAAATCCTCATAAATGCAACATCATAGCGACAATCAAAAGCTACCTGACTTGTTAATAGAATGTAATGAGTAACATTCTGAAGTAAAACATAAAGTGCAGGAGTAACTCAGCGGGTCATGCAGCATCTATGGAAGGAATGGATAGGCTTGTTCCATACACCCACCACCATTCATGTGAAAAAGCTACCCCTCGGGTTCCTATTAAATCTTTCCTCCCTCACCTTAAACCTATATCCACTTGTTCTCGATTCCCCTATCTAGGCAAGAGGCTCTGTGCACCTACCCAATCTAATTCTCCCACGATTTTGTTCACCTCTATAAGATCACCCATCATTCTTCTATGCTCCAAGGAATAGAATCCTAGCCTGCTCAACCTCTCCCTATAGTTCAGTTCCTCAAGTCCTGGCAACATCTTTGTAAATCTTCTCTGCACCCTTCCCTGCTTGACATCAAATTCAGGTACGAGGTTTTCATGAGGTATTCAACAATCTGGGAGGTATTCCAAAATTTATTTAGAATCGAATATAATATAAACACAACAACACTGTTCCATGTCACACTAAAGCAGGGAGGTACTAGCACACCTGACCCACCTACAAAGCCATTCCTATATAATGTTTGGCCAGCATACTCAGTGAAGTAGAACATGAAACGAAGATGGCAGATTTTAAATTCCTGGATCTTGTGCAGGCTAAATTAAAAAAGTAGCTGGAATGCAAACTGAGACCAATGTAGCCTTGCAGATGTGATAATCAGTTTCACACCAAATGTATTATTAATGACAAATATACCATTCTAAATTAGTAATGAAGACATTTTCTGACAAAGTAATTAAGCAAATGTGACTTACCATCAAATTACTTGGGGTGTAGATCCATGTTGGGAGAACCTTAAGTAAATGAGATTCATTATTGTGACAGCCAAATGGAAATGCAACAGAACTATAACACATCTCAAAGAATATCCAGATGTGTTTATGTGCCAAGTTAATGTACCATTTTAGTCATAGAGCCATACAGCAGAGAAAATGGCCCATGGGCCCAACTAGTCCATATGATTAAAATGACCCATCCAAACTAGTCACACATGTATGCCTCTGGCCCATATGGCCCCAAACAATTCCTCTTCAGGTACTCATCCAAAGTTCATCCAAAAGTGTTCACTCTTTTCAGTTCTCTCACACAGCTAGTTCCTGTTCAGTAGTTCTGTTTGATGGAATGTTAAAGCAAAGGATTACATGAGGGGAACTGTGTATAGAAACACATGCCTCGCCTCACTTCCTCTGGAGTGGTTTCCAATTAGAATACAGGAAAAGCAAAGCAAAAGAGGAAGAGGCAAGTTAACAGTCACCCTCCCCATTAAGTGGTGCGGATTCATCCTCCATCCTTTATATCCCCCTCCCTCCCTCTTCAATATTAATAGAGCAGTGAAAAGAAAGTTTCACAAATTTATGGTCAACTGCTCCAAAATCCCCAGGAGATTTCTACCGTGGCTGTCAAATCCAATTAATCAAAGAATGTTTCATGGTTCATGTTTACGCTTACATATGCATAAGATATCTTTCCAGAAGACAAGTTATAAACATAATATTTCATGTCACTTTTTCCACCATTATTCTTAATATTTAAAATATGCAGTTAGACCTCATCAAGTAGTCTTTTCCAAATGTCTACCTGTGCCAACGTGATTTACTTATCAAAATATCATTTTATTCTCCTTAGCTAAGTTTAAATCTTTAAATCTTTTCCCTGGAGTTTTATTAATGTTCAAGTGTGGCATGCATTAGGGTTAGGGTTCAAGTTTGTATGTTCTCCCTGTGACTACTTGGGTTTTCTCCAAGATCTTCAGTTTCCTACCACACTCCAAAGACGTACAGGTTTGTAGGTAAATTGGCTTAGTAAATTGTCCCTAATGTGTATAGGGTAGTGTTAATGTGCAGTGGCCTGTTTCTGCACTGCATCTCCAGACTAAACTAAAACTAAACTAAATTGTGTATGACTGGTAGGTTGCATACTGTGGGTACTCCATGCTGAGGATTTATAATTCTACTGCAAAGGATGAATAGTATCATAGAGTTTGTGGCACAGAAGAATTCTTGTGTTGTCGGTGAATAATTATGTTATTGAAATTCTTTACCTAGCTAAATTATGCTGTATATAATGTTACACAACAAAAAGTTGTGGAATTCACTGTGTGACGAATTTTATACCCACACAACTCTCTTCCCAACTTTGTGGATTTTGCTTTATCAGCATGAACTTTCATTTCTTTCTCTTTCATATGTTTATTTAGCTTCTCCTGAAATATATTAATACAAGCCTCTGTAGGAGACAAAATATCATATTCTAACCATGCCCTATGTTGCAAAGTCTTTCTTGAAAAACCTATTCGATTTATATGTGGTTATCATTTATGGTCCATCTTTCTGATCTTCCATAGAAAAAGCTTTCCTATGCCTATCTTTAGTGGCCATTTAGCTTATTTCGTGTCATTAATTATGGCCTTTAAATTTTAGACTGCCTGTAATTATGTGGGTGGGATTTATTACGTAGTCAGGGGCGTGTTTGGTGCTGGGTTTCTTGTGCAGAGGCTTAGTTTTAGTATTAGAGCGACATGGTAGAAGGAACACACTTCGACCATGAAGAGTTTTGCCCAAACAGGAGGAGATTTAAAGCGATATGCTGGAGTTTGACAAAGATTAAAGTGTACGAGTCAGAGAAGAAAGTCGGATATATATCTTACTTTTTTCCTTCAACAATAAAGAAACTATTAATCAAAAGACTGTTATGAAGATTTATCTACGAGAAGCTCTGAAGGTCTTACATAGAGCTCACACGCTACACTATCTATTTAAACTCCTTGATAATCTTAAAGTCATCCCTTACTCAGAGGGTCACAGAGAGACACAAAATACATGGGAGCTGCAGCCCCCCCCCCCCCCCCCCCCCCCGAGTTCACAATGACCATAGAAACATAGAAAATAGGTGCAGGAGTAGGCCATTCGGCCCTTCGAGCCTGCACCGCCATTCAATATGATCATGGCTGATCACCCAACTCAATATCCTGTACCTGCCTTCTCTCCATACCCCCTGATCCCTTTAGCGACAAGGGCCACATCTAACTCCCTCTTAAATATAGCCAATGAACTGGCCTCAACTACACTCTATGGCAGAGAATTCCACAGATTCACCACTCTCTGTGTGAAAAACCATGAGCCACCAATTTACATTAATCTAACATTAATTCAATTTATTATTCTCCCCACATTCTCATCAACTTCATCATGTATTCTACAATTCATCTACACACAAGAAACAATATTCATTGACCCATTGTCGTATCAACCCATTTCTTGTGATGGCGGGAGGATTCGAGAACACCGTGAGGTAATTCATGTGGTCAGAGAGAGAGAGTGCAAACTTCACACAAACCGCACATGAGATCAGGATTGAACCAGAGGCTGCAGTTGTAATTTCACAGGAAATGCTCTCTACATGAGTTAGAATTGTAATAAATCATTCTTCCCTGCCTCCAATCCACATTTTTGCTCGGTATTATGAGCAGTGCTTAATGTTTCACCTCTTCCAGAGGTGAATTAATTCCTGCATTTTGACTCTACCACAAAAGTTGTAGGAAGGAACTACAGATGTCGGTTTAAACCAAAGATAGGCACAAAACGTTGGAGTAACTCAGCGGGACAGGCAACATCTCTGGAGAGAAGGAATGGGTGACGTTTTGGGCTGAGAACCTGCCTCATCTCTGTGGTATTATGGGAATAATAGTGTAAGGAATGCGGTGGCCGGAGGTGACGTGGGAACCCGGGGGTGTGGCAGTTAGGGAGTTGCCCGAGCATGCACACGAGCAGGCGGCTGCTGTACAGAGTTGCTAAATAAAGATAGACTCCGTTTACGTTGTGGTACGAGCTTTAATTACAGGTGTTGGAACTGGGATCCTTGTAAGCAAAAAAAATATATAAAGAAGAGGAAGGGGTATCGTTTTGGCGCAAAATGGGAGACGAGCCTGCAGATATGGCGCAACCCACACCAACTGCTACGTTCACAATACAACCTCCAGAGCCATTCGATTTCACCAAGCCTCAAGAATGGGAGCGTTGGATCAGGAGATTCAACCGCTTTCGGCTTGCAAGCAATTTAAACGCGACGTCGGCAGAAAGCCAGGTGAACACGTTAGTGTATTGCATGGGCGATGAAGCGGAAGATGTGCTGAAGGGGCTAACGCTGACTGCAGATGAGAGGAGGGAGTACACGGATGTCAAGGCGGGCTTTGATGCATTTTTTGTACCTAAAAAGAATGTAATCTATGAAAGAGCCAAGTTCAATCAGCGTGTGCAACTGCCAGGAGAAACGGTGGATTCCTTCATCACTGCTCTATACGGATTAGCTGAACACTGCAACTATGGACAGTTGCAGAACGAGCTGATCCGCGACAGGTTAGTGGTCGGGCTGAGAAACGTCTCATTGTCAGAAAAGTTACAGCTAGACAGAGACCTAACCCTTGCAACTGCAATAACAAAAACAAGGCAGTCTGAAGAAGTTGGACGACAGTGGTCTGACTTAAGAGGAGAAAATAGCGGTGCTAGCAAGTGCTCTAATGTTGATGCTGTGCATGCTAAAAGCTACAGAAAACCCAAATTTCCCCCAAAGCCTCAGCCACAAGCACAAACACCAAGCAAAAATAGACTTAATACACGGCCTCAGCCCGGTTCAAAGGCCTGTTATAGATGTGGAAAAATGCCCTCGCATGGGAAATGGTAATGCCCTGCTAAAGATGCTGTGTGTCACAACTGTGGCAAAAAGGGACATTATGGTAGAGTGTGCAGAAACAGTGCAAAATCTCTCAATGCTGTCACTACAGAGGAAGAAGAGAGCTTCTTCCTGGGAGCCTTGGATGCTGGAAAAGACCCGTGGACGGTGCAGCTAGAAGTGAGACAAAAAAAAGTGTGCTTTAAAATAGACACTGGTGCTGATGTCACTGCCATGCCAGCTGAGGTGTGCCATGACATTACAGGGGGGCCTGATGTGAAGTGCCTGGCAGTGTCGACATGCCCATTGTTTGGGCCAGGGGGCGATGCACTCTGTGTCCCGGGTGTAGCCAGAGAAACACTGCGCAGAGGCAAATAGACAGCCATAGAGAACATTTATATAGTAAACAACCTGCACACAGCACTGTTGGGAAGGCCTGCCATAGAACGCTTCAGCTTGTGTGCAGGGTTAACGGCATAACTGTGGAATCAGTGGAACAACAATATCCGAAGCTGTGTAGCGGCTTGGGTCTCGTTCGAAGGCCATACTCAATTAAATTGAAGCCAGAGGCTGTGCCCTTCTCTCTCGACACGCCACACAGAGTCCCTCTGCCGCTTATGGGAAAAGTGAGGAAGGAGATAGACCGTATGGAGAAGATGGGCGTAATCACCAAGATTGTGGAGCAGACTGATTGGTGTGCCGGGATGGTGGTGGTTACTGAAGAAAACAGGTGATGTTCGCATTTGTGTGGACTTCACAATGATGAATGGATCAGTATGCAGAGAAAAGTTTATCCTGCCTTCTGTCGAGCACACTCTGGGCATGCTAGCTGGCGCAACAGTATTCAGAAAATTAGATGCCAACATGGGCTTTTGGCAAGTACCATTGACAAAAGAGTCTGCTAAATACACCACCTTCATCACACCTTTTGGGCGCTACTATTTTAACCGTCTACCCTTTGGCATAGCATCAGCACCTGAGCACTTTCAAAGGATGATGATGACAGAAGTGACCGGTGGCCTGGAGGGGGTACTGTGTCACATGGATGACATCCTGGTCTGGGGACAGATGCAGGAGGAGCATGATGCACGGCTGCATGCAGTGCTAGAGAAGGCATATAAGGCCGGCATTACGCTCAACATGGACAAATGTGAGCTCACACGCCACACAGTCAGATTCCTGGGTCATGTGATTTCAGCAGATGGAGTGAAGCCAGATCCAGAGAAGATGAGAGCAGTACAAGAAATGGATGCACCCAAAAATGTCAGTGAACTCAGGAGTTTTCTGGGCATGGTCAATCAACTGGGCCGCTTTTTGCCTAACCTGGCTGAAAAAGACAAAGTGCTACGAGACCTGCTGTCCAAGAAGAACCACTGGTACTGGGGGACAGAGCAGCAGGCCGCCTTTGATCAGTTAAAAACAGAGCTGTCATCCACACCAGTGCTCACATTATACAACCCAAACAGTGCTTACAGATCTCTGCTGATGCCTCTTCCTTTGGCCTGGGGGCAGTCCTGCTGCAGAAAAGCAATGCCATGTGGTCACCTGTGGCATATGCGTCCAGGTCAATGACACCAACAGAGTAGCGTTATGCTCAAGTAGAGAAGGAGGCATTGGCTGCGACGTGGGCATGTGAAAGGTTCAGCTGTTTCATCCTGGGAAGACCATTCGAGCTGGAAACTGACCACAAGCCGTTGGTGAGTCTGCTGGGAGGGAAAGCTTTGGATGACCTCCCACCAAGAGTCCAAAGATTTAGGATGAGACTCATGAGGTACAACTATACAGTCAATCATGTCCCTGGCAAAAGCCTGGGGACTGCCGACTCCTCTGAGAGCCGCAAGAACACACGCAGACACAAGCCTATTAGAGGACACCAACATCTATGTAGACTCTGTCATCAGCAACATTCCTGTCAGTGGAGATTATCTGAGCAGCCTACGTGAGCACCTGCGGGCAGACAGCACATGCTCTGCACTGATGGAGTACTGCACAGACGGCTGGCCCAACAAAAGCCAACTGCAGGGAGTGCTGAGACATTACTGGGCTGATAGAGCAGTGCTGACTCTGCACGATGGGCTGCTGCTGCGGGGCACGAGGCTCGTCATCCCATCAGCCTTATAAGGAGATGTGCTGCAGAGACTACATGAGGGACACCTGGGGGTGACAAAGTGCAGGGGCCGGGCCAAACAGACGGTATGGTGGCCAGGACTCAGCAGCCAGCTGAATGACATGGTGCTGAAATGTAGAACCTGCATCCAAGAGAGAAGGAATGTCAAAGAACCGCTGATGCCAACGGAGATGCCAGACAGGCCTTGGCAAACCTTGGGAGCTGACCTATTCACGCTGAAGGACAAGACTTATCTACTAGTAGTAGATTATTTCTCAAGGTATGTGGAAGTTGCGCTGCTATCACACACAAGGTCCACAGATGTGGTGGTACACCTGAAATCCATGTTTTCTCGTCATGGAATTGGTGAAGTTCTTAAAAGTGACAATGGGCCCCAGTTCTCAGGTAGCCACTTTAAAGCCTTTGCAGCAGAGTATGGCTTTGTGCACATCACGAGCAGCCCCAGGTTTCCTCAGAGCAATGATGAGGCGGAACGCACTGTACAAACCGTGAAAAACCTGCTAACAAGGGCGTCAGACCCATATCTTGCATTGCTGGCCTACAGAGCGACCCCTCGACAGAACGGCTATAGCCCGGCCGAGCTGTTGATGGGACGCCGCCTCCTCACTACTGTTCCTGCCCTTCCAACCCTGCTGAATCCAGTTTTGCCTGACTACAATGCGCTGGGGGACAAAGAAAGGGAGAAGAGGTGGAATGACGCAAGATCCTTCGACAAGAGGCACGGAGCGAGAAATCTGGAGCCACTAGTACCTGGGGAGGAGGTGTGGATCACCGATGCACGAGTTCAGGGCAAAGTGCTATCTACACACAATACCCCTCGCTCTTATATCGTCCAGGTGCCCCAGGGCACACTGAGGAGGAACCGGCAGACCAACAGTGGGGTAGTCGACGCTGATGAGCCACCGGTGGGGGAAGATTCAGCTCCACCAGAGCCAGCTCCACCAGAGCCAGCTCCACCAGAGCCAGCTCCACCAGAGCCAGCTCCACCAGAGCCAGCTCCACCAGTGACAACATCACCCAGCAGAGAGGGCCCCACCACAGAGACTGTGCGCACCAGATGGGAGAGAGGTTAGAAAGCCAAAGAGACTTGATTTGTGATTTATTGATCTGTTTTCTATAATAAAGGAAAAGAGAGGGTGGAATTGTTCTATAAACCTGGTACATTTACCTGAAACCTGAGAGTTTAAGTTTTGAAGAACACAGCCTGCTAAAGTAATAGTTCACAGTATGGTAACGCGGAAGTTATTTCTATTTTGCATGCTTGAATCAGGGACAGGTCTTCCAGCAAAAGGGCAGAATAAACCCCTTAAGACCTGCGGAGACAAAGGTAGTCCACCCTTTGTCCTCAAAGAAAGGGAGATGTGGTATTATGGGAATAAGAGTGTCAGGAATGCGGTGGCCCGAGGTGACGTGGGAACCCGGGGGTGTGGCAGTTAGGGAGTTGCCGGGCATGCGCACGAGAGTTGCCGGGCATGCGTACAGAGTTGCTAATTAAAGATATACTCCGTTTACGTCATGGTACGAGCTTTATTATACAAATAAACGCAACAATCTCGACCTGAAACGCCACCCATTCCTTCTCTCTAGAGACGCTGCCTGTCCCACTGACTTACTCCAGATTTATTTTGTCTACTACAAAAATTCTTCAGTAAAAATTGCCTTGTGGTGTCTTGAGATATAGGTATTTTACAGTATATATGTCCTTTCTTCTTTTTACTAATTTGCATGCTTTTGTCATTTGATTTTTTGATTTATCTAATCTATTACTTTTATTAATATATGCATCTGTACTCAGTTCCATTTACACAATTATGTTCTGCAGTTTATGTAGATGGCTTGTTATAGTCATAGAGATGTAGTGAATGGAAAATGGCCCTTCCGCCTACCATGGTCATGCTGACCTTTTTGTCTATTTACACTAATTCCATCTTACCACATAGCTCTGCATCTTTCTATGCCTTGACCATTGAAGTGCCCATCTAAATGTCTTCAGATTAGGTCATTTAATCTAATTCAATACCTCCTCCAGCAGTGAGTTCCAGGTATCAACCGCAAAAACAGAAACATAGAACATTGAACAGTACAACACAAGAACTGACCCTTCAGCCCACTATGTCTGAATTTGATGTCAAGACTATCTCTTATCTACGTGCGCATAATCCATATCCCTCCATTCCCAGCATTTTAATTTCTATCCAAACGCTTTTTAAATGTTACTGTCATATCTAATTCAACCACCAACCTTAGCAATGCATTCCAGGCCCACCCCAACCTCTAAAATAGTTGTCCGGCACATCTCCTTTAAACTCTGCCCTTCCCACCTTAACTCTATGCCCTCTAGTTCTATCTTTTGAAAAATCATATCTCCCATAAAATTCCTTACCATCGCCTTAACCTTGCCCTATTGATTTTAGTACCCCTACCATGGGTAAAAGATTCTGGCCATCTATCTTATTTCTTACAATTCTATATTCTGCTATCGTCAATCTTCAGCCTCCCTTGCCCAGGGTAAACAAAGCCTGATTATCCAATCGTTCATCAAAACCAAAATCAATATCAAGCCTAAACCAAAAACTACTTATTGACTTCAGAAATGAGATAGTCTCCATGTCCCTGTCAGCACCAATAGGGCCAAAGTACAAATGGTCCATTTTCCAGGCAAAACTTCACCAACAATTTGTCCTGAACCAAGCACTTTGCAGCTACGACCAATGCAATGCCAGAACCAATGCCTCTCGCTCCTCAGAAGATTGAGAACGCTCAACATGAGTTCAAGACTCTTCCAACTACCATTGATACACTGTAGAAATAATTATATTGGGATGCATTGCAGCTTAGTTTGATAACAGCAACAGTCCAAGTCTGTTCATCAACAAACCTTAATACCCTGTCATTCACTTGATATATCCTACAACTGGATGACTACCCATAACACATCACCTAATATTTGAGGATATATCCATCTGCCATTGCTCCGTCCCACTCTCTGTCTGTCCTATATCCTGCTCTAGTCTTAGACCAAGTTTTTTTGCTATATACAATGCTACCAACTTCTGAGTAGAGTTATCCACAAACCTGGTCATCATGCCTCCTACATTCACATCCAAGTCGTCGATATGTATCGCAAACTTAAAGGAAGTCAGCACAATCTCACCAGGTTTCACTGTCCTCATGATTAATTTTACTGTTTGCATGCTACACCTTCCCCTCCACCATCAATAAACATTCTACATTTCCTTGATCATCGTCTGCTTTGATTCACACCTTACGTTCTCTTTGTACACTACCATATCTCCAGTTTCCCTCTCCACTGACTCTCAGTCTGAAGAAGGGGTTCGACCCGAAACGTCACCCATTCCTTCTCTCCAGAGATGCTGCCTGTCCCGCTGAGTTACTCCAGCAATTTGTATCTACCAATCCTACAGTGCAGCAGAGGTCACAGGTTTCCAATGGGAAAGGCATCCTTTTCCCCGTGACCACATGGGTTTCCTCCGGGTGCTCCAGTATACTTCCACATCCAAAAGACCTGTGGGTTTTCAGGTTAATTGGGCCTCTGTAAATTGCCTCTAATGTGTAGGTAGTGGATGAGAAAGTGGGATAACATAGAACTAGTGTGAATGGGTTACTGGAGATTGACATGGACTCGATGGGCCAAAGCGCCTGTTTCCACGCTTTATCTGAAAACTGACCTTAACTGATCATCCACCACTCATTTATGCTACTCCTATAATATCCCATTTTATTCACCCGCATCTTATCAGTTTACCCCAGATTCTACCACTCACCCATGCACTATGGGCAATTTACAGTGACTAATTAACGTACCAATCCACAATGGGAAACGGAGCACCCAAGGGAAACAAGTGTGATAACAGGAGAACGTACAAACTCCATCTAGACAGCACTCAGGGTCAGGATCAAACCCGGATCACAGGCACTGTGAGACAGCGTCTCCATCAGCTACAGCACTGTCTCCATCCCCCATCAGTGCCATGGTGGAACGCTCACACTTATTTTTAATCTGATTAATAACAAAATCACATATTTGAAAACAAGTGTAGAAATTGTCGTTTCATCTACTTCTGTAATAAATGTACGATCAAAAAGAAACATACACGCAACCCCAGGTTTCTGTATATAAGTTGTGTACATAACCACAGCCACACATATATAAATGGTTATTTAGCATTTTTAACAACTTATGAACCCTTCCACATTATAGTCAATCACAGCGAACTTTGTATGTCCATATTGTGTCAAATCTAGATGACTGCCTGTCTATATAATAACAACATTCCTGAGGCAATCCCTCACCTGAAGAATTTGAGTAGAATTCCCATCGATGTGACTCTGAATCTCCGCGCTAAGGATGTAACCAAGAGATTGCCTGCTAATGCAGCTTAGTAAGAGACACAAGCAAAGGCTGAGCATTTTGATCTCCAAATTCGAGTAGCTTTTCTCACAGCACCAAATAGTTGCTTGAATGTGATGTGACTTTGTTGTTTTTTCTGTCCTCTTTATATATTTTCTAGAAATGGAAATTAGATATTAGCAAATGTGGCTGCAGATTAGGAAGTGTACCGTAAACCCTCAAAGCCCATCACACTTCATTCACCTGTAAGATAATAAATTCACACCTACTAGCATTGTTCATCACAATATGTCAATGTGGAAAATCAGAATCTTTATTTTCATATAACACATATGACATAATTGCTTTTGTATGCTGATTGGTATCAAATTGACCATATTCATTTGTCTCTTGAATCAGCCTTTAAATGTGTAGAATACATTTTCTAACTAGTGAACAAGAAAGCTGGCAATGTGAGTCTGAGAAGGGATCTTACTGCCTGTTTGTTTCCCTCCACAGATGTTGCCTGACCTGTTGAATTCCTCCATCGCTTTATCTTTTGGTCAGAAGATCAGAAGTGATAGGAGCAGAATTAGGCTATTAGGTCAATCAAGTCCTCCGCCTTACTCAATCACCATACTCCGCTATTCAATCATGGCTGATCTATCTCCCCCTCCTAACCCCATTGTCCTGCCTTCTCCCCATAAGCCCTGAAATCAAGAATCTATCTATCTCCGCCTTAAAAATATCTATTGACAGCCTCCACAGCCTTCTGTGGCAAAGAATTCCACAGATTCACCACCCTGGGACTGAAGAAATTCCTCCCCCTCTCCTTCCGAAAGGAACTCTTTTAATTCTGAGGCCATGACCTCTGGGCCTAGACTCACCTACTAGTGGAAACATCCTCTCCACATCCACTCTATCCAAGCCTTTCACTATTCGGTAACTTTCAATGAGGTCCCCCCTCATGATTCTAAACTCCAGCGAATACAGGCCTAGTGCCGCCAAATGCCGCAAGATCCCATCACTTGTGTCTCCATTTTACTGTTCGACAACATCAACCCTGATGTGGGAACTGAAACCTAAACATTTTATTCAGTCTTACAAATTACACAGCAGCTGATAGAGGTCCATGAGATAATTTGTGTTGTTCTACGTTTGATGTGTCAGCTGAAAATTTTAGCCTAGATTTTCAGTTACTCTGGCAATAAGCCCATTGTACATTAAAAAATTCTAAAGTTTCACCATTCCCCAATGTCAATGTGGCTTAACCTCTGTATTTTTGTAATGCACTCCCCTCGTAATATACAATAACATCCTGTTGACTTCTAGAGTTAAGAGAGTCAGAGTATTTCACTGTTATATGTACCGCCAATGGAACAATGAATTTTGACTTGCAGCAGCTTTACAGGCCTGTCCCTCTAAATGAGTTTACCCAAGAACCTTCCCAAGTTTAAAAAAAAATCAAACTCATGGTAAGTACGTAGAATGTACGCAGCGTGTACGTCGGAGCGCGGGACGCTAACGGCAGGTACTCGGGAAACGCAGTAAGGTCGTGAAGTTTTTCAACAGTGTGAAAAATGTCCACGAGACCCCCAAGTACCTACGAACGGCTATTACCATAATTCTCCGAGTTTGAATCAGGGGAAACACGGGAGAACTCTTGAATTACCTCGTATAGTGGGACAGGCCCTTAACAGGCATGTAAACACAATGCACACAGATAAATATAGCAATTTTAAAAAATCAATAAAGTAATAACCATAATACCAGAGCAAAAAAGTCCAAAGCGCAATCAAAGTGCGCTAAGTAAGTAAGTTTATTGGCCAAGTATTCACATACAAGGAATTTGCCTTGGTGCTCCGCCCACAAATAACAACATGACATACAGTGACAGCTATGAATGACTCAGAAAACACTAAACATTAATAATAATAAAACATTAATGATAAAACACCATTGATCTAGCATGTGAACCAACAAAATACCAGATCAAAGGGACGCTACAGATTTTTGGCTGTTGAGTAAAGCAACTACTCGTGGATCAAAACTGCTTTTATGTCTGGCTGTGGCAGCTTTGACAATTCAGAGTCACCTTCCAGAGGGAAGTGATTCAAAGAGTTTGTGGCCAGGGTGAGAGGGGTCAGAGATGATCTTGCATGTTCGCTTTCTGGCCCTTGCAGTGTACAGTTGATCAATGGAGGGAAGGTTGCAGCCAATAGCAGAAGATAGTTGAGGCCAGTTCAATGGCTATATTTAAGAGGTAGTTAGATGTGGCCCTTGTGGCTAAAAGGATCAGGGGGTATGGAGAGAAGGCAGGTACAGGATACTGAGTTGGATGATCAGCCATGATCGTATTGAATGGCGATGCAGGCTTGAAAGGCCGAATACCCCTGCACCTATTTTCTATGTTTCTATGTTTCTAATAACCTTCTCTGCTGATAGGACGATTCGCTGCAGCCTCCAGGTTTCGTGCTTGGTTGCTGAGCGAAACCAGACCATGATGGAGAAGGTGAGACCAGGCTCTACGATGGCCGTGTAGAATTGGATCATCATTGCCTGTGGCAGATTGTGCTTCCTCAGCTGCCGTAGGAAGTACATCCTCTGTTGTGCCTTTTTGACTGTGGAGTCGATGGTAGCCCTCCACTCAAGGTCCTTGGACATGATGGTTCCCAGGAACTTAAAAGACTCCACAGATGTGACTGTGGGGTTGTTGATGGTGAGTGGGGTGAGGGGAGGGGAAGCTCTCCTAAAGTCTACAATCAATTCAACTGTCTTAAGAGCATTGAGCTATAGGTTGTTGCTACGGCACCAGGATGCCAGCTGTGACACTTCCTGTCTGTAGGCAGATTCCTCCCTATCCTGGATCAGTCTAATCAGGGTTGTATTGTCCGCAAACTTGAGAAGCTTGACAGAGGTGTCTGTGGAGGTGCAGACGTTGGTGTAGAGGAGAGGAGAGAGTACGCAGCCTTGCGGTGCTCCTATGCTGAACGTTTGCGGGTCCAAAGTGCAATGAAGTCCAAAGTGCGAGAAAAGACACAGTCCATAGATAGAAGTAAATAGTTGCTGAGATTAGTGTTGTGCAGTGTTGTTGAGAAAAAGTTATTCTTGAACCTAGTGGTCACAGTTTTCAGACTCCTATATCTTCTTTTGATGGTAGGTGTGAATTGAGACCATGGCCAGGATAGTATGGGTCTTTGATGATATTAGCTGCCTTTTTGAGACAGCATCATCTATCGATCCTTTCGATGGTGGGAAGGGCAGTCCCTATGATGGTGCGCTTTATATTGTTACTACTTACCTGCTGGACCTACACTAAGCACCAACTCACCCAGTTCACTCACATCCAATGGCTCTGTGATTGACCATCATTTAGATAATATGCTTTTTAAAACCTTTCCCTACCAAAATGTGAAGGAATCACTTTTACCCGCTTTGTTCTCCATTTATCAAATCATGGCACTCACTTAATCTATCAGACCTTTTATAGACCCTAATTTTTTTTCCCCCATGGTAGGAGTCTAAAACTAGGAGCCATGGGATAAAGGCAAGAAGGGAGAGATTTAAAAGGGGCTTGAGGAGAAACATTTCCACATGGAGGGTAGTGGGTAGAAGGATCACACTGTTAGAGGACATGATGGAGGCAGTTCCACTTACAACATTGACAAGACATGTTCACAGGTACATGGATAGGAAAGGTTTATAGGAATATGGGCCAGATACAGGCAAGTGTGACTAGCTCAGTTAAGCAACTTGATCAGATTGGGTGAGTTTGGCCACAGGGTCTGTTTCTGTGTTGTATTGTTCTATGACTGACTATGTCCATCTCACAGTTTACTTTCCTGCCTTTGTATCTTGCAAATTAACCAGCGATACCTTTGACTTCTACATCCAATTCTTGTATAGAAATTATAAAACGTTGAGAGCACCAATCTATTTGCCACCCAACTCATTATTACCTTGCCGACCAAAAACAATAATTTATACCTACCTTCTGCTTCCTGGTAGCAGGCCAATCCTCAATCCATGCCAAATTCTTCATATGTTGCAACGCATACTTGGCTAATAAAGTATGTTTATGATTATTATTTGAATGGTGGCCGATTAGGAAAAGGGCAGATGCAACGAGACCTGGGTGTCATGGTACACCAGTCATTGAAAGTAGGCATGCAGGTGCAGCAGGCAGTGAAGAAAGCGAATGGTATGTTAACATTCATAGCAAAAGGATTTGAGTATAGGAGCAGGGAGGTTCTACTGCAGTTGTACAGGGTCTTGGTGAGGCCACACATGGAGCATTGCGTACAGTTTTGGTCTCCTAATCTGAGGAAAGACATTCTTGACATAGAGGGAGAACAAAGAAGGTTCACCAGATTGATTCATGGGATGTCAGGACTTTCATACGAAGAAAGACTGGATAGACTCGGCATGTACTCGCTAGAATTTAGAAGATTGAGGGGGGATCTTATAGAAAAGTACACAATTCCTAAGGGGTTGGAGAGGCTAGATGCAGGAAGATTGTTCCCGATGTTGGGGAAGTCCAGAACAAGGGGTCACAGTTTAAGGATAAGGGGGAAGTCTTTTAGGACCGAGTTGAGAAAAACATTTTTCACAATGAGAGTGAAAATGGTGTATCTCTGGAATTCTCTGCCACAGAAGGTAGTTGAGGCCAGTTCATTGGCTATATTTAAGAGGGAGTTAGATGTGGCCTTTGTGGAAAAGGGGAGAAGGCAGGTACGGGATACTGAGTTGGATGATCAGCCATGATTATATATCGGTGCAGGCTCGAAGGGCCGAATGGCCTACTCCAGCACCTAGTTTCTATGTTTCTATGTTCCTATTATGATTATTATGATTATGATTATGTCTTTGCTTTCTACACTGTTTAATTTTCTTTTTTAACCTTTTCTGCAGCGCTTTATAAACCAGCTTTTGGAATTCTATTGCAAAGCATGACCAGTTCATTTTTATCAACAGCTTCATGATAAGGCAGAAAGAAGCAGGAACTGCAGGAATTTTCAGGGATATGTCCCTCTCTCCAGAGGCTGGTGCCATGATGATAATGATGATGATGATGATGATGATGCCATGAAGTAATGTATCACAGAATCTTCCCAAGAAATTGGTATCAGAGAAACACAGTGAAAACACAGTGAAAAATACCTAAGATCTGTAAACTGCAAACTGCACGTTGTAAAAAGATCCCAGGATATCAGAGCATAGTGAAAAGAAAAAAACAGTCAACACTATAGATAGATGACCTAAGAAAATATTTGACTAATTCTGATACAAAGAATGTGAGTTACCTGAAACAGTTGAATTTGATATTGAGTACAAAGGATGGAGCATGCCAAGATAGAAAATTAGGAATTAGACCATAGGACCATAAGACATGGGAGCAGAATTTGACCATTCAGCCCAACAAGTCCATTCATTCTTCCATTCAATCATGGCTGATCTATTTTTCCCTCTTAACCCCATTTTATAATTTAGCAAAGACCACATTAACTTTCTCTATTGCAACAGTGAGAAGACATTTAGAGAGTAGAATGGGACTACCAGAGTGCTCCAGGTTTGAGAGCAATAAATCTGCAGAAGTGCCAGAGACCAGTTTATTCCGTACCTTGGGTGCTTTATGTGTGGAGCTTACGCAATCTCCCTGTGACCGCATGGGTCTCCCCATAGTGCTCCAGTTTCCTGCCACATCCCAAAGTTTAGTTCATTAAATTTTGTAAATTGCCCCAAAAATATTAGTGAAGAATCTGGGGGAATGTGATAAGTATTAGGAACAATTTATTTTTTAATGAATTAATGCAGCTTTATTATAAATGGCTAGTTCTTGATTTATAGAGTTTGTGGGCTCAAGGGCCTCAAGAGCTATCTGTTCCTCCAAGGCACTTGGCAAACATTTGTCAATAATTTTAGTAATTTTTGAAGGAAATTAATATGTTCAGGAGCAGAATTAGGCCATTCAGCCCACCGAGTCCCACTACACAACTCATTCATAGCTAATCTATCTTTCCCTCTCAACCCAATTTACCTTCCTTCTCCCCATAACCCTTGACACACTTACTAATCAAGATTTCTCCACCTTAAAAATACCCAACAACTTGGCCTCCCTAGTTCTCTGTGGCAATGAATTCCACAAATTCAGTGAAAAAGCTTTTCACTGTACCTCAGTACATGTGACAATAAACTAAACTAAACTATGATTTACCACCCTCTGATTAACAAAATTCCTCCTCATTTCCTTTTAAAAGGGACTTCCTTTTATTCTGAAGCTGGGCCCTCTGGTCCTAGATTCTCCCACTAATGGAAACAGCCTCTGCACATCCACTCTATCCAGGCCTTTCACTATTCAGTATGTTTCAACGAGGTCCCCCCTCAGAAGACTGGTCTCAATATCAGAAAAGTGCACTAATAAAGTCTGTCTTTCTTGGCTCTGCCTAAACACCAGCAGATGCAAGTTCAGAGACAATGGTATGAATGCCTGCCTGAATGGATCTTTTAGCAATGAAGAGAAAGCAAACCGCAAAATATATGTAGTTCAACTATCTAAGGAAGTCAGGAGATTTTGTATAAACTAGATTAAATGTTTTAATCCTCTAGCAAGTCTCAAAGATAGCAGGGCAGGATTTTGTTCTTAGTGAAATGAATTTTCATTTCCAATGGGATGATGGAGAAGGAAAGTTCAACAAAGTGCCACGCATAACACCACACTACTGTCCCATTAGGTAGAGAGTGATCCAAAATAAATAGAACACAACATGAAGTCACAGATGATCATCAGTCTCAGTGGCCCACAGTGTGAAAGGTCATAAATGTATGAACTTCCATAGACAACAATGGTAGAAACCTGAATAGCAGGGTAAAGAAAATAAGTACAGTATCAGCAACAACCTAAGTAAGGTAATAATTGAGTTCTACTCATGCTCAGATGGGGAAATAAAAAGGAAATTGACTAACTGTATAAGTATGGGAATCATCTCTATTAAAAATATAACAATGGTAGCAGCATTCATGAAGGGTTGTAAGGATAGGAGTGGAGTCCACTCCACTCCTATCTATCTGTCCTATTTTTCAATTAAACCTCCATGAGTAAAACAAACTTGTAGAAGTGCCAAACACTTTAAATCTTCTACCGATTCCCATACTGCCCTTTCCGGCCTGGGCCTCTTCTACTGTCAAAGTGTGGCCAAACGCAAATTAGATGAACAGCACCTCACATTTCGATTGGGCAGCTTACAACCCAGCGGTATGAATATTGATCTCTCTCCTTTCAAGTAACCCTTGTGCCCCCTCCGTCTCCGTCCCCCCTCCACCCTAATTGTTGTACTTGTTTCACTGTCATCCTTCCATTTTCATATCTCTCATTTCCTTCTCCCCTGACCCTCAGTCTGAAGAAGGGTCTCGCCCCGAAACGTCACTTATTCCTTTTCTGCAGAGATGCTGCCTGACCCGCTGAGTTACCCCAGCTCTTTGTGTCTATCTACAGTGTAAATCAGCATCTGTAGTTCCTTCCTACACATGTAGAATGCAACAACAACCCAAAAGGAATCTGCTCCAAGAATTCCACAGTATTTAAGTGGATCGGTAGTAATCCCAGCATTTGTTAATCATTATGCCATATCACAATGTGCATCAGGAGTTGGTGTTTGTAGCAGTGAGCTTAACCAAGATGAGACTGTTGTAAACCTGTGAGAAGATGGTTCCACAAGTGAACAAAGCTGAAAATGGTTAACAGATTCTAAAACTTTCTTTGCAGAATCGGAACTTGATTTGTTGTACCATATGGATCCAGTAGAGGGCTACAAAGTCTATGATAACAACGCTGAATCTAATGTTAAAAATGGTTTATTATTGTCACGTGAAAAGCCTTTGTTTGCGTGATAATATTATTCATGAATACAATCAAATCAAACACAGTATAAAAGATAGAGCGAAGAGAAAGATACCAGAATGAAGAATATAGTTCTCTGCAAGCATAACAGTTCCAAATTTAAAAATCCAATGTCCGCAAGGAGGTAGGTTGGAGAGTTGGGACTGTACCTTAGCTTATGGAAGATCTGTTAAGGAGTTTGATAACAGATGTGAAGAAACTTTCCTTGAGTCTGGCGGTTCACACTGAAGTTTCTGTATCCTCTGAGCAAGGAGAAGATGGAATAATTGGGGTGGGAACAGTCCTTGATTATGTTTACTTTCCTGGCACAGCATGAAGTGTAGATGGAATCAATGGTTGTGCGATTGAGGATAAGTGGATTGTGATATTAGAAGTCCACAAAGAGCGAACAAATTGTGGCATAACTTCCATAACCCAAGAATTTCTCTCATTTGCTGGCATGGTTCAGGTACATTATATCAATTAGTGAAGGCATTCAAAAATCAATTCTGGGCAACTCGGCATAAAACAAATGATTTGGAATCTGGAAAATTAAAGGACAACCAAATTATGACAATCCATTTCCAGGTAAATTAAATTATAAAGGTGACTTGGAATGACTCCACTGAGGCTACATGAAATGTTTTATGTAAACTTATTAGTTAGTGGAACGGGTTCAGGAAAATCTTCAGTGCATTACTGAGGAGAAGCTTCCATTCTGATTGTAGAAACAAAGAACTGTATATGCTAGTTTATGCCAAAGGTAGAATCAAATACATAGGACTAGATGTTAAGAAGTCCCTTGTGCCAGTAGGTGGGGAGCATTTCACGACATTCATTGATTGCTGAGAGTGGTCGACGCTCAACATCAGGGGGGGGGGGGGGGGGGGGGGCAGGGGGGGGGTACGTATACGTATATCTTGGCCTGGGTAACCTTCAGGACAGTTGGGCACAGGACACATCATCAGTAGTGTACCCTTGCATCACTGGGTGTTTCGGCCTTTTATCACTATACACCCTCCACATGGGCGGCCCGCTGCAGGATGATCAGCCCTCAGCGCATGTCCTTTGTCAAACTGCCTCAAAGATTCACCATGACATATTTGGGGGCCAGCATGGGTCTATCCGCTTGAGCCAAATCCAACAGCTGCTTCTTTCAGCCGCGTCTGAGAGTGATCTTATGGTCTTCCGCAGAGCCTGACCGTGGATTCCAAGCTCCTTCAGCAGTCTGATGGTAGATGACGCAACAAATCCTCTGCATCCCACTTCAACTGGATAAACGTTGGTGTTCCAGCCACGCTGCGTTGCCTCTGCTGCAAGCTCTGTGTAGCGCAGCTTCTTACGCTCATAGGCCTCCACAACAGAGTTCTCCCATGGAACTGTGAGCTCTATGATGTAAGCAGTCTTCTGTGAAAGGGACCAGAACACCAAATCTGGCCTGAGGTTGGTTGAAGCAATTTCAGGTGGAAAGATTAGTTGTCGGCCGATGTCCGCCAGCATCCTCCAGTCACGGGCCCTGCATAGGTTTCCTTCTTCTGATCTAGTGGAAGGATGTTTAGGTGTTTTCTGTCCTTCTCGGACAAAGGTTGTCGCCCTTAAGTGGGAGGGGTTGCTTGCTCTCGGAGGCAAGGAGTTGGTCGCACACAGCCTGTTGCCAGGCTTTTTAATACCTGATTATGCCACCACGTGTATCTCCCTTGCGTGAGGCTGGTCTTGCAGCCTACCATGATGTGTTTGAGGGTCGCTGGAGTTAGGCAGAGGGCACAGGTTGGATCCTTGCCGTACCACTGATTGAGGTTCTTTGGTGATGGAAGGACGTCGTATGTCGCTCTGATGATGAAGCTGATCTTGCTTGATTCCATTTCCCATAGTTCTTTCCAGCTGATCTTCCTCCGCTCCACACCTTCCCACTGCATCCATTGTCCCTGTTTGGCAAGAGAGACCGCCTTTGCACTTCTTGCGGCCTCCTCCTGTCGCCGCACCTCCTCAACCACCAATGTCCTCCGCTCTGATGTTGTGGCCTTTCGCCAAGTTGGTTTACTTGTCGTAAGGCCAAAGCCTCCTCTTCCCTGCTGCACTTGCCCCACGACGTCTTTGTGCCTCAGGGCTGATGAAGCTTGCTGTACTGCATCAGATGGTGTCCACTTCCGGCCCGTTACTAGGGGCGGCGCAACAGCACTGATGGTCTTGTCTCTAGAGTCCCTCAGTGTCATCTGGAGTCTTACTTACGAAGTGCTGGAGTTACTTAGTGGATCCGGCAGCATCTCTGAAGTAAAAGGATGGGTGACGTTTTGCGTCATGACCATACTTCAGATTGAAAGTAGGCATTGAGCAGCTGGAGGTAAGAAAAGTCCAAGACCAATCAGGGCCATCTACAAATTATGTCAGGCAGGGCATTGCCTGGTATCTCCACTTTTGGCTAGGGAAGGTGTGATCTCAAGAGAAACAATGTGGAGAATTGCTGAGCTGGTAAAAATGACTAGGGAGGAGGAAGGGGGCAAGGAGGAAGGGGAGGGAGTATGAGATAAATGTACTTAAATTGAGAGGATTTAATACTGCTAGGTTATAAGTTGTCCAAACAAAATATGTGGTGCTGCCCCTCCAATTTGCAGGTGGCTTCACTCTGACAATGGAGGAGGCCCAGGACATAAAAGTCAGTATGGGAAGGGGAAGGGGTGTTGAAATGGTTGGCAACCAGGAGATCCCATAGGCCTAAGCAGACTGGGCATAAGTGTTCAGCAAAGATGTTTTGTCTCGCCGATGTACAGGAGCCCACATCGGGAACACCGGATGCAGCAGATGAGGTTAGAGGAGGTACATGTGAAAGGACCTGAAAGGTCTTGGTGGTTCCTGTGGAAGGCAGAAAAGGGTTGAGATGATGCATTTAAAGAAGGAAGAAGATGAAATATAAAAACAATGAAAAACAACATTCTCATTTAACAAACAGAATTTCTTTCAGAAATGCATTGAGACATCAAAGCGCAGTGTCTGAGTTTCTTGAAAGGGATTTGAATCCATTTAACTTTAGAGGAATTGCGTCAAATTGGACTTTGTTAAAGTGGGAGAATAAGTTGAGAGATCAGCTAGTAAAATACGTGAGATTGTGGGCCACATAAATAGAAGCACAGTCTAAAAGCAAGGAGATTCTATCAAACTATTACAAAATATTGTTCGGGCCACAAGTGGCCATTGTGTCCCCATATGGTCACCCGGGGTTCACATGAGATATGGATATCCTAGAGAAGGTTCATCATAAGATGGGTCACAGGTAACATGTGGAAAAACATTTTACTCGGGATATGGTTAGGGTCTGGAATGCATTGTCTAAGACTGTAATGGAAGCAGATTCAAACGTTCAAAAGGAAGCTGCATAGATATAACGATGGATTGAATATGCAGGGCTGCAACTTTTAGATTAAATGTCATCTTTCTATGATGTGTCTCCCTTTGATACTGTTTCCAATGATGAGAGATTTCAACTAAAAAGTTGTACTGGAGAAGCTTGGAACAAAGTAGATATTTTAAAAGATATTCAAAGAGAAAAACATATATTTGACAAGTAAAAAGAAAGAATGCTGTGGACACTCAGAAAATCCAACAGCAAGTGCCACAGATGGAATTCATTGCCACACATGCCTGTGGAGGCCATCAATGGTTATGTTTAAAGCAAAGATTGACAGATTCTTAGTAAGGGTGCCAGGGATTATGGGAAGTAGACAGGAGAATGGGGTTGAGAGGGAAAAATAGATCAGTCATGGTTGAATCGCAGAGTAGATTTGATGGGATGAATGGCCTTATTCTGCTCCTAGAACATGAACTCCTGAACTTTTCAGCAAGTGTGGAAAGAGAAACAGAGTTAAATTTTCAGTTTTGAAACCTTTCATCAGAACAGAGAAAGAGAGAAAATGTTTTTAATGGCAAAGAAAATGAGGAAAATATTATTAGAGCAAACGGAATGCTTCTGATCGGGTGATACCACCGGGCTCCCATACAAATATAAGATTCGCAACCCAGTACTCTACCTTTTCCAACATGTAGGGAGCCAGACACTTCAACTTTTTTTCCATTCAGGTGGACTGCATTCAACATTCTCAATTATGGATTTCTCCATATTCTGGAAAACAATGGCCATGCCCTTGCTCTGACCATGGTCTTGACCTATCTGTCTGTGGCCTTCTGCACTTTGAGAAGGCCTAATGCAAGCTTCATGTACAACAACTCTGCTTGGACAAACAACTTCAATGCAGGAAGATTGCAGCCTATATTGGAGATGGGAAGGCAAGCATTTATACACATGTACTGGATATAAACTGGATCTCAGGGATTGTAGAGACAATAAATGCATTTGTGCCTTTAAAAGAAAAGCAACCCAGCATGAGGGAAAATAATTGGAGGGCTGTGGTGAGTGAACTGAACAATGGATAAATAGAGTCATTTGAAACCATTCAACCCATTGAGTCTAAGCTGCTCTCAGATTCACAATCTTGTCAGTTCCATTTTGCAGATTTATTTTGTTTAAGACACAGTCCTTTCAAAATCATTGATTATTTTCACATCCACCACCCACACAGGTATTGATTTTACGATCTCCATCATTCGCTGCGTCAAAAACCGCTTCCTCATATCTTCACAGCAATTCTTGCCCCAAATCTGGGATTTTGGTCCTAAATTTGTCCAATGGGAACAGTTTTGTTTTGTCTGCCTTTTTTTACGACTTTCATCATCTTGTTTACTTTAGACATTAGGCATTAGAGATACAGCGTGGAAACAGGCCCATTGTCCCACCGAGTCCGCGCCGACCAGTAATCACCCCATCCACTAACACTGTTCCTACACACTAGGTACAATTTACATTGTTACTGAAGCCAATTAACCTACAAACTTGCATGCCTTTTGAGTGCGGGAGGAAACGCAGCAGCTTTACTGCTACGCCATTGTGCTGCCCCCAACATGCCCTTCAGCACACTGAGTCCGTGCTGTCCGATGATCACCCGTATACTAGTTCTATCTTACACACTGCAGACAATTCACAGAAGCTACTTAACCTATAAACTTGCTCGTCTTTGGAATGTGGGTGAAAACTGGAGCACACGGAGAAAATCCATACGGTCGCATGGAGAATGTACAAACTCAATACAGACAGCACACATGGTCAGGATCGAACCTGGGTCTCAGGGGCTGGAAAGCAGCAACTCTACCGCTGTGCGACTGTGCTATGGTACAGTTTACCTTCAATGATTCTACTTTCAACCTCCCTTGTGCCAAGAAGAGTTGCCTCACTCTCACCAAACTAACCCCAGGAAAGACTTCTCACCACTAGAACATTTCTGGTCAGTGAGGATCCACTAGATCCTAGTGAATCTCCTCCAGATCAATATCCATATCTCTTGTTTCCCTTATCATTATCAACCCCTGAAAGGTCCCCCATTCCTTCTTTCCAGAGATGCTGCCTGTCCTGCTATTTATGTCTATCCCAGTTTAAACCAGCATCTTCAGTTGCTTCCTACACGATTATATCCTTATCCTTCTTAAAGTGTGGTGGTTGGAACTGGATGAAATACTCCATTTATTGCTCAACAAAAAAAAACCTTATACATGTTCAGCATGACTCACATACCTTTGTATTCAATGCCTCTCATTAGGTCCAATATTAAGACTCTATTAAGTCCAATATCTCATATATTTGCAAATTATTATCTGATTGTCCCTTCTACTTACAAATAACTTTGCACACACACTCTAGAGTAGCAGTAATAAGTCTATATTGACTCTTCCCACCCCTTCCACAAACATATATTGTATTTCAATTTGTGTATGAGGTTTCACCTGCCACTCATCAGCCCATTCTGCTAGTCTGGCTTGTTGAAGGATCTTATAGAAACTTACAAAATCCTTAAGGGGTTGGACAGGCTAGACGCAGGAAGATTGTTCCCGATGTTGGGGAAGTCCAGGACAAAGGGTCACAGTTTAAGGATAAGGGGGAAATCTTTTAGGACCGAGATGAGAAAAACATTTTTCACACAGAGAGTGGTGAATCTCTGGAATTCTCTGCCACAGAAGGTAGTTGAGGCCAGTTCGATGGCTATATTTAAGAAGGAGTTAGATGTGGTCCTTGTGGCTAAAGGGATCAGGGGGTATGGAGCGAAGGCAGGTAAGGGATACTGAGTTCGATGATCAGCCGAATGGCCTGCTCCTGCACCTATTTTCTATATTTCTATGTTTCTACATTGCAGTCAATTGGTATTGTCTTTCCAGTTTGTCACCCGTCTGAGCTTGGTACACAGGGCAAATTTTGTGAATTTACACTGCATCCCAACAAAATGTCACCTTTCCACTTTCTTCAGAGATGCTGCCTGACCCACTTGGTTACTCAAGCGTTTCATCTCCAACTTCAGTAGTATGCAGTTGTGCCTTTACTCGTTAGAAAGAATGTCATCTCACAATTAATGTAAAATCTCTTTCGCTCGTGCTGCTTTCATTCAGAGAAGATATTACTTCATATTGAGAGCTACATGGTGCACCAAAGGTGTACGGAACTGAAACGCAACATAATCACCTAAGAATTTCCACACTCAATCGGAAAGAGGTGGTTGACACTTCAGAGGATAGGAAAGTCTACCATCATCGACTGAATGTTTGGGATGTTAGAATGATAAAGCCTGAAAGCAGCTTGTGGCAATAGGATTACCATCCATTCCACCCATTCATGCTGGTTGAAAATAGCTGCCTAAGGAAGGTAAAGGGTTAATTTACAAATGGCAGCAGAGAACAAGCCCATTCCCATGCAAAGGAAGCAGAGAAGATATTACTTAAAAGGTAACTTTCCTGTTAGAGGCCAAAGGTTTGAAACATACAGAATAGTGAAAGGCTTCGATAGAGTGAATGTGGGGAGGATGTTTCCAATAGTGGGAGAGTCTAGAATTAGAGGTCATAGCCTCAGAATTAGAGTTTAGAGTTTAGAGATACAGCACGGAAACAGGTCCTTCAGCCCACCGAGCCCGCACCGACCAGCGCTCCCTGCATATTAACACTATCCTACACACACTAGGGACAATTTACCTACATACCTGTACGTCTTTGGAGCTTGGGAGGAAACCGAGGATCTCGCCGAAAACCCACATAGGTCACAGGGAGAACGTACAAACTCCATACAGACAGCACCCATAGTCGGGATCAAACCCGGGTCTCAGGCGCTGCAAGCATTGTAAGACAGCAACTTTACCGCTGCGCCACCAAGCTGCCCTAATTAAAGGACGTTCTTTTTGGAAGGAGATGAGGAGAATGTTATTTAGTCAGAAGATGGTGAATCTGTGGAATTCTTTGCCACAGAAGGCCGTGGAGGCCGTTAGTGGATATTTTAAAGTCAGAGATAGATAGATTCTTGATTAGTACCAGAGTCAGAGGTTATGGGGAAAAGGGCAGGAGAATGGGGTAAGGAGGGAGAGTTGAATGGTGGAATAGACTTGATGGGCCAAATGGCCTAATTCTACTCCTATTCCTTATTAGCTTATGACTTTAAAATAGCTGATGTGTGTTGATGAGAAAGTAAATCAAAGATATTTGATTTCTTCTCTCCAGAGATGCTGCCTGTCCCGTTGAGTTATTCCAGTATTTTGTGTTTACCTTCAAAGCTATTTGATTTCTGTTTAGGAGAGGATGTCATGAGAATGGAACTGTAGGAGACAATCAGGATTTAAAACAATTTACTTTGAGAAATTGAAAAAACAATGGTGTGATAGAAGAATATTGCCCTGCTAACTCAGTTTTTAAATTGTTACATTGTGGTAGTTGAATTATGAAATAAATTGAAAAAAATAACAAATGAGAATCATTTATTTGGAAAATAAGTTTATTAAAATGCTTTGTTTTAAAATATTATAAATACCATAAATATATCAAAATGATATGTATGTTTTAATTTTGTATACATTCATACAAAACGTATTTTAATTTATATTTCACATTTTTAATTTATGCTGCATATAAAAGGTAAACAGATAAATACCGTTTACTGTTAAGATTGCGATTTCCAATATGCAATAAGTGCATAATTAAATAAGAACAATTAAATATTTTTAAATACATCGTCATAATATAACATTGTTGCTATACACATATTCTGTATGGAAATAATCCAAACATAATTTTTGAAATTTAGCATTTCTACACACCATTTAAATTGTAAACTGAATATAAAGGGTTGTCACAAACGTAACTAGGAACATTTTCTACAGCATGGAAGGAGGAAAAGTAAATTAAGAGATGCTGACTCATTAACCCCAAACTTAATTATTAAAAGCCCAAGAAATGGGTTTCACTATTTTGCAGTCAAGGGGAGAGTGAGTTGACCTGAAGGTCTGCAGTGGAAGTTGACTTTTAACAGTGGATGACATAAACTACAGGAGTTGCATTAGGTATTTATAAGGAAGAATAGTATTGATATTGGTTCGTTTATTGGTTTATTATAAGGAAGCAGAAACAGAGAGGAAAATCATCTATTTTGGTGCAGGTGAAGGAATGCTAGTCAGAACCATTACAATGGAGTCGTGTGCTGAAAACAGGTAAGGACAATACTACATGCTCCTACAAATTCTCCCATTAGAAATGGCAGAAGAAACCTCCCAGGGATGAGTAGGTCAACTATCAGCGATTTGGAATGTTTTCTTACAATAAAAGTATAAAAGTAAAATAAATTGTGGTTATCTTTGCTGTACTCATTGGGTATTGAAGTTTTAGAAAGCACATGTAAACACATTTTTTTTCATGTAGGTAAAGCACCTGTACTTGCAGGCTGTGCGTGTAATTTATAAAGCATGAGGAATTCCACTAAGTCCTGGGCTAAATTTCTGATGTAGTACCCAATATTTAACACGTCTATCTAATAAATGAAAAATTACCCCTTTTGTCATTACTTTTTAGGTACGTTAGTTATATGGATTAATAAGCCTTTGTATATTATTAGATAATGGTAATAATGACTCACTTCGCAATATCCAGCACTCCTTCATTGCATTAAGTTCAGAACTAAGTTCCCACCAACCTCAAAAACTGTGGGCTATGTTCAAAGGACAAAGAGTTAATTGGTGAATCCTCACCAAATGCACCTATGCAACTGCATCTTCTTGTGAATCAGCACTTTCAAGAGCGAACAAAATAATAAATTGAGAAAAGCAGAAGGAAATATTCTTAATTTGTGATGTTTCTGACACTTTCCCTTTCTGACCAGTCAATGACCTTCCAATGAAAATTTTGCCTGATGAGAAGATCCGTTGCTAAATCCATCACCGTGAATCTATTTTAGCATCTTCTTTGCTTCAAGCCACATAAAAAAATTCTGAAAGATTTTAAGAAAGCGTGCATCTTTAGTTCCATTCTTCTTTCGCAGTTCCCTTCAGGTTGAGACCACTAAGGAAAAAAAAGAATACATTTCATTCAAACCCAAAGACCCATGGTTTTTAACATACATTAATATTAATCAATTTTCTTTTGGTGGATTTCAAACAAAAAGAAAACTTACCCAGCATTTCTGGACATGCTTTGACAAATTGTGAAGATTGGTACGGGCCACCTCAAGATTCTTTATAAAGCCAGTGGTGCAATCTTCACTCTAAATAAAAGACAGAGAGAATTACTTTACAAACAAGCAAGCGTCTGAAGAAGGGTCTTGACCCGAAACGTCGCCTATTCTTTCTCTCCGTAGATGCTGCCTCACCCGCTGAGTTCTTCCAGCATTTTTGTCTACCTAACATTTTATGACCTATTTGCTACCAGAGCAGCAACAATTTTATTGATGTCATTCATGTTTAACTTCATCTTGCCCATTAAGTTGAAATTAAGGAAGGAAATCAACATAGAAACATAGAGCTGTACAGCATGAAAGCAGTCCTTTCAGCTACCTTGTCTATGCCAGCTAATTTGGCATATTGAGCTAGTCTCTTTTGCCTGCATTTGGCTCATAGTCCTCTGAACACTTCCTATCCATGTATCTATCCAATTATATATTAAAAGTCACACAGTTTGCCATCCATGAACAGTGAACCGGCTACCACACTTGCAATGAAGCTGCCACTTCCTTTGCTTCACGATTTTCCTAAAGAAGAATTCAATAAAACTGACCTATATTACTGCCCTGCTGATCAGTCTTTTCCCATCACTATGTACATTATGGCAGGTAATGATGAGTAAATTATCTCCTGTTCTGCATGGGAGATAACTCACTCGTTGCTACCTTTGCCGTATATAATATCACAACAGTTGACAACTTGCATTTAGACAGTGATTGAAAATAGCTAGAGGAACGTTTTAATGCGCAATCATCTACACCTGTAGACCAACATCCCATATATCCAACTGCATCTTTACTGATCCCCATTTTTATCTTCATCCATTCTGTAAGATTATTCTGGGACTTATTACTCTTTACAATTACACAGCCTAACTGAACATAGGACCTTGCCTCCAAATGCTCCATTAACTTTGAGCTGTATCATCTTGAAGACGATAACATAATCTGCTAAATAATCATCCATTTTGCTTATCAGGTGTAATAGCTCTGGTGGAGAAAGAGCTATGGCATGCCTGTTGCTAACTATGCACAGATCAAAAGCAAAATTGTAACTTCAGGATACGAAAAGCAAATTGAATGCTGGAAGTACTGAGAATTCAGTTAGTTTCCAAGGGGAAAAAAATATTTGGTCCTACAGAAAGGAGAAATAAAAGTAAACAGGCAAATCAGTAGAAGCAAAAAGGAGAGGGTAACAAAAGACAAATACTTGAAGCATCAAGAGGAAGTTCTGCAGAAAGTCTGGCAAAGAAACAGGGGCCTCTTAGATACTGTTAAAGATGTTTATCTCAGTCACCATTATAGAATTTCAAAAAATAATTGTTGATTGAGGAGTTAAAAAAACAATTAAAGTAAAACAAAGTCTGGAGGTGAAATCTGATGTTAAAATGATAATCATCTACAGATAAAATCACCAAGAGAAAAACAGATTTTCAACATAGACTATATATTTTATACTAACACTGTGTTTCGATAAACTCTCCAACGCAAAGGTAACCTCCCTTACCATTAAGTTTTCTTATACCAAGACGTTTTAAATCAGGTGGAGAGCAAACTGACTGGTTGCATCCCACCAGGTTAAAAAACAAAGGAAACTGCAGAAAGTGGTGGACATCGCCTGGTACATCACTGATACTGACCTCACCACCATCGAAAGGCTCTACAGGATGCACTGCCTCAAGAAGGCAGCTCATGTCATCAAAGACACACACCACCCTGACTACGGATTCTGACGGTGCGGATTCCGTTCAGGGTTACCATTGCTTGTGATGAATATCAAAACTCGATGGTTTCACTGTGGGGTCTGTGATGAACAGAGAGATCATCACAGGCTCCACAGTGAAACCACTGGGTTTTTACCTCCATCGCAAGCAACGGCTAACCCTGAACAGAATCTGCACCCTCCATGCAAGAACAGCCCATCACCTGCAAAAGTGGGGGATGACGAGCAGCCCTGCTTGTGACTGCAGACATCCAGACCAGACCATCCCACACATCGTGAATGACTGCTCACTACCATCCACCCAGTAATTGATGCTGTCCTGGCCTGGATGTCTACCCTTGATCTACAACTTTAGGCTGTGCACGCCATACGCAAGAAGAAGAAGAACCCTGACTACACACTCTTCTCACTGCTACCATCAATAAAAAGGCACAGGAGCCTGAGAACTGTTGCCTCCAGGTTCAATAACAGCTAATTCCCAATTGAACTGTCACTTGGCCATTTCTTAGTGGTAGAAAATATGATTATTTTGAAAACTTACCTCCACGCAGTAAGTATTCACGTCCTTTAGTGATTCAATATAGATCCTAAGGTTAGTTAAAGCACAGTGGACCTAAAATTTAAAAGGGAATGTTATATTTAGCAATGGGATTTTACATGGAATATCTTAAAAACCACGACAAAACAGCAGATTTTCAATGTCTGTGCAATAATGCCTTATTTATCTGTTATGATTAAATTAATAAAGTCAAAAAATTGAGTACTTCTAAACAAATTTGCAGTGTGCAATTATCAACTTTCAAATCATTTTTGATTTTACTTTCCAAATGTTATCTTTAAGTGCCACTTCAGAGATCTCCATAACCCATAACATAGCATAAACAAGAATCGGTCACTGGAACATTCCTATAGTTGAGCCTTCATGACTGCCAGAATGTTTTATATGAATGTTACTATAACATTTCCCGCTCCCACCTCCATCACACCTTAACATTTGCTGTTAGCCTTCATGGATCATAAGGTGCTTTCCTGGGGAGGGAATGAAGCTGTACACTGTCAGTGCTGGGGGTACACAATCTCATGTAACCTCAATTTTGTTCACTAACTCTCTGTATTCGCATCCACTGTAGCTACCTGCCTTCAAGTTGCATCACCTTTCTCTGTAGATAATCTAGGAGTCTGTAGGACTCACTCGAGTTCTGATTCTGCTCAAGTTGACTGCTGTGCCGGCCGTCAGATTCAAGCTCGGAAAGGGCGGCAGTCTACAAATTATTCAGCCTCGCCGCCTTTACAGTTTCCAGAACCGCATAAACAAATACATGTCCAATAGCAGTTACCTTCGGCAAACATATTCGCTAATGACGTAAAGCCAAAGCTTCAGTAACATGTGGAACCGCAATATGTTCCGTGAATCACATTAATATCTAAAGGAACTGAATAAGTCTCCACCACTTTTCAAAAATCAGTTTTCATAGGACACTCATTACATCCTACCTGAATAAGTCTCGACACCTATTCCTTTTTTCCAGAGATGTTGCCTGACCCGCTGAGTTACTCAAACATTTTATGTCTACATTCTATCCTCCAAAAGTTTCTGCAGTAAGTTGCAGTTTTTAAATTGCCAAGTATCCATTGCCCTGGCTAACCAAAGGTCCCAGCAATCTTACTAGTTCTTCATCTTGCAATGCATGTGTCTACATGAAATTGTAACCAGTATTCAAATGAGAATACTCAGACAGGATGTAGTTGAAGTGTGAGTAATTTAAAAAAATGCATTTGGCTTGTTAACCTGTTATGATATATCATTCTGATGAGCCTACTTTTCAGGTAAGGATTTGTCTGTGTCTTAGTGTTTGTGACTTTGTCTTCTTTTTGGGGTTCCTTGTCTATGAAAAAAAACTCATAATATTTTGTAGTCGATTTACTGCTTTTAACATTAGTTCCAGCCTCACACAATATCACAGTATCACACTGTGTGACACTTGATCTAGTGTCTTGGTTTAGTTAAGTTTAGAGATGCAGCGTGAAAACAGACCCTTTGGTCCACCGAGTCCGTACCGACCAGCGATCACCCATCCACTAATTCTATCCTGCACACTAGGGACAGTTTACAGAAGCTAATTAATCTACAAACCTGCACGCCTTTGGAATGTGAGAGGAAAGCAGAGCACCTGACAAAAAACCTATGTGGTCACAGGGAGAACGCAAAAACACCATACAGACAGCTTCCGTAGTCAAGATCGAACGCGGGTCTCTGGCGCTGTAAGGCAGCAACTCTACCATGTCTTGGGACTGGGACTTTTACATGTTAGAGTTTATAGGCTTGTCTCTACAGTTCCATTTTTTCTGTCCATTTCTGACTAAAGTGTGACAAAGTATATTTATAGTCAACCACAGCTCAAAAATAATACTGTCTCTAAGGAGCTGGTGCCACTGAACTGCAAGTGTCAATAATAATGAAAGTTGTGAAATGTGTCGATTTTTCAAGGTAAACTAAAATAACTCACACCATTGTTACTTTGCTTCCCACTTTCCCAAACTGGATTGTATTTACCTTGAATATAGATTTCTGCCATGTAAATTCAGTTACTGTAAACAATACAAAAAAAATCATTACTCACCTTTTTTGAATTGGGTACTTCAAAGAATTCGTCTTTCGCCTTCCGTAAGAGAAAAGTAGGATTAGTTTTATTTATGCACATCATTTCTACAGGCATTTTAACCATATACATATATGTGTATTTTTATATTACGATGAAATAGGCTAAAGAATCTTACCGGTGGTGATTGTTGTTCCATATTTCTCAAAGCGTTAATAATTTCATCTATTTGATTGTTAGCAAAAGTAGCGAGTACACAACTGAGGAAAATCAGGCACAATCGCATCATTTTTCCTTCCTCTTTACGTTCTAATATCAACTGTTTATTACAAATGAAGAATGGACTGATTATAATTTGTTCTGACATGATGGGCCTTTTATATTCTTCAAAGTCTCACAGGAAGTCAACCAATCAGATGGAAAGTGAGATGTAGGGTGAAAGGGGGAAAAATACCACCTCCAGAGTTTACAGTGGAATCCACCTCAAAATTCAGACCCAAGTCATGATGCAATGATGACAGGATAGGCAAACATCATTACATAATGGCGTTTGCTCCTTTCAGCGTTTACGAATTGGAAATCATGTAAACCTCATACATGTCAGTGTGCCGTAATCTATCAGAATCAGTATCTGATAGAGGAAAAAAAACCTGCTACGAACTCCTTACACTTAAGAAAACCCAAGTTGAGCATTGTGACTTATTCAAAGACCACATTTCTCACTTTGTCAATTGCAGCAATGACACAAGCGTAATTCCCTATTCCACGTAGTTTTTGGTGACTATTGCAAAGGTAGAGAATTATTCCAGTGAGGAAAACCAAAAAAAAATGCAAAGTTGCTTTTTCTGTCTCTCATGCAAACAACGGATAAGAGTTTTACAATAATGGATAATAATGGACAATAAGTTTGACAATTTTGAATAATAATTTGGCATTAAAACATCAAATGTAGCGTAGCGTCATTTGATTTGTGCAATACCTATCTGCACAAAAAATAGATCATCAGGTTTGTAGATACTTTCTGCGTGCAAACCAGTTGCTTTGTGGTGGACTCTGGTCTTAGTGCACTTTCTAACAGATGCAAGAGGATGCCAAATGAACAAACCTTTCTTTGATTTCTGTCTAAGACCTAGGAATGTAGAATTGGAAGGGTGGAACAAGTTTGAATTCATAAAAAGGATGAATATTAGAAAGGACTAGCTGCTATAGGGTGGTATAAGCTGGAAGAGAAAAATGCCAGCATTTTGGAGTGGGGGGATCTTTGAATACAGAAATTCAATTTGATGCTAAATTAATTTCCCCTGTCTGTTAGTATTTTATATTTCTCTATTCCCTGCCGCCACAGGTGGCATGTAATCCCGTGCTACCTGCTCCATAGTTGGATAGTCGGCGACTAAACCGTCTCCCCAAACCTGGTTTGCCAGGTAAGGAGGGGGCTTTGGACCCCCAACAGGAGCAAAAGCAAGACCTGTCAAAGGGCAGATGAGCTCCTAGCGAGCCAACGGCCATCCACACTTCAGTAGAAATTGTGATCACTGTCGTCCATAGTAAGGCACCGTGCCCGTTGATGTTTTCAACGATGATGACGATGATGATATTGCCTGCATATGCAATTGTCTATTAAAATGCCTCAATATAGAAATTCACTCCTTGTTTTCAATACAAAACCTGAAAATGCTGGACACAATGCCATTGTATTCAAGTCCCTTGCTACAGTGTACAGTACAGCCTCTGGCACTTAGAGTCATGCAGCAAGAAAACAGCCTTTCAGCCTAACTCGTCCATGCCAACCAAGATGCCCCAAGTTATTTGTTATCACTTCTTCCCCAGCCAATAATAGGCCATGTTGGGCCCCACCCTGCCTTGGTCGCCTTTTGGCAGCCCCGATTTGTTCTGCCCCCCCCACCTACTTTCTGAAGAAAGGTTCCGGCATGAAACATCACCCATCCTTTTTCTCCAGAGATGCTGCCTGACCCATTGAGTTACTCCAGCATCTTGGTGTCTATCTGCCCCATCTAAGACTGTGGCCCATATCCCACTGCTGAAATCACCTCCATCTCTATAACTCCTTAAAATGTATTTCGATCATCTCCATAGTAAATCTCCCCATCATTGGTTTGATTTCAATTATCTGACACAACCCCAAGTTCTGGATTACTCCCTCCAAACCTCATTACTTCTTTATCTCTTTTTTTCCTTTAAATCACATTGGAGGCCATTTCTCTAACCGAGTGTTTGTTTATTTGCCCCAATATGTGGCTTGTTTTGCTCTTTGTTTGGAAACACTCCTCTGAAGCACCTTAGAATAATTTGCTTCCTTAAAAGCACAATCGAAATAGAAATCGCTTTTGCTGTCATAGAATAAGATTGAGCATCTCCCCAATTCTCCTTTATTTTGACATTTTCCCGTTAATGTAACTCCTTACCTTGCCATTGAAAACTGAGAAACAAGATGGTCCATGGAATTTTGTGGGACCTATCAGTCCACTGTTTCAATCAAATCAAATCCATGCATAAATGTCATATCCATTAGAGGTACAGAGACAATGAAAATCTTGCTTGCAGCAGCATCTCAGGCAAATAGACAGACAAACCACTATAACACATATTACACGTAACTTCTACAAGACAAGCTCTATTCCTCTATTCCTTGGAGCGCAGGAGGATGAGAAGTGATCTTCTGCAGGTATACAAAATCATGAGAAGAATAAGATTGAGTAATCACACATAGTCTCTTGCCCAGAGTAGAGGATCGTGAACCAGAAAGGATGCAAAGATTTACATGGATTTTGCCAGGACTTGAGGGTCTGTGCTTGAGGGAGAGGTTGAGCGGACTGGAGTGCAGGGGGGTAAGGGGTAATTTTATAGAAGTGTATAAAATCGTGAGAGGAATAGATTGGGTGGATGCACAGTCTCTTGCCCAGATTGGGCTGAATATATGAATTGCTATATTTACAGGAGCTTTGGAGATTATTTGCAAACTGGATTGTATCTTCATCTGACCAAAATCTTCATAGTTGCTATGAAGCCATGGATCAAAGAGAATTATTTTTCAAACTGTTTCAACCTAATAGAAAAAAAGACTTCAACTTCATGAAAATTGAAGTTTAAATGAATATAAATATACCTTTAGAAATTGAACTAATGAAGTTTACTGTTGACTTAATTTTTCAAACAAAATAATATTCCTTCAAGCTGAAATATGCAAATTGCTCATTCTGTTACTGTCTGGTTTTACTACTGAGCCACAAAAGATTAAATCAACTTAAACCATATTTGCCTTAAACCCTTATGTATCTAGGATTTATTCCAGTTGTTAACATATTTTGTGGATAACAATTGTTATTTATTGGATATTCTTTCCATATACATAATAATTTGAAGCTTTTGCTTAAGGTTGTTTTTGTGATGTAAAATATCTCCTGTGTAAAGGTCACATTACACTGAATCTGCTGGTGCATTGCAGGAGAGATCCTAACATACAATATGGGTATGAATATTGACAAATTCTGACAGATTCAGCTTTTGAAATAAAGCACATTGGTTTATTTGTTAAGTTCGTAGCTCATTATCAACAGTGGCTTCCTGCTTGGTTTCATTCTTGATAAAGGTAAATTGGTTTGTCAATCACATTTTGGTCTCTTTCAATATAGAATCGGATCGGCCTGGCATTCCCTTCATTCAATCTTTATGGGAAGTCTCCTGGCATCTCCAAGTGGCATGAAAACCCCAAAGAATGTTTAAAAGCAAAGCTAACCTAATCAAACAGCCAGGAAACCACCCGAAATTCAGATCCCCTCTCCAGAGTTGCACGTCTTTCATTAAAATTGACTGAGTTGCCAGATATCAGACTATTGAAATGTAAATTATGAGGGATAAAAATTAAATCTATCCTTTTCCCTTAATTTGTGAAATGATGGTTACAAAAAACAATCGAAAAGTACTACAACTGGGGAGGATGCGTAATCATTTGGCACCGACAAATGAGGGAGGAAATTCTGCAACGGTTTTGTTATCTATTCCTCCATGATGTACGGCAGTCAAGGTGAGAGCTGGTTTCGTGCCCCTCGATGTTATCTTGTCACTGAATCGGTTATTTTGCACTAGCGTGACAGCAGTGAATTTTAACTTCCGTGAAATAACCTGGAATTTCTTTTTGAAGTTGGCAAGAGGAACCATAACAATGGAAATATCAGATCAGCAGAAAAAAAGTATTTAATTCTCTCATGTAATTTATGCAAGGAAATCTACTTACTTACATAGCCTGGCCTGTCTGTAATTCTTCAACCACAGCTATGTGGTTGACACTTAGCCATCCTCCGATATGCTCTGACAAGCCTAACAGTTGATTCACAGGCAGAGGATAAAACAGAAATGATCATTTGATATCAACCTTGACACATAATTCAGTCATGGAAAAGTCAACCCTAATTGATCTTTCCAAAATCTCCTCATAAATATTTGGGACGAATTGGAACTGTCCCTCAAATTAGCCAAGTGCATTAGCCAAGTAAGGTTTCATACACATGATAATGCTGTAGATAGTATGTACCAGCAGCAGATAATACTGTACAGTGTGCCACTTTATTCCATCACAGTTCCTGGACATCTTCTATCCCACTTTTAAACCCAAACCCATCAGAGGGCATGGCACAGTGGTATATAGAGAGGAGAGCAAAGCCTTGGAATCCTCAATATTAACTCCAGACTCCTTATGGAGTCCGAAGTTTACCTTCTTCCTTTATGTAAGGAGATACAAGCGTTGTGTATCATTGCTTTGAAAAATGTTTAGCTTCAACTTTAGATTATGCCCTGACTCATAAACTTGCTTTCCAAGAAAATATGTTTTATGTACTCTGTAATTTCCTTAATTTCTTGAAAACTTCAATGAAATAGTAAGATTAAACGAGAACCTACCAGTTCAAAGTTTGATCGTTATTTTATGAGGAGTAACAATGAGGGATTACGTGAAGAAGCCCCGCCTGCCGCTTGATCGGCATACTTCAAAGCAGCGGCATGAAAATCACAGAACATAATAGCCGGAGTAAGACAGTAAGGCTTAACATAGATTTAGAACTACCAGATGATCATTTATTTTATGAGGGTCGGGAGTGGAGGGCACGTAATCCCTCATTGTTACTTCTCATAAAATAATGATCAAACTTCGAACTGGTAAGTTCTCATTTAATCTTACTATTTTACTTCGGAGTCACGTGAGTGACTACGTGAAGATTTTGTAGCTTCTGTGTTTTTTATGTCGTAGACTCATTCCATACGACACTCTGGCTCAATCAACACAGAAATGAGCAAATAACACATTTTTTCCCCAAACATTGCCTCAGTTTATGTGATGTTTTTTCATTGTAAAAGAATGAAAGTAATGCCCTTTACATTGAAAGGCAAATTTATCACCAAAATATCAATTGACAATATAATTTGATAGTATAAACAATGCAACAATTACAGAGAACCCAACCAGGCACGTGCCATGAGTAGGCACTCAGTCCACTAAAGAAAATATTAAACCGCGCATGCTCAGATTGTTCGCTCCCGTTAAATAAATAAATAAACAAAAAACAGTGACATTTCAATTTGCCCAAGGCTTCCTAGTCCTAGACCAATTGGGGGAACAGTTCCTTTCACAGCGTGTGGAGAGTCTGTGTCAGGGGTAAAGTTGTGGGGAGGGCACGAGTGTTGACAAGGAGTGTGTCGGGGATAATGGCAGAAACTTACTCACTCACCGCTGCCGCAGCTCTCCGGGCACAAAGCCCCCACACTGTAGCTGGGGATAGAAGCTGCTCGGGGAGCTACGAGCGGCCGCCGGTACCCGACAGCAGAACTGGCCGCCACTTCAGCACCATCTGCCGGCCCGCTCACCTCTGGCAGTGCTCTCCGTCGGAACACCTGTCACCTGCCGTTCGCCGACTTCGCTCATGTCAGCGGCTTCCTGCAAATCCTTAAATTTCCACAGCCGAGTAACCTCAATCACGTTGTCGGAATTTAAGGACATGAGTGAGGCCAGCGAGCGGCAGGAGAGTGGTTTGTGGACAGAGAGCTGCCAGAGGTGAGGCTGGTTCAGCTGTCTGGACCGGCAGCCGCTCAGCCACCCGAGCTACTTCTCTCCCCGCCCCCCTCAGGCCTCAATGTGGTGGCATTCCACGCCTCCGTGCAAGGAGCATCTCAAGTGGCATTATCCCAATCCCCTCATTCATAACATTTGTGCCCTCCCCGCAACCTTACCCCGGGCCAAACTCCCCAAACACTGTGAAAGGAGCTCTCTCCGCCCCCCCCCCCCCCCCCCACACACCCCGGGAAATACAGTATTTAAAAACATAAACACAAAATGTACTTACCACATTATTGGTACACAAGCTCCATTCTTCTCTCTTTGTTACCTAACATACACTTAAAATATTGCCAAACCATATTTGAAAACCCCGCCAAGAAACTTGCTCTGCGCATGCGCAGTAGACCGATGCGCATGCGCAGTGCTGCAAAGGCAGACTTTCTGCTGCCTTCAGCCCCGCTTGTCATTGACGGCTTCAGGCAGCGCTGACTTCAGGCACGTGGGTTGCACAGAGCATCCCATGTTACAAGCGCTGCGGATGAAAGGCATGGAGAATTATGCCTACCTAAGAGATCGATCTCTTACATAGGCATAATTCTCCCATACCTTTACTATTTATATTTAGTTATTACCATGTTATAATTTTAGTCAGGGTAGGCAGTGCCTACCTTGCCTACCCTGACGGCACGTGCCTAAACCCAACACTCCGTGTCCAATCCTGACACCAACACTCCGTGTCCAATCCTGACACCATGACTGGTTCCTTGTAACTTTAATCGCTTGTCACCATGACTGGTTCCTTGTAATTTAGCAAAATGCATCCACCGCTCCTGCTCCCGATGTTCCCACGAGAAACATTTGAGCAATCGGTGATTTAATCTGGACACAAACAGATTAATGGTAAATAATCCATATTACTGACAATGTTTTTTCCCATGATTTGTTGCCTGTGACAACATTGTCTCTTCCTTAGAGATAAACAGCTGGACTAAAAATTTTTTAGCCACATCTGGTTACCCAGATAATCACTTGATAATGATCTTACCTGACCCATGTGATTGATATATGCCACAGCCGTGGTATTGTTCACCTGATTGGACATGCACACTGTCATAGTAGAACAATAGGCATTTAATCCATAAAAAAGCTCCTGATACGCCAATAATTAATACAAATGTTTGGAGAAAAAAGTTTCTTAGGACAATCCATTTGCAATTCCCTGGTGTTATTGTCTGTAGTCCCCTAAACAAGGGACATATCAAATATTAACTTGATAATAATAGATATTATACTTATCTTAGCCCAAATAATCACAGAAGCTATCCATCATCTGAGAATACTTGCTTCATTTTGCAACGGCTGCTAAGCTTATATGTTTAAAGCAGCTTGTGGAACCTTTTCTATCCACCACTTTAATTCTGATAAAGTATCCATTGGTAATTGCATAGGCCTGTCAAAAGGCCTGCATAATCTTATAATGCTTGTGTTTTCCCTTTTTTGGAGCTTTTTTACTCTTTTCCCTAAGCTCCTTCTCGGATGGAGGGACAAAGTTTGTCAACAAATCAATGAGACATATTTGTAATATTGACATTTTGTTTCTCGGAAAAAAAAATTGCCCCCATATGGTGCTGAATTACAACTAAACCCAGAATAGTAATTTAGGAATGTTCATGAATGCCTAAACATAGTTTTTATTGGATGGGTCAGGACCCTTGCCTCTCAACAGGCTTGTAATTGCTGCACTAATTTGCAGCTGACTCCTGATCAACCTTCCAATTTAAACTGTGATCAAGATAAACCATGACCATGTGTCCTCATTAGTGCAAGTGCTGATCTTCTTATCAGTGCAATTGTTGTTCCAATAATTATGTGAACAACCTAGAACTGAGTTTAATCCATTAGATAATGTCTTAACTTGCAACAGCTGACCCATCTAATTTCAAGCACCTGTAAATATGATAATAAATTGGTACTAATTACCATCCTTCAAGTCTTATAGTAATGATTAACAATTTGTTAATAACAACTGTTTTTCAGTGTTGAAGATGTCCATTTTGATAAAATGTTTTTACACTGTAAAAGTGTATTTAAAATGATGTCTCGTATAGCTTTACCACCACATCTTCCTTTTCCCTGGGAAATTTATGATACAAATTTGCTTACCTCTTCTTTATTGGAGATATTTTGGGTGCAATCCTAAAATCAATTTTTAGGTTTTCCTATACAGGTGAACCAATTCCTTCTACAAATGTTTTGTAGATCCTTTACACATTAAAATAAATCAATCCGTTGTTATGCCATATCATTGATCATAACACACCTGTAATCTCCCACAGTTGGAGATTTCATCAACTTCTTCTGTAACAAGTTTTTGCACGTCTTCAAATGTACATGAAGCCTTCTCTCCCCAACCATATGGTTTCACATAAGGCTGTGTTGGATAAATATCTATTTATCATACTCCTGCCTCTGTTTTGATCCATTATCAAATCTTTACATTGGATCATAATTTTGCCAAAGTTTAATGACCAATAGTCTTTCCTTTGCAATCAATGTCTTTGATTAATCCTGAGGCTAGTTTACTCCATAAATAATCAAGAGTTTAACATAACTTGATCTGTATTGACCTGCAAATCAAAAGTGCAAAAATGGTCCCAATAACAATTACACACACACATATAAATATATGTGTATATATATATAAATGTATATATATATGTATATATATGTATATATATGTGTGTGTGTGTGTGTGTGTGTGTATATGTATATATATATTATATATATAACATATATATACACACATATATATATATGTGTGTATATATATGTATATTTATGTGTGTGTGTGTGTGTGTGTGTGTGTGTGTGTGTGTGTGTGTGTGTGTGTGTGTGTGTGTGTGTGTATATATATATATATATATATATATATATATATATATATATATATATATATATTTATTTATTTATTTATCCCATTGAGCTCCACAAACTAATGGCAAATTCTCTTTTTATTTTTAAATGTTTTGGTTATTGCACAATGTTTTACTTGTTTTACATAAGTAGTGATGCCACGCACCAGCTTGAAATTCTTTGAAATCGTATTTCCTTATGTCTCCATATAATTGAGACATGGGTACCATAATCGGATTCACTGTTGATACCTTAATAAAACATAAATGTTTTATCAATAACTCTGCTGTTTCAACCATAACAGCTTTATGAAGCTGGTGAGAGACCAATTAATGTTGATTTCCATGGTTCCTTTCCATGGCCCCACTCCTTCATTCAGGTAAATATCGTATTCCCCGTTTTTATTTTAGTGGAGCTGCTTTGGTGGTAACTCCTGGTGGCTCTAACTTGGATATGACTGTACTTAACCACTGCACTATCAACAATGCCGATCCAGCGCCAGGCGGGGCTTCTTCACGTAGTCACTCACGTGACTCTGAAGTAAAATCATAATTTAACCATAAATATTCTAGATATTCCAACCATGGTTGATATAATTTCACCTCACACTTATGATATCTCTTCAACATGATGAAATCAGATTAATCTTTCATGAAACTTTGTTTTGCATGCTATCCTAATCATCGAGATGCATCACTTCATGGTTTGGGAACAGCTCCACTCAAGACTGCAAAAATCGCAGAGAATTGTAGATGCAGCACACAAACCATGTGCTAAATGCAAATTGGAGGAACAGCATCTCACATTTCGCTTGGGCAGCTTACGATCAGTGGTATGAATATGGATTTCTCTAACTTCAAATAACCCCTGCATTCCCTCTCTCTCCATCCCTCCCCCACCCAAGTCACACCAGCTTCTCGTTTTCACCCAACAAACATCTAACTATGGACTGTTTCCTTTATCATCATTACTTTTTTGCATATTTTTCATTCATTGTTCTATATCTCTACAATATAATCTATATCTCTCTTTCCCTTTCCAGTGACTTTCACTCTGAAGAACGATCTTGACCCGAAACGTCACCCATTCTTTCTCTCCAGAGATGTGCCTGTCCTGCTGAGTTATTCCAGCTTTTTGTGTCTGACTCCATTTACACATGCTGCAGCAGCAATGCTACCAGCTTAATCAAGGACAAGTCAGCCACTTTCTTTTCCCCTCTCCAATTGGGCAAAAGATATAAAAGTATGAATATGCACACCTTTAGATTCAGGGACTGTTTCTTCCCAGCTGTTATCAGGCAACTGAACCATCCTACCAACAACTAGAAAACTAGTTGAGCTACTATCTACCTCATTGGAGACCCTCAGACTAATTTTGATCGGACTTTACTGAACTTCATCTTTCATTATACATGGATATGGATGTGGATGTGGATGACTCGATTGTAGTTAACAAAAACTCAACAAAAGCTTTTCACTGTACCTCGGTACTTGTGACAATAAACTAAACTCAAAGTCAAACATAAGATATTATACATAAATACAATTAAGTCAATTTCAAATACAATTGATAGACCAAAAGGAAGGGTACAGAGTGCAGAATATAGCTCCCAGCATTGTAGCACATCAGTTCCAGAGACAAAGACCAATGTCCACAGTGGTGTAGAGGTGAATTGGACAGTACCCTAGCTTATGGAACAACTGTTCAGAAGCCTGTTTACAAAGGCTTAGAAGCTGTTTCTGAGTCTGGTGGTGCATGCCTTCACGTTTCTGTACCTTCTGTAGGATGGGAGCTGGGTGAAGAAGGAATGAGCGAGGTGGAACTAGTCTTTGATGATATTGGTTTATTTTCTGAGACAGCGTGAAGAGTAGATGGGGTAAATGGTGGGAAATCTAGTCTAGCTCTGCTGCAATCCATCAGTGTGCTCGCTATGGTGCAAATGTAGAGGTTTGTTAGAGTCACTGGAGACATGTTAAATTTCTTCAGTCTCCTCAGGAAGTAGAGGCAACTGTGTGACTTTTTGACTGTCACATCAACGTGCATGGTCTATGACAGATCATTGATAACATTAATGCCAAACAACTTGATGCTCTCAACCATATCCACTTCAGCACCATTGATGCTGATTGGGGCATGTAGTACTCCATCATGCTTCCTGCAAATTGCTGGATGGACTCTGTGTGTCAAGCAGCATCTGTTGAGGCAAATGACAGGAGTAGAGGGGAGATAAGAGCTAGAAAAGGAGAGGGGGGAGGGGTGAGGCAAAAGCTGGCCATTGGTATATGTATCCAGGTAAGGAAATTTGATTAACAGCTAAATCAGGTGGAGAAGGGTGAAGATTGCCACAAATGCTGGAGGTGATAAGTGCAGATGGTGCAATCTAATACGAAAGGAAAGTGATGGGTGAAATGTAGCACTAGATGGTGGATAGAGGGATCAGGGAGTGGGGAAGAAGGGTGGGAGTGGAATAGTGGACTCTGAGGAGGGAAGGATTGGTGAGGAGCAGAAGATAGAGGTGGATGAGGGGAAGGGAATTAGATGATGGGGGGAGTGGAAACAAAGTACATGAGAAGTCACGGATAGATCGATCAGAAGGAGAGATGAGAGGTGTGCATTATCTGAATTTGGAGGTGGGTGACACAGTGGCATAGCAGTAGAGCTATTGCCTCACAGCACCAGAGACTTGGGTTTGATGCTGATTGCAGGTGCATATCTGCACGGTGTTTGTATGTTCTTCCCGTGACCTGCGTGAGTTTTCTCTGAGATCTTCGGTTTTCTCCCACACTCAAAAAAGACGTACAGATTTGTAGGTTAATTGGCTTTGTATAAATTAAAATTGTACCTAATGTGTGTAGGATAGTGTTAGTATGTGGGGATCGCTGGTCAGTGAGGACTAGGTGGGCTGAAGGGCCTGTTTCCATGCTGTATCTCTCAACCAAACTAAACTAAACTAAACTAAACCAATATTGTATTTTGAAACAGGCTCCCCAAATGGAATATGCGGTGCTGTTCCTCCAGTCTGTATGTGGTCACTCGGCAGGTCAGTGTGGACGTGGTAAGAGGAATTGAAGTGGATTGCAACTGGATCCCCCAGTTGGCCCTGGTGGACAGAGCACAAGTGTTCGGTGAAGCGTGTACCTAGACTACATCACTGATGTAGAGGACACCACATGAAGAGCACCAAATGCAATAGAAAATGTTAGCTGTTGCTTTCCCCCCACAGATGCTGCCTGATACGCTTTTCCGCCAGCAGTTTGGTTTTTGCTTCACAAATCCATGTTGGATCCTGTACTAAGTTCTGAACTGCTCGTCATTTCCTGACAGCAGTAGTTGAAATACGATATGGCACTAGCAAACTTTCCCTGTACAGAGGAGTTGTTCCCGGCATTAAAGGAAGCTGTTTTGGTAGAGATGGAAGTTGTTTTGTTCTCATGTTTGGTACCAGTTGGCAGTAGATGCATTGCTCCACTTTCTCGTGATTCCGTCTGTGTGCTGGGTCCAGGACAGATCATCAAAGATTATCAAAGATGTGCACACGCACGATCTTGAAGCATGTTGACCATTTCCATGGCCAGCCCCTTGATGAAAACAGATGCATGGTCCCTTGGCTTGCCCTTGCTGAAGTCAACAATTGGCTAATTGGTCTTGCTAACATTGAGAGCAAGATTGGTGTTCTGGCTCAAACACTACCAGATTATCGATCTCACTGCTGTATTCTGACACTTTGCAACCTGTTATTCCTCCAATGATGGCGGTACTGTCAACAAATTTACTGGGTCTAATGTTGGGTCAGATGCAAATGTACGGGTTTTGCAGAATTTATCCCTATGCCTATTGTCCTGTATTTTATTTTTATTTTTTTTTTGTTTTATTTATTTTTTTTATTTTTTTTTAATAATTTTTTTTATTGTAGAAACAATATATACCAAGTACACTCTTATACGACATTGAGAGTTATGTAATATATAAAATTATAACATATTGATTATCGATTAATACTATTTATGTTAATTGTAATATTATCCATTATACATTTCATTGTTATTTATTTTATATAATTGGGAGTAATACCCAATCTTAAACAAAGTTTTTTGATATTCATAATGTTATCAAAATATTAATAATGTTTGTATTATTGTTAACTTTATATTTCATAATTATTGTATAATTGAAAATACATAGTTTTATATAATTACAAGTTTAAGACATCTATAATCTTTTCATACGAACAGAAATAAGTGTGTACGTATTAAAAATTTATATAATATGTTTCTATAATTTTTTCCTTAATTAAAGATAGGAAGATAGAGAAAAAGAATAGAAAATAGAAAAGAAAAATGTGAAAAGTTTGATGGAGATTGAAGTATTACTAAATAATCCAATCTTGGAGATACATTCATGATTTGTTATGTGTATTTCTTCATCCATTCAGATATTCAGGCCTCAGTCAAGTCCCCGCGCCGAACCATTGTGACCCTGTAGATATTTAATATAGGGAGACCATATCTCCTTGAAGAGATCTAACCTGTCCATAAGGACAAGTCTCAATCTCTCCAAGTGAAGTGTCTCCGTCATTTCTGTATTCCACATTTTAATTGTTGGGGATACAGGGCCTTTCCAAAATTTTAATATTAATTTTTTCCCAATTATTAAAGAATAGTCGATAAAAGTTCTATGATTCCTTGTAATTATTTGTTCCGTTTCCGGTATTCCAAGTATGATTAACTTTGGGTCATAAATCATAGTAATATTAATAACTTTCGAGATTATTTTAAATATTTCATTCCAATATTCTAAAATCTTCGTACAATTAGTAAATGAGTGTGACAAAGTTGCTTCTAAGATTTGACATTTATCACATATAGGTGATAGTTTTGGAAATATATTATGTAGTTTAGATTTAGAATAATGTAATCTATGTAAAATTTTAAACTGTATAAGAGCATGTTTAGCATTTAAAGAGCAGTAATGTATATGTTGTAGGCTTTCTTCCCATATTTCTGGACTTATTATTTGACTTAATTCATTTTCCCAGCGCTGTCTATGTATTTCCGATGATGGAATATCACTTTCCAACAAAATATTGTAAATGTATGATATCATTTTTTTCTGTATTTGGATGTTTATTCAAGCATTCATCTAAAATTTCACTCTTTCTATTTCTAAGTTCTTGTGTATTTGCAGAGATATAGTTTCTGATTTGTAAATATCTGAAATATTCATTATTATGAAGCCCGTAGGTTTGTTGTAATTCTTGAAATGAAAGGAAAGAATTATCCTTATAAAGATCCCCTATATTTAAAATTCCTTTATTTTTCCATTGTATAAAAGCTTTATCCATCATTGACGGTTTAAACGTAAAGTTTGTTGGCAATTGTAAGACCTAAACGGTATAAATTTTAGTTTTAGTGTTTTTCTTTATTTGTTTCCAAATACGTATTCCACTTTCTATTATCAAATTTTCACTATAAATTTTCTTAGGTACATTAGTATTAGCAAATATTATAGAGCTAATTTCAAATGGAAAACAGTCTTCTCTTTCCATTTTTAACCAATTTGGTTTATTATCTATTTCTCCTAACCAAAAATTCATATTTCTAATGTTAACTGCCCATAATAAAAACATAAAATTTGGTAAAGCTAAACCCCCGTTTATTTTAGCTTTACATAAATGTTTTTTATTTATTCTATGATTTTTATAATCCCAAATAAAGTTAGTGACTATTGAATCTACTTTTTTAAAAAAAATTTTTAGAGAGATATATCGGGATTGATTGAAATAAATATAATAATTGTGGGAGGAAAATCATTTTTATTGCGTTTATTTTACCTAACATTGAGATAGGTAAGCTTTTCCAGTATAAGATATTTTTATTTAATTTATTCAATAATAACGGGAAATTAGATTTAAATAAAGAGTCAAATCTTTTTGTAACAAAAATACCAAGTATTTAATATTTTCATTTGTTATCTTAAAAGGAAATTGTTGTAATATCTGTAAATTATTCATGGTTATTGGCATAAGTTCACTTTTATTCCAATTGATACTGTATCCTGAAATTAAACCAAATTCCGTTATTAGTTTTAACAAATTACAGATACTTATTTCCGGTTTAGTAATATAAAGTAATATATCGTCCGCATATAACGAGATTTTATTCTTAGTATCTTTAGTATCATATCAATATATTTCTGGATGTAATCTTACCCTTTGAGCAAGAGGTTCGATTGCTAACGCAAACAGTAATGGTGATAAAGGACAGCCTTGTCTACAACCTCGAGATAAACTAAACTTAGTTGATAACATATGGTTTGTTATTATTCTAGCTGTTGGGTTTGCATATAATAATTTAATCCAAGTAGTAAACTTATCACCAAGCTTAAAGGCTTCCATCACCGAAAATAGATAAGGCCATTCCACCTGGTCAAAAGCTTTTTCTGCATCCAACGAGATGACTACTAAGTCTTTTTTATCACTTCTTTTCGAATATATGATATTAAATAACCGTCTTAAATTATATGAAGAATATCTTTTAGGTATAAATCCTGTTTGATCAGGATGAATTAATTCGTTAACAATTTTGCTTAGTCTTTGTGCAAGAATCTTTGTTAAAATTTTTTGATCCGTATTTAATAAAGCAATTGCTCTATACGATCCTGGGTCATCCAAATCTTTATTTATTTTGGGTATAAGTGTTATAATAGATTTGTTCAATGTATCTGGTAATTTCTCTTGTGTATATATCTGTTCATATAATGATTTTAAATATGGGACCATTTGGTCATGAAAAATTTTATAAAATTCCGAGCCTATACCATCTGGTCCTGGAGTTTTACCATTTTTTTAAAGATTTAATAGATTCTTGGATTTCTTTTATTGAAATATCGGCATTTAAAAATTCTCTATTTTGTAAATCTAATTCTTTTAAGTTACATACACTTAAAAAGGCATCTTATTTCTGTTTTATTTACTGTTGTGTTACCATATACAAATTTTTATAATATTGCATAAATCTTTCATTAATATCCTTGGGTTGTATTAATAATTCACCGTTTTGTGATTTAATCCTATGTATAATTTTTTTCAGCTTCAATTTTCCTTAATTGTCGAGCCAATAGTTTTTGTGGTTTGTCTCCAAATTCAAACAACAATTGTTTAGTATGTTGGTAGTATTTTAAAACTTGATCAGTATATATTTTATTTAATTTATACTTCAATGCTACAATTTTATTATGTATTATTATATCTGATTTTGTTGCATTCTGTATATCTAATTGTTTAATCTCCCTTTCTAAGTCATGTTGTTCCTTCCGAATCTTCTTATTATGGAATGCTTGTGAAGAAATCATAATTCCTCGAAGATATGCTTTAAATGTTTCCCATAATAAAGAGCGAGATATTTCTGGTTGATCATTTATTTCAAAAAACATCTTAATCTGAGTTATGATGTATTCCTGAGTTGTTTTATTTTTTAAAATTTGTGGATTAAGTTTACAAATTTACTGGGTCTAATGTTGGGTCAGATGCAAATGGACGGGTTTTGCAGAATTTATCCCTATGCCTATTGTCCTGTATTTTATGATATCATAGAGTTTAGTGATACACCATGGAAACAGGCAGACCCATTCACACTAATTCTATGTTATCCTACTTTCTCATCCACTCCCTGCACACTGAGGGCAAATTACAGAGGCTAATTAACCTGCAAACTCGCACGTCTTTGGGAAGCGGGAGGAAACCAGAATACCCTGAGGAGAAACCAAGCTCCTGTACAGGGAGTACATGCAAACTCCACACAGACAGCACCTGAGGTTACAATTGAACCCAGGTCTCTGATGCTGTGAGGAAGCAGCTGTACTAGCTGTGCCAACATGCCGCCCATAACTAGAATAAATATCATGCAGTCTGAACATGGATTCCACCCCAAAACATCACCTATTCTTTTTCTTTGGAGATGCTGCCTGACCCGCTGAGTTACTCCAAAATTAGGTGTCTCTTTTCAGTATGAACCAGCATCTGCAGTTCCTTCCTGCCCATTTTGTCCTGCCTTGAATATTTGATTTATCTTGCTGTTTTAGCAGGAGAGCCTCCCCATACATACTATTCAAAGTATTGCTTTTGATGTGTTGCTAGAGTGAAAAGATGCTGCAGAATTCACTTTGCTCCTCGCCCAATAATCAAATTAGAAGTTGGTTTTCTATGTCATTCGAGAACATAATGGCTCCTCAATCATCAAATGGTAATAATGAAAATGCGCCAAAGGATTGTTTTTGAAACGCTGTTTATTGCTTATTGTGCAATTGTATCAATTTCATGGAACACATTCCCACAGGTCAAAGCTTATATCACTTTTCCACTTTGTACAATGATGATGAGCATAAGCCGCTCGTGTTGAGAAGTTGATCACAAGTTCAGAATGCTTAACGGCTACAAGCAAGTGAAATTATAACTTTTGTAAGGTGCAAAGTGATTTTGCAGTACACTTGCTGTTATGTTGCTGATGCCAATTTGCAGCCATTATGTTCTAAATCAAGTTGAGTTTGTTGCCATATGCACAAATACGCTGAGGTACAGGTACAATGAAAAACATGCTCACATCATCTTCATAGGCACATAGACTCAGACAGCACACAGAGCATAAATTCTAAATAAATGATACAAAACAATGAAGAGAAAGATTGTGCGAAATATGAGATGAATGCAAAAACACATTTTTAATCTTATTTATTTATTGTTTATTTTATTATTATCTCTTATTTAAAGAAAGGAAAGCAATAAAAAACTTGCATTCTTATTGCATCTTTCACACATTGAGGCATCCTTAAGCTAATGAAGAAATTGATTCTATTCCATCTGCAACATTAAGGCAGCATCCTATCCATCTGATCAGTTGATCTTAAACTATCATGAAGCACTATTTCAAAGTATAACGGAGGATGTCCCCCCATTGTCCTAGAGACATAACTTATTCTTCAACTAACCAAATGATGGACTTCTTACATGCAACAAGAACATGCAATGTTTAAATGGGCTGGTAGTGCTGAAAAGCCAGATATCAAAATTTCAGTTGCTCGTTTGATACAAACAGTAGCTCCAAAGTCTCTTCAAGCATTCTGAGGTTGAGGAAGATCTTTAAATGCAAGTCTTCTCTTCTTTGTTAAAAATTACTATTGTACAAAATTGATGCTTGATTATTAACTTACAATGTTGATTTTGATCATTGTGAAACTTGAATATAATTGATTATGGATTTTATCAGCAACAGATAAGTAAACGGAAAAGAACAGAACAAAATACAAATCACTATCTCTCAACCTCTTCTTTCCCCTCCTTAATACACACATCTTCCATCCTCAATTCCCTAATTTCCTTTTTATCCCTCCCCTTTTCTCTTCCCCCTGTCCCTTTTCTCCTATATCTCACCCTCGGGCTTATTTCATTTCCATTCTCTCATTTGCTGACACCCTTTGTCTCTTTTTCTCCTCTAGTTTTGACACTTATTCCACCCACCCGATGGGCAGAAACCCCTCACGTGTATTCACCAGCATTTGCCACGCTTTGTCCCACTCCCAACTCTTTTCCAGCTTTTTCTCGGCTACTACCATCCATCTGAAGGGCCTCCACCCAAAATGTTGTTTCCTCCACACAGTTCCTCCAGCACTTTGTGTTTATGCTCAAAATACAAATCTATATCTCCAACTTCCCCTTGCTCTGTGATCCGAGCATTGGTACTTAATTATAACAACCTTCTAAATTATGATATGTAAGCTATCACTCTAATGGAAGAATGGTAAGGATCTGATTTGGAAGAAAAGAAGCATTTTTGATCATTGAAAATATATTGTTTGATTATACCACACATTGGTTTTTCATGATTAAGCTTGAGAATGTATATCAACAAGCTGTCTCAAAGCACATATTAAAAATTGTCCTTTCCATTTTGGTATACGGCTCTCAAATTAATATAAAGATAAAGAGAGGAAAGACTACATCCACATATATACAAATAAAGAACTGCAGATGCTTGTTAATACACAAAAGAACACAAAGTGCTGAAGTAACTCAGGAGGTCAGGCAGCATCTCTGGAGAACATGGATAGGTGATGTTTCACTTGAGACCCTTATTCAAACTTTATTAACCTATAATGCCCCTTAGCAGTGTTTATTGCAGTAATGTTACTTGTTTACATACAACACTGCAGAAACATAGAAACATAGAAACATAGAAATTAGGTGCAGGATCAGGCCTTTCGGCCCTTCGAGCCTGCACCGCCATTCAATATGATCATGGCTGATCATCGAACTCAGTATCCTGTACCTGCCTTCTCTCCATACCACCTCCATTGGTCACAGATCTCCAGCCAGAGTAACACCTTTCCCCACAATCCTTTGTCTTCTATGAGTAAATCAGTTCTAAATCCAAATGACTAGGACATCGTGGATCCCATGCATCTTTATCTTCTGGATCAGCCTACCATGGCATGGGGGGGCCGCCTAGAACAAAGGGGAACTTGATGTGGGGGGGGGGGGGGGGCTGCCGGGAACAAAGGGAGACCATTGGGAACTAAATGAATTTGTGGCAACTTTATCGGCACCTGATATATGGCGACTCTTTGCATACTTGTGTTTGCAACTCAAAGAATCTCAAAGGTTGACTTGATTAACTTTAACTAAGCATTTCCTCTACATTAAGGGCAGATCATAAGTCAGTAATATTAAGTTATAATCAATGAGATTTACTAAGGGGCAGCAAGGATATTAATATGATCTATCATTCTAAACTATACAATCAAGTCGAGGTGCCAAGTAGAACATCATTGTAGATACTATGTCATGACTCATGCATGGAAACTCTGATGATATATGTATACATTTGATATGCACATTAAAAGCAATTGATGAAATCTGCGTAGTCATCATACAGTATCTGAAATCACAGACCAGACCAAAAAAGATGGGACATACAAACAAAGGTTAGGCAGCAAATTCTGCGGACAAGAAAAGGAAACAAATCTATAGTCATTGCAATGAGTTGTTATGTGAGCTGTGCAACAAATAGGGTCACAGAGTGATAATATGTATCAACCTAAAATAAAAAATGTTGGCTAAATTTCATACTGGATTTACAGAAAGAGTTAATGAGAATCAAATGCAATAACCTGTGTTAATTGGCTCAGTTTGGCCAGTGTCCTTGAATCAATGATGAGTAAAGATGGCATTTGCAACGGTTGGAGGAACAATCCAACAATAGCCACTTTGCAGTCATGAGCTTGATCAATTAGAAGATTTTTAAGGAAACCTTGTGTTTAGTTTATATATACAGCGTGGAAAGAGGTCCTTCAACCCACCAAGTCCACGCCGACCATCAATCATCGGTTAACACTTGTTCTATATTACCGCACTCTCATAAGTTCATAAGGTCACAAGGTATAAGAGTAGAATTAGGCCATTTCGGACCATCAAGTCTACACCATTCCATCATGGCTGATCTATCTCTCCCTCCTAACCCCATTTTACTTCGGAGTCACGTGAGTGACTACGTGAAGAAGCCCCGCCTGGCGCTGGAACGGCATTACGTCGACGCTGACGGCAGAGCATGAGCTGCAGAGGCAGCTCCTCGACAGCGGTAGGTACGGGCCCACAGGTAAGTGCAGGTGAAAAACTTTCAGGGTCTAAAAACTCCGTGGCTGGTGTATTGAACCACCAGGATTTAAAACGAATTTAAAAGCAAAAAATAAATAAAAGTTAAAATAGAAAGAAAATATTCTGTGTAAAAAACAACGGAGTTTAAAAAGAACGTCCCAGGGGAATACTCAGAGATCGGGACGGGAGATTAATTACGGAGCCGGTTCCGATACTGGTGGCCGTTAAAATTACGTCAGGGAGTAGGGAAATGGAATGAGTCTACGACACAGAAAGCTACAAAATCTTCACGTAGTCACTCACATGACTCCGAAGTAAAATAATAAGATTAAATGAGAACTTACCAGTTTGAAGTTTGATCGTTATTTTATGAGGAGTAACGATGAGGGATTACGTGTCCTCCACTCCCCACCCTCATAAAATAAATGATCATCTGGTAGTTCTAATTCTATGTTGAGCCTTACTATCTTACTCCGGCTATTATGTTCTGTTTTTCATGCCGCTGCTTTGAAGTATGCCGTTCCAGCGCCAGGCGGGGCTTCTTCACGTAATCCCTCATCGTTACTCCTCATAAAATAATGATCAAACTTCGAACTGGTAAGTTCTCGTTTAATCTTACTATTCTCCTGCCTTCTCCCCAAAACCTCTAACACCTGTACTAATCAATAATCTATCTCTGCCTTAAAAATACCCACTGACTTGGCCTCCATAGCCTTCTGTGGCAAAGAATTCCACAGATTCACCATCCTCTGACTAAAGATATTTCTCCTCATCTCTTTCCTAAACAAATGTCATTTAATTCTGAGGCTATGACCTCTGGTTCTAGACTCTACAACTAAGGGAAACATCCTCCCCATATCCACTCGATCAAAGCCTTGCACTATTCTGTATGTTTCATTCTTGTAAACTCCAGCGAGTACAGGCCCAATGCTGACAAACAGTTATCAAAGGTTAACCTACTCATTCCTGGGATCATTCTTGTAAACTTCCTCTGGACCGACTCCAGCCAGAACATCCTTCCTCAGATATGGTGCCCAAAATTGCACACAATATTCCAAATGCGGACTTACCAGTACCTTATAGAGCCTCAACATTACATCCCTGTTTTTATATACAAGCCCTCTTGAAATAATTGCTAGCATTGAGTTTGCTTTCTTTATACCGATTCGACTTGCAGATTAACATTTTGGGTTGTTGTGGAGTGAGCAGATGGCTGTACATTCGGGGGGGAGAGATTGGAGTGAGATGGGGAGTGGAGAAGTTGAAGCAGTTGATGTCCCGCTGGCAGTTTTGAATAAAAATGTCTAAAGCCGGAAGGCCATGAGGGGGGGATCCATGAGGAGGGGGTCCATTGGAGATGGGAAAAGGGATCATCAATGGGGGGGTGATGACTCCTTCCCATGTCGTGGTGGGCGAGGAACTCATTGAGGTGGGGAAGAGGGGACAAAGGTAAGGCCTCTGCTGAGGACAGACCATTCGGTGTCGGAGAGGGGGAAGTCAGGGGGGATGGGAGGTTACCAGGGTTAGGGGGACTGGCAATAGGACCCAGCACAGTCAAACCCAGGGGAGTGTGAATCTGCAGCGTGGAAACATCAGGCCTGGTTGCAGGTTGGAGTCCAGGCTGCAGGTAAGGCAACGGCTGCGGGCTGCTGGAGGGCAGTGGAGTGGCGAGGGTCGGTGGAATTGATGGTAGGAGTTCGCGGGTAGTGGAGTCCGGGTTGGCGGGCGATGCGTGTGAGGTCCCAGTGGGCAGATGGTCGGTGGGGCGGCACGGTTCGGCCAGCCCGGTGAAGCAACGAGGTGAGTGGGAGGCGGCGCGGCGGCCATGTTCGGTGAGCCCCGGTCCAGTAGCAATGTTCGGCAGGTTGGGTGCGGTGGAAATGTTGGATGGGCCCAGTGCGGCGGCAATGTTGGATGGGTCTGGTGCGGCGGAGAGGTTAGGTGGTCCCGGGGGGCGGCGAGGTTCGGCGGTCGCATTACGGTGGTGATAGTCAGTGGAATCGGGGAGGGGAAGATATTCAGAGATACCGGTGAGGAAGCGAGGCCGGGCGTCATTGGTAGGCAGGCGAAGGTCGGCGGCAGCATCGACGTGGAGGTCGGCGAAGGCGGCGTCCTGGTGAGCAGCTCTTAATGGCTAAGATGGTGTTGCGGGACTCAGGCAGGTGGCGGGGGCCATAGTTGGGGCCCGGAGCCTGCGGGCGGTTGAGTCGTGGGGTGTCAGTGGCAGGAGCGGCCTGGACGCGGGCTAGTTTCAGGTCCTTGGTGGAGTTAATGTGGACCAGGAATCATTGATTGAAGAGGTGGATTTTCCGGCAGATGAAGTATAGTTGGGCTCCGTTGCAGGTCTGGGTGAGTGAGGCCCGAAGATTTGGGAGAGTCAAAGCGAGGTCCTGCTGGTGCTGGCACATTGCAGCCAGGGTAGATCTCAGTGCCCGGTGGGAATTGATGTACATGGCGGCAAATAGCCAGTCGGTATTGATAGATCGGCTTGGGTCCGAACTGGGAGGTAAGGAACTGGAGTTGGAAGCCATGCGGTACGAGATGGAGGTGCAGGCATGTCCTGAGGAAGCAAATGTGGCTGTAGTAACGGGTCTGGGTTAGGAAGTGAAGTTATAAAACCTGGAAGTGTTGAGTGCCTCAGTCAGTCTCTGCAAGATGGGGGAGCGAGAGGGTCACATCTCTCAGTCTGAGCTGTGAATAACACTGAACACATGTCTACTAAATTGTGAGAGGTTTTACTGACCTGTCAGTGCCCTTAATGTGGTTTGAAAATATAGTTTGGAAATACTAAAGCTGTGTTGCCTTTGGTTTGGAAATGCTAAAGCTATGTTGCCTAATTAAAGTTGCCTTGCATAATTAAAGTTGCCTTGCTTAACTAAAGTTGACTTGCCGAATTCAAGTTGCCGTGACTAATTCAAGTTGCCTTGACTAATTAAAGTTGCGCTTTATATTGATTTTAGAAAAAAACGCTACCATGTACTGCTGTGATGTTTGGCCATCTTACTCAGCGTCTCCCTCCGCTCATCAGGTGCCGAGGACTTTTCCCATCGATGAAAAATAAATGGGTTATTAGTGTTTAAAGAATGTTGAGCTTCTCTCTCCTGTCAATCACGCTATGAAGACCATGCCCCTTCTGGTGGGTGGGGGGGGAGGAACTATATAACCCAGAAGTATGGACATGGCTCAGTTTCTGCAAGATGGAGGAGGGAGAGGTCACGACTCGCCGTCTTTAGTGGCCTTGCACCCTGCTTGAAGTGGTAAGAAACTGCACTTGAATTTGGTGGCCTTGCACTCTGCTTGAATAGCCGTGAGTCAACTGCCAGCCCACCAGCTGTGAGTGAGTGAGCTGCCAGCACAGCAGGTTTGAGTGACTGAGCTGCCAGCCCAAGAATCTATTCGGCCTACAATGTCCATATCAGCCCTCTGGAAACCAGTCCCTTCAGCCCCCAACACCCATTCTAGAGCTCCTGAAAGCCCCCCCTCCCCACTGGCCACCAATATTGGAATTGGTGGAGAGGTGGAATACTGTGTTGGGGGACCAGCCCACCGGTGTGATGCTGAGATCCAACGGGTCCCACTTGTGGACTTTAAAATGGTACCAACCACTGAAGTCAGGTTAATCAGCTATAGTTCCCATTATCCTGCCTTGCTACCTTTTTGTGCAGCGGGGTAATATTGGTAATATTCCAATCATCTGGAACCACTCCTAACTCTAGTGATTCCTGAAATATCACCATCAATGCCTCCACAACCTCTAAAGCCACCTCTTTCAGAACCCTGGTGCAGTCCATCCGGCACAGGAGAAATATTCACCTTCAGCCATTTCGGCTTCCCAATCACCTACTCCCTGGTAATAACCACTCCACTAACTTCCTCCCCCTGACTCCCTTGAATTTCAGGCACATTGCTGGTATCTTCCACTGCGAAGACTGATGCAAAAAAGTTATTCAACTCCTCTGCCATTTCTTTATTCCCCGTTATCACTTCTCCTGCGTCATTCTCCAGCAGTCCAATGCCCACTCTTGCCTCTTTCTTGCACTTTATATAACTCTCTCATCCACTCTCTAAACCCTAGGGGCAATTTACAGAGCATAGTTAACCTACAAACCCACAAGTATTTGGGATATATCACAGATTCATAGTTATACATCATGGAAACAGGCCCTTTGGGCCCACTTGCCCAAGCAAGTCAAAATGCCATATCTACACGAGCCCAACTTGCCCAGGTTTGGCCCATTTCCCTCTAAACCTTTCCTAACCACTAACCTGTCCAAATATCTTTTAAATGTCATTATAGTATCTGCCTCACCTACTTCCTCTGGCAGCTCGTTCCATACATCCATCACTCTCTGTGTGAAAAAGTTGCCTCTCAGGTTCATATTAAATCTTTCTCCTTTCACCTTAAACCTATGTTCTCTGGTTCTTGATTCTCCTCCTCTGGGTAAACAACTCTATCTATTCCCCTCATGATCTTGTATATCTCTACAAGATCATTCCTCATCCTCCTGTGTTGCAACAAATAAATCCCAGCCTGCCAACCACACGCTCAGGCCCTAGTGTCCAAACAACATCCTCATACATCTTCCTACTTTTCAGTGATAGCTTTAGTGATACAGCGTGGAAACAAGCCCTTCACCCCACCGAGTAAAAATGACATTTGATCCCTATCCACTATAGTATCCTACACACAAGGGACGATTTACAATTTTGCCAAGCCAATTAGTCTACAGACCTTTACGTTATTGGAGTGTGGGGGGAAACCAGAGCACCCAGAGAAAACCCATGAAGGTCACCGGGAGAATGTACAAACTCCATACAAACAGCACCCGTAGTTAGCATCAAACCCGGGTCTATGGCATTGTAAGGCAGCAATTTTAATGCTGCGTCACCATGCCACCCTCTGCTCTTCTCCGCACTCTATCTACCTTTACAACATGTGGGAGGAAACCAGAACATGGAGAGGAAACCTATGTAGTCACATGGAAAATGTGCAAACCACACATACAACACCCGAGGTCAGGATGAAACCCGGGTGTCTGATGCAATGAGGTAGCAGCTTTACCAGCTACTCCACTGTGCCCCTCACTGTGAACGAAGAGAATGATAACTTTCTGGTACTAATTCAAAATCTCTCAAATTGGATTGAAATGAGAACCAGAGATTTGCGGAATACCATTGAACATACTGTAGGTGAAATGAGGTATACATATGCACATAAAAACCCACATGAAAAGCTTGCTCCTGACAATGGTCCCCAGTTTCAACCATGATGGTAACTCATGATGAAGAGAAGACAGAACACACTTGAGCCTCGTTCTACCAAATTTGGCTTCTCGAGCTGAACGGATATTGTTGAGTCAAAACGGATGCTGCATCACCTTCCAAAAAGGGTGATATTTCAAGTAAAATGAACCACTTTATGTATAATAACCTCCCTACCTCAAATGAGGTGGGGACTGCAGTGTAGGCAGATATTTGATTGAAATTTGTTACAAAATGTCATATTCTTCTATGATTTTGTGAAAATTGAACCAAATCTGGATGATGAACTGTTTCATCATGAAATTGTGTCTAAGTTAAATCCAGTACAGACCTCAGTTATTGTGTGTGTGTGTATGTATGTCCACCTAGTTTTTTTTTTACTATGTATGTACCTTTAAGAACAGTGCATAGCTTTATAACTGTCTTCATCAACAGATTGGTGGTGGAGAGTGTCAAAAACCTCAAATTCCTGCTTGAGCATATTTCTGAAGACCTATCCTGGACCCAGTATATTGATGCAACCATAAAAAGAGCCCAACAATGTCTCAACTTCCTTGGAAGATCGAGAAGATTTGGTGAATACTCTTGTTAACTTCTACAGGTGCAAGGTAGAGAGCAGATTGACTGGTTACACCCTGGCCTGGTTCGACAATCCGAACACTCAGAACAATGAAGACTGCAAAAAGTGGTCAACACTGCCCAGTCCATAGCAGAAACTGACCTCCCCACCATCGAAGGGATCTATAGGAGGCGCTGCCTCAAAAAGGCAGCATATACTGTATCATGAGCGATGCACACCACCCTAGCCACACTCGCATTTCACTCCTGCCATCGAGAAGGAAGTATAGGGGCCTGAAAACTGTAACTTCCAGATTCAGGAGCAGCTTCTTCCCTACAACCATCAGGCTATTACAGAACGACAAACTTGAACTAAATTGCCTTGGGATTTGGGGGCATTCTTTTTTTCTTTGCACTGGATTGTTTGACCCAAAACGTCACCTATTCCTTTTCTCCATAGATGTTGAAAGTGTAAAAAGAAACACAAATACTTTCTCTTTCAAAAATGAAATTGCCAGCATAGCATTGCCTATATTTTCCACCAACCACCCAAGGGAATTTGTTCTCCTCCACCTAACTCGTATCAAGAGAAATTTAGATTTAGCTCTTTGGGATAAAGAAATCGGAGGGAATCGGGAAAAATCAGGAACAGGTTACTGATTTTAGATAATCAGCCATGATCATATTGAATGGCGGTGCTGACTTTCAGAATAGCAAATGCAAAGTGCCAGTGGGGAGAGGGAGTGGAGAGCATATACTATGTTCAGATTGGTTGAGGTTTGGTGCTTATGTGAATGCCATGGAGTGGTTTGTAATTATTGGTCCAAAATGTCCTATTGCTATGTAATTATTTGTGCAGCACACTCTTTCCCCAAAACATTTGCCTTTTATACCTGCGTTTTCTTCAAAATAGTCATAAACCAGTACATCTCACAATAGTTATAGTATTTTCTAATATAATCTCAATTGGATTTCTACATTCTGAAGCAAATGGTATATGTTTGTTGGTTGATGACTAGGAGCACCCCTTATAGGTTTAAGGTGAGTGGGGAAAGATTTAATAGGAACTTGAGGGGTAACTTCTTTACACAAAGGGTGGTGTTTATATGGAACAAGCCTCTGGAGAATGTAGTTTAGTTTAGTTTATTGTCATGTCTATTGAGGTGCAGTGAAAAGCTTTTTTGTTGCATGCTAACCTGTCAGTGAAAAGACTATACATGATTATAATTGAGGCAGTGTGCAGATACATGATGAAGGTAATAACGTTTAATGCAAGATAAATTCCAGTACAATTAACAACAGTTCAAGGGTTTTCAACGAGGTAGATAGTAGCTCAGGGCATCTCTCCCGTTGTGGGTAGCATGGTTCAGTTCAGGATAGTAATTGAGGCAGGTACTACTGCAACATTTAAGAAACATTTAGACAGGTACACAGATAGGTTTAAAGAGATATGGGCCAAATGCAGGCTGGTAGGACCAGTGTAGACGGGGCATGTTGGTCAAAATTGGCAAGTTGGGGCAAAGGACCTGTTTCCACACTATAACTCTGTGAGCAGAAATATCCAATTAGAATGTCAACCATGTATGATCACATGCTTCAGGAGTTAAATCGCAATGGCCTTTGGCTACAAATCCCAACAATTCCCTGTTCATCATTTCACTATGCAAAAACAATACAAAAATCAAAGGAAAGTGAAGCTTTCATGTTTATCTGTTTTAATCTTATCCGTCACTGGTAATGTAGAAAACAAATGAAAGAGAAAGCTTATTTTAGTTCCACATTCCAATTTCTCTTTCATGCATGTTGCTTCTGTAGAAAGAGTAAAACTGCAATAGTTCAACATCTTCTGGACTTTGTTCAGTGGCAGATTTTCCAGATTACTGGATCTTACTCTTATTAATACAGCAACATCGTTTTAATTCACCTTTTTCTTTATATTATACAAACTTATATAACATATTTTCTACTGAACCTAGAGGGTTTAATAGGAAGCAAAGAACAGAGCCCCTGACAGTTTAATAAGTGTGGGAATGGGGTCCCAGTGTGTTTATAAGGAGCATGGGAATGGGGCTGTTAGAGGAAAAGTGGCAAAGTTTAAAAGAGCTGTGTGGGGCAACTTTTCTTATGCAGAGGCCAATTGGTGCCTGGAATACAGTGCCAGTTGTGGTGGTAGAGGCGGATACGTTAATGGCATTTAGGTTATAGAAGGAAAGAAGGAATATGGATCTTTTGCAGGTAGATTGGATTTGTTTATCTGGCATTATGTTCAGCACAGATATTGTGGGCCATAGGGCCTGTTTCAGTGCTGTACGGTTCTATATTCTCATTTCCTCAAAATTATATAAATGAAAATTATAAACTGAAATTGATGATTGTTGTAAACCCAGGGTGTTATGGTTTAGGGAAATATTACAAGTAGATAGTTAGAATGTTTAATCATGATTTAATAGCTGAACAGCATCATGCGTGGCACAGTCATGCGTGGCACAGTCTTCGTGGCACAGTCATCGTGGGCTGAAGGGACAATCCCTGTGCTATACTTATCTATATTCTATGTTCTAAAGAGGGTTTGGGAAAGGGGTCCTAGTGCATTTATAGGGATCATGGGAATGAGACCTAGTTACTCTAAAAGAGTGTATGGAAATAAATCCTCTGTGTATTTAAAAGGAGGATAGAAAAACTGAAATGGAGGACCTTCGTACTTTTATTTCAAGAAAAACAGCAAGTATAAGAGAACAACTGAAAAACTTTAAAGAAGAAATGAATTTTAAAGAAGAACTGAAAAATTTTAAAAAAGAAATCTTAAATTTTAAAGAAGATATCGCTGCTTCTGTTCATGAAGAATTGTCTACCTGGAAGGAAGAAATGTCTGAAAAATTAATCAACAAATCAAAGAAGTAAATGCTAAAATTAATCTGATGGAATTCAACTTTAACTCTAGGTTGGATCCCATTATCGACACAGTAAATCAACATACTGCAGTTATAACTGAATTAGAGTCAATTGCCGATGCAAGTTCTGAAACTACAAAAATAATTCTCTCCAAGACTAAACGTTTAACAGACTTATTGAATAAAGTGACTGAAAAATGTATCAACTTGGATGAACGTCAGAAACGTCAGAATTTAAGAATTGTTGGTGTTAAAGAGGTCAAAGAGGGAAATAAAGACCTCCGTTACTTTGCTGCAGACTTATTAAAAATAGTTTAAAATTTAGATCAAAAGCCTCTACTATGTCGGGTACACGGAGCACTGAGACCTCGCCCGAGTGCGAGCGCCCCCCCCCCTCCCCCAAGACAACTGATAGTGAAGGTGCAATATGACCATGTTTTGGATGACATTATGAAAAAAATCACTGGCAACAGAAATCTCCTATTTGAAGGAGACAAGATCGGTATATTGAGAGATTATCCTGTAGTGGTCACCAGGAGGAGAGCGCTTTTCAGTGAGACAAGAGGAATCCTTAAGAAGATACCAAACCTGAGATATGGTCTGATGTATCCTGCAAAACTGAGAGTCACCTACAAGCAGAAGGAACATTTCTTCACCGATTACAAGAAGGCATTGGAGTTCGCCCAGGATATTGAGAATCCGACTGATGATTGAACAATATCCCCATGATGTCATCATCTTTCAGAGAACAAATGGAACTTTAAATTGTCATACTTAAGGACTAATGATAGTTGATAATGATAGTCGAGCATGTTTTCTTGCTATTGATTTACAACCTTTAATATTTAGTACTAATTACTACTAATTATTACTAACTATTATTAACAAGATGTACTTAGAATTAGTTATAAATAAGAACTGTATAAGGTTTGATTTAGGTATTTTATTAATAAAATTTGTTTTTTTTTACATCTGACTAATATTTGATTTATATTTTTTCAGGAGAATAATAATTTTTTACTACTGGATTACAAATTCTTCGGACCTAAAAATGTTTTTCCCCTCCCCCTCTTATAAATTGTTTTTATTGAAATTTTCTTTTTTATTAAAACACAGAGCTAGTATTATTATTTTTTTAAGGCTATGGAAGTCTTTAGATGGTTAGCCACGCTAGTGTGGCTATCACTAACTACACTGATTGTAGATGTAGTTTTTTTCTTTTCTTTGCACTCCACTAACCATCTATTTTTCCACTTTCTTTACTCTTTACTTAATTATAACCTTAATATTAAATTCAATTACAAGTTTTATCTAGGGAGATATGTTCGGGAGAAAGACTTATTAAATCTAAAATTCATCCATCTTGTGTTTGGGTGGAATGTCGGGTTTAGTGTGTTGAACCATCTGCTCTTTTATAGATCACCCTACCCTTAAGATGCAAGATGTTGATATGAAAATTGGGGTGAAGGAATTACATTTTGTAGTTGGAACGCTAAGGGTATTAATGAACCAATCAAGAGAGGTAAAGTATTAGCACATTTAAAATCACTCAAAGCTGATATAATTTCTTCAAGAAACTCACCTTAAAAATGTAGTGCAACATAGATTGAAAGCAAAAAGGATTTCCAAAACGTATCACTCCTCATTCTCTCATAAGTCTAGAGGGGTTGCAATTCTAATCCGTAAGGGTATATCTTTCAAACATAGATCAACTATTGCGGATATCAATGGTAGATATATTATACTAGTGGGTGAATTATATTTTTAAAAAGTGATCCTTCTTAACGTTTATGGACCAAATTTTGACAGCCCTTTGTTTTTCAAGAATACACTTAATTCCGGAACTTACACAACATAATTTGATAATTGATGGAGATTTAAATTGTACATTAGATTCTTATCTAGATAGATCATCAAGACAAAGAAAAATAAAATCCAAGGCAAGTGAATTACTAAATTCATACATTATTACTACTAATATCAAAGATGTCTGGAGAATCGAAATCCCATCCGGATGAGTATATTCATTCTACTCACCGGTACATAAAACCTATTCAAGAATAGACTACTTTTTAGTAGACTCTAAACTTATTCCATTTGCTTATAATTCGAAATATCATAATATTATAATTTTGGATCATGCACCTTTAACATTCGTGATTAAACTAAATGGAATGACCGAGAAGCAGACACAATGGAGACTTAACCATCAAATTTTAAATGATAAAGCATGTCACAAATATTTTATTACACAGATTAATATGTTTTTTGAGTCGAATGACCGCCCTGAAACATCAGCCTCCCTTCTCTGGGAAACATTCAAAGGATTTGTACGAGGAGCGTTAATCTCCTCACAAACCTTTCATAATAAAAAGAATCATGCTAAACAACAGGTATTGGAAATGGAAATAATGTGGCGTCAGCCTAAACACGGGCCACTTATGCTCAAACCCTCGTCAGGAGATACGAGGGTGGGCACATGATGTCATGGGCTAGAGGGAGTGTCCTGGTACTTAAGGTCTCTTACCTCGAGACCTAAGAGAGGGAACAGGTAGCTGAGCCCGGGAGTACAACCTCGCTCAGCTACAGCAACATTGTAATATGGTTAGCGCACCCACCTAATGTGTCACTACTGAATAAAGAACCGTTTGAACCGACCTGATGTCTCACCTTTATTCACCACGTATGGTGCCGCTACATCGGTGACCCTGACGTGATGGGTGGCTAGTCCAGGGCAGCGGCCGGCGGAGCCAGGTACTGTAACGGTGCAGAGCGGCGCGGAGCCATGGCCGCGGTGAGGCCTGTTGCGGTGCCGGGTCTGGGGCAGTGAGGCCCGGTGCGGTGCAGTTGAGGTGTGGCCAGTGCTGCACAGGACCCGGCCTCACCGCGGCCACGGCTCCAGGCCCTGCACCGGCCTCACATCAACCGCACCACACCAGGCCTCACCGCCCCAGACCCGGCACCGCAACAGGTCTCACCGCGGCCACGGCTCCATGCAGCCCTGAACCGTTACCGTACCTAGCCCCGCCGGCCGCTAACCAGGGACTAGCCACCCTGGTGACCTCGACGTGATCACGTTAGCCGGACAGGCAGCCAGCGCCCAGGGATCTTCGGAGTCCATGCCGGTGAGGAGAAGAAAAGCGTATTTCACAGGACACTCTCCCTGAGCTGGTCAAGGAGATGCGACCATGTCTCTTCTGTCCGGCGGCTTCTTTATCAGTCTCCTCGCACCCCTCGGTACATCGGGATCTCACACGCAGAGCATTACTGCGCCCGTGGAGAGCTCCGTCCCAACCCACGCCAGGGGTGTCCCAGACCCCTTCCATCCGGCGGCTTCTGCATCGGTCTCCTCGCACCCCTCGGTACTTCGGGATCGCCTGCGCCCGTGGGGCCCTCCGTCCCGACCCATGCACGAGGTGTCCCAGACCTACATGCAGGAGCCTCCCTCGACCATGCTATTCCTTCCTCCTGTTCTGGGGGTGGGGTGTCCTGTGGCGTCAGCCTAAACACGGGCCACTTATGCTCAAACCCTGGTCAGGAGATACGAGGGCGGGCACGTAACGTCATTGGCTAAAGGGAGTGTCCTGGTACTTAAGGTCTCTTACCTCGAGACCTAAGAGTGAACAGGTAGCTGAGCCCGGGAGTACAACCTCACTCATCTACAGCAACATTGTAATATGGTTAGCGCACCCACTTAACGTGTCACTACTGAATAAAGAACCGTTTGAACCGAACTGACGTCTCACCTTTATTCACCACGTATGTTGCCGCTACAATAAGGCAATTAGATATAGAGAATGTGGCCACCCCCTCTATGATAAAACATAATAAAATCACTGCACTTAAATATGTTAAATCAAATATATTCAGATCAAATCATAAAACTTTATCAACATATTAAACAACTACAATTTGAATTTGGTGATAAAGCACAAAAACTATTAGCTCGTCTACTCCGAAAACTGGATGGGGAAAAAGCAATTTATAAAATTAGATCAGATATGGGAGAAATACTAATATTGCCCAACGATATCAATGACAGATTTTTACAATATTATCAAACACTTTATTCAACCAAAACGACAGTGTTCTGCAAGAATGGAATCAATTTTACATTGAGTGCAATTTTTTTTACAGAAATGTAACCTTACAGGTTTAGATCTGAAAGAGAGGGAATTATTAGGTGCTGAAATATCAGTAAAAGATACTGAAGAGTCCATTAGATCTTTGAAAAACGGAAAGGCCGCAGGCCCTGATGTCTTAAACTCTGAATTCTATAAAGAATTTCATGACCTGATTTCTACATGCCCACAGACATTATATAATTACGCTTTTACTCAACAGAAACTGCAAGAAACTTTAAATGAATCAACAACACATACCAAAAATGGATAAGGACCTTGAGGATCCAGGTTCATATAGAGCAATTGCTCTTTTAAACACTGATAAGAAAATATTAACTAATATTTTAGTCCATAGATTAAGTTTAATGATTCATAAATTAATACATCCCGATCAAACAGGTTTTATCCCAAAACTTTATTCATTTTATAATCTGAGATGATTATTTAACATTATATATTCAAATAGAATAGCTAATGTAGATTTAGCAGTCATCTCGTTAGATGCTGAAAAAGCATTTGATCAGGTGGTATGGCCCTATTTATTTTTGGTGATGGAAAAATTTCAATTGGGTGAGAAGTTTTCTCCATGGGTTAAACTCCAATATACTAACCCACCAGCTACAATATTGACAAACCAAATGTTATCACCTAAATTTAATTTATCTAGAGATTGTAGACAAGGATGCCCATTATCTCCGTTATTATTCGCCCTAGTTATTGAACCACTGGCAGAAAGTGTTAGAGTCCACCCAGAAATATATGGGTATAATACTAAAGATACAGTTAATAACATGTGTTTATATGCAGATGATGTATTACTATACATTACAAATCCAGAGACCAGCATTCCAAACTTGTTAAATCTTATAACTCAATTTGGCTCATTTTCTGGATATAGAATTAAATGGAACCAAAGTGAAATTTTGCCAATAACGGAACCTATATACTTTGCAACATTCTCCTCTTAAAATAGTCTACGAAAAATGTAAATATCTAGGAATTTATGTGACTAAGAAATATACTTCTTTATTTAAATTAAATTTTCTGCCTTTACTTAATAAACTGCATAAGAAGGGTGTTGACATGGATAGAAAATTGGTTGGCAGGACGGAAGCAAAGAGTAGGAGTGAATGGGTCCTTTTCAGAATGGCAGGCAGGGGGCAGATTATTATCTCAACGGGGTTAGGTTAGGTAAGGGGGAGGTACAACAAGACCTGGGTGTCCTTGTACACTGGTCACTGAAAGTTGGCGTGCAGGTATAGCAGGCAGTTAAGAAAGCTAATGAAGAAAGGAATATTGGCCTTCATAACAAGAGGATTTCAGTATAGGAGTAGAGAGGTTCTTCTGCAGTTGTATAGGACTCTGGTGAGACCACATCTGGAGTATTGTGTACAGTTTTGGTCTCCTAATTTGAGAAAGGACATTCTTGTGATTGAGGCAGTGCATCATAGGTTCATGAGATTGATCCCTGGGATGGCGAGACTGTCATATGAGGAAAGATTGAAAAGACTAGGCTTGTATTCACTGGCTTTTAGAAGGATGAGGGGGTATCTTATAGAAACATATAAAATTATAAAAGGACTGGACAAGCTAGATGCAGGAAAAATGTTCCCAATGTTAAGCGAGTCCAGAACAAGGGGGCCACAGTCTTAGAATAAAGGGGAGGTCATTTGAGACTGAGGTGAGAAAAAACTTTTTCTCCCAGATAGTTGTGAATTTATGGAATTCCCTGCCACAGAGGGCAGTGGAGGCCAAATCACTGGATGGATTTAAGAGAGAGTTGGATAGAGCTCTCTGGGCTAGCGAAGTCAAGGGATATGGGTAGAAGGCAGGCACGGGTTATTGATAGGGGACGATCAGCCATGATCACAATTAATGGCGGTGCTGGCTCGAAGGGCCGAATGGCCTCCTCCTGCATCTATTTTCTATGTTTCTATGTTTGGGATCCGACGAACTATTTTAATATATTATCTGACATTCTTTTGTCTCTAGTCTTTGTCCATCCATCTGGCAATTAACTCCCCACACCTGTATCCATCTATTGCTTGCTAGACTTTGTCCTATCCCCATCTCTTTTCCACCCAAACTGAAATGTCACCAATCCATTCCTTCCATAGATGCTGACTGACCCCTGAGTTATTCCAGCACTTGGAGTGTTACACAAGATTCCAGGGTTCCTGCAGCCCCTCGTGTCTCTATTTTTATATGTACATTTGATAATGTGAGATTAAGTAGGAGAGATAAGAAAATAGTAAACGTTTTCGGAAGAACATCTGAAGAAGGCTCTTGATCCGAAACATCACCTATCAATGTTCTCCAGAAATGCAGCCTGGCTTAATGAGATACTCCAGTACTTTGTGTCCTTATGTTTATTTACCAGCATCTGCAGTTCCTTGTTTCTACCATGAAATGTCAATAACCTTCAATAACTTGCTTTCAAAATATATATTTCAGAATATCACTGGAACTGCAATCCCACACTTTCAAACTTACTGAGGCTTGTTCCTATGCTTCTTTTATATTCATTAGGACTCAATTTCTATCCGCCTTTTTGTTTTTTTTTAATTATATTTTTATTAAAAGCATATACATATCGTAACCAAAACACAATTTGTTTATCGATTACATATTGTAAATAGCTGGGGTCCCAGCTATCAAAATAGCTGGGGTCCTCGTTTATCAATTACATATTAACACAGCTTCTATTTGTTTTTTTATATATATCGATAGAAAGAAGGGGGAGAGAAAGAAGAGAAAATAAGATAAATTACCAATAACACAATTTTGGAGATAGGTCCATAGATTATATAGTGTAACCATTCATCCAATCCTGGGTTCAAATTTCAGTCAAGTTTCCATGCTGGACCAATTTACCCTTTCAGAAAATCAATAAATGGAGGCCATATTCTAGCAAATAATTCTGGTTTGTCAATTAAGACAAGTCTAATTTTTTCCAAGTTTAGTGTCTCAGACATCTCCATAATCCACGTTTTAATTGTTGGGCTTTTCCAAAATGTTAATATTAATTTTTTCCCAATTACTATACTATAATCAAGGAAATTGATTATAGTCGGCTGTGCTTTTTGAGAAGGCTCCACTGCTTCAATATCTGAAGTAAGATGCTGCAGATGTTCTAGCAAACGGGGGTGGCCAGTGCCATCTTCTTTGCTGCTGTGTGCTGGAGCAGCAGGGCAACGGCTGTGGATACCAACAGGATCAACAAACTCATCAGGAAGGCTGGCTCCGTCCTGGGGGATGGGGTTGGATTCACGGGGGGTGGTCTTGGAGGGGAGGATGCTCCTCAAACTGCAGAGCATCCTGGACAATACAGCTCACCTCCTCCATGACATACTGGTCAACCTGAGAAGTATCTTCAGCAACAGGCTGGTTCCACCAAAATGCAGGAGATCCTTCTTCCCTGTGGCTATCAAACTGTACAACTCCTCCCACTTCTGGATCAAACTCCACCACCCTTTCAGGCAGTACATTCCAAATTCTGACCATTCAATACATAGATATGTTTCCTTTCATGTATTCTCAGATTTTTGTTTTTTTCAGTGTTCTTTTATCTAATCCCTTAAATCAATGGCCTTTGATTATTGAGCTCTGATTCCCTGGAAACGATTTCACTTGATTCAATAAAGAACCATTGAATCTGAAAACATTTTGAAGTATTAAACTGATCTGTCAAATTTGCTGTAAGGTCTTTGGCTCTTGGGAGAACAATCATGCTCTCTTGTCAACTAATTACTTGTATTTCCTGTGATCAAGCTTAATTGTGAATCATTTCCATGAGTAATTAAATACTGACATGATAGCACTTTGAATGTATTTAAGGCACGCTGGAAAGGAAATGTACTTTGTAGCTGTAGCGGGGAGCAGCATACGGACTCTGTTATGTGTGTGAGGATCAGATTTGTGGAGGGAGTGGAAAAAGCACTTGTCATAAAATTAATTACAAATGCTGTGGAGTTGCTGCCTTACAGCACGAGAGACCCGGGTTCAATCCTGACTATGGGTGCTTTCTGTACAGAGTTTGTATGTCTCCCCCTCACCACATGGAATTTCTCTGGGTGCTCCCGTTTCCTCCCATATTCCAAAGGAGTACAGATTTGCAGGTTAATTGGCTTTGGTAAAAAATATAAATCGTCTCTAGTGTGTGTAGGATAGTGTTTGTGTGCGGGGATCTCTGGTCTATGCGGTCTCGGTGGGCTGAAGGGCCTGTTTCTGCACTGTATCTTTAAAATAAACTGAACTAAACTGAGTTTACGAAATGTGTAGGAAGGAACTGCAGATGCTGGTTTAAACCGAAGGTAGACACAAAATGCTGCAGTAAATTAGCAGGACAGGCTAATCCTGGAGAGAAGGAATGGGTGACATTTCAGGTCGAGACCATTCTTCAGACTGTGTTTAGAAGTATTTGCTGACATTTCACACAATTTTCACACATTTTTCATTATTTTCCGGTGATGACAATCACATTGAAAAGGAGGATGTGACTAAAGATTAGAAAGAATCATGAGAAAAATATAGCTAGACGTAAAGTTAGTCATAAGTGTGATTATCACAAACTTTTGTCTGTATGTTATGAGGTGGCAAAGGAATTAGGAAAAAGTAAGAAAAATTCATAGATGGATCAGTTTCGCTATACAAACACAATAAACCCAATAAAACAATTCAGATAAATAAAACTTGCAAAAGAACAATTTCCAAAATGATTCTTACTGTAAGAAAATCCTTCAATTTTTATGGTACATTTTGAATTGTAAATCAAAGGTCTCATGTTTGGTAGCTAAAACAAGCAAATTATTGAGCAAAATAAAAACAGATTTTGTTAGAAATACTCTGCTAACCTGCTGATTTTCCCATCTGGGGGTGGAGAGGTGGGGGGAAGGCTGGTTTGCATGATCGACTGGGCTATGTTCACAACTCTGCAATTTATTGCCGTCTAGAGTAGACCAGTTGCCAAACCAAGTTTGCCCTGCCTTGACTATTTGATTTATCTTGCTGTTTTAGCAGGAGAGCCTCCCCATACATACTATTCAAAGTATTGCTTTTGATGTGTTGCTAGAGTGAAAAGATGCTGCAGAATTCACTTTGCTCCTCGCCCAATAATCAAATTAGAAGTTGGTTTTCTATGTCATTCGAGAACATAATGGCTCCTCAATCATCAAATGGTAATAATGAAAATGCGCCAAAGGATTGTTTTTGAAACGCTGTTTATTGCTTATTGTTCAATTGTATCAATTTCATGGAACACATTCCCACAGGTCAAAGCTTATATCACTTTTCCACTTTGTACAATGATGATGAGCATAAGCCGCTTGTGTTGAGAAGTTGATCACAAGTTCAGAATGCTTAACGGCTACAAGCAAGTGAAATTATAACTTTTGTAAGGTGCAAAGTGATTTTGCAGTGCACTTGCTGTTATGTTGCTGATGCCAATTTGCAGCCATTATGTTCTAAATCAAGTTGAGTTTGTTGCCATATGCACAAATACGCTGAGGTACAGGTACAATGAAAAACATGCTCACATCATCTTCATAGGCACATAGACTCAGACAGCACACAGAGCATAAATTCTAAATAAATGATACAAAACAATGAAGAGAAAGATTGTGCGAAATATGAGATGAATGCAAAAACACATTTTTAATCTTATTTATTTATTGTTTATTTTATTATTATCTCTTATTTAAAGAAAGGAAAGCAATAAAAAACTTGCATTCTTATTGCATCTTTCACACATTGAGGCATCCTTAAGCTAATGAAGAAATTGATTCTATTCCATCTGCAACATTAAGGCAGCATCCTATCCATCTGATCAGTTGATCTTAAACTATCATGAAGCACTATTTCAAAGTATAACGGAGGATGTCCCCCCATTGTCCCAGAGACATAACTTATTCTTCAACTAACCAAATGATGGACTTCTTACATGCAACAAGAACATGCAATGTTTAAATGGGCTGGTAGTGCTGAAAAGCCAGATATCAAAATTTCAGGTGCTCGTTTGATACAAACAGTAGCTCCAAAGTCTCTTCAAGCATTCTGAGGTTGAGGAAGATCTTTAAATGCAAGTCTTCTCTTCTTTGTTAAAAATTACTATTGTACAAAATTGATGCTTGATTATTAACTTACAATGTTGATTTTGATCATTGTGAAACTTGAATAAAATTGATTATAGATTTTATCAGCAACAGATAAGTAAACGGAAAAGAACAGAACAAAATACAAATCACTATCTCTCAACCTCTTCTTTCCCCTCCTTAATACACACATCTTCCATCCTCAATTCCCTAATTTCCTTTTTATCCCTCCCCTTTTCTCTTCCCCCTGTCCCTTTTCTCCTATATCTCACCCTCGGGCTTATTTCATTTCCATTCTCTCATTTGCTGACACCCTTTGTCTCTTTTTCTCCTCTAGTTTTGACACTTATTCCACCCACCCGATGGGCAGAAACCCCTCACGTGTATTCACCAGCATTTGCCATGCTTTGTCCCACTCCCAACTGTTTTCCAGCTTTTTCTCGGCTACTACCATCCATCTGAAGGGCCTCCACCCAAAATGTTGTTTCCTCCACACAGTTCCTCCAGCACTTTGTGTGTATGCTCAAAATACAAATCTATATCTCCAACTTCCCCTTGCTCTGTGATCCAAGCATTGGTACTTAATTATAACAACCTTCTAAATTATGATATGTAAGCTATCACTCTAATGGAAGAATGGTAAGGATCTGATTTGGAAGAAAAGAAGCATTTTTGATCATTGAAAATATATTGTTTGATTATACCACACATTGGTTTTTCATGATTAAGCTTGAGAATGTATATCAACAAGCTGCCTCAAAGCACATATTAAAAATTGTCCTTTCCATTTTGGTATACGGCTCTCAAATTAATATAAAGATAAAGAGAGGAAAGACTACATCCACATATATACAAATAAAGAACTGCAGATGCTTGTTAATACACAAAAGAACACAAAGTGCTGAAGTAACTCAGGAGGTCAGGCAGCATCTCTGGAGAACATGGATAGGTGATGTTTCACTTGAGACCCTTATTCAAACTTTATTAACCTATAATGCCCCTTAGCAGTGTTTATTGCAGTAATGTTACTTGTTTACATACAACACTGCAGAAACATAGAAACATAGAAATTAGGTGCAGGATCAGGCCTTTCGGCCCTTCGAGCCTGCACCGCCATTCAATATGATCATGGCTGATCATCCAACTCAGTATCCTGTACCTGCCTTCTCTCCATACCACCTCCATTGGTCACAGATCTCCAGCCAGAGTAACACCTTTCCCCACAATCCTTTGTCTTCTATGAGTAAATCAGTTCTAAATCCAAATGACTAGGACATCGTGGACCCCATGCATCTTTATCTTCTGGATCAGCCTACCATGGCATGGGGGGGGGGCCGCCTAGAACAAAGGGGAACTTGATGTGGGGGGGGGGGGGGGCTGCCGGGAACAAAGGGAGACCATTGGGAACTAAATGAATTTGTGGCAACTTTATCGGCACCTGATATATGGCGACTCTTTGCATACTTGTGTTTGCAACACAAAGAATCTCAAAGGTTGACTTGATTAACTTTAACTAAGCATTTCCTCTACATTAAGGGCAGATCATAAGTCAGTAATATTAAGTTATAATCAATGAGATTTACTAAGGGGCAGCAAGGATATTAATATGAACAATCATTCTAAACTATACAATCAAGTCGAGGTGCCAAGTAGAACATCATTGTAGATACTATGTCATGACTCATGCATGGAAACTCTGATGATATATGTATACATTTGATATGCACATTAAAAGCAATTGATGAGATCTGCGTAGTCATCATACAGTATCTGAAATCACAGACCAGACCAAAAAAGATGGGACATACAAACAAAGGTTAGGCAGCAAATTCTGCGGACAAGAAAAGGAAACAAATCTATGTCATTGCAATGAGTTGTTATGTGAGCTGTGCAACAAATAGGGTCACAGAGTGATAATATGTATCAACCTAAAATAAAAAATGTTGGCTAAATTTCATACTGGATTTACAGAAAGAGTTAATGAGAATCAAATGCAATAACCTGTGTTAATTGGCTCAGTTTGGCCAGTGTCCTTGAATCAATGATGAGTAAAGATGGCATTTGCAACGGTTGGAGGAACAATCCAACAATAGCCACTTTGCAGTCATGAGCTTGATCAATTAGAAGATTTTTAAGGAAACCTTGTGTTTAGTTTATATATACAGCGTGGAAAGAGGTCCTTCAACTCACCGACTCCACGCCGACCATCAATCATCGGTTAACACTTGTTCTATATTACCGCACTCTCATAAGTTCATAAGGTCACAAGGTATAAGAGTAGAATTAGGCCATTTCGGCCCATCAAGTCTACACCATTCCATCATGGCTGATCTATCTCTCCCTCCTAACCCCATTTTACTTCGGAGTCACGTGAGTGACTACGTGAAGAAGCCCCGCCTGGCGCTGGAACGGCATTACGTCGACGCTGACGGCAGAGCATGAGCTGCAGAGGCAGCTCCTCGACAGCGGTAGGTACGGGCCCACAGGTAAGTGCAGTTGAAAAACTTTCAGGGTCTAAAAACTCCGTGGCTGGTGTATTGAACCACCAGGATTTAAAACGAATTTAAAAGCAAAAAATAAATAAAAGTTAAAATAGAAAGAAAATATTCTGTGTAAAAAACAACGGAGTTTAAAAAGAACGTCCCAGGGGAATACTCAGAGATCGGGACGGGAGATTAATTACGGAGCCGGTTCCGATACTGGTGGCCGTTAAAATTACGTTAGGGAGACTTTTAGTCGCTCCACAAACTTTTGGCGGGGGGGGGGGAATTTTAAAAAAGTCAGAAAGGCCATAATTTAAAAGTTTAATAAAAGGCCTTCAGATTAAAAAAGCTTTATGGCTTAAAAAATAATGGAAAAAGATTCCAAAAATAAAAATCAAATAAATTTTAAAAAATAATTCAACCAAAAAGGGTTTAAAAGGCCCAAAAACATTCCCTAACCTACCCTAAGGGGGTTTCATATATTAATATATATGATGAAATATTGTGGGAATATCTACCTCAGATTGTTTGGAGGTTGTCTCCTTGTGGGAAAAACTCAGGAGTAACAAGGGCAGTAAAACAAAATGGAAAACTGACCCTAAAAGTGCACTGATAGTGGTGGCTGGTCATAAAGTACCCACCACAGCACAAATATATATATATATACAGGTGTACTAGGTACAATACCTGAATAAGGCCATGGAAAATAACCATGGAAACCAAAATTAGTTGGTCTCTCATTAAAGCTATGGTTAAAACAGCAGAATAATAATAAAACTTTTATGTTTTATTCAGGTACACCACAGTACAAAAATATATATAGAGGTGTACTAGGTACGATACCCGAATGAATGAGTGAGGCCATGGAAAGTAAACATGGAAACCAAAAATTAATTGGTCTCGCACCAAAGCTGTTATGGTTGAAACAGCAGAATATTGATAAAACTTTTATGTTTTATAAAGATATCAACGGTGAATCCGTTATGATATCCATGTCTCAATTATATGAGATATAAGGAAATACGATTTCAAAATATTTCAAACTGGTGCATGGCATCACTATTCATGAAAAACAAATAAAACATTGTGCAAATAACCAATACATTTTAAAAAAATAAATAAATAAATTGCCATCAGTTTGTGGAGCTCAATGGGAAGAAATATATAATATTAATGTTTTAGTCCAGCTGTTCATCTCTAAGAAAGAGACAATGTTATCGCAGACAACAAATTAAGGGGGGAAAAAACATTGTCAGTAATATGGATTACTTACGATTAATCTGGTTGTATACAGATTAAATCACCGATCTTTCAAATGTTCTCGTGGGTAAACCAAGAACAAGAAAAGTGGATGCATTTCTCTCAATACATGAGGAAAGATGGTCTTTTATGTTCCTCATTTTTGTCTGTTAGGGCAGTGTCTGATGAAAATGTAGCAGGACACTGCCAGAGGTGCTTTGGTGGCCTAAAACGGACCTTCATGGTTTTCATATATATTGAGTGATGTTGAACCACTTATGATGATTCATATTTGCAGTAATTTATTGTTGTACAAAGGCATCCATGACATGAAAATATGAATTTGACTATCTGCTGGTTGACCAGACCATTACAACAGTTTGATGGTCAAAGAAGTCTATGAATGTTTTAACTAATATAACAACATAACAATAAAATAATTATGTACAAAAGAAGTGTTATACCTGCAATTTGGAGAAATAAGTTTTAAAAAACAATATTTTGTTATAAGAAATTGGAAGTCTGGGTAGACAGTAAAGTTATTTGTCATATTAGATATATGTGAGTTCCTTGTGGATTGCACTTTTTCTGAGTATCTAATTGATAGAGCCAATAATAGGGCTCAGAGTGTTATCGTCCTATTTACGGACAATCTACTAACCAAGAAGTTATCGGGTTCATTCATAATATCCCAATATGAAAAAGGGATTGCCTTAGGCAATGGACTCCAATTCTATCAATGATTCAAAAAAGTTAACATTAAAAGTAATAATGCTCATGACTTTAGTATCAACATAAGAGTGCAAACATTGCAAATATAACGTTATAATAGTAAGATTAAACAAGAACTTACCAGTTCGAAGTTTGATCGTTATTTTATGAGGAGTTACGATGAGGGATTACGTGAAGAACCCGCCTCACGCTGGCAACGGCATACTTCAAAGCAGCGGCATGAAAAACACAGAACACCAAAAGTCGGAGTAACATAGTAAGGCTCATAAAAGACTTAGAACTACCATTTGATCATTTATTTTATGAGGGTGGGAGTGGAGGGCACGTAATCCCTCATCGTAACTCCTCATAAAATAACGATCAAACTTCGAACTGGTAAGTTCTTGTTTAATCTTACTATTTTACTTCGGAGTCACGTGAGTGACTACGTGAAGATTTTAAAGCTTTCTGTGTTTTTTATGTCGTAGAATTAATCCGTACGACAGTCCGGCTAAGTAAACACATACATGAGAAACCAGACTAATGTTAGTTCTTTTCACAATTAACTTTGTTAATGGCTTAAAGACCATATAATAACCCTCCTTATATCTGAGGGAAATGATTACAAGCGATAAAAGATAGAAGTGACTACACCACTGATTATAGCAATTAATAGTAAACAAAGCAGATGATTATAGTGCTCCCAACACCGCGTGTCCAAAGCTTGTCATAGTGTGAACAGGTTTATTGTAGAACTTTGAAAAAGTTTCTTCTCTACTCCACCCTGCGACTTTTAAAATATGCTCGAGAGGTACGTCCCGCCCCTTCGCCGCGGACGTAGCTGCCGCCCTGGTGGAGTGAGATTTGAACACATCAGTGTCTACTCCCGCTAAAAGCAACACCTGTTTCAACCACTTTGAGATAGTTTAAACTGAAGCTCTTGTGTGTGGTTTTTTGTGCGTAACCATTAACGTTTTTTTCATTTCCTCGAAGAGTCTCAGTAACTTTAATATATTGGTTCAAATATCTAACCACACACAAAGTAGGATCAATATGATAAGCTTGAAAGGTTACCTTTGCTCCAGATCTCCGTGGTCTGCTTTGTTTGATCAGCTCGTAAACATAGAACACAATATTATCTGTAGTCACATGCATACAGTCTAAACGCAACATTTGTAAAGTTTGCACTCTTTGAGCTGAGACCAGTGACATTAACATTATTAATTTCAATGTTAATCTTTCCAATGTCAACCCTTCAATTGGAGTCCATTGTCTAAGTAGCGTAAGTACAATGCTCACATCCCAAATCTCTGTGTATCTTGATTTGGTGGATTAATGTTAAAGATTCCTTTCATGAATCTAGATATTAATGGATGTGACCCAATTGATTTTCTGATCAGTCATAAGTGCTAAATAGGATGACAAGGCACTGCGTGCAGTGTTTAATGGCACTGTAACTTAAATGTTGCTCAAAATGCAAATTGGGCAAGGAATTCCAAAACATTTGCAATATTCACAATATCATAAGAAATATTTGACTGTGTGCAAAATTCTTCCATTACTTAATATGTGTCATATATTGTTTTTGTGTGCTATCTCGCCATGATGCGACTATAATTTCCATCGTTTTGTCCGATAATCCCAGCTCCTGCAGTGGTCTGGTCAAAACCTGTAGATTAATAAATTCATATATGCATATAATGGATAAATTTCTTTAGTTACTGGACGAATCAAAATATCACTACAGTTAGGAATCGACATATATGGCTCTTTAATCATATTCAGCATTACTGGGAACCAAAGTTGAGGGCCAATTTGGAACTACCAACAATCCAAAGGCAGAATCTTGTTCTATCTTCTTCAGACATCTCTGAATCAAAGCAAATGGTGGAAAAGCATAAAAGAACATATTTCCCCCAGCTTAACGAAACAGCATCTACTGCTACTGCATCTGGATCGTGTTCCCAAGACACATATTTAGGTAATTGATGATTAAGCCTTGATGCATACAAGTCAATTTCTGGTAACCCAAATTGGTGTATAATATTTTTTAAAATATTGCTGGCTTAAGCATCCATTCCGTATAATCTTTAAATATCCTTGATCTTTTATCTGCCTCCACATTGTCTTTACCTGGAATGTAGCTTGCTGAAATCCATATTTGGCGATCAATACACCATTACCATATTTATTGACCAGACAATCACATGATACTGATCTAACTCCCCCCATGTGATAAATATATGCAACAGCCGTATTATTGTCTAACTGTATTAACACATGTACACCTTGTTTAGCACAACAATATGCTTTTAGTCCATAAAAGCACCCAATAACTCCAAATAGTTAATACCATCAGCTTGAAGAAACGCTTCTTCTTGAGCTTTTTCATCTACCTCCACAATTGGAGGATGAATCTGTTGCCCCCCATCCGAGAGCACTAGCATCTGTTTGTAAAACCATTTCAGGCTGTTTAATCATGATATTTATTAGCAGCTTGTGGGACTTTTTTTTTTTTTTTTAACCCACCATTGTAATTCCAACACAGCTTCTTTTGTTAATTACATAGGCCTGTCAAGTGGCCTGCCTTCTCTTTGAGAGCTCGTATCTTGTCCCTTCGAAGATTTTGATAATGTAATGGACCAAATTCTACTGCAGGAAACGCTGCTACCAGTTTACCAATGGTTTTCGCTATTTCTCGGATGGAAGGATAAGGTTTGAATGAGATAATTACAAGTTACCAAAATATCATCGACTTTATCTGTTGGTAAAGTTATTAACATAGTCACTGAGTTAATTACAAACCCCAAAAGTTAATTGTTTGTGCTGGCTGCAGCTGGGACTTAATTGGATGAATCAAGAACCCTAGCTTACCACAAAGCTTTAGTAACTGAAACTGAGTTCTCAGCTGACTCTTGATAATCACTAATGATCAGAATGTCATTGAGATAAGCCATAATAATGTGCCTTTGTGCTCTTAATTGGGCTAAACTGGTTTCAACAGTTTCGTAAAGAGTCTAAGAGCTGAACTCAGTCCATTTGGCAAAGCTTAACTGCCATAATTGTCCCAACCAATTAAATTTTAAGTACCACCGAAAAAACTGATGCATAGGTACAGAATAATAGGCGTCTTTTCATCAATCTTAGCCATATAACAACCTGCTGAATTAAATATTTTGCAGTATTCAATGTCTCCATTTTAAAAATGTTTGTATTCTACAAACTTATTTAGATCTGTAAGGTCCAGAATACTTCTGCAACCGCCATCTTTATTCCTTCTAAAATATTAAAACAAATTGATGCTCGTGTTCATAAGTTTTTTTTCCATTACCCCTTTTCCAGATAATTGGGCAATTTGGACATTAATCTCTGCTTTTTTTCAATTGCAGAAACACGAAACATAAGCAGGTTTATTCTGTACAGGAGGATTAACCCCTTCTTTAAAAGTAATAGTGGTTAATGAAACTGCTTGTAATATATACCGATCAAAAGTAATAGTAAGCCAGTCTTTATAAACTTTTTGTAATCTCCCTCTAACTGGAGATTAATCCGCAGTTTCTTTAAGCATAGAACAAGTCTTTTAATTCCTCTCCATATGAGCGTGGTGGTCTCCTTTTCCTCCCAATTCGGGTAAGTATTTGGCTGTGCAGTACAATAAGACTTCCTTGACATATTTCTGCCTCTATTTCCAAAATCAAATCCCCTTCTGGGCGAAAATACCTTTTTGTCCAAAGACAAAGGTTTCATGCAGCTAAAATATTTAACTTTTCATCCAATTTTAATAATTTAGGCAGATTACTACAAACAGACAACCAGGAGCTTAAACACCACTTGCTCAACACAGGTATGCAAACCTTGGGTGAAAAATGGGCCAAATAGCCATTTACCTCATACAAAATTTCATAGAAAGAATTGCACAATAGCGTCTTTTTTTTTTTTTTTTTTTTTTTTTTCTCTTATCCATCTCCGCAAAAGCCATAATAGCAGCAGAATAATTTGTGAGGATTTTTGAACCTCACTACTTGACGCTCTCATATTTGGGGTCATGGATGCCCATATCAACGGATAAACCGTAGGCACTTCCAATGAGGCACAATTTCTTGTGCTGTGCAATTTTAATATTTCAATCATCACAGAAACATGAAGTTGGTGAGATACCATATATATGTTGGCAGCTAGGTTTTCTTCCATAGCCTCACCACTTCCTTCATATATAGCAAATTCTTTTGCTATCCCAGGCACATTTGGCCTTTTTTTTTTTTTTTTTTTTTTTTTCTTTTTCTTTTGTGGTGTGCTTTCAAATGCAAATCACCATCAACAGGGTCTGCCTTCTGCAGCCCTAAATCAATTGGGATTTCATCCCATGAGACTTCTTCCGGCCCAAATCCTGGGTCCGGAGTTCCAACTCCCAATTAGGCCCACAGCCATATTCAGAATAATTAAACCCCTCAGGGATTTTTTGGGATTCATCTGGGTACTGTGACCCTAGTCTCATAATTATTTGGAGAACTTTCTCCATATGCTCCATAATTAGTTCCACATAGTTTAATTATCTGGAGGACTTTCAAATATCAGAGTCATCAAAACCACGGGCCTCTCAGATTTATTTATTTATTTATTTATTTATTTATTTTCCATTTTCGGGAGCATTTCTTTCCGTGGTTATCATTTTTGGAAAATAATTCGCTAACTGGTATATCTGCGGCCACCGGTATCGGAACCGGCTCCGCACTAGCTTTCCCGTATATTTATTTTTCACCCCAGGAAGCACTTTACCCACGAATTTTCCTTTACTTCATAATCTGTGCTATCCAGCACTTAACTTGACTCTGACTTGATTTTACATAACTATTACTGCTGGACCTACCCAGCGTCCACTAAAAACATCGCAACTTTGCTGCACTTACCTGCGGGCCCGTTCCGACCGCTGCGAGGAGCTGCTCCTTACTGCAGCTCCTCCTTCCGCCGTCAGCGTTGACGTCATGCCGTTGCCAGCGTGAGGCGGGTTCTTCACGTAGTCACTCACGTGACTCCGAAGTAAAATTGCATGTGGATACAGATTACATTATCATATATGGTTATGAATTTACCAAACAAAGCAGACCAAGAAGAGCTGAAACCAAGGTAAATCTATAAGCATATCCTGTCGGCCATAAATTGTGTGTGAGTCAACATTGATGAAATATGTTGAAGTAGGTAAGAGTCTCTGTGGTGGTGAGACAGCACTACTTATTACACACAAAAACCCACATTAGGTATCAGTAAAAACTGATGGTTCTAGAGAAATGTATTCTAGATGGTTAAAACTTGAATAACACTCAGTGGAACTAGACACTGAAATGTGGAAAATCACTCTGTTAAGGAGGTAGATACATTCACAGGAATGGCACAGGATGAGCCGCTCGAGCAAAGATTCAAGGCCACAGGAGGGTGTAAAATAAATATTAAATTAAATGGAACCAGTCATGGTGTCAGGATTGGACACGGAGTGTTGGGTTCTCTATAATTGTTGCTTTGTTCATACCATCAAATTATATATCAATTGATATTTTTGTGATAAATTTGCCTTTCAATGGAAAGGGCATTACTTTTATTCTTTTATAATGTGAAATAATTTATCACATAACTTGAGGCAATGTTTGGAGGAAAAAATGTGTTATTTGCTCATTACTGTGTTGAATGAGCCAGAGTGTCGTATGGAATGAGTCTACGACACAGAAAGCTACAAAATCTTCACGTAGTCACTCACATGACTCCGAAGTAAAATAGTAAGATTAAATGAGAACTTACCAGTTTGAAGTTTGATCGTTATTTTATGAGGAGTAACGATGAGGGATTACGTGTCCTCCACTCCCCACCTTCATAAAATAAATGATCATCTGGTAGTTCTAATTCTATGTTGAGCCTTACTATCTTACTCCGGCTATTATGTTCTGTTTTTCATGCCGCTGCTTTGAAGTATGCCGTTCCAGCGCCAGGCGGGGCTTCTTCACGTAATCCCTCATCGTTACTCCTCATAAAATAATGATCAAACTTCGAACTGGTAAGTTCTCGTTTAATCTTAGTATTCTCCTGCCTTCTCCCCAAAACCTCTAACACCTGTACTAATCAATAATCTATCTCTGCCTTAAAAACATCCACTGACTTGGCCTCCATAGCCTTCTGTGGCAAAGAATTCCACAGATTCACCATCCTCTGACTAAAGATATTTCTCCTCATCTCTTTCCTAAACAAATGTCATTTAATTCTGAGGCTATGACCTCTGGTTCTAGACTCTACAACTAAGGGAAACATCCTCCCCATATCCACTCGATCAAAGCCTTGCACTATTCTGTATGTTTCATTCTTGTAAACTCCAGCGAGTACAGGCCCAATGCTGACAAACAGTTATCAAAGGTTAACCTACTCATTCCTGGGATCATTCTTGTAAACTTCCTCTCTACCGACTCCAGCCAGAACATCCTTCCTCAGATATGGTGCCCAAAATTGCACACAATATTCCAAATGCGGACTTAACCAGTACCTTATAGAGCCTCCAACATTACATCCCTGTTTTTATATACAAGCCCTCTTGAAATAAATGCTAGCATTGAGTTTGCTTTCTTTATACCGATTCGACTTGCAGATTAAACATTTTGGGGTTGTTTGTGGAGTGAGCAGATGGCTGTACATTCGGGGGGGAGAGATTGGAGTGGATGGGGAGTGGAGAAGTTGAAGCGGTTGATGTCCCCACTGGCAGTTTTTGAATAAAAATGTCTAAAGCCGGAAGGCCATGAGGGGGGGATCCATGAGGAGGGGGGTCCATTGGAGATGGGAAAAGGGATCATCAATGGGGGGGTGATGACTCCTTCCCATGTCGTGGTGGGCGAGGAACTCATTGAGGTGGGGAAGAGGGGACAAAGGTAAGGCCTCTGCTGAGGACAGACCATTCGGTGTCGGAGAGGGGGAAGTCAGGGGGGATGGGAGGTTTACCAGGGTTAGGGGGACTGGCAATAGGACCCAGCACAGTCAAACCCAGGGGAGTGTGAATCTGCAGCGTGGAAACATCAGGCCTGGTGCTGAGTCCAGGCTGTAGGTAAGGCAACGGCTGCGGGCTGCTGGAGGGCAGTGGAGTGTCGAGGGTCGGTGGAATTGATGGTAGGAGTTCGCGGGTAGTGGAGTCCGGGTTGGCGGGCGATGCGTGTGAGGTCCCAGTGGGCAGATGGTCGGTGGGGCGGCACGGTTCGGCCAGCTCGGTGAAGCAACGAGGTGAGTGGGAGGCGGCGCGGCGGCCATGTTCGGTGAGCCCCGGGGGGGGGTCCAGTAGCAATGTTCGGCAGGTTGGGTGCGGTGGAAATGTTGGATGGGCCCAGTGCGGGCGGCAAGGTTGGATGGGTCTGGTGCGGCGGAGAGGTTAGGTGGTCCCGGGGGGCGGCGAGGTTCGGCGGGTCCCGCGTTACGGTGGTGATAGTCAGTGGAATCGGGGAGGGGAAGATATTCAGAGATACCGGTGAGGGAAGCGAGGCCGGGCGTCATTGGTAGGCAGGCGAAGGTCGGCGGCAGCATCGACGTGGAGGTCGGCGAAGGCGCGTCCTGGTGAGCAATCTCTTAATGGCTAAGATGGTGTTGCGGGACTCAGGCAGGTGGCGGGGGCCATAGTTGGGGCCCGGAGCCTGCGGGCGGTTGAGTCGTGGGGTGTCAGTGGCAGGAGCGGCCTGGACGCGGGCTAGTTTCAGGTCCTTGGTGGAGTAATGTGGACCAGGAATCATTGATTGAAGAGGTGGATTTTTCCGGCAGATGAAGTATAGTTGGGCTCCGTTGCAGGTCTGGGTGAGTGAGGCCCGAAGATTTGGGATAGTCTAAGCGAGGTCCTGCTGGTGCTGGCACATTGCAGCCAGGTAGATCTCAGTGCCCCGGTTGGGAATTGATGTACATGGCGGCAAATAGCCAGTCGGTATTGATAGACGGCTGGGTCCGAACTGGGAGGTAAGGAACTGGAGTTGGAAGCCATGCCGGTACGAGATGGAGGTGCAGGCATGTCCTGAGGAAGCAAATGTGGCTGTAGTAACGGTCTGGGTTAGGAGTGAAGTTATAAAACCTGGAAGTGTTGAGTGCCTCAGTCAGTCTCCTGCAAGATGGGGGAGCGAGAGGGTCACATCTCTCAGTCTGAGCTGTGAATAACTCTGAACACATGTCTACTAAATTGTGAGAGGTTTTACTGACCTGTCAGTGCCCTTAATTGTGGTTTGAAAATATAGTTTGGAAATACTAAAGCTGTGTTGCCTTTGGTTTGGAAATGCTAAAGCTATGTTGCCTAATTTTAAAGTTGCCTTGCATAATTAAAGTTGCCTTGCTTAACTAAAGTTGACTTGCCGAATTCAAAGTTGCCGTGACTAATACAAGTTGCCTTGACTAATTAAAGTTGCGCTTTATATTGATTTTAGAAAAAAAACGCTACCATGTACTGCTGTGATGTTTGGCCACTTACTCAGCGTCTCCCTCCGCTCATCAGGTGCCGAGGACTTTTCCCATCGATGAAAAATAAATGGGTTATTAGTGTTTAAAGAATGTATGAGCTTCTCTCTCTGTCAATCACGCTATGAAGACCATGCCCCTTCTGGTGGGTGGGGGGGGAGGAACTATATAACCCAGGAAGTATGGTACATGGCTCAGTCCCTCTGCAAGATGGAGGAGGGAGAGGTCACGACTCGCCGTCTTTAGTGGCCTTGCACCCTGCTTGAAGTGGTAAGGAAACTGCACTTGAATTTGGTGGCCTTGCACTCTGCTTGAATAGCCGTGAGTCCAACTGCCAGCCCACCAGCTGTGAGTGAGTGAGCTGCCAGCACAAGCAGGTTTGAGTGACTGAGCTGCCAGCCCAAGAATCTATTCGGCCTACAATGTCCATATCATCCCTATGGAAACCAGTCCCTTCAGACCCCCAACACCCCATTCTAGAGCTCCTGATAGCCCCCCTCCCACTGGCCACCAATATTGGAATTGGTGGAGAGGGGGAATTTACTGTGTTGGGGGACCAGCCCACGGTGTGATGCTGAGATCCAACGGGGCCCCAACTTGTGGACTTTAAAATGGTACCAACCATGAAGTCAGGTTAATCAGCTATAGTTTCCCATTATCCTGCCTTGCTACCTTTTGTGCAGCGGGATAATATTGGTAATATTCCAATCATCTGGAACCACTCCTAACTCTAGTGATTTCCTGAAATATCACCATCAATGCCTCCACAACCTCTAAAGCCACCTCTTTCAGAACCCTGGTGCAGTTCCATCCGGCACAGGAGAAATATTCACCTTCAGTTCATTTCGGCTTCCCAATCACCTACTCCCTGGTAATAGCCACTCCACTCACTTCCTCCCTAACTCCCTTGAATTTCAGGCACATTGCTGGTATCTTCCACTGCGAAGACTGATGCAAAAAAGTTATTCAACTCCTCTGCCATTTCTTTATTCCCCGTTATCACTTCTCCTGCGTCATTCTCCAGCAGTCCAATGCCCACTCTTGCCTCTTTCTTGCACTTTATATAACTCTCTCATCCACTCTCTATACCCTAGGGGCAATTTACAGAGCATAGTTAACCTACAAACCCACAAGTATTTGGGATATATCACAGATTCATAGTCATACAGCATGGAAAACAGGCCCCACTTGCCCATGCAAGTCAAAATGCCATATCTACACGAGCCCAACTTGCCCAGGTTTGGCCCATTTCCCTCTAAACCTTTCCTAACCACTAACCTGTCCAAATATCTTTTAAATGTCATTATAGTATCTGCCTCACCTACTTCCTCTGGCAGCTCGTTCCATACATCCCATCACTCTCTGTGTGAAAAAGTTGCCTCTCAGGTTCATATTAAATCTTTCTCCTTTCACCTTAACCTATGTTCTCTGGTTCTTGATTCTCCTTCCTCTGGGTAAACAACTCTATCTATTCCCCTCATGATCTTGTATATCTCTACAAGATCATTCCTCATCCTCCTGTGTTGCAACAAATAAATCCCAGCCTGCCAACCACACGCTCAGGCCCTAGTGTCCAAACAACATCCTCATACATCTTCCTACTTTTCAGTGATAGCTTTAGTGATACAGCGTGGAAACAAGCCCTTCACCCCACCGAGTAAAAATGACATTTGATCCCTATCCACTATAGTATCCTACACACAAGGGACGATTTACAACACTCAGAACAATGAAGACTGCAAAAAGTGGTCAACACTGCCCAGTCCATAGCAGAAACTGACCTCCCCACCATCGAAGGGATCTATAGGAGGCGCTGCCTCAAAAAGGCAGCATATACTGTATCATGAGCGATGCACACCACCCTAGCCACACTCGCATTTCACTCCTGCCATCGAGAAGGAAGTTATAGGGGCCTGAAAACTGTAACTTCCAGATTCAGGAGCAGCTTCTTCCCTACAACCATTCAGGCTATTACAGAACGACAAACTTGAACTAAATTGCCTTGGGATTTGGGGGCATTCTTTTTTTCTTTGCACTGGATTGTTTGACCCAAAACGTCACCTATTCCTTTTCTCCATAGATGTTGAAAGTGTAAAAAGAAACACAAATACTTTCTCTTTCAAAAATGAAATTGCCAGCATAGCATTGCCTATATTTTCCACCAACCAACCAAGGGAATTTGTTCTCCTCCACCTAACTCGTATCAAGAGAAATTTAGATTTAGCTTTTTGGGATAAAGAAATCGGAGGGAATCGGGGAAAAATCAGGAACAGGTTATACTGATTTTAGATAATCAGCCATGATCATATTGAATGGCGGTGCTGACTTTCAGAATAGCAAAAATGCAAAGTGGCCAGTGGGGAGAGGGAGTGGAGAGCATATACTATGTTCAGATTGGTTGAGGTTTGGTGCTTATGTGAATGCCATGGAGTGGTTTGTAATTTATTGGTCCAAAATGTCCTATTGCTATGTTAATTATTTGTGCAGCACACTCTTTCCCCAAAAACCATTTGCCTTTTATACCTGTGTTTTTCTTCAAAATAGTCATAAACCAGTACATCTCACAATAGTTATAGTTTTCTAATATAATCTCAATTGGATTTCTACATTCTGAAGCAAATGGTATATGTTTGTTGGTTGATGACTAGGAGCACCCCTTATAGGTTTAAGGTGAGTGGGGAAAGATTTAATAGGAACTTGAGGGGTAACATCTTTACACAAAGGGTGGTGTTTATATGGAACAAGCCTCTGGAGAATGTAGTTTAGTTTAGTTTATTGTCATGTCTATTGAGGTGCAGTGAAAAGCTTTTTTGTTGCATGCTAACCTGTCAGTGAAAAGACTATACATGATTATAATTGAGGCGTCCACAGTGTGCAGATACATGATGAAGGTAATAACGTTTAATGCAAGATAAATTCCAGTACAATTAACAACAGTTCAAGGGTTTTCAACGAGGTAGATAGTAGCTCAGGGCATCTCTCCCGTTGTGGGTAGCATGGTTCAGTTCAGGATAGTAATTGAGGCAGGTACTACTGCAACATTTAAGAAACATTTAGACAGGTACACAGATAGGTTTAAAGAGATATGGGGCAAATGCAGGCTGGTAGGACCAGTGTAGACGGGGCATGTTGGTCAAAATGGGCAAGTTGGGGCAAAGGACCTGTTTCCACACTATAACTCTGTGAGCAGAAATATCCAATTAGAATGTCAACCATGTATGATCACATGCTTCAGGAGTTAAATCGCAATAGCCTTTGGCTACAAATCCCAACAATTCCCTGTTCATTATTTCACTATGCAAAAACAATACAAAAATCAAAGGAAAGTGAAGCTTTCATGTTTATCTGTTTTAATCTTATCCGTCACTGGTAATGTAGAAAACAAATGAAAGAGAAAGCTTATTTTAGTTCCACATTCCAATTTCTCTTTCATGCATGTTGCTTCTGTAGAAAGAGTAAAACTGCAATAGTTCAACATCTTCTGGACTTTGTTCAGTGGCAGATTTTCCAGATTACTGGATCTTACTCTTATTAATACAGCAACATCGTTTTAATTCACCTTTTTCTTTATATTATACAAACTTATATAACATATTTTCTACTGAACCTAGAGGGTTTAATAGGAAGCAAAGAACAGAGCCCCTGACAGTTTAATAAGTGTGGGAATGAGGTCCCAGTGTGTTTATAAGGAGCATGGGAATGGGGCTGTTAGAGGAAAAGTGGCAAAGTTTAAAAGAGCTTTGTGGGGCAATTTTTCTTATGCAGAGGCCAATTGGTGCCTGGAATACAGTGCCAGTTGTGGTGGTAGAGGCGGATACGTTAGTGGCATTTAGGTTATAGGAAAGAAGGAATATGGACCTTTTGCAGGTAGATTGGATTTGTTTATCTGGCATTATGTTCAGCACAGATATTGTGGGCCATAGGGCCTGTTTCAGTGCTGTACGGTTCTATATTCTTATTTCCTCAAAATTATATAAATGAAAATTATAAACTGAAATTGATGATTGTTGTAAACCCAGGGTGTTATGGTTTAGGGAAATATTACAAGTAGATAGTTAGAATGTTTAATCATGATTTAATAGCTGAACAGCGTCATGCGTGGCACAGTGATGCGTGGCACAGTCATCGTGGGCTGAAGGGACAATCCCTGTGCTATACTTATCTATATTCTATGTTCTAAAGAGGGTTTGGGAAAGGGGTCCTGGTGCATTTATAGGGATCATGGGAATGAGACCTAGTTACTCTAAAAGAGTGTATGGAAATAAATCCTCTGTGTATTTAAAAGGAGGATAGAAAAACTGAAATGGAGGACCTTCGTACTTTTATTTCAAGAAAAACAGCAAGTATAAGAGAACAACTGAAAAACTTTAAAGAAGACAATGAATTTTAAAGAAGAACTGAAAAATTTAAAAAAAGAAATCTTAAATTTAAAGAAGATATCGCTGCTTCTGTTCATGAAGAATTGTCTACCTGGAAGGAACAAATGTCTGAAAAATTAATCAACAAATCAAGAAGTAAATGCTAAAATTAATCTGATGGAATTCAACTTTAACTCTAGGTTGGATCCCATTATCGACACAGTAAATCAACATACTGCAGTTATAACTGAATTAGAGTCAATTGCCGATGCAAGTTCTGAAACTACAAAAATAATTCTCTCCAAGACTAAACGTTTAACAGACTTATTGAATAAAGTGACTGAAAAATGTATCAACTTGGATGAACGTCAGAAACGTCAGAATTTAAGAATTGTTGGGTGTTAAAGAGGTCAAAGAGGGAAATAAAGACCTCGTTACTTTGCTGCAGACTTATTAAAAATAGTTTTAAATTTAGATCAAAAGCCTCTACTATGTCGGGTACACGGAGCACTGAGACCTCGCCCGAGTGCGAGCGCCCCCCCCCCCCCTCCCCCAAGACAACTGATAGTGAAGGTGCAATATGACCATGTTTTGGATGACATTATGAAAAAAAATCACTGGCAACTGAAATCTCCTATTTGAAGGAGACAAGATCGGTATATTGAGAGATTATCCTGTAGTGGTCACCAGGAGGAAAGCGCTTTTCAGTGAGACAAGTGGAATCCTTAAGAAGATACCAAACCTGAGATATGGTCTGATTGTATCCTGCAAAACTGAGAGTCACCTACAAGCAGAAGGAACATTTCTTCACCGATTACAAGAAGGCATTGGAGTTTCGCCCAGGATATTGAGAAATCCGACCTGATGATTGAACAATATCCCCATGATGTCATCATCTTTCAGAGAAACAAATGGAACTTTAAATTGTCATACTTAAGGACTAATGATAGTTGATAATGATAGTCGAGCATGTTTTCTTGCTATTGATTTACAACCTTTAATATTTAGTACTAATTACTACTAATTATTACTAACTTTATAACAAGATGTACTTTAGAATTAGTTAAATAAAGTATGACTGTATAAGGTTTGATTTAGGTATTTTATTAATAAAATTTGTTTTTTTTTTACATCTGACTAATATTTGATTTATATTTTTTCAGGAGAATAATAATTTTTTACTATGGATTACAAATTCCTTCGGACCTAAAAATGTTTTTCCCCTCCCCCTCTTATAAATTGTTTTTATTGAAATTTTCTTTTTTATTAAAACACAGAGCTAGTTATTATTTTTTTTTAAGGCTATGGAAGTCTTTAGATGGTTAGCCACGCTAGTGTGGCTATCACTAACTACACTGATTGTAGATGTAGTTTTTTTTTCTTTTCTTTGCACTCCCACTAACCATCTATTTTTCCACTTTTCTTTACTCTTTACTTAATTATAACCTTAATATTAAATTCAATTACAAGTTTTATCTAGGGAGATATGTTCGGGAGAAAGACTTATTAAATCTAAAATTCATCCATCTTGTGTGTTTGGGTGGAATGTCGGGTTTAGTGTGTTGAACCATCTGCTCTTTTATAGATCACCCTACCCATAAGATGCAAGATGTTGATATGAAAATTGGGGGTGAAGGAATTACATTTTGTAGTTGGAACGCTAAGGGTATTAATGAACCAATCAAGAGAGGTAAAGTATTAGCACATTTAAAATCACTCAAAGCTGATATAATTTCTTCAAGAAACTCACCTTAAAAATGTAGTGCAACATAGATTGAAAGCAAAAAGGATTTCCAAAACGTATCACTCCTCATTCCTCTCATAAGTCTAGAGGGGGTTGCAATTCTAATCCGTAAGGGTATATCTTTCAAACATAGATCAACTATTGCGGATATCAATGTAGATATATTATACTTAGTGGGTGAATTATTATTTTAAAAAGTGATCCTTCTTAACGTTTATGGACCAAATTTTGACAGCCTCCTTTGTTTTTCAAGAATACACTTAATTCCGGAACTTACACAACATAATTTGATAATTGATGGAGATTTAAATTGTACATTAGATTCTTATCTAGATAGATTCATTCAAGACAAAGGAAAATAAAATCCAAGGCAAGTGAATTACTAAATTCATACATTATTACTACTAATATCAAAGATGTTCTGGAGAATCGAAATCCCATCCGGATGAGTATATCATTCTACTCACCGGTACATAAACCTATCAAGAATAGACTACTTTGTAGTAGACTCTAAACTTATTCCATTTGCTTATAATTCGAAATATCATAATATTATAATTTTGGATCATGCACCTTTAACATTCATGATTAAACTAAATGGAATGACCGAGAAGCAGACACAATGGAGACTTAACCATCAAATTTTAAATGATAAAGCATGTCACAAATATTTTATTACACAGATTAATATGTTTTTCAAGTCGAATGACCGCCCTGAAACATCAGCCTCCCTTCTCTGGGAAACATTCAAAGGATTTGTACAAGGAGCGTTAATCTCCTCACAAACCTTTCATAATAAAAAGAATCATGCTAAACAACAGGTATTGGAAATGGAAATAATGTGGCGTCAGCCTAAACACGGGCCACTTATGCTCAAACCCTCGTCAGGAGATACGAGGGTGGGCACATGATGTCATGGGCTAGAGGGAGTGTCCTGGTACTTAAGGTCTCTTACCTCGAGACCTAAGAGAGGGAACAGGTAGCTGAGCCCGAGAGTACAACCTCGCTCCGCTACAGCAACATTGTAATATGGTTAGCGCACCCACCTAATGTGTCACTACTGAATAAAGAACCGTTTGAACCGACCTGATGTCTCACCTTTATTCACCACGTATGGTGCCGCTACATTGGTGACCCTGACGTGATGGGTCGCTAGTCCAGGGCAGCGGCCGGCGGAGCCAGGTACTGTAACGCTGCAGGGCGGCGCGGAGCCATGGCCGCGGTGAGGCCTGTTGCGGTGCCGGGTCTGGGGCAGTGAGGCCCGGTGCGGTGCAGTTGAGGTGTGGCCAGTGCTGCACAGGACCCGGCCTCACCGCGGCCACGGCTCCATGCAGCCCTGAACCGTTACCGTACCTAGCCCCGCCGGCCGCTAACCAGGGACTAGCCACCCTGGTGACCTTGACGTGATCACGTCAGCCGGACAAGCAGCCAGCGCCCAGGGATCTTCGGAGTCCATGCCGGTGAGGAGAAGAAAAGCGTATTTCACAGGACACTCTCCCTGAGCTGGTCAAGGAGATGCGACCATGTCTCTTCTGTCCGGCGGCTTCTGCATCAGTCTCCTCGCACCCCTCGGTACATCGGGATCTCACACGCAGAGCATTACTGCGCCCGTGGAGAGCTCCGTCCCAACCCACGCCAGGGGGTGTCCCAGACCCCTTCCATCCGGCGGCTTCTGGCATCGGGTCTCCTCGCACCCCTCGGTACTTCTCGGGATCGCCTGCGCCCGTGGGGCCCTCCGTCCCGACCCATGCACGAGGTGTCCCATACCTACATGCAGGAGCCCCCCCCACCCCCCCTCCCTCGACCATGCTATTCCTTCTCCTGTTCTGGGGGTGGGGGGTCCTGTGGCGTCAGCCTAAACACGGGCCACTTATGCTCAAACCCTGGTCAGGAGATACGAGGGCGGGCACGTAACGTCATTGGCTAAAGGTTAGTGTGACCTGGTACTTGAGGTCTCTTACCTTGAGACCTAAGAGAGTGTGAACAGGTAGCTGAGCCCGGGAGTACAACCTCGCTCATCTACAGCAACATTGTAATATGGTTAGCGCACCCACTTAACGTGTCACTACTGAATAAAGAACCGTTTTAACCGACCTGACGTCTCACCTTTATTCACAACGTAATGTTGCCGATACAATAAGGCAATTAGATATAGAGAATGTGGCCACCCCCTCTATGATAAAACATAATAAAATCACTGCACTTAAATATGTTAAATCAAATATATTCAGATCAAATCATAAAACTTTATCAACATACTAAACAACTACAATTTGAATTTGGTGATAAAGCACAAAAACTCGTCTACTCCGAAAAACTGGAAGGGGAAAAAGCAATTTATAAAATTAGATCAGATATGGGAGAAATACTAATATTGCTCAACGATATCAATGACAGATTTTTACAACATTATCAAACACTTTATTTAACCAAAACGGACAGTGTTCTGCAAGAATGGAATCATTTTTTACGTTGAGTGCAATTTTTTTTACAGAAATGTAACTTTACAGGTTTAGATCTGAAAGAGAGGGAATTATTAGGTGCTGAAATATCAGTAAAAGATACTGAAGAGTCCATTAGATCTTTGAAAAAACGGAAAGGCCGCAGGCCCTGATTGTCTTAAACTCTGAATTCTATAAAGAATTTCATGACCTGATTTCTACACGCCCACAGACATTATATAATTACGCTTTTACTCAACAGAAACTGCAAGAAACTTTAAATGAATCAACAACACTTATACCAAAAATGGATAAGGACCTTGAGGATCAGGTTCATATAGAGCAATTGCTCTTTTAAACACTGATAAGAAAAATATTAACTAATATTTTAGTCCATAGATTAAGTTTAATGATTCATAAATTAATACATCCCGATCAAACAGGTTTTTATCCCAAAACTTTATTCATTTTATAATCTGAGATGATTATTTAACATTATATATTCAAATAGAATAGCTAATGTAGATTTAGCAGTCATCTCGTTAGATGCTGAAAAAACCATTTGATCAAGTGGTATGGCCCTATTTATTTCTTGGTGATGGAAAAAATGTCAATTGGGTGAGAAGTTTTTCTCCATGGGTTAAACTCCAATATACTAACCCAACAGCTATACAATATTGACAAACCAAATGTTATCACCTAAATTTAATTTATCTAGAGATTGTAGACAAGGATGCCCATTATCTCCGTTATTATTCGCCTAGTTATTGAACCACTGGCAGAAAGTGTTAGAGTCCACCCAGAAATATATGGGTATAATACTTAAAGATAACAGTTAATAACATGGTCTTTATATGCAGATGATGTATTACTATACATTACAAATCCAGAGACCAGCATTCCAAACTTGTTAAATGTTATAACTCAATTTGGCTCATTTTCTGGATATTAGAATTAAATGGAACCAAAGTGAAATTTTGCCAATAACGGAACCTATATACTTTGCAACATTCTCCTCTTAAAATAGTCTACGAAAAATGTAAATATCTAGGAATTTATGTGACTAAGAAATATACTTCTTTATTTAAATTAAATGTTCTGCCTTTATTTAATAAACTGCATAAGAAGGGTGTTGACATGGATAGAAAATTGGTTGGCAGGACGGAAGCAAAGAGTAGGAGTGAATGGGTCCTTTTCAGAATGGCAGGCAGGGGGCAGATTATTATCTCAACGGGGTTAGGTTAGGTAAGGGGGAGGTACAACAAGACCTGGGTGTCCTTGTACACTGGTCACTGAAAGTTGGCGTGCAGGTATAGCAGGCAGTTAAGAAAGCTAATGAAGAAAGGAATATTGGCCTTCATAACAAGAGGATTTCAGTATAGGAGTAGAGAGGTTCTTCTGCAGTTGTATAGGACTCTGGTGAGACCACATCTGGAGTATTGTGTACAGTTTTGGTCTCCTAATTTGAGAAAGGACATTCTTGTGATTGAGGCAGTGCATCATAGGTTCATGAGATTGATCCCTGGGATGGCGAGACTGTCATATGAGGAAAGATTGAAAAGACTAGGCTTGTATTCACTGGCTTTTAGAAGGATGAGGGGGTATCTTATAGAAACATATAAAATTATAAAAGGACTGGACAAGCTAGATGCAGGAAAAATGTTCCCAATGTTGGGCGAGTCCAGAATCAGGGGGCCACAGTCTTAGAATAAAGGGGAGGTCATTTGAGACTGAGGTGAGAAAAACTTTTTCTCCCAGATAGTTGTGAATTTATGGAATTCCCTGCCACAGAGGGCAGTGGAGGCCAAATCGCTGGATGGATTTAAGAGAGAGTTAGATAGAGCTCTCTGGGCTAGTGAAGTCAAGGGATATGGGTAGAAGGCAGGCACGGGTTATTGATAGGGGACGATCAGCCATGATCACAATGAATGGCGGTGCTGGCTCGAAGGGCCGAATGGCCTCCTCCTGCATCTATTTTCTATGTTTCTATGTTTGGTATCCGACGAACTATTTTAATATATTATCTGACATTCTTTTGTCTCTAGTCTTTGTCCATCCATCTGGCAATTAACTCCCCACACCTGTATCCATCTATTGCTTGCTAGACTTTGTCCTATCCCCATCTCTTTTCCACCCAAACTGAAATGTCACCAATCCATTCCTTCCATGGAGAGGGCCCACAGGAGCCGTTGGAGGAAGTGAAGGAGGGGGAGGAGCGGACACCCGACCGGTAGGTTTAAAATCGAGCGCGGGGGGCTTGTGTTTTCAGAGGCCCACAGGAGCCGTTGGAGGAAGTGAAGGAGGACGGGAAGGAGGGGAGGAGGCGACACCCGACCGGTAGGTTTAAAATCGAGCGCGGGGCTTGTGTTTTCAGAGGCCCACAGGAGCCGTTGGAGGAATTGAAGGAGGGGGAGGAGCGACACCCGACCGGTTAGGTTTAAAATGGAGGCGAGCGCGGCGGGGCTTGTGTTTTCAGAGGCCCACAGGAGCCGTTGGAGGAATTAGTTGAAGGAGTGGGGAGGGGAGCGACACCGACGAGAGGTTTAAAATCGAGGCGGGGTCTTGTGTTTTCAGAGGCCCTGAAGGAGGGGGGGGGAGGAGCGACACCCGACCGGTAGGTTTAAAATCGAGCGCGGGGGCTTGTGTTTTCAGAGGCCCACAGGAGCCGTTGGAGGAAGTGAAGGAGGGGGAGGAGCGACACCCGACCGGTAGGTTTAAAATCGAGCGCGGGGCTTGTGTTTTCAGAGGCCCACAGGAGCCGTTGGAGGAAGTGAAGGAGGGGGAGGAGCGGGACACCCGACGGTAGGTTTAAAATCGAGCGCGGGGCTTGTGTTTTCAGAGGCCCACAGGAGCCGTTGGAGGAAGTGAAGGAGGGGGAGGAGCGACACCCGACCGGTCAGAGGCCCACAGGGAGGTTTAATGGAATCGGAGCGCGGGGCTTGTGTTTTCAGAGGCCCACAGGAGCGTTGGAGGAAGTGAAGGAGGGGGAGGAGCGACACCGACGGTAGGTATAAAATCCGAGGGGCTAGTTGTTTTTCTGAGGCCCCACAGGAGACGTTGGAGGAAATGGAGGGGGAGGAGCGAACACGTTAAAATCTAGCGCGGGGCTTGTGTTTTCAGAGGCCCACAGGAGCCGTTGGAGGAAGTGAAGGAGGGGGAGGAAGCGACACCCGACCGGTAGGTTTAAAATCGAGCGCAGGGGGCTTGTGTTTTCAGAGGCCACAGGAGCCGTTGGAGGAAGTTGAAGGAGGGGGGGGAGGAGCGACACACCGACCGGTAGGGTTTAAAATCTAGCGCGGGGCTTGTGTTTTCAGAGGCCCACAGGAGCCGTTGGAGGAAGTGAAGGAGGGGGAGGAGCGACACCCGACCGGTAGGTTTAAAATCTAGCGCGGGGCTTGTGTTTTCAGAGGCCCACAGGAGCCGTTGGAGGAAGTGAAGGAGGGGGAGGAGCGACACCCGACCGGTAGGTTTAAAATCTAGCGCGGGGCTTGTGTTTCCAGAGGCCCACAGGAGCCGTTGGAGAAGTGAAGGAGGGGGGGGAGCGACACCGACCGGTAGGTTTAAATCTAGCGCGGGGCTTGTGTTTTCAGAGGCCCACAGGAGCCGTTGGAGGAAGTGAAGGAGGGGGAGGAGCGACACCCGACCGGTAGGTTTAAAATCTAGCGCGGGGCTTGTGTTTTCAGAGGCCCACAGGAGCCGTTGGAGGAAGTGAAGGAGGGGGAGGAGCGACACCCGACCGGTAGGTTTAAAATCGCTAGCGCGGGGCTTGTGTTTTCAGAGGCCCACAGGAGCCGTTGGAGGAAAGTGAAGGAGGGGGAGGAGCGACACCCGACCGGTAGTTTTAAAATCTAGCGCGGGGCTTTGTGTTCAGAGGCCCACAGGACGTTGGAGGAAGTGAAGGAGGGGAGGAGCGACACCCGACCGGTAGGTTTAAAATCGAGCGCGGGGCTTGTGTTTTCAGAGGCCCACAGAGCCGTTGGAGGAAGTGAGGAGGGGAGGAGCGACACCCGACCGGTAGGTTTTAAAATCGAGCGCGGGGCTTGTGTTTTTCAGAGGCCCACAGGAGCCGTTGGAGGAAGTTGAAGGAGGGGAGGAGCGACACCCGACCGGTAGTTAAAATCGAGCGCGGGGCTTGTGTTTTCAGAGGCCCACAGGAGCCGTTGGAGGAAGTGAAGGAGGGGGAGGAGCGACACGCCGACCGGTAGGTTTAAAATCTAGCGCGGGGTCTTGTGTTTTCAGAGGGCCACAGGAGCCGTTGGAGGAAGTGAAGGAGGGGAGGAGCGACACCCGACCGGTAGGTTTAAAATCGAGCGCGGGGCTTGTGTTTTCAGAGGCCCACAGGAGCCGTTGGAGGAAGTGAAGGAGGGGGAGGAGCGACACCCGACCGGTAGGTTTAAAATCTAGCGCGGGGCTTGTGTTTTCAGAGGCCCACAGGAGCCGTTGGAGGAAGTGAAGGAGGGGGAGGAGCGACACCCGCCCGTATTTTTTAAAATCTAGCGCGGGGCTTTGTGTTTTCAGAGGCCCACAGGAGCCGTTGGAGAGAAGTGAAGGAGGGGGAGGAGCGACACCCGACCGGTAGGTTTAAAATCGAGCGCGGGGCTTGTGTTTCCAGAGGCTTACCCAAATCCATAACGTTCCATTTGGAGGTGGGGTTTTTTTGGGTTTTTTTTTGAGGAAGCCGCTGATTGGTGGAAGAGGACCCGAGGAAGCAGCTGATTGGGTGCAACCCCGGGTTTACTATTTTACATTTCTGCCTTCTGGGAGTGAGGGATTCTGGGAGTGAGGGATTTAGTATTTAGTAGTAAAGTTTAAAGGATAGGTTTTTTGTGTTTTTTTTAGTAATTTGGGAGTAAGGTATGGCAGTAGAGATTGGCCCCATGGTTTGTTCAGCCTGCAACATGTGGGAGATCAGGGAGATGGTCGGTGTCCCTGGTGACTACGTTTGCAGGAAGTGTGTCCAGCTGCAGCTCCTGGCAGATCGCATTGAACGATTGGAACTGCGGCTGGATTCATACTGGAGCATCCACGATGCGGAGAAAGTCGTGGATTAGCACGTACAGTGAGTTTGGTCACACCGCAGGCAAAAGGTAGGAGGACAAGAAGGGAACGGGTGGCCAATAGCCAGCAAAGCAGTAGGCAGGTAGTGCAGGAGTCCCCTGCGGTCATCTCCCTCCTAAACAGGTATACCATTTTGGATACTGTTGAGGGAGATGGCTCATCAGGGGAATGCAGCAGCAGCCAGGTTCATGGCACCATGGGTGGCTCTGCAGCACATGAGGGGGGAAAAAAGAGGGGAAGGGCAATAGTAATAGGGGATTCAATTGTCAGGGAATAGATAGGCGTTTCTTGCGGCCGCAAACGAGACTCCAGGATGGTATGTTGCCTCCCTGGTGCAAAGGTCAGGGATGTCACTGAACGGCTGCCAGAACATTCTGGAGGGGGAGGGTGAACAGCCAGTTGTTGTGGTGCATGTTGGCACCAAACGATATAGGTAAAAAAAGGGATGAGGTCCTACAAGGTGAATTTAGGGAGCTAGGAGATAAACTTAAAAGTAGGACCTCAAAGGTAGTAATCTCCGGATTACTACCAGTACCACGGGCCAGTCAGAGTAGAAATAGGAGGATAATGCAAATGAATACGTGGCTTGAAAAGTGGTGCAAGGGGGAGGGATTCAAATTTTTAGGGCACTGGGACCAGTTCTGGGGGAGGTGGACCGGTACAAACAGGACGGTTTGCACTTGGAATGGAATGGAACCAATGTTCTTGGGGAGTGTTTGCTAGTGCTGTCGGGGAGGATTTAAACTAATGTGGCAGGGGATGGGTACAAGAGCAGAGAGGCAGGAGGGTGTAAAATGAGGGTAGAAGCATTAGGTAGCAAGGTGAAAGGTAAAAGTGGCAGGCAGACAAAACCAGGGCAAAAATCAAAAAGGGCCACTTTTCAGCAAAATTGTATAAGGGGTAAATGCGTTGTAAAGACAAGCCTGAAGGCTTTGTGTCTCAATGCAAGGTGTATTCGTAATAAGGTGGACGAGTTGAATGTGCAGATAGATATTAATGATTATGATATAGTTTGGGATCACGGAGACATGGCTCCAGGGTGACGTAGGCCTGGGAGCTGAACATCCAGGGATATTCAATATTCAGAAGGGATAGAGAGAAAGGAAAAGGAGGTGGGGTAGCGTTGCTGGTTAGAGAGGAGATTAAAGCAATGGAAAAGGAAGGACATTAGCTTGGAGGATGTGGAATCGGTATGGGTAGAGCTACAAAACACTAAGGGGCAGAAAACGCTGGCGGGTGTTGTGTACAGGCCACCTAACAGTAGCAGAGAAGTTGGGGATGGTATCAAACAGGAAATTAGAAATGCGTGCGACAAAAGGCAAAACAGTTATAATGGGTGACTTCAATCTACATATTAGATTGGGTTAATCAAAATTGGCAGGGGTGCTGAGGAAGAGGATTTTTTGGAATGTATGCGGGATAGTTATCTAAATCAACATGTACAGGAACCAACGAGAGAGCAGGCTATTTTAGACTGGGTTTTGAGTAATGAGGAAGGGGTAAATTAGCCGCTTGTTGTACGTGCCCCCTTGGGCAAGAGTGACCATAATATGGTTGAGTTTCTTCATTAGGATGGAGAGTGACATTGTTAATTCAGAAACAATGGTTCTGAACTTAAAGAAAGGTAACTTTGAGGGGTATGAGACGTGAATTGGCCAAGATTGACTGGCAATTAATTCTAAAAGGGTTGAACGGTGGATATACAATGGAAGACATTTAAAGACTGCATGGATTGAACTACAAAAATTGTTCATCCCAGTTTGGCAAAAAGAATAAATCGGGGAAGGTAGTGCATCCGTGGATAACAAGGGAAATCAGGGATAGTATCAAAGCAAAGGATGATGCGTACAAAGTAGCCAGAAAAAAGCAGCATACCAGAGGACTGGGAGAAAATTCAGAGACCAGCAGAGGGAGGACAAAGGGCTTAATTAGGAAAGGAAAAATAGATTATGAAAGAAAACTGGCAGGGAACATAAAAACTGACTGCAAAAGTTTTTATAGATATGTGAAGAGAAAGAGGTTAGTTAAAACAAATGTAGGTCCCTTGCAGTCAGAAACGGGTGAGTTGATCATGGGGAACAAGGATAATGGCGGACCAATTGAATAACTACTTTTGGTTCCGTCTTCACTAAGGAAGACATAAATATATCTGCCTGAAATAGCAGGGGACTGTGGGTCAAAGGAGGAATTGAGTGAAAATCCAGGTCAGTCGGGAAGTGGTGTTGGGTAAATTGAATAGATTAAAGGCCGATAAATCCCCAGGGCCAGATAGGCTGCATCCCAGAGTACTTAAGGAAGTAGCTCAGGAAATAGTGGATGCATAGTGATAATCTTTCAAAACTCTTTAGATTCTGGAGTAGTTCCTGAGGATTGGCGGGTAGCAAATGTAACCCCCCTCTTTTTAAGAAGGGAGGGAGAGAGAAAACGGGGAATTACAGACCAGTTAGTCTAACAATCGGTAGTGGGCAAACTGCTAGAGTCAGTTATTAAAGATGGGATAGCAGCACATTTGGAAAGTGGTGAAATCATTGGACAAAGTCAGCATGGATTTACAAAAGGTAAATCATGTCTGACGAATCTTGTGGAATTTTTCGAGGATGTAACTAGTAGCGTGGATAAGGGAGAACCAGTGGATGTGGTATATCTGGACTTCCAGAAGGCTTTCGACAAGGTCCCACATAAGAGATTAGTATACAAACTTAAAGCATACGGTATTAGGGGTTCAGTATTGATGTGGATAGAGAACTGGCTGGCAAACAGGAAGCAAAGAGTAGGAGTAAACGGGTCCTTTTCACAATGGCAGAGGCAGTAACTAGTGGGGTACCGCAGGGCTCAGTGCTGGGACCCAGCTATTTACAATATATATTAATGATCTGGATGAGGGAATTGAAGGCAAATATCTCCAAGTTTGCGGATGACACTAAGCTGGGAGGCAGTGTTCGCTGTGAGGAGGATGCTAGGAGACTGCAAGGTGACTTGGATAGGCTGGGTGAGTGGGCAAATGTTTGGCAGATGCAGTATAAATGTGGATAAATGTGAGGTTATCCACTTTGGTGGCAAAAAACAGGAAAGCAGACTATTATTTAAATGGTGGCCGATTAGGAAAAGGGGAGATGCAGCGAGACCTGGGTGTCATGGTACACCAGTCATTGAAAAGTAGGCATGCAGTGCAGCAGGCAGTGAAAAAAGCGAATGGTATGTTAGCTTTCATAGCAAAAGGATTTGAGTACAGGAGCAGGGAGGTTCTACTTCAGTTGTACAGGGTCTTGGTGAGACCACACCTGGAGTATTGCGTGCAGTTTTGGTCTCCAAATCTGAGGAAGGACATTATTGCCATAGAGGGAGTGCAGAGAAGGTTAACCAGACTGATTCCTGGGATGTCAGGACTGTCTTCTTATGAAGAAAGACTGGATAGACTCGGTTTATACTCTCTGGAATTTAGGAGATTAAGAGGGGATCATATAGAAACTTACAAAATTTCTTAAGGGGTTTTGGACAGGCTAGATGCAGGAAGTTTGTTCCCCGATGTTGGGGAAGTCCAGGACAAGGGGTCACAGCTTAAGGATAAAGGGGAAATCCTTTAAGACCGAGATGAGAAAGACTTTCTTCACACAAGAGAGTGGTGAGTCTCTGGAACTCTCTGCCACAGAGGGTAGTTGAGGCCAGTTCATTGGCTATATTTAGGAAGAGTGAGTTGGATGTGGCCCTTGTGGCTAAGGGGATCAGAGGGTATGGAGAGAAAGGCAGGTACGGGATACTGAGTTGGATGATCAGCCCATGATCATATTGAATGGCGGTGCAGGCTCGAAGGGCTGAATGGCCTACTCCTCACCTAATTTCTATGATTCTATGTTTCCATAGATGCTGACTGACCCCTGAGTTATTCTCAGCACTTGGAGTTTTACGCAAGATTCCAGGGTTCCTGCAGCCCCTCGTGTCTCTATTTTTAATTAATATGTACATTTGATAATGTGAAGATTAAGTAGGAGATAAGAAAATAGTAAACGTTTTCTGAAGAAACATCTGAAGAAGGCTCTTGATCCGAAACATCACCTATCAATGTTTCTCCAGAAATGCAGCCTGGCTTAATGAGATACTCCAGTACTTTGTGTCCCTTATGTTTATTTACCAGCATCTGCAGTTCCTTGTTTCTACCATAAAATGTCAATAACCTTCAATAACTTGCTTTCAAAATATATATTTCAGAATATCACTGGAACTGCAATCCCACACTTTCAAACTTACTGAGGCTTGTTCCTATGCTTCTTTTATATTCATTAGGACTCAATTTCTATCCTCCTTTTTGTTTTTTTAAATTATATTTTTATTAGAAGCATATACATATTGTAACCAAAACACAATTTGTTTATCGATTACATATTGTAAATAGCTGGGTTCCCAGCTATCAAAATAGCTGGGGTCCTCGTTTATCAATTACATATTAACACAGCTTCTATATGGGTTTTTTTATATATCGATAGAAAGAAGGGGGAGAGAAAGAAGAGAAAATAAGATAAATTACCAATAACACAATTTTGGAGATAAGTCCATAGATTATATAGTGTAACCATTCATCCAATCCTGGGTTCAAATTTCAGTCAAGTTTCCATGCTGGACCAATTTACCCTTTCAGAAAATCAATAAATGGAGGCCATATTCTAGCAAATAATTCTGGTTTGTCAATTAAGACAAGTCTAATTTTTTCCAAGTTTAGTGTCTCAGACATCTCCACAATCCACGTTTTAATTGTTGGGCTTTTCCAAAATGTTAATATTAATTTTTTTCCCAATTACTATACTATAATCAAGGAAATTGATTATAGTCGGCTGTGCTTTTTGAGAAGGCTCCACTGCTTCAATATCTGAAGTAAGATGCTGCAGATGTTCTAGCAAACGGGGATGGCCAGTGCCATCTTCTTTGCTGCTGTGTGCTAGAGCAGCAGGGCAAAGGCTGTGGATACCAACAGGATCAACAAACTCATCAGGAAGGCTGGCTCCGTCCTGGGGGACGGGGTTGGATTCATGGGGGATGGTCTTGGAGGGGAGGATGCTCCTCAAACTGCAGAGCATCCTGGACAATACAGCTCACCTCCTCCATGACATACTGGTCAACCTGAGAAGTATCTTCAGCAACAGGCTGGTTCCACCAAAATGCAGGAGATCCTTCTTCTCTGTGGCTATCAAACTGTACAACTCCTCCCGCTTCTGGATCAAACTCCACCACCCTTTCAGGCAGTACATTCCAAATTCTGACCATTCAATACATAGATATGTTTCCTTTCATGTATTCTCAGATTTTTGTTTTTTTCAGTGTTCTTTTATCTAATCCCTTAAATCAATGGCCTTTGATTATTGAGCTCTGATTCCCTGGAAACGATTTCACTTGATTCAATAAAGAACCATTGAATCTGAAAACATTTTGAAGTATTAAACTGATCTGTCAAATTTGCTGTAAGGTCTTTGGCTCTTGGGAGAACAATCATGCTCTCTTGTCAACTAATTACTTGTATTTCCTGTGATCAAGCTTAATTGTGAATCATTTCCATGAGTAATTAAATACTGACATGATAGCACTTTGAATGTATTTAAGGCACGCTGGAAAGGAAATGTACTTTGTAGCTGTAGCGGGGAGCAGCATACGGACTCTGTTATGTGTGTGAGGATCAGATTTGTGGAGGGAGTGGAAAAAGCACTTGTCATAAAATTAATTACAAATGCTGTGGATTTGCTGCCTTACAGCACCAGAGACCCCGGGTTCAATCCTGACTATGGGTGCTTTCTGTACAGAGTTTGTATGTCTCCCCCTCACCACATGGAATTTCTCTGGGTGCTCCCGTTTCCTCCCATATTCCAAAGGAATACAGATTTGCAGGTTAATTGGCTTTGGTAAAAAATATAAATCGTCTCTAGTGTGTGTAGGATAGTGTTTGTGTGCGGGGATCTCTGGTCTATGCGGACTCGGTGGGCTGAAGGGCCTGTTTCTGCACTGTATCTTTAAAATAAACTGAACTAAACTGAGTTTACGAAATGTGTAGGAAGGAACTGCAGATGCTGGTTTAAACCTAAGGTAGACACAAAATGCTGCAGTAACTTGCAGGACAGGCGGCATCTCTGGAGAGAAGGAATGGGTGACATTTCAGGTCGAGACCGTTCTTCAGACTGTGTTTAGAAGTATTTGCTGACATTTCACACAATTTTCACACATTTTTCATTATTTTCCGGTGATGACAATCACATTGAAAAGGAGGATGTGACTAAAGATTAGAAAGAATCATGAGAAAAATATAGCTAGACGTAAAATTAGTCATAAGTGTGATTATCACAAACTTTTGTCTGTATGTTATGAGGTGGCAAAGGAATTAGGAAAAAGTAAGAAAAATTCATAGATGGATCAGTTTCGCTATACAAACACAATAAACCCAATAAAACAATTCAGATAAATAAAACTTGCAAAAGAACAATTTCCAAAATGATTCTTACTACAAGAAAATCCTTCAATTGTTATGGTACATTTTGAATTGTAAATCAAAGGTCTCATGTTTGGTAGCTAAAACAAGCAAATTATTGAGCAAAATAAAAACAGATTTTGTTAGAAATACTCTGCTAACCTGCTGATTTTCCCATCTGGAGGTGGAGAGGTGGGGGGAAGGCTGGTTTGCATGATCGACTGGGCTATGTTCACAACTCTGCAATTTATTGCCGTCTAGAGTAGACCAGTTGCCAAACCAAGTTTTCATAAATCTCATTAATATTTTTTCTATAGTGCATCTGTCGAAATTGGTAAAAGTCAATGGTGTAATGGTGCAAAAGTCAATGCTTAATTCCCTCAGCAAGGAGAGTCATTGATGTCCTTTCTTGGCTATGCTGCCACTTCCTGAGAGCTATGGATTTTCATCCCATGATCCTCTGTACTTCAATGATCCTAAGGATTCTGCTGTTTACTACAGAATGTCTGCCTGTATACTTTCTACTGACATTTGACCACACTGTACCTCTAAACTAAACTAAACTGAGTACCTTTCCTACTTACTGCAGTTATTTTTGTGCCTTCTGCTTCCAAGATGCTCAGTTCCAGAATTCCTTCCTTAAACATTTCCAATTCTCCATACACGTTCTTTTAAATTTGTCCCTAAACCCTTTATTATTGATCAGGCTTTTAGTCAGCTGCTCTTTATTCTCTTTATGCAACATTTTTTTGGGTGAAATTACATCTATCAAGCACCTTCTATTATAATGAAGCCACAATAAAACTTTAAGTTTCTTCTGGTTTTATTGTTGGGAAAATAACTAACAGCATTAATGAGGTTCAGGCCTCTTCATACCAGGCAATTATTATACTCCAAATGATCAAGTGGCAGCTCACTAAATAGCTCTGTCAGTAAGCAAGCAACTAACATGTGGTTCCTAACCACCATTCTAAAAATACAGCAGGGACACTAGACAATGCAGGCCACAACAACACATAATCACCGTCATAAGGTCATAAGGTACAGAAACAGAATTAGGCCATTCGGCCTGTCAAATCTACTCTGCCATTCAATCATAGCTAATCTATCCCTCCCTCCAAACCCCATTCTCCTGCCTTGTCTCCATAACCTCTGACACCTGTACTAATCAACAATCTATCTATCTCTGCGTTAAAAATATCCACTGACTTGGCCTCCACAGCCTTCTGTGGCAAAGAATTCCACAGTTTCACCACCCTCTGACAAAATAAATTTCTCCTCATGAGAACACTTGCGTTCTACCCACCAAGGCCTGCCGGAGTTCCTGGTTGCTAACAATTTCAACTCGCCTTCCCATTCCCATCTTTGTGTCTTTGTCCTGCTCCATTGATAAAATAGGCCACATGCAAAATTGGGGAACAGCATCTCATATTCCATTGAATTCTCCAATATTAGGTAATATCCCTCTCCCATCTTCCCTGCCCCTAGTAGGAGGTGCCTGGTGGTGTGCCAGGCATGGTGTTTGCGTGGCATGCTTCTCCTTCAGTAACATACGCAGGGCCTCTGTGTGTTTGGCCTCAGAGTTCTCAACTCTTGTGAATGCTCCTTCTCCTCTTTGAGTGGTCATGAGCCAGAGATTCCCATGAGTCGGTGGGGTTCTTGCATTTCTTCAAAGAGACTCTCACCAGATGCGTTGTAGAAAGCATTTTATTGGGATGCATCATGGTATATTTTGGGAACAGCTCCATCGAAGACTGCAAGAAATTGCAGAGAATGGTGAACGCAGCCCAGATCATCACACAAACCAAACTCCCTTCCATTGACTCTATCTACACTTCACTCTGCCTCAGTAAGGCCACCAGCATAATCAAGGACATGTCTCATCACAGACACTTACTCTTCTCTCTTCTCCCGTCAGGCAAGAGATAAAGCAGTGCGAAAATGCATACCTCCAGATTCATGGACATTTTCTGTTATCAAGCATCTGAACCTTCCTATCAACAACTAGAGATCAGTCCTGACCTACCATCTAACTCATTGGAGACCCTCTGACTATCTTTAATCAGACTTTAATGGACTTTACTTTATCTTGCACTAAACGTTATTCCCTTGATCCTGTATCAGTACACTGTGGACAGCTCAAATGTAATCATGTATAATCTTTCCACTGACTGGATGGCATGCAACAAAAAAGCTTTTCACTGTATCTTGCCAATAAACTAAACTAACAAACTAATTTCCTGGTCAAAACTTCCTGTGATGGAGCTTGGCATAAAGCATCTGGTTTTGGGCTTGCCTGCAAAATTTGTAAAAGGAAATTAAGAGCATGAGCAGAATCTCTGGGGAGAAAAGGAATTGTCAATGTTTTGGGTTGAAGGCTGCGTCAGGCCCTGATCAGTCCCAATGCAGGGTTTTGAATTGCAACTTGGACATTTCCTTTCACCCACAACAAATGGCTTCTCAACCCATTGAGATCCTTCAGCAGATTGCTGGTTGCTCCAGATTCCAGCATCTGCAATCAACTGTATTTCCAAAGCCCAATGAGTGGAAGTATAAGCTATCAAGCGACCAGCAGCTAATAACATTCATTTAATAATCAGTATTCTCTCAGGTGGCTATGACCTCTGTGAGATTAATATTTCAATCACTAGAGCAAAAATTAATGTTGCCTGTAATATTAATTTAAACAATATAATATGACCGGGGCATTAGGCTAATTGATGTAAACTATGACGAGAACAATTTATCTCCAGGTTTTCTCAAATTGCTTAAGTATTAAGTTCTTAAATATTTTGCTGCCGAATAAGTTTTGTGATACACTCTCTTGTTGTTTATGTCCATTGTACATGCAAAATGAACTCCAACAAAGTTACCTGGATTCAAATCTCATATTCATTTTACCCAGAAGGCAAAAATCTCAGATGTAAGAAAAACTAGTATTAACCAAAAATGTTCAACTGGTATCTGATAGGAGTGAGACACATGGATCGGAATCAAAGTAAAAGTGACTCCAACCCAGCGATCTACGAACCAACATTTGAAGGAAGGATGGTCGACATCTTCGAGTTCCTAGGCATCCATATCACCGGCAACCTAGGAAGACAAAGAGTGGGCATGTTCATGAGGATCCTCTCAAGCTTCTATAGAATGCACTATAGAAAATATTCTGTCAGGATGCATCTAAGCCTAGTATGGCAACTGCTCTGTTCTTGACTGCCTGAACCTGCAAAAAGTGGTAAAGGCTGCCCATTCCATCACAAGCTCTATTTCCTTCTAGTCAGTCCATCTTCATGGTGTATATGATAATAAACCAAGCTAAATCTGAGTCTGAATAGCACCCAGGTCCCTCTGATCCTATACCTATTTTGGAACAATATATTTTACTTTTTATGGTTGCTCCTCATGCTTCCCACCAAAATACATCAGCTGACAATTCTCCGCATTAAACATCATCTGTTATGTATTTTCCATTTTCATCAGCCTGGCTATATCCTGATCCAATATATCAATAATACCAATATTGTTATCTTTGCAATATAATGTGACCTGAACACAATCATAAGGATAACTTCCCTCACAATTTTGCAAAAAAAATCCTTGGAAATGAAAAATCACATTACCTAATCCAAGGAAATATTTCTTTGTTGCCTTTGATTTGAAAATGCAGTTTTAATTTATATCAGGTTTCTTGGTTGCGCTATCCTGTTGGCCATGTTGATTTCCTATATGTGTGGTATTTTTATCTTCACCACTGTTAAATGACTTATGACTATTTGATTCACTTACATAATGTGGGCATGTTCGGCAAGGATGGCATATTTTATTCATCTCCAGACGCTTGAAATGACGGAGATTAGTTAATTTGTCGGGTGGTTATATATAATCTACACTGCTAAGCTTAAATTCATATGTTATGTAAAGTGATAAAATCTTTCCCTAAAAGTTATGAAAATAACCTTCATCACAACTGCTATATAACTGACAATATAGCAGCTTCATGTTCATCAATATAATACTAGCTTTAAGTTCCAAATGTATTCACTTTAATTTAAATTCTCCACTTGCCTCGCTGGGATGCAAATTCATGTCACTGGGACAAAAAGCCAAGAATCTTGATGTTAAAAAGTGGTAGAGTGGTAGTAGAATGGAGCTTCAAGATTGTTGTGACTGGTGAACTAAGTCACCCAGTGACCCAGAAAAGTTGTAGAAGTTGTAGAACATAGAACAGTACAGCAAAGGAACAGGCCCTTCAGTCTACAATGTCTATGCTGGACATGTAAACTAAGCTCCGTGCTTGTACATAATCCACATCCCTCCATTTTCTGCATATGAAGGTGCCTATATAAAGGCCACTATTGTATCTGCTTGTACCATCTCCCCTGGCAACAAATTCCCAGCACCACCACTCTCTATGTAAAAACCCTGGCTGGCACATCTTCTTTAAATTTAGCCCCCATCACCTTAAAGCTATACTGGTCTTTGACATTTCCACCCTGGGAGAAATATTTTGACTGTCTACCCTTATTAATGCATCTCAGGATTTTAGATAATTCGGTCAGGTCTCCTCAGCCTCCGATATGCCAGAGAAAGCAATACAAATTTGTCCAACCTCTACTTCTAGGCAGCATTCTGGTAAACCTCTTCTACACCATCTCCAATGCCACCACATCCTTCCCGTAATGGGCTGACCAGAACTGCACATTATACTCTAAATGCGGCTTAACCAAAGTCCTATAAAGTTCCTGATTCTTATGCCTAATGCCCTAATTGATGAAAGTAAGCATACCATATGTTTTCTTGACCACTCAATTTGTGTTGCCACTTTCAGGAAGATATGGACCTGGACCCCAAGATCCATCTGTCATTAATCTACTCAAGTCTTCGAGAAACCCAGTGGGTTAGACAGCATCTCAGGAGAAATGGAATTGGTGACTTTTCAGGTCAAGAACCTTCTTCAGACTACATAGTCTGAAGAAGGCTCTCAACTCGAAACGTCACCCATTCGACTTCTCTTGAGATAATTATATGTATATATAAATCTATATTATATATATATATGTATATATATATGTACAGGCTGTAGCAGAAACATCACCTATCCATGTTCTCCAGAGATAGACAATAGACAATAGGTGCAGGAGTAGGCCATTTGGCCCTTCGAGCCAGCACCGCCATTCAATGTGATCATGGCTGATCATCCCCAATCAGTATCCCGTTCCTGCCTTCTCCCCATATCCCCTGACTCCACTATTTTTAAGAGCCCTATCTAGCTCTCTCTTGAAAGCATCCAGAGAACCTGCCTCCACAGAGAATTCCAGACTCACTACTCTCTGTGAGAAAAAGTGTTTCCTCGTCCCCGTTCTAAATGGCTTACTCCTTATTCTTAATATGCCTGATCTGCTGAGTTACACCAGCACTTTGTATCTTTTTTCTCATATATACATACATATATGTGTGTGTGTGTGTGTGTGTGTGTGTGTGTGTGTGCGTGTATGCATGTGTATATATATATATATATATACATGTATGTATATAATAATATTTAAATATATTAAATGTTAAATATTAAATATAGCTAATACCAGACTGAAAACCTATTTTGAACTTCTTCACGCCATGATTAAAAATAATTAGATGATAAAATAAATGCCCTCAAAGTCAACTCGCCCAAGAACTGGAACAATCTCGGGCAACTTGAATTTGAGGGCATTTCTTAATGCATAATAGTTTTATCAGTTAAGTTTCTTGTCACATGTACAATGAAAAGCTTTTATTGCGTGCTAACCAGTCAGCAGAAAGACAATCCATGATTACAATCGAGCCATTTACTGTATAGATTAGATACATGATAAGGGAATAACGTTTAGTGCACGGTAAAGTCAGTCAGGTTCGATCAAGGATAGTCCGAGGGTCATCAAAGAGGTAGATAGTAGTTCAGCACTGATCTCTGGTTGTGGAAGGATGATTCATTGGTCTTACAACAGCTGGGAAGAAACTGTCAGTGAGGGTCATACATATCCAAACCTGCATTTATAGAAGATTTCTAAACCGATCAATTCCACAAAGAATTATTGAAACAATAAAAGCTACAGAGCCACAGCGAAGTGTATGGGACATCGGCTGCAGCAAAGAGACAGATTCCACTTTGAGTGACAGATTCCACTTTGAGTGACAGATTGGAGGTCCCGCCCTCTTCCCCGGGCCTGTGGAGAGGAGGCGACAGCGCATGCGCGGGGAGGTGCAGCGCATCAGTCGGGCGCCAGCGTTCGTTCCATCGAAGGTTCGGGGCTGACGTTTGCGTCTCATTAGCCGTGTAAGTTGGAGCCTTTCCTTTCCCCACCTCCTAATACATTTCACACAACGTTTTGCCACTCCGGTACCCCAGGCTCTGATTATGTTCCTCTAATCGTTACCATTCCGCTTTTCGCAGGGAATGCACCATTTAAACCCGGGGCCTCATTTTTCCCCAGTTGTCAAAATGTCTTGTTATTTTCACTTGTAATTGTACGAAGTGACCGAAATTCACCAATAGCCACCACCCACTCCCCCCTTCCCTCCCCTCCCTCCTTCACAATAAAACAAACTGTTAGTATTTGTGCCTCGGGCATGCAATGACTTCCTGCATGCACTTAAGGACATTTTCTAAGTTTGAAATTGACTAGAGCTTGTTGGTAGTTGATCAGACCACACAGGCTGGTTGTTTTAAAGAGAAGCTCCCATGTATTCGGTGTTGGAAGGGCCGGTTTTAAGGGTAACAACGGTTCTGAACTGACTCACATTCTGGGCTCCCTAGAGCAGTACGCGCGAAAAGTTTGTGCAGTCACGTGGTTATAAATATCACAGGAAGTGAGGGAGGAACTGAATATAAGTTCTATCTGTGGTGGTATGGGGGAGGACCACCAAGCAAATGCCCAAGGGGGATGTCCCCTCTATCTGTTTGTCTGTAAACCAGAGTGTTGGAAATACTGGCTGTAATGGAAGAGGATGTGTTGGCTGTAATGTACCCACGTTCTTTGGAATATGTGGATCATAATCATAGTAATCATATGTATTAATTTTTTAATCAATTAATATTAATTTATTGATTATTAACCTGAAGAAGGGCCATGACCCGAAACGTCGCCAATTCCTTCTCTCCATAGATGCTGCCTCACCTGCTGAGTTTCTCCACCATTTTGTGTCTACCTTTGATTTCACCAGCATCTCCAGTTCTTTCTTAAATAATCATAATCATACTTTATTAGCCAAGTATGTTTTGCAACATATGAGGAATTTGATTTGCCATACAGTCATATCAATAAAAAGCAACAAAACACACAAAATACATTTTAACATGAACATACACCACAGTGAGGCCTCCGCATTCCTCACTATGATGGAAGGCGAAAATAAAGTTCAATCTCTTCCCTTCTTTATTCTCCCGCGGTCGGGGTCTTCGAGCCTACGGGCGATCTTGGCTCCCATAGCCAGCGGTCAGGGCAATTAAGCTCCTGTATCGGGGTTCCCCCGTGCCGGGTGATCTGACCCCGGGAGCTTCCCGACATCGGTCTCTACTCAAGACTGCGAGCTCCTCGATGGTGAAATCCATTGGAGCGTCGATCCCAAACAAGGGATTGCAGGCTCCGATAGGGGGCTCAAAGTCAGTCTCGAGCAAGGGCCACCAGCTCCATGATGTTAGGCCACAGAGCGGCCAGAGATACGATCCGGAAAACAATCGCATCTCCGGCAAGGTAAGAGATTGAAAAAAGTTTCCCCCGACCACCCCCGACATAAAACAAACCAGAGAACATTAACATAATCTTTTAAAATACACTAAAAATAAAAAATAAAAATGAAAAGGCAGAGAGACTGTTGCTGAGGCTGCCGTTGCTGAGGCTGCCGTCGCTGACGGCGCCACCCGGTGGATGTTTCCCCTAGTGGTGTTCACAGAATTTCATGGTGAGGGGTTGCCCATTTCAGATGAGGAATAGAAATTTCTTCTCTTTTGAATTCTCTCCACCAAGGAGCTAGGCGATGAATTCATTCAATGTACTGCAAGCAAAGGAAAAATTAAAGCGTGTGAATGCCGTAAATTTGAAATAAAACAAAAAATGCTGGAAGCACACAGCAGGTCAGGCAATATCTGGAAATAGTCATATTGTTGGGTCGATTGGCCTAATTCTGCTCCAATAGTCATAGGTATGGTGGTGTAGGAGAGAATTATGTGGTATGCTAGTACCAGTGGTTTGTTGTCCACGTTTCCTCCACAGATGCTACCTAACATGCTGAGCACCTCAAGCATTTTTTTTGCATTTATGCCGTTATCCAGGGCTCGAAATTAATGGTTGCTAAGCCGGGCAACCTAAAAGTCGTGTCATTTTGTCCGGCTTGGCAAGCACCCGGGACACCTGTCGTTCAACTCTGAGTGGGCCCCCCTCTCTATCTCTATCTGTCACTCTCCGTCCGCAATCCGTGTCCGGGTCTCCGTTCTCCGGCCGCTGGCACAGCTGGCCGCCTTGCACGTGCGCACTGCCACGGCCAGCACATCCTTCCCCTGCACATTTGCACAACCATGGCCAGCACATCATCGGCCGCCCTGCACATGCGCACTGCCACGGCAACTGGTCGGCGCAGGGCACTTTCACCCTCCATTTGCATTGTAGGAGATCTGGCCGCCATTGCTGTCTGGGTTGCCATGACCGCTGAAAACCAATGCAGAATCACTCCCTGGAGCTGGAGTAATACCCTGGAGTAACTTGCTTCTTGGTTTCCTGGTCCTCCAAAAATATTCTAATGGAATTTAATGGAATTCTAATGTGTGTATATATGGTCTATGGTATATATACACATTGAACTTTTATCTCCTGTTCTGTATTATGTTTACATATTCTGTTGTGCTGCAGCAAGCAAGAATTTCATTGTCCTATCTGGGACACATGACAATAAAACGCTCTTGACTCTTGACTTAGACTTAAGCAAAAAAGAGCTACCTTAAGTTTTGTTGCGTCTGGATTTGGGTAACTATGGTAGGGTGAAGACTATTCCATCCTTTAATTGTGTGGGGGAACTCCATGGAGCAGCCAGCATCTCTGGATAGAAGAAATTGGGTGACGTTTCGGGTAGAGACCCTTCTTTAGACTCCCTCTTGTTTTAGTGTTTTTAGTTCAAGTTAATGATACAGCGTGGAAACAGGCCCTTCGGCCCACCATGTCCACGCCGAACACCGATCACCCGTACACTAGTTCTATCCCACACATTAGCGATGTAAGTCAAGAGTGTTTTATTCTCTCACATCCCAGTATGAACCATGAAATCCTTACTTGCAGCAGAATATGTAAACATAGTACTCTGTAAACAATGTTATAAACGAGAAAGCAAAACAATGTATATTTATGTATGAACATATAACAAAATAAATAAATATATGTAAATATATATATGTGTGTGTGTGTATTATATATATATACCCATACACACACAATTTCCCTCCTGGGATTAATAAAGTTCTATTGTATAGTATCGTGTGTGTAGGAAGGAACTGCAGATGCTGGTTTAAACTGAAGATAGACACAAAAACCTGGAGTAATTCAACAGGTCAGACAGAATCTCTGGACGAAAGGAAAATATTACATTTTGGGCTGGGTATGAAATAGGTTCCTGCACACCTTTGGAATGTGGAAGGAAACAAGAGCACCCAGAGAAAACCCATGTGATAGAAACATAGAAAATAGGTGCAGGAGGAGGCCATTCAGCCCATCGAGCCAACACCACCATTCATTGCGATCATGGCTGATCGTCCCCAATCAATAACCCGTGCCGGCTCCCCATATCCCTTGATTGCACTAGCCTCTAGATCAAAGGGAAAAGGAGCAAACTCCATACAGACATCACCCTTATTCAGGATCAATTCCGGGTCTCTGGCACTTTTAGGCAGCAACTTTATAGCCAATGTACTGTCCCATAGTCTTGAACTGAATTAAAACATACAGTCGCTGTAAAGGGGGACATAGCATCACTTAGAGATTTAAGACTGAAAATGGATAGTTTCTTTTTTTTAGTAAACAAAGTTATCAACGTATAATTTTTTGTGTGTTGGAAAACAAAATATAGTGGCACAGCTGGTAGACTTGCTGCTCACACACCAGAGATCTGTGTTTGATCCTATCCTTGGGCACTGTCTGTGTTGAATTTGCACATTCTCCCTGCAAGCGTGTTGATTTCCTCCCACATCCCAAAGAGGCATTGTCTTTGTAGGTTAACGTGTCTCTGTAAAATAGCCCCTAATAAGTAGGGAGTGGGTGAGGAAAATGGGATAACAGAACATGTGTGAATGGGTAGACAAAAATGCTGGAGAAACTCAGCAGGTGAGGCAGCATCTATGGAGCGAAGGAAATAGGCGACATTTCGGGTCGAGGCCCTTCTTCAGACTGATGTGAGGGTGGGGGGGGGAGAAGAAAGGAAGAGGTGGAGACAGTGGGCTGAGGGAGAGCTGAGAAGGGGAGGAGAAAGCAGGGACTACCTGAAATTGGAGAAGTCATTGTTCATACTGCTGGGGTGTAAACTGCCCACGCGAAATATGAGGTGCTGCTCCTACAATTTACGGTGGGCCTCACTCTGGCCATGGAGGAGGCCCAGGACAGAAAGGTCGGATTTGGAATGGGAGGGAGAGTTGAAGTGCTGAGCCACCGGGAGATCAGGTTTGTTATTGCGAACCGAGCAGAGGTGTTGGGCAAAGCGATCGCCAAGTCTACGCTTGGTCTCACCGATGTAGAGCAGCTGACACCTAGAGCAGCAGATGCAATAGATGAGGTTGGAGGAGGTACAGATGAACCTCTGCCGCACCTGAAAAGACTGCTTGGGTCCTTGAATGGAGTCAAGGGCAGAGATGCCAAGTGTCCCGGATTCGCCGTATTTTATCCCGGCGAAATAAACTTTTTACGGTGTTCCGGCAGCCAAACATGCTGTTACGGAACACCGCCGCGCCGGTGTTCCTCCCGTGGTGAACACCGGCGCCATGTGTCCCCGGTTTGCCAGCCCGCGCGATCAGCGGCACTTTGCCGGGCCCTAGTGTCCGCGCCTGCGCAGTGGGGGAGGGTTGCCGGGCCCCAGTGGCCGCGCATGCGCAGTGGGGGAGGGTTGCCGGGCCCCAGTGGCTGCGCGTGCGCAGTGGGGGAGGGTTGCCGGGCCCCAGTGGCCGCGCGTGCGCAGTGGGGGAGGGTTGCCGTTTCGAGCCACGCCACGCCCGGCCCAGAGCCCGGGTGGCGCCGGCCCGCGCGATCAGCGGCACTTTCTTGCCGCCAGCCGGCCGCTCGCGGCAGCCCCATCACCGGGCCTCCCCCCCACCCCCACCCAGTGCGCAGGCGCAGACCCGCCGGCACACTTGCAAAGTGCGCATGTGCCGCACCCGCCCGCCGGCAGCCCGCTGATCTGCACCAGTGCGCAGGCGCATAGCCGCCGGCAACAACCCCAGGTGAGTATGTTACGGAGAGAAATGCATTTAACCCCATTTGTTACGGACAAATGGGTTAAATGTTACTGTGAACTAAATTTAGGGTTGGCATCTCTGCAAGGGGGGAGGTAAAGCGACAGGTGTAGCATTTCCTGCAGTTGCAAGGAAAAGTGCCAGGAGATGGGGTGGTTTGGGTGGGAAGGGGAAAATTGATCAGGGAGTCACGGAAGGAGCGGTCTGAGGAAAGCCGACAGGAGAGGAGATGGGAAGATGTGGCAGTGGTGGGATCCCATTGGTAGACAAAAAAGCTGGAGATAATCTGCGGGGATGCAGCATCTGTGGAGTGAAGGAAAAGGCGATGTTTCGGGTCGGGATCCATCTTCAGACTGAAGTGGGGGGGGGGGGGAGGGAAGAAAGGAAGAGGCGGAGACAGTAGGCTGTGGGAGAGCTGAGAATGGGAGGGGAAGGAGGGAGAAAGCAAGGACTACCTGAAATTGGAGAAGCCAATGTTCATACCCAAGCGAAATATGAGGTGATGTTCCTCCAATTTGCAATGGGCCTCACTCTGGCCATGGAGGAGGTCCAGGGCAGAAAGGTCGGATTCGGAATGGGAGGGGGAGTTGAAGTGTTGAGCCACTGGGAGATCAGGTTGGTTATTGCAAACTGAGTGGAGGTGTTGTGCGAAGCGATCGCCAAGCCTACGCTTGGTCTCATTGAGGTTGATCATACACTGAGTAATCCGACCACATTTTTGTTTGGAAGTGGAAAGAAATAATAGAAATTGCATTCATTGCAATGTGTAAAAAGAGTTGAGATGCTGTAATATAATTTTGCTGCATGTCATTGTATATATCATGTCTTGATTGGCGAATATGTTTAGTTTGTGACTTTATTTGAAGCAGAAATAATATGTGAATGTTTCACTGAGCATAATTCCAACTGGTAACTACACACTTCGTCCGAGCACATTATCGCACGCGTCATGCAAGCCGTCTTAGATGACCACCTAAACTGCAATATGGCAACCTAAAAAGCTGCCAAGGTTGCCCGCTGGCATCGGAGAAAAAAAGTTAACTGGGAACCCTGTTATCCCAAAGTATTTGTCATCCACTAAGTACTTCTTTGCCACTCTGTCCTTGAAATAACTTTCGACCCACATGTTTCTTTGAAGGTACCAAAATGGGAAATAAGTAAGGGATGGTATTAATCTTGCTAAGAAAACTCACATTTTGTCAAGGAAGATATTTAAAAATGGTAGAAGCATTAAATTAAACTATTAGGTCTGTACCTCTGTGCTAACTAAAATGCATATTTAAATGTAGTTTGGTAAGACAGGAAAATATTGCATGAATATTACTCATTTACAACGTCAGCAGGAGTTCTGTTTCTAGGGGACAAACCAAGTTTAACTGCTGGAGATGCTATTGTGCATTTTAATGAACATTTTACACGTGGTGACAAGGGTCTTGTGGCTACTGTTGTGGGGAGAAGGTAGGACAATGCGGTTGAGAGGGAGAGATAGATCAGCCATGATTGAATGGTGGAGTAGACTTGATTGGCCGAATAGCCTAATTCTGCTCCTTGGAATTATAAACTACCCTTCCCATTCCCTTTCCCTCTCGAGCCTACTCCAACGCCAGAATCTCCGCCTTAAAAATATCCATTGAATTCGGTACGTTTCAATGAGGTCTCCCCTCGTCCTTCTAAACTCCAGTGAGTACAGACCCAGTGCCTTCAAACGCTCATCATATGTTAACCCTATCATTTCTGGGATCATTCTCGTAACCCTCATTACCAATGTGCTGTTCAGAAGAACAACAACACAATTCTGCATTCCCCCACAAAACATTCAGATCTACATCCAACTCAGGGTGAGAAAGTGTAAACTGTAGTTGCCACATTGCCTGATCAGCAGCAGAAATGTAATGGCCTTCAAAATTGCTTGAGTTCACATAGTTTTATTTCTTAGCAAGGAAATGGCTCTGGCGAACGCAAGGGAACCTTTGAGCTCGATTATAATTCCTCCAGCATCGGGAACCCCTGGTGCAACAAAACGGCATCCTACATGTGATAACCTAATCACAATGTGTTGCGATGACTTATTCCACTGCCATGGATTCCACAGTTAAATTACGGCGTGCACGGGACAGTTTCACATTTTGCCCCAGCGACACACTTTCCCCAACTAACTCAGTCACAGAGAGCAGCATTTTAACCATGGTGAGATCTGAAAATTACCCCTTCTCAAACACAACAACTCAATTCTTCAGTGTAAACTCACTGCATAGCTTGAAACAGAATTCCAAGAATTCAGTTATTTCTTTAGTAATTGAGTTAGTTGGTGGAGGGAGAAGAGGACATTAAACTTCATTGCATATCAAAATGTTAAGAATGTAAGTGTAAAGAGAGTGTGGAAATTGTGGATAGGTTTAGAAACTTCAATACAAGATGGATAGTAGGAACTTAAAACTGACATAGTAGCACCTTCCAAATGCCGAAGCATTGTCACTCAGTATCGTTCAGATGCAATCTGTTGCTATACATAATTAACTGCTATACAAGGACATCCCAGACATCAAGTGATATTTAGAATTGAATACAGAAAAAGGGAAAAAACTGGCGGTATGGAAAGCTGAAGACAGGGAAGGACGTCAAGTGTATAAAAAGTGTTGAGAGATGCTCAGAAGCGCAGAGAGGGGAACAAAATGTCACTGGCAGACAAGATCAAAATAAATTCCAAGGTGTTATACAGATATATTAAGGACAAACGAATAACCAGGGAATTAGTAGGGCTAATCAGAGACAATGGAGGCAATCTAAGTATGGAGCCAGAAGGAACTGCAGAGGCTAGTTGAGGAAAAAAAAAGATACAACGTGCTGGATTAACTCAGAGGGTCAGGCAGCATCGCTGGAGAACATGGATAGGTGATGTTTCGGGTTGGGACCATTTAGCCTATACCAGTGGGTGGTGAGTATTGGAATGCACTGCTGGAGAGAGTGATGGAAGAAAGCTGGAAGGTATAGGAAAGGTCTAAAATGAATACTTTTCATTGGTATTCTCAAAGAAACGGACTTTGTGGTTGAAGAATTCAGCAGGGGGAGGTTGAGGAGATGAAATTCATAAGATCATGTGAAAGGAGTAGAATTAGGACATTTGTCCCATCAAGTCTACTCCAAGTCAATCATGGCTGATCTATCTCCTAATCACATTCTCCTGCGTACTCCCCATAACCTCTGACACCAGTACCAATCAAGTATCTATATCTCTACCTTAAATATACCCACTGACTTTGCCCCACAGCCTTCTGTGGGAAAGAATTCCACAGATTCACCACCCTCTTACTAAATAAATTCCTCCTCATCTCCTTCCAAAAAGAATGCCCTTAAATTCTAGGCCTAGACTCTCCCACTGTACAGCAAGTCCCCATAAATATAGACAAGGCACTCTTGATGGTGGATAGATTCCCCTGAGCCAGGCGGGATTTATCCTATGGTGCTATGTAAGGCAAGTGAAGAGATTGCTGGGGATCTGACTGAATTTTTTACATCTGCACCGGTCATAAGTATGGCTAATCTGCCAATCCCCCCTTCCCAATTTTCAAGAAGGGCACCAGTGAAATGTCTTGAAATTACAGTCCCATGAACCTAGTATTGGTCGTAGACTCGGGCCAGGATTAATGATTACTTGGAAAGGCACATGAGATGGCGCTATGGGTCTGTCGAGGGCAAATCTTGCCGGACCCATCTAATGGCATTTAAATGGATAATAAAGTGTACCGATGAGGGCAGTGCAATAGATGTGAGTAGTTTACATGGACAAGGTCTGATGGAACTCTGATCCAAGATGTTAGGGCCCATGAGATTCGGGGCCAATTGGATTGAGAATTATCTTGACTATAGTACAGAAAAGGTAATGAAAGAGGGTTATTTTTGCGATTGAATGTCTAGTTGTGTTCCACAGGGATCAATGCTAGAATGCAATTGTATGTGCACGATTTGAACATGGATGTACAGTGCCCTCCATAATGTTTTGGACAAAGACCCATCATTTATTTATTTGCCGCTGTACTCCACAATTTGAGATTTGTAATAGAACAAAATCATATGTGGTTAAAATGCACATTGTCAGATTTTATTAAAGGTTTTTTTTTTACATTTCGGATTGATGGCATGATCAGCAAGATCACATATGACACTAAGATTGGTGAAGCTGTGAACAGTGTGAGGCTAGTCTTAGACCACAGAGTTTTATCTACATGCTGGTGAAATTGAGAAATGGCAAATAGTGTTTAATTGTGATAAATGTGAGGTGATGCATTTTGGGAGTACTGATGAGGCCAGAACATATACCATGACTGGCAGGGTCCGAGGGAGCGTTTAGGAACAGAGGGGCCCTGGTGCACAGGTCATAGAGTCACACAGCGTGAAAAGCAGGTCCTTCGGCCCAAGCTGTCCACACAAGTTTGAATATCATTGAAGTGGATAGTGTGGGTAGATAATGTGGTTAACTGATTAGTTAGGGCTGTGAATACAAGAGCAACAAGATTCTACTCCAACTTTATAAAGCATTGTTTTGATCTCAGCTCGAGGTCTGCGTCCAGTTCTTGGACACCACGCTACAGAAAAGATGTGATAGCTCTAGAGAGAGTGCAGTGGAGATTCATGGGGCATTGCCCTGAATGGAACCTTAATTATGACATGTTCTCATGATCTTTTGAATCACCTTTGCATTAAAGACTAAAGGCAAGTGCTGGAAACAAGCCCTCTGGTCGGAATGGACGTGATGGGCCAAATGTCCTGTTGCCGTGCTGCATGACTATAAATGAATCATTGCATTTGAAATAGGTGCAACTGGGAATCTTCAGAACACTGAAAATAAACAAAAAAGAAAGAAGGTGTAGGGGCACCTAGTGGTTCAGCCACTATACTTTGCAAATCCTCGGCAACCATTGGAAGGAGTCACAAGATATATGGGGGTATGCCCGAGTATATAAGTCCTGTCTTTCCCTCTCTTGCTCTTCCGCTTCCTCTCACTTCATGAGAATGTCCTGCCACCTCAGCAGGAGCTAAACCGAGCTCACGAGGCAACCGCCTCTCAACAACTACGACTATTATGTTAGAGTGCCAGACGTCCATGTATTTCCAACCTACAATGCCTGAATAAAGAATCCATTTATTCACGACATTTGCACCTCTACAAAGGCCTAAAAAGGCCACTGTTCCCAGTATTCCTGTTAAAATATTCATCCAAAAGCAATTCATACGCACAGGTAGTTCATTTTTACACTAAGATTAGCATTTTCTGTCATGAAAATGAACGAATGAAGATTTGTAACAAATTCTTGAAAAAATAAAATTGGAAATAGAGGCTTTAATACCAAATGTTTCAGATAAGTGAAAGCTACAAAATGCAGTTATTAACAGGATTCGTGTTATTGTTCAAGATACAGAGTGGAAACAGGCCCTCGGTCCACCGAGTCCGCACCAGCCAGCGATCCCCCCACATTAACACTGTCCTACACACACTAGGGACAAATGTACATTCATACCAAACCAATTAACCTACAAACCTGTACGGCTTTGGAGTGTGGGAGAAAACCGAAAACCCACGCAGGTCATGGGGAGAACGTACAAATATTGCTGACGATTTATCCGTGGCTCCATTCAGCAAAATCATACAATACACAGGCTTGGGATGACAAATAATGGTCACGATCCCACTTGACAAGTTTCAGATGATAACCAACTCAAACAAGGAAAAGTCTATTCAACTCTTCCTGACATGTACAAAAGCTTGCAAAAGTTTTCATACCCTTTGAACATTTCCACATTTTGTCATGTTACAACCACAAACGTAAATGTATTTTATTGGGATTTTATGTGATAGACCAACAGAAAGTGGTGCATAATTGTGAAGTGGAAGGAAAATGTTACATGGTTTCCAAATTTTATTACAAATAAAAAACTGAAAAGCGCGGCGTGCAAAAGTATTCAGCCCCCCTGAGTCAATACTTTGTAGAACCACCTTTCGCTGCAATTACAGCTGCAAGTCTTTTGGGGTATGTCTCTACCAGCTTTGCACATCTAGAGACTGAAATTTTTGCCCATTCTTCTTTGCAAAATAGCTCAAGCTCAGTCAGATTGGATGGAGAGCGTCTGTGAACAGCAATTTTCAAATCTTGCCGGAGATTCTCAATTGGATTTAGGTCTGGACTTTGACTGGGCCATTCTAACACATGAATATGCTTTGATCTAAACCATTCCATTGTAGCTCTGGCTGTATGTTTAGGGTCGTTGTCTTGCTGGAAGGTGAACCTCCGCCCCAGTCTCAAGTCTTTTGCAGACTCTAACAGGTTTTCTTCCAAGATTACCCTGTATTTGACTCCATGCATCTTCCCATCAACTCTGACCAGCTTCCCTGTCCCTGCTGAAGAAAAGCATCCACACAGCATGATGTTGCCACCACCATGTTTCACAGTGGGATGGTGTGTTCAGGGTGATGTGCAGTGTTAGTTTTCCGCCACACATAGCGCTTTGCATTTAGGCCAAAAACTTCAATTTTGGTCTCATCAGACCAAAGCACCTTCTTCCACATGTTTGCTGTGTCCCCCACATGGCTTGTGGCAAACTGAAAACGGGACTTCTTATGGTTTTGTTTCAACAATGGCTTTCTTCTTGCCACTCTTCCATAAAGGCCCGATTTGTGGAGTGCACGACTAATAGTTGTCCTGTGGACAGATTCTCCCACCTGAGCTGTGGATCTCTGCAGCTCCTCCAGAGTTACCATGGGCCTCTTGGCTGCTTCTCTGATCAATGTTCTCCTTGCCCGGCCTGTCAGTTTAGGTGGACGGCCATGTCTTGGTAGGTTTGCAGTTGTGCCATACTCTTTCCATTTTCGGATGATGGATTGAACAGTGCTCCGTGAGATGTTCAAAGCTTGGGATATTTTTTTATAACCTAACCCTGCTTTAAACTTCTCCACAACTTTATCCCTGACCTGTCTGGTGTGTTCCTTGGGCTTCATGATGCTGTTTGTTCACTTATGTTCTCTAACTAACCTCTGAGGCCTTCACAGAACAACTGTATTTATACTGAGATTCGATTACACACAAGTGGACTATTTACTAATTAGGTGACTTCTGAAGGCACTTGGTTGCACTGGATTTTATTTAGGGGTATCAGAGTAAAGGGGGCTGAATACTTTTGCACACCACACTTTTCAGTTTTTTATTTGTAAACAAATTTGAAAACCATGTATCATTTTCCTTCCACTTCACAATTATGTGCCACTTAAAATCCCAATAAAATACATTTATGTTTGTGGTTGTAACGTGACAAAATGTGGAAAAGTTAAAGGGGTATGAAAACTTTTGCAAGCCACTGTAACTGTCAAAGTACCCATCAGCGTTAATCAGCGGTGTGTGTGTCAGAGTAACTAAATTGGGATTATCTATTGTCAATTGTACTTCAGAGTCACGTGAGTGATTCCGTGAAGAACCCCGTCCAGGCTGCATGCGCGTCAGTACGTCAGCCGCACTGGCGCAAGCACCAGACTGGCAGGACAAGAGCTCCTGTCAGCGGTAAGTTAAACCTAGAAGATAAGTTAGTTTTTACTTACATGGGTTTTTTTCAAGCAGGAGCCTCTCTTCACAGAGGTTTTCCTGTCAGTTTCACAGCCCGACGAGTGAACCGGTTATGGAATGTTGGGAAACCGCAGTCCGACTGCGGAAGAGGATAACCGGCAAAAAGATCGGGTTGTGAGATAAGGAGCCGCTGACGAGGCAGTTAGCGGCTCCCAGCCTGCGGGGATGCTGTGGAACGGCAAGGAAATAACACCAGAGTCGCTGACAGTGCAGTCAGCGGCTCACAGACGTCGGTCCCCAGGCAGGGAATAAAATTGGTGAGAAAGGATTCGTTCAGCCCTATTTGGACTCGGGTGAGTCGGGCTACAAGGGTTTTCTCTTAATAATAAAGTTTAATGTATGTTTTAGTGTTTTTCTTAGTTAAAAGTTAAAAGCAAAGTTTAAGTCATAAAAAGTTATTGTCATATATCCCTGACAATGAAATTCTTGTTTTTTCGCACAAGTTGCTGTGAAGGGTTAAACATTGTTTTAACCCTTCACAGGTAAAGCTGTGCACTAAAAATTTTGATTTAGTGAGCCTACACTGTAATAGCGCGGGCCTATGGGACAGGCCACGTCAGCAGCTCCTGATACAAGGCTGTTTCATTTGTGACATTGCCAGCCTACGGGAGAGCCACGCTAGCAGCGCCTGGTACAGGACTGTTTCATGTCAAAAAGCGGCAGCCTCTACGAGGCGGTGCCAACAACGCCTGGGACAGGGTTGCTCAAGTTCACACATAAGTCTGCTACGCCCACGGAGTCGGGAGATGATTCTCTACCGGGGCTGAATAGCAAGGCCCACGGAGTCAGCGGATGATTCCTCACCGGGGCTGGATAGTGCGTTTGAAACGACTATCCCAAATGCAGCAACTATTGCATACAGTGCTACAGCAGGGCACACGCCAACAGGAGGAGTGTCAGCGCCACCCTGAACAAAAAGGCGCCAGTGGTATCTAATAGAGAACTGTTTGATAGCACCTTCATAGATGAGGATTAGTTCTGACACCGACTCTGATGGTAAGGTTGAGACAGAAGTTCCACCTCTGCAGGCCGCACCAGAGCTCCAGTTGACAGAGCTGCTACAGGTCTCCCTCTTGGAGGCAGAGACCAAGATGGGTCAGTATCCTGCTGACACTGAGCCTCAGGGTATGGCCATGGAGCATACCCCAAGGGATGAAGGGCACGTGTCAGAGGTCCCTTTTTTCCTGACAACAAAGTTGCCATCCCAGCAGAATATTCTATTTGAGTATTGGTCCAGTGGATTCATATCAGTATAGGTATCCTGCGGCAGCGCCTGTTTAGGGCTGCCTACGAATCGCCCTCTCTGAGGAGGGAAGAGCAAAAGGTCAAGATATAACTGACTCCAGGCTCCAAAGAAGTCAATAGAACATACTGAAGCACATATGTGCCGGCAGTGAACAGCACCAACAGGGGGATGTGAGAGCCAGCCGCCGAATATGTTATTCAACGGGGGAAGAATACCTGTCAGACTAATCAATTAAGGCCAACGGCAGGCAAAGGTCATTGTTTCAGAATGCACCCCAGGCGCTCATCGGCAGTAGGCGGTTCACTGGAGCTGGGGGCAGCATGATAGCTCAGAAATTCCATGCACCTTACTAACCCTACTCAACAAAGTGGGTCTAGCACTTCCAAATCATGGGTAAGTTCACCGTTCACAAGTTGTAATATTTACATTTGTTTGTATAACACACAAAGGATAAAAACATCTGGTTGAGGCACAGTGGTAGCATTCCTAGCAAGTTTAGATTATGGCCAGGGTTATTTTTTAAAGTTAAGGTTCAGAAATCGGGCCAATGTTCTAATGCAAACCACCCATGGAATAAGGCAGGAGTGGCATGTTTATTATGAAAAATGGAGTGTGTCGGGCATATGAACTTTCCCAATATGAAAACTTATTTTCCTGACTAACGACAGATTCATAAGGGTCTCAAAGATCCATGCTATGCAATTCCCATTACAGAGGTTATCAAAGACAATATAACTGTACTAATAACAGTAAAACATTGCGGAATGGGATAAACTGTTTGTTGGTCATTGGGATTTACCTATAATTATTAATTAGTCTATGATTCCGCCCTGTGGCAAGAGATTGGAGTTAATAGCAACCTGTTATAAAACTGACTTTTATTTCATCAAGAGTAATTGGCAATATAGTGTTTCAGCTGAGCAAATCAAGGAACTGATATCGTGCAAAGTAACAACCTCTCAAAGGACATGTAGACCATTGTTAACAACCTTATGCTATTGTCAGCTGAAGCTACCTCAGTCACAATGATGAAATAACAGTATTCAGCATTGCTGAACATGACAATAAACTCATTTGAACTTGAACTTGCTCCAGTAGTTTGGTCGGTCGAATTCAGTTATTACAAACTGATGCTAAGGACTCTAAGGTGAGAAGTTCCGAATACCATCTCTAGTTGGAGGTATTAGAGATTTGCATGAGTTACCAATTCTTCAATTGTTGGCATCAACTAAATATATATACTAGATGCACCCGATGGGTAAGGGGCTATTGAGCGAATATACATATTCCACATGCTCAATTTCAAGTTGCTACTCTACGATGGTGACATATGTTAGTCACAAGGCAATCAGGTAAAAGTATCGTGTAATATCCAGTTCAGATCGATGACAACACAGAATAGGTATTGGATCTCAAAGTATTATGAAAGTATGATTCAATGCTACATCGAATATTGACATGTTGGTGCATGTTTATTCACTGATTGCAAAAATATGTGGCACAACCCTGCGGAGAAATACATTCTCGCTACAAAAGGAATGTTCTTTTATGTCTTTCTCCATTTTTGCCTCATTAGCCGAGTCTTAAAACAGTCAGCAAGACCTCGCTTGGGTTCGTACTGTCAGACTGCCTAAGCAGCCATGTTGCCTGCTTCATCAGGCATAATAATACAACGGTATACGGTTATTCCAAAAAACAAAAACATGCTGGTTCAAACTGTGTTTCAGGAGACCGGCCTTTGCATAATAAAACAATTATTGACTTACACATTTTGAATGGATTGACTTATGGCTTAGGTTATCACATCAAGCCATGAATGTGCTCACTGCAGAGTGCAGGGATAGCACCCAAAAAGCAGTACATTCCTATTGATGGGATCGGAAGTGATTTTGTTTAAATGTTTATGTTACATTTAATACGGTACAGATTACTGACATCTTCCAGTACATTCTTAAATGGTATTTGACAATAATTCAGTTATAGAGACACTACAGCTGCAACAAACGGGAACTACTCTGTCGGGTTCAACCTGGATATCGAGTTGTTAAAGAGATCTTGACACAAGTTCTCCCACTACAAGAATATGCAGTTGGTTATTGAAAATGTGTGAACATTACTTCACCAAGGGGTTCCAGCTACATCCTTAGTTATGACACTAATATCAGCACAACGACGGCAAACATTGCAAACGCTGTGGCTAGATAGGATGGAATTGGCTGCAGGTGCCATTACATTTTACATTCTGATCTGCACAAGCAGAGCAGACCAGGGGTGGCATGATTTAAGTTCATTTTTTGGATACCCCACGGTCTCAGGTCTATGTGGGAGGGCAGGCTTGCTATATTATATCAAGGCCACCAGAATCATAAGAAGTGTGGAATCAGCATTGTTTATTAATCAACAAACAACTACACAAAGGAAGGTCGGTTCAGACTATTTCAAGGTGTCTGCAGCAGGTTCTGGGTCATGCAGGTATTAACACTAACGATTGTATATCTCATTCCACCAGGTCAGCATCAACGTCAGCGGCCAGGGCAATGGACATGCCCATCAACGATATCCTCGCGACCGCAGGATGGTCAACTAAATTGATTTTTTTTTAAATTCCATAGGCCGGTTACTGACTCGGGGTTTTGCCCATTCTGTTTTGCGTCCACTTTAGCCTCCCCTGAGTTACAGGGGTTGCTATTGATTTCTTTATTAACGTAAACCATTAATACATTTGAATCAAAATCATGCTTAATGCATTTTGATTATTCACTCATCCTGAGTCAATCGATGCAATGAAACGCCGAGATTTCGATCTGCGGCATGAAATCACAAAGCTTCGAACTCTTCACGGAATCACTCACGTGACTACAAAGTAAAATAGTAAGATTAAATGAGAACTTACCAGTTTGAAGTTTGATCTTGATTTTATGAGGAGTTACATTGGTGATTACGTGCCCTCCACGCCCAACCCTCTCTCATAAGACCATCTGGTAGTTCTCGAGTCACGCATCTTACCATGTCACTTCGGTGATTGTTATTTGTGATTTCATACCGTTGTTTTGAAGATTGACGCGCATGCGGCCTGGACGGGGTTCTTCACGTAATCACTAACGTAACTCCTCATAAAATCAAGATCAAACTTCAAACTGGTAAGTTCTCATTTAATCTTACTATTTTAGATTAAAATTGCCAGGATTTTAATGGCAAGTGCTTATTTGGACTACTGATTGCAAGTATGGTGTGTGGGAGGGGGGGGGGGGGGGGGGGGGTTGATGGGCCAAATGGCCTAATTCTGCTCTGATGCTTTATGAACTTAAGTAGAATAAAATAGCAATCATCATAAACATAAATAATCTTGGCATTTTAGAATGTGATGACGTTAACACAAAATGTTTTCATAGTGAAGGAGAGTTTGGATGATTATGCAGTACAGCAGATGAGGAGGTGATTTAGTTTGAGCATAAAGAAAGATCCTGACCCAAAATGTCGCCTGTTCATTCCCTCCAGAGATGCTACCTGACCTCCTGAGTTCATCCAGCTTTTTTTTTTTTTACTCTGGCTATTTAGTCCATTTATTTAGTCCATATGCCTGGCTCACTTTGTTGAAAGAACTGTCCAATCTATCCTGCTACTATTTCCAAAGAAATGCATATTTTTTCACTTGAGGTATTTAATTCCATTTTGAACATTATTGTTGAATCTGTTTCCGAGTCATGGATTCTGGAGCAATGTGATCTGCTCGTCTAATTTTTATCCTTGTTTTAACAGCGACCTTAAACTTGTGTCTTTCAATTGTAGACTCTTCTGACACTGGAAAGAGTTATTACTTTACTGTTTGAACAACTCGAATCTCTCTTGACTTTTGAATGGCTGTTAATATAATTTCACTTTTTTTAGACTTTTAGAGATACAGTGTGGAAACAGGCCCTTCGGCCCACTGTGTCCGTGCCACTGACAGTCTGAAGAAGGATCTCGACCCAAAACGTCACCGAATCCTTCCCTCAAGAGAAGCTCCTGTCCTGCTGAGTTACTCCAGCATTTTGTGTCTATCTTTGGTGTAAACCAGCATCTGCAGTTCCTTTCTACAACCTCTCAATCCTTCTGTTTCTTACAATTAGAAATAAGGGGTAATAGACTCTGCTGTGGCTTCAGTATTGGCGTTCAGGCAGTGCCGACAGAGCACTGGAGAATGCTTTATTTGCAAAGTTCACCAAGTTTGTTGAAAGGGCCCATTATCCCTGCATTGCCATTGTCCTCTCCCAGGCCAATATACCTAGTGTTCTGGCCTAGTTGTATTGAATCAGCTACATGGGGCTCCCATTTCTAACTCAAGTAAATTGGAAGAAATTAAAAGTAGATAACGATTGGATTAAATTCACGATGAAAACGTGGTTAGCTATCAGAAAGCAATTAAATCTTTTTAATTCGATATCTAGAGCAATGAAGATAGTTGCTAGTCCCAATTTTATACCCAGCAAAATTGATAAGGGACTTGGAAACTGGGCAGATAAAGGGCTTATTACTGTGAACCAGCTTTTTTTGTGGGGGAGTCTTGAAATCTTATGAGCACTTTCAGAATGAATTTGGACTGTCAGGGTCGGGTTTCTTTAGGTTCCTCCAAATACAGCACTACTTACAGACACATGTAGATTGGGAGCAGATATGTAGACTACCTTCAAATTTGGAAAATACTTTTTTGATGACTATAGATGGAGTGTTACAAAATAATTTGATATCCCATTTATATCAAGGACTTCAAGACTATATAAAAGGAAATACTATAGAAACAAAACAGAAATGGGAATTGGAAATTAACATTATTATTACAGATGAAATATGGGAAAGGACATGTCTCTTGGGCCATAAGCTGACAAGTAGCCCCTCCTGGAGGGAGTTCGATTGGAAAATTAAAATGAGAGTATTTAGGGCCCCTCTAGTGTTGGCAAGATACAGTAACACCTCAAATTTATGCTGGAGACAACGTGGGAAGATAGGTGATCACACACATATTTTTGGGGATTTCCCAAATTGTACCAATACTGGAGAGACATCCAGGTAGAGATTAAATTAATTCTGGGAGTGGATCTACCTCTGGAACCGGCTTGTTTTATATTAGGAGATACTCCAGCAGCGACAGATATTCAAAATCAGAAATATTTCCTTGGGGTGATGCTGTTGATTGCTAAAAATATGATAACAGTGCCACAGAGAAAGGAAATGCCACCAAATGTTCGACAGTGGAGGGAATGATTGAAAAATGTATACTTGACGGGAAGTATAACTGCTAAACTCCAGTTGAGGACTGATGCCTTTAATATTATATGGAAACTGGTACTATTACAAATGCCAAGATTGATTAAGGATATGAATGGATGAGCTTGCTATGGTGCCTGTGAATAAGATGCTTCTATGATAGAATGTTAAGAGGATTTGATGCGATGCTAATAGAGGTTAGGTGATTTGCATTTTGTCATTTTGCAATTGTCTTTTGTGTGTCTCTTTGTTTTGTCTGGATGTGTATTTTGTTATGTCAATAAATGTTGAGTTAAAAAAAAAGAATCAGCTACATGGGACATATCTCATCAGTAATATACCCAACACTGGACTCCTGAAGTACATACTTCATTGTGAACTCTGCCATGGGAAATGAGTATCAGGCAGTCAGAGGAAAAGATTCAATGAAGTATTGAATCTTTTCCAAAGTCTCCATGAATAAGTGCAGCACCCCAGATGATTCTTATGGAGAAGGAAGTTTCAGGATGATATTGAGGCCATGCAGAGGGAGCACAACGAGATCCTGTGTAGACTGTGAAAAAAGTGGACTATGAAAGACTGTGTACTCTATCACCCTGCCTGCCCTGTCAGCCAGCACGTACCCATCTGCACAGGAAACTACAGTTCACACATTGTCCTCAATAAACACCTCAGAAGCCTGAAGAATGCGTGCTTAGACATAACACCTTGTGATGATAAAAAATGAACGTGTGCTGAGAATTGAGATTTCAAAACTTAGTTAACTGAAAATTATTTCTCCTTCTAGGTTTATTAGATTGGGAGCAATTAAAGATTGAAGACCTGCCAAGATGTCCAAAATTGAGAAGATGAGCATTCTGGGCGTGAGGAGTTTTGGGGTAGATGACAAGAATAAACAAATTATCACCTTCAATACTCCGTTAACCGTTCTGGTGGGACCGAATGGTGCAGGTAAAACGGTGAGATCTGTATTTGGAATCTTAGCAATTTAACCTACTCAAAATAACTGAAAGCGACCAGATAAACCAACCAAAGAGGGAGGTTGGGGTACGTACTATCATAACGTTTAAGAAACATTTGGACAGGTACATGGATAGTACGGGTTCCAAAGGTTCATAGGATAATTGACCCTGTAAATTGCCCCTAGTGTGTACATGAGGGTTAAATCACACGGGAGGAAGAAAGCTGATGGGAATATGGGAAAGTTAGTGGCGGAATGGTAGGGCAGAGGAATCTAGGAGTTATAGGTACATAGTTCTCTGAAAGTGGTGTCACTAGTAGATAAGGTGGTCAAGAAGATTTTTCCTTTGACCTTTCTAGAGCCCTGTCATTCACTGTGAAGGTCCTGCCCTGGTTTGACTTTCCAATATGCAACATCTCACACTTATCTGTATTGAACTCCATTAGCCATTCCCTGGCAGACTAGCCCAGCTGATCAAGATCTTACTGTGATGTTTCATAACCATCTTCGATAACCATCTACGATACCACCTACTTTTGTGTCATCTGCAAACTTACTAGTAATGTATTTTACATTCTCATCCAAATCATTGATATAAAGCACAAAAAGCAATGGGCCCAGCACCAATCCCTGAGGCGCACCACCAGTCACAGGCCTCCAGTCCGAGAAACAACTTTGCACCACCACCTTCTGCTTTCCATGAAGCCTTTCCTGTTTCCATTGGCGAGTTTTTCGTGGATCCCATGCAATCTAACCTTCAAGAGGATAAGCCTACGCTTGGAACCTTAACAAATGTATTAAGTGTTCTTGGAGTTTTTGAACCATTTTCATGATATAGAATTTAATGTAATAGACTCATTTTAATTTATGTATATTCAATCTTTGTGTTGCAGACTATAATTGAGTGCTTAAAGTACATTTGTACAGGTGACTTTCCTCCTGGAACCAAAGGACAAACATTTGTGCATGATCCAAAGGTAGGGCAAATTTATAAATTTGTATTTGTGACCAAAATGGTTGTTTCAAATTGTCCAGTGGCATGCTTTTTTTGCATGTCTTGCATTTAAGATTGTCTCATGGAATCAGAGAATGATACTGCATGGAAAAAGGTCCTTCGGCCCAACTCATCCATGTCAACCTAGTTGGTTAATGGAGCTAGTCCCACGTATAGATGAAGAACGAAAGATTAGTGGAAACAAATGTCCATTTCAGTGGATCAGGCAGCATCTCTGGAGAAAAGGAATAGGTGATGTTTCGAGTCGAAATATTCTGGGTCTGAAGAAGGGGAACGGGGGCACCCAGAAGAAACCCCCATGGTCACAGAGAATATGCAAACTTCACACAGACAGCAGCTAAGATCAAACCCAGGTCTTTGGCAGTGTGAGATGGCGGCTCTATCAACTGTGCAACTGTGCTCCCCTAATTCATTTATCTTCATCATTTTACAACTGGCCTAAATAAAATGACAAATTTTGCACTTGAACTTATACATGAAATTGTAATATTACTGTTTTTGAGTTAATTGCTGCACAAATTTAAACTTGAAACTTATTTGTGAATGCAGATCTTTTGTTTTCTATATAGTTGATTTTGGGTTGATAGAAGATCCAAATATATTATGGCTAATAGAACTATATATGATTTATAACGGCAGCTTATTTTTACATGTTAGCCACATTATTTTCTGCAAAAGATAGACAGACATACAGTGCTGGAGTAACTCAGCGAGTCATGTATCTGCAGTCCTTGTTTCTACATTGTTTTCTATGATAGGTTCTGGTTGTTATGAATTCAAGAACAGTAGCAAAGTTTCCATCGCAAGGGAGAAATGCTCGAAACCTTCAGCCCACCAGTGTTATTCTTTGCAATGATGCAAATGGGAGATGAAAACGGATGAAAACATGTGTTTTAAACAAGTGTGAGATTAATCACCAACTTGCATTGTTAAGATTTGCAATAAATGAGGTCAGGAAATAAGCATGTTTGTTTTCGATAAAGGTTGCCCATGAAACTGATGTGCGGGCCCAAATCCGTCTCCAGTTTCGAGATGTGAATGGTGGAATGGTGGCTGTGCAGAGGTCAATGCTTTGCACTCAGAAAGGAAAAAAGATTGAATTCAAAACCTTGGAAGGGGTGATTACACGAATGAAGTGAGTCCAACTCAGCAAGGAAAGTATTCTGTGTGAGAGATGTTGCTCGTGAATTATTTGATACCTGAAAGAATGTGACAGGGTTACGAACCAGAGACCGAGCTTATTGGAAGAAAAGAGATACTTGCACTTATGAGGCATATCTTTCATCATCTTGCAATCTCCAAAGTTTCTTATTGCCTGCACAGTCCACTTGAAAAGCGTTAAATATTGAAACATTGAAAATGTGTGCAAGTTCTTTCAGGCAGCATTGTGATAATGCCGAGGTAATATTTTTCCATAATTTTACGTTAATATGGAGTTTTGAGTTTAGTGTATTGTCACATGTATTGAGATACAGTGAAAAGACCATGCATGATCCTGAATGCTGGATAGTGAAAGAAATGTGGAATTAAGTTCTCTTCTTTTTGGGGAAGAAGGGGTTGAGAGAGAATTGTGCTCAACAAAGGAAGAAGATTGACAAAAGTCATTAAAAACATTTGTGTTTCTTTTTCAAGACATGGTGAGAAGGTCAGTTTGAGTTCAAAATGTGCGGAGATGGATCGTGAGATGATCAGTGCCCTGGGTGTCTCAAAAGCTGTGTTAAATAATGTCATATTCTGTCATCAAGAGGATTCAAACTGGCCTCTGAGTGAAGGGAAAGCTCTGAAGCAGAAATTTGATGAGATTTTCTCAGCAACGAGGTGAGATATCTTTCTATTTCTCAGAATGCGGTACTTATTTCCATGATCTGAGCCATACATACCAAATATATTAATGCTGTGAAATGTCTAGAATGCAAGACAGTACACGGGCATTGTGGCATTTAATGGGTTACTTCACTTATTATTTGCATCTCTAGCATGAGAAAACTTCCCAATGAAACATCATAATTTGACATCAGGGTTAATGAAGGACAAGGCCTTGGAGAGACTTAAAAATGTTTGATAACTTGGGGTCAATGTAGGTGAGTAGGAGCAGCATTCATGGTTACCTGGGATTTGGTGATAGATTTTTGGATGATATCAAGGTAATAAAAGGAGAACAACCAGAAATGCTTTGAGAAGTGTGGTCAATGACAAGAGTTCGCAGAGCTGCTTTCTCACATCTCCAGTGACCCAGGATCAATCCAGATCTCGGCTGCGCTGTGCATGGACTTTGCACTTCTCCTTGTGACTACCTGAATTTCTTCCAGTGCTATTATTTCCTCCCATGTCTCAAAGACGTGCAGGTCGGTGGGTTGATTGGGCACCATAATTTGCTCTAGTGTTTAAATAAGCGCAAGTAGGGCAGAGAGGTGGGAATATGAGGAGAATATAATGAAATTAGTCGAAATGGATGTCTAATGGTCAGTGTGGTTCTTTCCCTGCTGTCTGACTATGAAGTTAACTTCCTACTCTATGTTTACACTGTTAGGCGTCATTAACACTGAATTATTAACAGAAGCTTGTGTGTGTGCGTGCGTATGTGCGTCCACCTTCGCACTGCTTTAAACCATTCACCCAAAGGAATTCCAAATTCCAGCAACAGATTGGATTGAACACTTGTGAAACAATGTGCCATCATATGTACGACCTCTGAAGCTGCAGACGGTGAACATACACAGCGGGAGTAAAGAGAAAGCTTTAGACCACTTGTGTGCAGAGAGCCTCTGAGGAAGGTCTTCAACTGGGCCAAGATAGATGGGCATGTGATCCCTGAACAAGGCCGTTTTGGCGTTGCCTTGAAGGGAGAATGAATTTCTGTCAGCTGTCTCAGCCACTGCCACTATAAATGGCTGCTCTTCTTCCCAATGGCAAAGGGATGAGTAGAGAAATGCATTGTAATACACAGCTGGCCACCAATACATTTCTTTCCTCCCTCAGGACTCTGCTTCAATATTCTGCCCTGCACCATGCTCAAAGTCTTGAAAATTAACTTGCTAAAAGGCTTGACATTTGTGCACTCGCTATTGCAGAAGGTGATAGGTAATTAGTAGGTGGCGGGGATCTAGATTGACAAGTGTTGTAGGTCAGAAGTAGACTGTAGGTCGTAGATGAGATTGAGTCTCAGGACCAGGGCAAAGGAGAAATGGATGGGAGTTAATGAGGCTGACAGATAGAGGAGGAAATTGAGGTCCGGGGCGGGGGGGGGGGGGGGTCGTGATTATGATCTGATTTGCGATCCCAGCAATGAGCTTTGTGACTTAATTGTCTCTCCTGTACATATCCTTTGAGCAACCAGGTGCTCTGGTTTCCTCCCTGACCCCAAAGATGTGCAGGTTTGTAGGTTAAATGGCCTCTGTAAATTTGCCCCGAATATGTAGGGAGTGGGTGCAATGCCATTCAATATGATCATGGCTCATCATCCAACTCAGCATCCTGTACCAGCCTTCCCTCCATACCCCCTGATCCCTTTAGCCACAAAGGCCACATCTAACGCCCTCTTAAATATGGCCAATGAACTGGCCTCAACTACCTTCTGTGGCAGAGAATTCCAGAGACTCACCACTCTCTGTGTGAAAAATGTTTTCCTCAGCTCGGTCTAAAGGAATTCCCCCTTATCCTTAGACTGTGATCCCTTGTTCTGGACTTCCCCAGCATCGGGAACAATCTTCCTGCATCTAGCCTGTCCAACCCCTTAAGAATGTTTACGTTTCTATAAGATCCCCCCTCAATCTTCTAAATTCTAGCGAGTACAAGCCAAGTCTATCCAGTCTTTCCTCATATGAAAGTCCTGACATCCCAGGAATCAGTCTGGTGAACCTTCTCTCTATGGCAAGAATGTCTTTTCTCAGATTTGGAGACCAAAACTGTACGCAATACTCCAGGTGTGGTCTCACCAAAACCCTGTACAACTGCAGTAGAACCTCCCTGCTCCTATACTCAAATCCTTTTGCTATGAATGCTAACATACCATTTGCTTTCTTCACTGCCTGCTGCAACTACTTTCAATGATTGGTGTACCACAGGCACGTGCCGTCAGGGTAGGCAAGGTAGGCACTGCCTACCCTGACTAAGATTATGAAATGGCAATTATTAAATATAAATAGTAAAGGCATGGGAGAATTATGCCTATCTAAGAGATGAATCTCTTAGTTAGGCATAATTTTCCGTGCCTTTCGTCCGCAGCACTTGTAACACGGGAAGGGCTGTGCAGCCCACATGCCGTCAGCGCTGCCTGAGCCGTCAGTTTCAAGGGGAGCTGAAGGCAGCAGAAATTCTGCCTTTGCAGCACTGCGCAGGCGCAGCAGTATACTGCGCATGCCCAGCCCGAGTTTCTTGGCGGGATTTTCGAATATGGATTGCCATTATTTTAATAGTTTCTCAGGAAACAAAGAGTGAAGAATGGACAATGTACCAATAACGTGGTAAGTGCATTTCTTGGTGCTTAATTTTTATAAATACTGTATTTCCCGGGGTGGGGGGGGAGAGCTCCGTTCACAGTGTTTGGGGAGTCTGGCGTTGTGAAGGAGAGGTTCGGGGTCAGTAACCCACTTGCCACGCTCCGGTCTGAATGCAGGTAGATGGCACTAGGTGAGAGTAAGTGTTCGGCACGGAGTAAAAGGGCGGAGATGGCCTGTTTCCGTGCTGTAATTGCTATATGGTTTTATTGTGGCCAGGGAGTGAATTAGCTTGGGTGGCTGCCGCAGCGCTCCGGGCACAGACAGCACAACTGGCCGCCACCTCCGAGGAAGGAAGAATCGGGTGACTGACTTTGACCGGCCGCCGGGACCCAGCCACTTCAGCCCCGTCTGCTAGTCCCCGTCTCCTCTGGCTGTGCTCTCCATCTGAACATCTCTCACCTGCCGCTCGCCGGCCGGCATCACGCAAATCTTTAAATTCCGACAACGCGTTCACGGGACCAGTTGAGGTTACTCAGCTGTGTGAATTTAAGGATTTGCAGGATGCGGTTGACATGAGGGAAGAAGGCGAGCGGCAGGTGAGAGATGTTCAGACGGACAGAACTGCCAGAGTTGAGCGGGCCGGCAGAAGGCGCTGAAGTGGCAGCCGGTCCTGCTGTCGGGTCCTGGCGGCTGCACGCACCCGAGCTGCATCTATCCTCGGAAGTGGCAGCCAGTTCTGCTGTCCGTGCCCGGAGCGCTGCGGCAGCGGTGAGTGAGTCTGACATGATCTCTGACCCCCCTCCTTTTCAACACTCCTGCCCTCCCCGCATCTTTAACCCCTGGCACAGACTCTCCACACGCTGTGAAAGGAACTCTCCCTCCAAATGGACCCTTGAATTAGTATTGTCATTCAATAAGATGACAACTGATTCAACGTCCCGGTGTGCTCCCGTTTTTCCCACCATCTCTCCACCTGCTTTCATCCTCCGTCTCCCACCCATTCAGTGATTAGAAAATGAAGGAGATTGAGAAGCCTTGGTAAAATTGAATTGTTACTTATTTTTTTTTTTTTTACGAAGAGAACAATCTGCGCATGCGCGGTTTAAGATTTTTTTTAAAAAGCCGGCTGATTGCCTACCCTGAGTAATTACTCATGGCACATGCCTGGTGTACCGTGACACCCAGGTCTTGTTGCATCTCCCCTTTTCCTAATTTGCCATCATCCAGATAATAGTCCACCCTCCTGTTTTTGCCACCAAAGTGGATAACCTCACATTTATCCACATTATACTGCATCTGCCATGCATTTGCCCACTCACCCAGCCTATCCAAGTCATCTTGTAGCCTCCTAGCATCCTCCTCACACCTAACACTACCCCCCAGCTTAGTGTCATCCGTAAACTTGGAGATGTTGCATTCAATTCCCTCGTCCAAATCATTAATATATATTGTAAATAGCTGGGTTCCCAGCACTGAGCCTTGTGGTACCCCACTAGTCACTGCCTGCCATTCTGAAAAGGACCCGTTTACTCCTACCCTTTGCTTCATGTCTGCCAGCCAGTTCTCTATCCACATCAATACTGAACCCCCAATACCGTGTGCTTTAAGTTTGTATACTAATCTCTTATGTGGGACCTTGTCGAAAGCCTTCTGAAAGTCTAGATATAACACATCCACTGGTTCTCCCTTATCCACTCTACTAGTTACATCCTCGAAAAATTCTATAAGATTCGTCAGACATGATTTACCTTTCGTAAATCCATGCTGACTTTGTCCAATGATTTCACCACTTTCCAAATGCGCTGCTATCCCGTCTTTAATAACTGACTCTAGCAGTTTCCCCACTACCGATGTTAGACTAACTGGTCTGTAATTCCCCGTTTTCTCTCTCCCTCCTTTTTTAAAAAGTGAGGTTAAATTAGCTACCCTCCAATCCTCAGGAACTACTCCAGAATCTAATGAGTTTTGAAAAATTATCACTAATGCATCCACTATTTCTGTGGCTACTTCCTTGAGTACTCTGGGATGCAGACCATCTGGCCCTGGGGATTTATCGGCCTTTAATCCATTCAATTTACCCAACACCACTTCCCGGCTAACCTGAATTTCACTCAGTTTCTCCACCTTATTTGACCCCCGATCCCCTGCTATTTCCGGCAGATTATTTATGTCTTCCTTAGTGAAGACAGAACCAAAGTAGTTATTCAATTGGTCTGCCATGTCCTTGTTCCCCATGATCAATTCACCGGTTTCTGACTGCAAGGGACCTATATTTGTTTTATCTAATCTCTTTCTCTTGACATATCTATAAAAACTTTTGCAGTCAGTTTTTATGTTCCCTGCCAGTTTTCTTTCATAATCTATTTTCCCTTTCCTAATTAAGCCCTTTGTCCTCCTCTGCTGGACTGAATTTCTCCTAGTCCTCTGGTAGGCTGCTTTTTCTGGCTAATTTGTATGCTTCATCTTTTGTTTTTATACTATCCCTGATTTCCCTTGTTATCCATGGATGCACTACCTTCCCTGATTTATTATTTTGCCAAACTGGGATGAACAATTGTTGTAGTTCATCCATGCAGTCTTGAAATACCTTCCATTGAACATCCACTGTCAACCCTTTAAGAATCACTTGCCAGTCTATCATGGCCAATTCACGTCTCATACCTCCAAAGTTACCTTTGTTGATGTTCAGAACCCTTGTTTCTGACTTAATTATGTCACTCTCCATCCTAATGAAGAACTCAACCATATTATGGTCACTCTTGCCCAAGCGGCCACGCACAACAATACTGCTAACTTACCCTTCCTCATTACTCAATACCCAGTCTAGAATAGCCTACTCTCTCGTTGGTTCCTCTACATGTTGGTTTAGAAAACTATCCCGCATACATTCCAAGAAATCCTCTTCCTCAGCACCCCTGCCCATTTGATTCACCCAATCTATATGTAGATTGAAGTCACCCATTATAACTGTTTTACCCTTGTTGCACACATTTCTAATTTCCTGTTTGATGCCATCCCCAACTCCACTACTACTGTTAGGTGGCCTGTACACAACTCCCACTATTGTTTTCTGCCCCTTAGAGTTTTGCAGCTCTACCCATATCGATTCCACATCCTCCAAGCTAATGTCCTTCCTTTCTATTGCATTAATCTCCTCTCTCACCAGCAACGCTACCCCATCTCCCTTTCCTTTCTGTCTATCCCTCCTGAATATTGAATATCCCTGGATGTTCAGCTCCCAGCCTTGGTCCCCCTGGAGCCATGTCTCCATGATCCCAACTATAGCATAGTCATTAATAGCTATCTGCATATTCAACTCGTCCACTTTATTACGAATGCTCCTTGCATTGAGACACAAAGCCTTCAGGCTTGTTTTTACAACACTCTTACTCCTTATACAATTATGTTGACAAGTGGCCCCTTTTGATTTTTGCCCTGGAAACCCACCACGTCTTATTCTCTGTTTATTATTTTTTTCTTCTTTCCCCCCTACATGTTGGGTCTGAGTGCTTCCCTTCTCTGTCTCCTGCCTCAGACCCTGTCTACTGGCTTTCTCTATTTGAATTCCTCCCCCCAACCATTCTAGTCTAAAGTTCCCCCATTAGCCTTTGAAAATTTCCCTGCCATGATACTGATCCCCCTCGTGTTCAACATGGAACGAGTGTGAATGGGTGGATCGATGGTCGGCGTAAACTCGTGCCAAAGGGCCTGTTTCCAAGGTGTATTTCTAAAAAAACTGTAAAGAAAACTGTCTCTAAAAAACATCAAAGCTGATCTTAAAAGAAGCAAAGGATAACCTGTAAGAATGGCTTGCATTGCCCACAGGTCCTGTATGTGGAGATGAATATTACAGAAACAGCAAGGGTTTGGAAGTAACTCCATTAGTACATGAAACACATCCAGGAACTCACAAGAAAAATCATGAACCCAGCTGACTGCAATAATTTCCTTCCTCATGTCCTGTTTAACCTTTTTTACTACAAATTATACATCATTCCATTGAAATCCCGTTACACTCAATTTGCTTCTTGTGGCCGACCATCTCATTCATACAACAGGGTCTCTCTCCAGGTAGATTGAAACTGATTTCATGGATGGATATACGAAAAAATTGCAGCATCCCTGCTGAATACTAGACCCCTGACCAGTCAAAGTGGAGAAGGAACATTTGAGATATTGAGAGAACAGCCAAACATTGAGAACCCCAAGAAACCAATACAAATGACAGTCGACGTGCACGTCTCCTGAGCTATCCATTCCAGCAAGCATCTCCTGCCCTGCTTGTGGCAGAGTCTGAATCCCATGTCATTCACCTCAGTACCCACAGAAGTGGATAGGGAGTGAGTTCAATCTTGAGGATGTGCCATAGAAGATGGCGCAGTGATAGAGGCGCTACCTTACAGTGCCAGACACCTGGGTTCGAACCTGACCTAAGGGTGCTGTTTGTCTGGAGTTTGTACGTTCTCCCCATGACCGCATGGGCTTTCTCCAGCTGCTGCAGTTTCCTTGCACACTCCAAAGATGTACAGGTTTGTAGGTTAATTGGCCTTGGTTAACTTGTTACTAATGCGTAGGATAGTGCTGGTCAATCAATCAATCAACCAAACTTTCTTGTTATTTAGAAATACATCGATACATGCAATTCCAAACGAAATTCCGTTGCATTTGGCTCCCCATGCAACACGATAATAAACAGAAGGATAAAATGGATAAAAAGATAAAATAGACAGTTACATGGCATTCAGGAGTCTGATGGCTTGTGGGAAGAAGCAGTTGCAAAACCTTGACGTTCTGCTCCTTATGCTACGATATCTTTTGCCCGAGGGCAGCAGAGTGAGCAGACCATGATGGAGATGTGTGGGGTCCTTTATAATACTGCTGGCCTTAGACACGCAACGTTTGGTCGCAATATCCCCGATTGAGGGGAGAGATGCCCCGATGATTTTTTTCAGCCGTCCTCACCACTCTCTGCACGGACTTCCAGTCGGAGGCTTTACAGTTCCCAAACCAGACAGAGATGCAGCTGATCAGAATACTCTCTATGGTGCCCCAGTAGAAAGTGGTGAGGACGGGATGGGGGAGGTGAGCTCTTCTCATCCGGTGCAGAAAGTGCAACCGCTGCTGCATTCTCTTAACTATTGATGTGATGTTATTTGACCAGGTCAGTCTGTTAGTGATCTGCACCCCCAGGAACTTAGTGCTACTGACCACCTCCACATCGCTGTCATTGATGTGAAGTGGTGTGGGACTGTGCCGGTTTTTCCTGAAGTGGACGATGACCTCCTTTGTTTTTTCCACATTCAGGATCAGATAGTTCGTATTGCACCAGTCCACCAGTTGTTTCACCTCCTCCCTGTAAGCAAGCTCATTGTCGTCCCGGATGAGGCCCACCACTGTTGTGTCATCTGCGTACTTCATGATGTGGTTTGTACTAAACCTGGCACAACAGTCGTGGGTCATCAGGGTAAACAGCAGTGGACTCAGGACACAAGCCTGAGAGGAGCCGGTGCTCAGAGAGATGATGTTGGAGGTGTTGTTTCCAACCCGCACTGACTGGGGTCTGTCAGTGAGGAAGTCCAGTAGCCAGTTACACATGGGGATACTGAAGCCCAATGGACCCAGTTTGCTTAACAGGTGCTGAGGGATGACTGTGTTGAACGCTGAACTAAAATCCACGAACAGCATTCGCACATAAGTGTTCTTCTCCTCTGGATGTTCCAGGCTCAGATGGAGTTCGGAGGATATAGCGTCCTTTGTGGAGCGGTTTGGCCTGTAAACAAACTGGTATGGGTCAAGTGTGGAGAGGACTCTGGAAGTAATATGTTCCCTGACCAGCCTCTCGAAGCACTTCATCATTATGGGAGTGAGTGCTACAGGGCCGTAATCGTTGAGACATTGTATATTGGACTTTTTTGGCACTGGTATGATGGTGGCAGTCTTGAAACACGATGGGACGACAGCCCGGTTCAGCGAGGTGTTGAAGATGTCCGTAAGGACATGTGCCAGCTGATCAGCACATTCCCTGAGCACCCGCCCTGGTATGTTATCAGGGCCTGCCGCATTCCGTGCGTTCACTCCTTTTATGGTCCTCCGGACATCCACTGAATCACGACTGAGTACCTGTTCATCACAGTGACGAATACCTTTTCTCACAGGTGTGTTATTGAATGCCTCGAACCGTCCAAAATAGTTATTGAGTTCATTGAGGAACTTAATGTTGTCTTCACAGGGTGGTGGAGCAGTCTTATAGTCCGTGATTGTTTTGATTCCCTGCCACATGCGCCTGGTGTTCATGGGGTCATGAAAGAAGCTCTGGATTTTCTGACCATGGGCACGCTTTGCTAGCCTGATGACTCTGTTCAAGATGGCCCTTGCGGATCTGAGTGCCACCACGTCACCGGATTTAAACGCGGCATTTCGTGCTCTCAGCATTCCACGTACCTCAGTGTTCATCCAGGGTTTCTAGTTGGCCCGTATAGTGATGGTCTTGGTGACACAGACATCCTCTATGCACTTTTCAATGTAAGCAAGGCATGGACGCAGCTCCTCCAGGTTGGTGTATTGACTGTCAGCTGCAGCCTTCTTGAACGTGTCCCAGTCCGTGCATTCAAAGCAGTTCTGTAGTGTTGTCATAGCTCCCTCTGGACAGACCCTACCCTGTTTCACAGTAGGTTTTTCTCTGGTAAGCAGGGGCCTGTATGCAGGAATTACCATCACAGAGATATGGTCTGAGGAGCTGGTGTTGCAGGGTGATCAATGGTCGGCGTGACTCGGTGAGCCGAAGGGCTTGTTTCTGTGCTGTATCTTTAAAGTTTAAAGGTGCCTGCATAGCAACAAACATTGCACAAGATTGTACAATCCATAAGCTATGACTTTATTTAATGGCATACCCTGCTATGAAAATGCAATCATTTAAAAGCAAAGGGACATATTGCCTTAGAATCTACTATGGAGCTTGTGAGAACTGTTCTATGACTTAATATATTGAGACTTTATAGCACTTAAATACCAAAATGGAATTTTCATTCACTGAAGAGAATCTTTTGGATAGTACATTGACCTCTGTTAACCCGATTGTTGTGATGAAGAATGTAAATTTGCTGTTTCCCTCCAGGTACATTAAGGCTCTAGATTCACTTCGTCAGGTCCGCCTGAAGCAGTCGCAGAATGTCCGAGAGTACCAGGTGGAGCTTAGGTACCTGAAGCAAAACAAGGAAAAGGCCCAAGAAATCCAGCAGCAGCTGACAGAGAAAGAGACCCAGCTGGCTGCTTCAAAGGAAAATGTCCAATTGATTGAAAACCAGATTGTTCCCATAGAGGTAACGCATTTGCCTTCTCTTCACAGAGGAAATCAATGTAAGACTCTTTTGAAATGTTTATATTCCCTGTATAATGGAAGGTTAGCGACAATTTAAAAAATGTTTTGAAAGGAATTGAATGGGAGTCTATCTCAATTAGAATGATAGTAATGTCAGCTAACTCAATTTAGCCAAGATGGTCTGTATTTCCTCAGCCACCAATGCTCATCAACAGGGTATATCTGCTACCAGTAGATTGATGAAGATGAGTTTTATCCCTTATGTTGGTTCACACTTCTGCCACGTTTATACATCGGGATGTGTCTGGGTCTAATAGTTGTGATATTACCAAGACATTATTTGTGAAGATCATTCTCCCAGGTTACATTCTGTGCTCACTTAGTTTAGTTTTGTTTATTGTCACATGTACCGAGCGAGGTACAATAAAAAGCTTTCTGTTGCGTGCTAACCAGTCAGCGGAAAGACTATACATGATTACAATCAAGCCATCCACAGTGTACAGACAGATGATAAAAGGAATAACATTTAGTGCAAGATAAAGTCCGATTAAAGATAGTCCGAGGGTCTTCAATGAGGTCATAGTAGCTCAGAACTGCTCTCCAGTTGATGGTTCAGTTGCCTAATAACAGCTGGGAAGAAACTAACTCTGAATCTGATGGTATGCGTTTGACATTTCTGTACCTCTTGCCCGATGGGAGAGGGGAGAAGAGGGAGTGACTGGGGTGAGACTCGTCCTTGATTATGCTGGTAGCCTTGCCGAGGCAGCATGAAGTGTACGTAGAGTCAGTGGAAGGGAGGTTGGTTTGTGTGATGGTCTGGGCAGCGTCCACAATTCTCAGCAATTTCTTGCGGTCTTGAATGGAGCTGTTCCTGTACCATGCTGTGAGGCATCCCAATAAAATGCTTTCTGCAGGATGCATCTGTAAAAGAATACTTTGCCAAGAGTTCAACAAGAAAAATGCACTGATTCATTAGCTGAGAAAGGATCGTAGACAGTAATGAGATAGAGGCCTTTATGGGATCTGCGATTCTCACCTGTATGTCACTGTGACTATGTTCTGGACTAATGTAGACCTTGGAATTGTGATGGAAGAGTCTAACGCAAGATCTGATTCTGTGAACGAGATTGTACCACTTTGACGACAAGGATAACCCACTAAATGTTTGTGTGGCGAGCTTGCAAGTTCAACAGTTCAACAAATGGCTTTCTTGACTATAGATCGAATACCTAGGTTGATCACACCTGGCCTGCAGCTTTTTTCTTTTGCGGCTTCAGTGCAGTAGTTGTGGTTGGCTCTTGCGGAATCAAGTGCATTATGGCCCAACTAGGTAAAGAAAGCAGACATGCACGACTCAGGTGGGTTTATGTGGTGATCTGATGGTTTTGTGGTTATGTCTTTTTTTTCAACATTTTTAATTGGAATTGTAATTTTAACAATGAGATTTGATCTTTGTTGTCTGGTGTAATAGTTCAGTAATTTAACCCCTTTGCCCACATCTTACCCAGTAAAACAATTGAATTGAGGATCTGAGGGGACATTCAGGGGAGTACAATGGAAGACAGCTTTCTTCTTGTATTCTTGCTTCTAGCTGCCACTACATTTTAAAGGTATTTCATGGGTTGCAGGGAGCTTTGGGACAGAACATACCAAAAGGAACATGGAAGTTGCCTTGTTTCCTTTACGTTTAGATAAGGAAGCTGTTGTATGACTAAACTCTGCTGATTGATTTCACTTTCTGCTGAACACTATCAGCTATAAACTTGGTGGTAAAGTGAACTAACTTAAAATTAATTCACCCAAATGGTAGGAGTTTGCAAATTCACGTCAAGTCGGTCTTGTAAGATAATTTCGGCCAAAATATAACTGTGTCACAGCGCTTGCATTGCCGGAGATCGGTTTCAATCCTGACTATGGGTGCTGTCTGCACGGAGTTTGTACGTTCTCCCCGTGACCGCATGGGTTTTCTCTGAGATCTTCAGTTTCCTCCCACACTCCAAAGACGTACAGATTTGTAGTTTAATTGGCATGGTATAATTGTAAATTGTCCTTTGTGTATGTAGGATAGGGTTAGTGTGTGGGGACCTCTGGGCTGAAAGGCCTGTTTCCGCGCTGTATCTCTAAACTAAACTATTGATCAGGAAAAGCTGCCTAAGTATAGTTAGTTTTATAAAATTATCTGATCTGTTTAGCACTATGTAAACTGAAGTTAATCTATACTATAAATATTATTTTCCTACCCATGCATGATATATGATGATAATAATAATAATATCTTTATTGTCATTGTACAAGAATAACGAGATTAAGATTGTGACCTCCGTATCGATGCTAGAAAATAAATAAATGAGGTTAAAGTACAAATAGGTCCATGTACACTGAGGTTACATATTACAGCAGCTGTCAGTGTGTTGAGATAAGTCAGTTGTGCTGGTTGATTATGGAGGCAAAGACAGATTATGGAGGGCACATAGCAGATTGATTCAGAGCAGTTGTAGCTCTAGGGAAAAAGCTATTTCTCAGTCTGGAGGTGCGGGCGTATCAGGCCTTATAACGTCTGCCAGATGGAACAAGTTCAACCAGACAGTGGCACGGATGTGTGGAGTCCTTGGAGATGCTGTTGGCTTTTCTGAGGCACCATGCGTTGTAGATGTCCTCCAGGGCTGGGAGCAGTATCCCAATGATCTTCTGTGCTCTAGAAACCACCTGTTGGAGATCTCTCCTATCCGCTGCTGTGCAACTAAGATAACACACAGATATGCAGTATGTTAGGTTGCTCTCTGTGGTGCAGCGGTAGAAAGTCACCAGCATCTGTTGGGGCAGACCAGCTTTTTTCAGCATCCTCATGAAAACCAGCCGTTGCTATGCTTTATTGACCAGGGCAGTGGTGTTACTGGACCACCCGAGGTCCTCTGAAATGTGTGTGCCCAGAAAACTGAATCTGGACACTCTCTCCACTGTCCCCATTGATGGAGAATGCAGCATACTCATCATCCTGTGACCTAAAGTTGATAATCAGCTCCTTGGTCTTAGCTATATTTGGGTACATGTTGCAGTCCTAGGAATGTATACTTTTGGCATTGTAAACCAGCATCTGCAGTTCCTTGTGTCCACATATAAATGATAAACTAGGTTCATGTTTCAGGTGTGTTTAAAATAGTACCCTATGATTAAAGTGAAGACACGTAAAGTCAAGCAGCCCTAGAGTCATGCAGTCATATACAGATGGAATCTGGAATTGCCAGTGGCGTTACCAGGGCAGCACAGTGGCACAGCCGGTAGAACAGCTGCCTCGGAGCAAAGACCCGACTTCGATCCTGAACTATGATGTTATCTGTCTGGAGTTTGCACATTCTCCCTATGACTGCGTGGGTTTCCTCCAGGTGCTTCCATTTGCTCTTACATACCAAACATTTGTGGACATGTAGGGTAATTAGCCTCTGCAAATAGCCCCTAATATGTAGAGAGTGAATGCAAGAGCATAGAACTAGTGTGATCCCTGTTCAATGGACTCAACGGGCCAAAGGGCCTGTTTTTATGTTGTATCTCTGAACAAAATTAAACATCTGCACATTTCCATCAGTTGATCAGCCTGACAGGAATGATGCTGACAGTTTTCAGTGTTCTTGTAGAGGTGAAGTCAGGTGGCCTCCATTGTAATGTAATTTTAGGACAAACAAGACCATACCCAAGGTATTTGTGTGTGACTTTCCTTCAGTTGGGACGGTAAGCCATTCTGGAGATTGTTGCATTTCAAACATATCACGCAGCTATAGAAGTACCGATGTCAAACCACAAATGTGACACCGGCTTTATAGCTGCCTTACCCTGTCCTCTAGAGCTGACTTGTTGCAGAATTACCTATTTTGAAAAAAAATATTGGGGCAACTTTAAAGATAACCCATAGCAATGCCACTCAGTATGTTGCAAAATATGCCCATGCTTACATATAAATGAAACATTGCTACCACTTCACAAGGATTTGATCATTTGACTTGCCTTTATATGTGCCCACCACAATTTCACACCCTTTGAAAAGATTAAAATCAAAATTAACTGAAAAATGCAAAAGGCCAACAAAATAAAAATCTATTGGACCATTTTATGCCAGAAGTTTGCAAACTAAATGCAGTAAGTTTGATGTTTATTTGGATTTGAGGGATTATATTTAGTTAATATTAATCGATCTTTGTTCTCTTAAGATATTGCTATATGGCTGTGCATTTATCTTCGAAGTGCTGCTACCAAAGTATTTTCCAAATGTGGTCAAGTTTCCCATGGCGATGTCCCCCAGCCCATTCAAATGTCTTATTCCCGAGTCATTTACTGGTAGCTGATGAGATTTATTAGATTTTAAGAAACATTTAGAAAGGTACATTTTGAAAGTAAGGATGCAGGTACAGCAGGCAGTGAAGAAAGCAAATTGCATGCTGGTCTTCATAGCGAGAGGATTTGAGTATAGGAGCAAGGAGGTCCTACTGCAGTTATGGAGGGCCCTGGTGAGACTGCACCTGGTATTGTGTGCAGTTTTGCTCTCCCAATTTAACGAACAACATTCTTGCTATTGAGGGAGTGCAGCATAGGTTCACCAGGTTAATTCCTGGGATGATGGGACTGACATGATGAAAGAATGGGTCGACTGGGCTTGTAATCACTGGAATTTAGAAGGATGAGAGGGCATCTTATAGAAACATACAACATTTTTAAGGGATTGGACAGGCTAGATGCAGGAAAAATGTTCCCGATGTTGGGGGAGTCCAGAACCTGGGGTCACAGTTTAAGAATAAGGGGCAGGCCATTTAGGACTGAGATGAGGAAAACCTTTTTCACCCAAAGAGTTGTGAATCTGTGGAATTCACTGCCACAGTAGGCAGTGGAGGCCAATTCACTGCATGTTTTCAAGAGAGAGTTAGATTTAGCTCTAAGGGCAACGGAATCAAGGGATATGTGAGGAAATGCAGGAATTACTCCGGTATTTTGGGTCTCTCTTTAACTTAAACCAGCAGCTGCAGTTCTTTCCTACACATGTGATAGGTGGATTCGAGTAAGTGTGGTGGGGGGTTAATTGGCAGATTGTTGGGTAAAGTTTATCATTTATATGTGTTGATCTATTTCTGAATAATTAATAACAGCCTAGAGAATATGTATGAAACATGAGAAGACTGTAGAAGAGTAAAAAACGTGTAGGTTTGTAGGTTGATGGGCTTCTAAATTGCCCCTGGTGTGAAGGATGCGAACTGGGATAACTTAGAACCAGTGTAAGGGTGATTGTTGGTCCGAGTGCAATTGGTGGGCCGAAGGACCCATTTCCACTCTGTATCACTGAACTAAACTAAATTATGAATGGTGGCAGACCCCTGTTGGACATGAGTTGTGATGTTAATTATGCGCTGCCTTTTAGGTTGATTGTTGGTGTTGAGTTCACTGAGTAGCTGGAATGGCAGCAGCTTTCCTTTCCAAGTATAAAGAGAAAGAGCGGTTGATAGCTCAACTTACCCAAGATACACTGGAAATATGTGTGATACTTGCAATCGAGGAAATATTGAGCACCCATGATTGTCATGCCTTTTAAGAATTACACTCCAGATTGATGGACACATCTTCTCTCACCTTATGTGAACCTTGCAGATACTTCTCCGACTTGTGACAACAGGTAGATTCTTGCCCCGACTGGTACATAACAAGGATTAAGTCAAGGACTCTTTACATGGACCTTTACAATGCTGTGGAATGTAATACATAGCGTACATGCGTTTCTATAATAGCATTGTGGCTACTATGTATGGAAATCTTCTTCTTCTTGCGTATGGCGTGCACAGCCTAACGTTGTCGGACAACTTGTTCTATTTGATTTTACTTCGGAGTCACGTGAGTGACTACGTGAAGAAGCCCCGCCTGGCGCTGGAACGGCATTACGTCGACACTGACGGCAGAAGCAAGAGCTGCAGAGGCTAGCTCGTCGTCAGCGGTAGGTACGGAACCGGCAGGTAAGTGCAGTTGAAAAACCTTTAGGGTCTGGAAAACTCCGTGCCTGGTGTATTGAACCAGGATTTAAAATGAATTTAAAAACAAAAATAAAATAAAAGATTAAAATAAGAACAGAAATACTCTAAAACAACAGAGTTTAAAAAAGAACGTCCCGGGGGAATACCCAGCGATCGGGACGGGAGATAAATTACGGAGCCGGTTCCGATACTGGTGACCGTTAAAATTACGTTAGGAAGTTTTAGATGCTCCACAAACTTTTGGCAGGGGGGGAAATTTTAAATAAGTCAAAAAGGCCATAATTAAAAAAAAAAAAAAAAAAGTTAATAAAGGCCTTCAGACGGAAAATAATGGAAATATTCCCTAACCTACCCTAAGGAGGTTTCACATATAAAGAAAGAAAAAAAATATGATGAAATATGGTGGGAATATCTACCTCAGATTTTTCTCCTTGAGAGAGAGAAAAAAAAACTCAGGAGAAACAAGGGCAGTGAAAAATGAAATGGAAAAACTGACCCTAAAAAATGCACTGATAAATGGTGGATGGTCATGAAGTACCCACCAATATATATATATATATATATATATATATATATATATACACACACAGGTGAATGCACAACACCTGAATAAGAAGTGAGGCCATGGAAAATTACCATGGGAACCAAAATTAGTTGGTTTCTCACTAAAAGCTGTTATGGTTAAAACAGCAGAACAAATAATGAGTGAGGCCATGAAAAGTAAACATGGAAACTAAAAACTCACCAAAGCTGTAATGATTGAAACAGCGGAATATGATAAAAACTTTATGTTTTATAAAAATATCAACGGTGAATCCGGTTATGATATCCATGGCTCAAATTATATGAGATATAAGGAAATACATTTTCAAAGTATTTCAAACTGGTGCATGGCATTATTATTCAAAAGGAAAAAAAAAATAAAAAAAAGGAAAATAAAATAAAAAACGTGCAAATAACTAATATTTTAAAAATAAAATAAATTGCCATCAGTTTGTGGAGCTCAATGGGAAGAAATATATAATATTAATTACCAAATCTGCACTCTAGATTCGCAGATTAATACAAATCAGGTTATGTTAAACTCCTGATTATTATGGAATAAACCTGCCTTATGATAAATCAAAGATATTGATTACAAAAGAACAGACTACTGATCTTTAAACTTTGGGGGAAAAACTATGATCCAATGAAAGATTTGATAATGGATCAAAACAAAGGCAAAGATCTTTAAACTTTGGGGGAAAAAAAACTGTGATCCAAAGAAAGATTTGATAATGGATCAAAACCAAGGCAGAAGCGGTATAATCCAACATAGCCTTATCCAAACCCATATAATTGGGCAAAGAAGGCTTGAAGTACGTTGAAGAAGTGCAAACATCTTGTTACAAAATAAATTCATGAAATCTCCAATTGTGGGGGATTACAGGTGTATTATGATCATTAATTTAATATAACTAAGAAAGGATTGGTTCACCTGTATAAGAAAACCTTAAAAAATGATTTTAGGTTTGCACTCAAAAGTAACCCCAATAAAGAAGGGGTACGTATATATATATTATAAAATTACCTCAGTGTAAAGATTTGATGGTATATACCATACAAAACATCATTTTATATACACTTTCACAGTATAAGAACATTTTATTAAAATGGAAACATCTTGAACATTGAAATACAGTTGCTATTTACAAATTGTTAATCAATATTACAGGTGCTTGAAATTAATTAAAACCAGTTCAAGGCTGTTAAACAGAATACTGGGAGAACAATTATGCTGATAAAAGATCAGCACTTGCACTAATGAGGTCATGGTCATGGGTTATCTTGATTACATTTAAATTGGAAGGTTATAAGAGTCAGCTGCAAATTAGTGCTGCAATTACAAACCTGTTGGACGGGAAGGACCTGACCCATTACATAAAGTGTATGCATAGGCATTAATAAAATATTCATAAATTACTATTCTGAAATTAGGAGTAATTCAGCACCATAAGAGGGGGAAAATTGTTCCATGATACAAATATGTCTCATTGTTGTTGACATACTTTGTCCCTCCATTAGGTTAGGTAAAGAGTAAATAAAGCTCCAAAAGAAGGAATACAGAAGCTTATAAGAATATTAATGCCTTTGTGAGAGGCTTATGCAAATATCAAATGATACGTTATCATTATTAAAGTAATGTAAAAAAAAAAAAAAATTTAAAAAAAAAGGTTCACAAGCTGCTTCAACTATAAGCTTAACAGCTGTTGCAAACTGAAGCAAGTGTTACAGATGATGTACAGCTTCTGTGAATGTTTGGGTAAAGATAAGAATATTATCTATTCTTCTAAGAATAATTGATACGTCTCTTGTTGGGACTGCGGACAATAATACCAGGTGAGCATAAATGGATTGTCCTAAAATTTTTTCCAAACATTTGTATTAATTATTGAAGTATAAGGAGTTATGGATTAAATATCGATTGTTTTATTATGGAAGTGTCCATGTCATATCAAGATGAACAATACCACGGCTGTGGCATATGTTAAAAACACAAGATAAGTCAAATAATAATCATGGGATTATCTGAGTAAACAGATGTGGCATATTCTAAAAGTTTTAGTCCAGCTGTTTATCTCTAAGGAAGAGACAATGGTATCGGAGACAACAAATTTAGGGAGGAAAACACATTGTCATTAATAGGGATTACTTACGATTAATCTGGTTGCATACAGATTAAATCGCCGATCTTTCAAATGATCTTGTGGATAAACCAAGTACAGGAAGGTGGATGCTTTTCTCTCAATTACATGAGGAAAAGATGTTCTTTTGTGTTCCTCATTTTGTTGATAGGGCAGTGTCTGATGAAAATGTAGCAGGACACTGCCAGAGGCATTTTGGTGGCCCAATACGGATCCTTCATGGTTTCATAAATATTGAGTGATGTTGAACCGCTTGTGATGATTCATAGTTGCAGTAATTTATTGAAGTCTGAGGTAGGGTCTCGACCCGAGGTGTTGCCTGTCTCCTTTCGCTCCTTGGATGCTGCTGCACCCGCTGGGTTCTGCAGTTTTATGTAACCCTGCAGTAATTTATTGTTGTACAAAGGCATCCATGACATGAAAATATGAATTTGACTATCCGCAGGTTGACCAAACCATTACAACAGTTTGATGGTCAAAGAAGTCTAGGAATGTTTAACTAATATAACAACATAACAATAAAATAATTATGTATAAAATAAGTGTTATACCTGCAATTTGCAGAAATAAGTTTAAAAAAAAAACACAATATTTTGTTATAAGAAATTGGAAGTCTGTGTATACAGTAAATTTATTTTATCATATTAGATATATGTGAGTTCCTTGTGGATTGCATTTTTCTGAGTATCTATTTGATAGAGTGTTACCGTCCTATTAACGGACAATATACTAACCAAGAAGTTATCAGGTGCATTCATAATATCCCAATATGGAAAGGGATATATATGTGGATATTAATATAAATATATATATGTGTGTGTGTATGTATGTATGTATGTATATGTATGTATATGTGTGTATATATATATATATATATATATATATATATATATATATATATATATATATATATATATATATATAAATAAATAATCTGTCCAAAATTGTAATATATAAGTCGGGGAGATAAATAGTCCTGAATTTCCTTAGGCAATGGACTCTAATTCTATCAATGATTCAAAAAAAAAAAAAAAAAAGAGTTAACATTGAAAATAATAATGTTGATGACTTTAGTATCAATATAAGAGTGCAAACATTGCAAATATTACGTTATAATTGCATATGGATACAGATTACATTATCATATATGTTTATGAATTTATCAAACAAAGCACACCAAGAGGAGCTGAAACCAAGGTAAACCTATAAGCATATCCTGTCGGCCTTAAGTTGTGTGTGTGTGTGTGTGTGAACATTGATGAAATATGTTGAAATAGGTAAGGGTCTCTGTGGTAATGAGACAGCACTACTTATTACACACAAAAACCACATTAGGTTCAGTAAGAACTGATGGTTCTAGAGGAATGTATTCTAGATGGTTAGAAATTGGATACATTCAGTGGAACTAGACACTGAAAGGTGGAAAATCACTCTGTTAATGAGGTAGATACATTCACAGGAATGGCACGGGATGAGCCGCTCGAGCAAAGATGCAAGGCCGCAGGAGGGTGTAAATTAATGTTAAAGTAAAAGGAACCAGTCATGGTGTCAGGGTTGGACACGTAGTGTTGGGTTCTCTATAATTGTTGCTTTGTCATGCCATCAAAATATATATATCAATTGATATTTTGTGATAAACTTGCCTTTCAATGGAAAGGGCATTACTTTTATTCTTTATAATGTGAAATAATTTATCACATAACTTGAGGCAATGTTTGGGGAAAAATGTATTATTCGCTCGTTACTGTGTTAAATGAGCCGGACTGTCGTATGAAATAAATTCTACGACATGAAAAACACAGAAAGCTTCAAACTCTTCACGTAGTCACTCACGTGACTCCGAAGTAAAATAGTAAGATTAAACGAGAACTTACCAGTTCGAAGTTTGATCTTTATTTTATGAGGAGTAACGATGAGGGATTACATGCCCTCCACTCCACACCCTCTTAAAATAAATGATCATCTGGTAGTTCTAAATCTATGATGAGCCTTACTATCTTACTCCGGCTATTGTGTTCTGTGTTTTTCATGCCGCTGCTTTGAAGTATGCCGTTCCAACGCCAGGCGGGGCTTCTTCACGTAATCCCTCATCGTTACTCCTCATAAAATAAAGATCAAACTTCGAACTGGTAAGTTCTCATTTAATCTTACTATCTTATTTGATTGTGCACACCGGGTTGATTGCATTTGTCGAAACAGGGCGGACTACGTGAAGGTTGCAATCTCCTACCCCATGTATGGAAATGATCTATGGTTACTTGCCCTGTATTTTATTTTCCATTTACATTTGGTAAAATATTTTTAAAGAAAAGTTGTATAAAAAAGAAATGGAAAAATATGCCAAATAGGTTGGTTGAAGCAGAATTGTGTGAACCCAAACTTATATAGACTGCTAGACAAGATGGCCTGTTTTTCTGCATTCAGTGGGAGTCATTTCTCTTTACTTGCTAGACTTTTGAGTTTGAAATTATCTACCAGAATTTTGTTTTTGCAATCTATCATTTTTGTGTGTCAGTATTGTTTTCACATCAATATAATATCTGTGACTTTTTTTCTTTATACAAGTTGGTTAGAGATTTTGTAACACATTTTATACTGGCGTTAGTTATGATTCAAACTAAACAAGTGCACTTCCCCAATCTCAGAATGTGGGACTATTCAATTACAAATGCAGAAATGGGCAGAGAAATGTCTGATGGAGTTTAATCAGAGCAAGTGTGAGATGTTGCACTTTGGGAGGATGAATGTGAGGGGAAAGCACAGAGTTAATGGCAACATGGATTGATCTTAGGGTCCAAGTTTATAACTCAATAAAGTGGCAACACAAGTAGATAGAATGGTAAAGAAAGTGTTCACTACGTTTACCTTCATTTGTCAGGTTAATGAGTATAAGCAGACCTCCCAACTATCCCGCTTTTGGCGGGATATTCCCGCTTTTTAGGTTCCCTTCCCGCCATCCCGATTTGTACCCTAATTATCCCGCTAAATTCTTCCTCCCGTGGTGAACGCCGGCGCCATGTGTCCCCGGTTTGCCGGCCCGCGCGATCAGCGGCACTTTGCCGGGCCCTAGTGGCCGCGCGTGCGCAGTGGGGGAGGGTTGCCGGGCCCCAGTGGCCGCGCGTGCGCAGTGGGTGAGGGTTGCCGGGCCCCAGTGGACGCGCGTGCGCAGTGGGGGAGGGTTGCCGGGCCCCAGTGGCCGCGCGTGCGCAGTGGGGGAGGGTTGCCGGGCCCCAGTGGACGCGCGTGCGCAGTGGGGGAGGGTTGCCGGGCCTGGCGCCATTTCGAGCCACGCCACGCCCGGCCCAGAGCCCGGGCGGCGCCAGCCCGCGCGATCAGCGGCACTTTCTTGCCGCCAGCCGGCCGCCAGCCGGCCGCTCGCGGCAGCCCCATCACCGGGGGTACACAAAAAGCTGGAGAAACTCAGCGGGTGCAGCAGCATCTAAGGAGCGAAGGAGATAGGCGACGTTTCGGGTCGAGACCCTTCTTCAGCTAGAAGAAGGGTCTCGACCCGAAACGTCGCCTATCTCCTTCGCTCCTTAGATGCTGCTGCACCCGCTGAGTTTCTCCAGCTTTTTGTGTACCCTCGATTCTCCAGCATCTGCAGTTCCTTCTTTAAAGCCCCATCACCGGGCCTCCACCCCCACCCAGTGCGCAGGCGCAGACCCGCCGGCAACCTGGCCAAGTGCGCATGTGCCGCACCCGCCCGCCGGCAGCCCGCTGATCTGCACCAGTGCGCAGGCGCATAGCCGCCGGCAACAACCCCAAGTGAGAGAAATTAAGGTGAGTCTAGTGCCAAGTTTATCAAAGTTTAACAAAGAATTATAAATGTTTCAGCATACATGTACCTTTTTCACATTTTGGCATTTAAAATACTTCTTCACAATTTAGAATTTGTGACATGGGACCCCGAATAGGGCGCCGCGACATATTATGAATTTTCATTTAAAAATATGAATTTTGAGGGGAAATATTATGAATTTTGACAATCAAATGTTGGGAGGTCTGTATAAGTTAGGACACCATGGTGCAGCTTTAAAGGACTCTGGTTAGAACGCCTTTGGAGTATTGTGTACAGTTTTATTCACCCCATTACAAGACAATGTGGATTTTTTGAAGAGGGTGCATAAAAGGTTTATCAAAATGCTTCCTGTATAAGAGGGTATTACTTATAACGAGAGGTCAGACAAACATCAATTGTTTTCTCTGGAACTTCAAAGTTTGAGGGGGCGACCTGATAGAATCAAATAAAATTGAGAAATTATGAGAATCTTTTTCTCAAGCTGGAAATGTCAAAGGCAAGCAAACATAGCTTTAATGTCAAAGGGGCAATGTTTAAAATAGATGTATAGAATCACCACAGGTGGTTGCCGGGAACGCGCTGCCGGGGGTGGTGATGGAGACAGATGAGATTGTGTTATTCAAGAGACTTTTAGATCGGCTCATGGATATATGAGCCCATTATGGACACATAAAGCACTCAGTATTAGACTGGGTATGAAATCTTGTTTAATAAGAAATGTCACGTAAAGGTGTAGTCGGATCTGTGGAGTTCTAACTTTTATACGTAACACCACACCTGAAAATTACTGTTTGATATATATATTTTTTCACTTCATACCCCTCTTACTTTGTGGATTTCTGTACCTTTTTGCATGTGTTATTTTGCATGCATTGAGAACATCATTAGAATATTGATAAGAGCGCAATAATCACGACACCCCCCTCCCCCAAAGGCGTCACTGTGGCACAGCGGTATAGTTGCTGCCTTACAGCGCCAGAGACTCGGGTTCAACCCTGATTACAAGTGCTCTCTGTACAGAGTTTGTACGTTCTCTCTCTCTGGTTTTCTTCGGGTGCTCCGGTTTCCTCTCACGCACCAAAGACGTACAGGCTTGTTCAATTGGCTTTGGTAAAATTGTAAATTGTCCCTAGTGTGTGTAGGCTAATGTTTATTGTGTGGGGGTCGGTGCAGACTCGAAGGGCCTGTTTCCGCGCTGTATTTCTAAATTTACAAAAATGCTACGAATGAAGGGATAAGGATCAGGTGAAGCCTGAGGAGATTAGTATAACTGTATATCATGTTTAACACGGACTGTTCCATGAATATCTAAAGTACTGGAAATACTTGGGATGTCAGATACGACCTTTGCAAGAAAAATAACCATTACAGAACCATGGTTCTTCTTCCTTGTGTCCGGCTGTCTACCATATCACGTCTTTCCGGTTGGTCAGTGACAGTTGACGGTCAGTTGTTGCAGAATTGGCTACTTCAGTCAGTCACTGTGGTACAGTTTCTGTCGTCAGCATTGCCTGGGATGCACCAGGGGAGGCTTCTGCTTACATCCCAGAACCATGGTGGAACAGTTTAAGGTAACCAAGTTCACTTTGTAGCCTCCCTGTGACATTTGCAAGTATGTTTGTGAACCAAAGGCTTTCCATGACAATCCAATATACACATGGTCATCATTAATGTTGGTGGGATTCCCTTCCAAATTTAAGGATTCAAATTCTCAAGTAAGCAAATTGTATGATTTGGAGTTATTGGTGTGGGTTATCATTGGTCTTGTTCCAATGTCACTATGCCTCCATACCCAGACAATAGGCGAGTATAGTTATTGTAGAGCAAGGGTTCCCAACCCAAGGTAAATTTCCCCCCAGGGGGTAAATTTTGCCTACCCAGGGGGTACATTTGTTAATTCTGGATTTGTACATTTTTTTCTCATTGACCCACTGCTTTTGGCTCTGGTGTACCGGTATCTATTCATCATTGGTTGTTCATAAATAAGTGAAATAACATTGTTATGTGCTATTAAAGTTGCCAGGGGTGAACGGGACAAAAAAGGTTGGGAACCCCTGTTGTAGAGTATATCAGTTGTAGAATCATCGGTATTAATAGCACAATCACTGCGTGCCCTTGGTTCCTTGACATGATAGTTGTGGGCTTGGAGAATAAAATTCATTTAAGACAAAAACGAGCTGTAGTCAGATGTTTGGTTGCTCGGTTATTAATCTCATTGTTTGGCTTTGCAGGATCGTTTGTCAGAAATTGACAAGAACCTGGGTAAAGTGATGAAGCTGGACATGGACATCAAATCTCTTGAAAGCAGGAAAAAGCAAATGGAGGAGGACAATCGGGATCTGGAAGAGACAATGGAGCAGGTTTGTTTTTTCTGTCATCAGACATGTCAATACCCAATTTAGACAAATAGAAACAGAAAATAGGTGCAGGAGTAGGCCATTCGGCCCTTTGAGCCAGCATCGCCATTCAATATGATCATGGCTGATCATCCAGAATAACCTGTTCTTGCTTTCTCCCCATATCCCTTGATTCCGTTAGCCATAAGAGCTATATCTTCTTCATAAAAGCAATGGATGTATAAGTAAATTCAAATATACAATTCAATAACTTCCTAGGTTGCTTTATCTTAATGTAGTAAATTATGCTCAGGCTTTGCAGAATTCAGTTTATGCTGTTTAATAATTTTGTTTTTTGGTTTTAGAGATACAATTTACAATTTATACTGAGGCCAATTAACCTGCAATCCTGTACATTTTGGAGTGTGGGAGGAAACCAGAGCAGCGGGTGAAAACCTACCCGGTCACGACGAGAACTGCCAAACTCCATACAGACAGCACCCGTAGTCAGGATCGAACCCGGGTTTCTGGTGCTGTAAGGCAGCAACTCTCCGGCTGCCCAACCATCCTGCCCTCATAACGTTAGAAACATGGAAACATAGAAAATAGGTGCAGGAGTAGGCCATTTGTCCCTTCGAGCCAGCCAACAAAATTATAGATGTGAGAAGATAATTTATAAATAAGTATTATCACCTTTTAAATAAAAATGGAAAGGAAATATTCAGTTGTCAATAAATAGCTGCTTAAATTCATCATAATCACTTGGTAGTTTGTAAAAACAGATACATACAATTGCAAGCGGTGAGGTCTCTGATCCTCTTTTAAAGCTTTCTCTTGACCAAGTAGTTATAGTTATTCAGCACGGAAACAACCCCTTCTGCACAGGTTGTCCATGCTGACCAAGATGCCCCATCTATGCTAGTTCCACCTGCATGTGGTCCATATCTATCTAAACTTTTCATGTTCTGAATCTTTACTATCCACGCACATGTCTAAATGCCTTTTCAATGTAATTATACTACCTGTGTTAACTACCTCCTCTTGCAGCTCGTTCCCACCAACCTCTGCGTGGAAACAGTCCCTCTCAGCTTCCTTTTAAATCTTTCCTCTCTCACCTTAAACCTTTGTCCTCTGATTCTTGTTACCCTTAACCTGGGTAAAGGACTGCATTCATCCTATCCATTCTCCTCATGATTTTATATACTAATTAATACATTAATGAATATTAATCATTAACAATACTATTGTGAATATGAGGAGAAATACAAATTTAGTAAGGTTTACCAATAAAAATCACATTCTTCCAAACCTAATGCTTGACCATAGTTTTCAGGCGCTGAAAGCCATTAAGTTGTGTAATGTTAGGATGTAAAGTTCATTATTAATCTGCAGAAAATGCCACAGTCGAGCCAAATCTCTGCAGTACTTGATATCCATGAACATAACTCTTTGGCTGCAGTGTTAGAAGGCCAGAAACAGGAAGTTAAATGTAAAGGGGCGGTAGTGAATTTAATGTTACCTGTCGTTTCGGCCATGATTTTTATAGAATCAGTGGGCCGCAAATGTAAAACAATCACTATCTTAATCTCTTGCAAGCTCAGAAGACTTTTACGGCTGAGGTCATGCAACTGTGCCCTGATCAGCCGATACGCTGGACATGTCTGTATTATCTGGTAGTCCACTGGAATGTTCATGTACCCATGGGCTTCAAAGTGCTGCACTTAAATTGCAAGTGAAGAACTTTGAGATTAGTGTGGCACGGTGGCGTAGCCTTACACGGTACTGCCTTACAGCGCCGGAGACCTGGGTTCAATCCCGACTAAGGGTGCTTTCTGTACAGAGTTTGTACGTTCTCCCCGTGATCTGCGTGAGTTTTCTCTGAGAACTTCTGTTTCCTCCCACACTACAAAGACGTACAGGTTTGTAGGTTAAATGACTTGATATAATTGTAAATTGCCCCTCATGTGTGTTGGATAGTGTTGGTGTGTAGGGATCACTAGTCGGCGGGGACTCGGTGGGCCGAAGGGCCTGTTTCAGCGCTGTAACACTAAACACTAAAAATTGTAGAGTTATAGTCATATAGCACAGTAACTTGAGGGCCTGAGCTGTTGGCAGATGTGAGCAAACTACAACATTCCTTGGACGCATGAGGATGAGCTGTGATCTTATAGAGGTGCATAAAATTATGAGAGGAATAGATCAAGGAAACGCACAGTGTATGGGGATCAAGAACCAGAGGACAAGTTTCAGGTGACTGGAAAGATTTAATGGGAAGCCGAGAGGTAACTTGTTTACACAAAGGGCGATGGGTGGATGGAACAAGTTGCCGGAGGAGGTAGTTGAGGCAGGTACTGTCGCAACATTTAAGAAACATTTAGTCAGGTACATGAATAGGGCAGGTTTATAGGGATATGGACCAAAAGCAGGCAGGTGGGACTAGTGTAGATGGGGCATGTTGGTTGGTCTCTGTTGTACACTGTATGTCCCTGAGAAAGTTAGATAACATAGAACTTGTGTGAATAGGTGATAGAAGGTCGCCATGGGCCAAAGGGCCTGATTGCGTGCTGTATCTCTAAACACATTTTCAGTTATATCAGCATTATATTTTTTTAGGGTGTGTATGCAGTGTGTGTATGTTTCGTTCTTTGCAGTGTTTGCACTTTGTTTCCTCAAAGAGATGCTGTTACATGACAGAATTCACTTAATTTGATCCATATCTCTGCTGTGAATGTGTAAAATTAATCAACTGTCATTAATCCGCAACCTGGTGAAAAAAAAAGGCGAGTTGTTATTCATTTAGATAGAAACGATTGGCACTTTTAAAATAACTGTCTTGCCGAGATCTCTCTTTGTGGTTGAAATTAGAAAAGCTGCTTTAAATTACATCAAATCAGATTGCTATCATTGATGAAAGGATTAAGTGGGCTTATTTCTGTCAAGCAATGGTGACTTTGAATAATTCGGTTAAGAGCTAGTTTGTTTTATTTTGACAATTACATATCCAATTTTGTTTCTTGGATAATGGGATACACGGTGGTGAGGGCACCTGGTATGGATCCAGGTACTTTCCTGCTTTGAGTACCCTTGACTCCCCCCCCCACCCCCCACCCCACCCCGTGCCATCTTGATGAGAACAAGCTGAATGAGAGAAACTAGCCACGTACTTGCTCATTCTCGTTATTGCACTAAATTTGGGTGTTTAGCACAAGTGCAATTTGTGAGAAGCTAGGTCAACCAACCGAAGGAAGAAATTAATAAACGTTCTACTTGCAGCGTAGGATGAAAAGGGCAGAAAGAGACGGGGAATTCATGATTACCACCAGAGTTGAGGTTACATCCAGATGAGCCATGATCTTATAGAGTGGCCAAACGGGGTCAAGAAGTTCAATTAATAGAATCATATAGAGAGTTATACTGCACTGAAACGTCCATGCTGCCAAGATGTCCGCCTGAGTTTAAAAGGAGTGCTGCTGGAGGAATTTGGCAGGTCAGGCAGTTTCCGTGATGGGAAATGACATTCAATAGTTATACAGCGGTAGAGCTGCTGCCTTACAGCGCCAGAGACCTAGGTTTGATCCTGACTACAGGTGCTGTCAGTGTAGAGTTTATATGTTCACCCTGTGACCCGTGGGTTTTGTCCGGGTGCTCCGGTTTACTACCATCTTCCAAAGAATTGCAGGTTTGTAATCAATTGACTCCTGAATGGACCTCCTGTATGCTGAGGATGTATTAATGGTCTTCTAATCTACCTTCTTATGACCCTTGAACTTTTTTATCTACCCTTTCTATAGCTTTAACAATATATTCTATACTCTTGCGTACAACCTGTTGAATGCATGTGATATGATTTGCCTGTATAGTATATAACAAACCAATGCCAATGCAATGTATGTGACTGCAAAGCCAATTTAAAAATTGTACACTTTGCATATAGTTACATTCCCCTAACACTCTTTCCCCCGCCCCAAGCTACTTATAAAGTTCCTCATTGTCAGGATATCTGATATTTATCTGCTATGGAGCTATAGAGAGAGGTTGAGTAGACTGGGTCTCTATTCTATGGAGCGCAGGAGGATGAGGAGAGATCTTATAGAGGTATACAAAATCATGAGAGGAATAGATCGGGTAAATGCACAGTCTATTGCGAGAGTAGGGGAATCGAGGACCAGAGGACATAGGTTCAAGGTGAAGGGAAAAAGATTTAATAGGAATCCGAGGGGTAACATTTTCACAAAAAAGGGTGGTGGGTGGATGGAACAAGCTGCCAGAGGAGGCACCACCTCCAATTTAAATACCAATTTGGAATATTTTGGAGGACCAAGAAACCAAGAACCAAGAGGCAGTTAAGGCTGGAACAATCCCATCATTTAAGAAACAATTAGACAGGTACATGGATAGGACAGGTTTGGAGGGATATGGACCAAGCGTAGGCAAGTGGGACGAGTGTAGCTGGGACATTGTTGGCCGGTGTGGGCGAGTTGGGCCGAAGGGCCTGTTTCCACACTGTATCACTCTATGACTATATATCTGAAGGTACTTCAATGAAATAGTAAAGAAATATTAACTAATAGAACAGAAGTTGCCCATTATGCTCATTATGTCCACATCCATTCTTTGAAATACTTTCCAATCCAGCCCACTCCTTTGCTGTTTAGTTTAGAGGTACAGCATAAAAACAGGCCCTTCGGCCCACTGAATCCATACTGACACTCAATCATTCCTTCACACTAGTTCTGTGTTATCCCACTTTTGCAACCATTCCCGATACATAATGGCGAATTTACAAATGCCAATTCACCTACAAACCCGCACGTCTTTGATATGTGGGAGAAAGCCCACGCGTTCATAGGGAGAATGTGAAAACTCCAAATGGACGGTACCTGAGGTCAGAATCAAACCTGGGTCTCTGACGCTGAGACTGCAGCTCTATCAGCTGTGCCACTTTGCTTTTTCTATGTTCATTCTCAGACTATTGAAAACTTCGGTATTCTCCAAAGTAAAAGAAAGCTGACATCACGTACGCCCAAAACAACCTGCAACCATTTCCAACCTTTTCTGAAGAAGGGTCTCGACCCGAAACGTCGGCAATTCCTTCTCTCCATATATGCTGCCTCACCCGCTGAATTTCTCCAGCATTTTGTATCTACCTTCGATTTTACCAATATCTGCAGTTCTTTCTTAAACCTTTTCCAAGCTTCTGCTTACCTGTTCTAATGCTGCATTGTGGCACAAATGCAAGGTTATTTGAGGAGATCCAAAGAACTACAGATGTTAGAATCTTGAGCAAATCCCAAATTGCAGGAGGGACTTGGTGAAACATCACACAGCAACATCTGTGGTGGAAATGGACAGATGACATTTTGGGTCAGAACCCTTTTCCAGACTGATAATAGTACGGGGGGAGAACATTGAAAATGAGAGGTGGGGTTGCACAAAACCTGTAAAGTGTTAGGTCAGGGGGGTTGGGATGGTGGAGTTTGACAGCAAATGGATGGAGTAAGTGACAAAGACAAAGATGAATAGGAGATAAAGATTGTCAAATAAGGAGAGAAGAGGACTAAAATGCAAAGCCAGAGGGGGATATCAGTGGAAGGGAAAATGGAGGATAAAAGGGAAATGAGAGTTCAGGGATGGGAGATGATTGAATGAAAGAGGGGAAAGAAGCTGGGAAGGTGGGAGATTGGCTGGAGGCACTTTTTGTCAAATGTAGAATAAATACATGTTTTTGTATAATGTATAGTTTGTGATGAATGCAAGAACTTGCTGTAAAACAGGTTAATTCGGCCTTGATCAATCCACCAACAGTTTTTAACATTCTGGAATTATGTTTTCTGCTGATCCTTTTCCTCACTCACAATTTCTTCAGTCTGAGGAAGGGTCCCAACCCGAAAGTCACCTATCCATGTTCTCCAGAGATGCTGCCTGACCTGCTGACTTACTCCAGCCCTTTGTGTTTTCTTTTGTAAATCAGCATTTGCACTTCCTTGTTTCTACGTCCCTCTTTTAATATGTTGCTTTGTAGACTATAAACAATCAAGGTGAACCAATTTATTTTTCCAGGTTGGCTTGTTTTAATGTCGTGCTTAATGAATCATAATTTCATAAAGTTTGAATAATAAGAATTCATTGTTATAAGGTTACAGCGTGCAAAAATATTACCTGGATTTACAGAAGATATGCTTTCCTGATAATATTTGTAAAAGAGTGTTCTTCAGTGTTCAAATGAAACTTTTAAGTCATCAATACTGATTATTTAGACTGAGAGTGTACAGCACAGAAACATGCTTCTTATCCCACCTTCTCCATGTCGTCCATGATGGCATTCTGGGTTAGTCCCATTTGCCTGCATTTGGCCTATCGTCCTCTAAACCCTTTCTTTCCGTTGTAGTTTAGTTTATAGATATAGTGCGGAAACAGACCCTTTGGCCCATTGAGTCTGCGCCAACCAATGATCCCCACGCACATACACTATCCTATACACACTAGGGACAATTTACAATTATATCATGCCAATTAACCTCCAAACCGGTATGTCTTTGGAGTGTGGGAGGAAACCGGAGAAAACCCACAAAGGTTACAGGGAGAACATACAAACTCCGTACAGATAAGCACCCGTGGTCAGGATCAAACCGGGTCTCTGGCACTGTAAGGCAGCAACTCTCCCTCTGGATATCAGTGCAAATGTCTTTCGAAGCTTTGCAGGCCTTCTAAGAATTATCCATGACTAGTTTGGTCTTTTTTAAGGTCTTCCAAGGGACGGATGAGCAACTTCGGGACAAGTATAACAATCACCAGAGATGCGTGAATGAGAAAGAGAGGCTGCTAAATGATCGCCAACGTGAGGTTGAACGTGTAAATCAACATTGCCAGAAACTCAACAGGCAGAAGTCAGAAATGTTAATTGAGCAAGGTACAAATTACAACGGAATTTCTGAATGTACCTCTTCATTGTCTGCACAATGACCCAGTTCTAGAACCTAGACATGAAACTCGTTTTGCTGTGCAAAAAAGCAGTAGATTTGTTTCCATTATGTTTAGAGAATTTTCATTTAGTTAATTTTTTTTGTACATTCTTATTTCTCCCTGCATGTAACTTTGGGAGGAAGAAGCACCATGAAATTATTTTACAGGAGACACTGCCTCAAAAAGGCAGCCAGCATCATCAGAGACCCACACCACCCTGGCCACACACTAATTTCTCTCCTGCCATCAGGAAGAAGATAAACGAGTCTGAAAACAGTAATGTCCAGGTTCAGGGACAGCTTTGTCCCTACAGCCATCTGGCTGATAAACACTACAACCTCCAAATAAGCTCTCAGCTGCATAGACTTGGGGGAATTGGTTTTGTCTTTTTGCACTATTGTTTGTTTGTTGCGCGCACACACGTAAAAAGACAAAACACATATATATATATATATATATATATAAATAATTGTGTGTGTATATGTAGTATGTGTGTATGGGTGTGTGTATGTATGTGTATATGTATGTATGCACATGTGTATATATATGTGCATATGTATGTGTGTATATGGATGAATGCACGTGTTTGTATATATGTGTGAATTTATAATGTGTGACACACACCAAACTCTTTTTGTCTATTTTATATTTTGCGTAGGACTATGTTTACATATTCTGTTGTGCTGCTGCAAATAAGAATTTTATTCTGTTTGGGACATATGACAATAAAACAGTCTTGACCCTTGAATTGGATCTTGGCTCAACTGAGAAATCTAAAAGAGAATTTGATGAAAAAGAATGAAGAACATGGAATTGAAGAACACCATTGGACGTAGATTGTCAATTGATAAGAGATAAACCGATTAGATGATGATGTTCTGCACATTTTCTTGGGCGACTCACACCCGCAGTGCGTGAGGCACACGCCTTCCCCACCGCGGGCCGGTCGGTTGAGTGGTTAAAGAAGTGGCAGATAGAATACAGCATAGCAAAGTTTATGGTCATGCACTTTGGTAGTAGAAATAAAGGCATAGACTGTTCTCTAAATGAGCAGAGGTTTCAGAAATCCGAGGTGCCAAGGGACCTGGTGCAGGATTCCGAAAAGGTAATTCTGCAAGTTCAGTTGGGAGTAAGGAAGGCTAGCTTCATTTTGAGAGGAGTAGAATATAAAAGCAACTATACAATGCTGAGCCCCACCATTCACTGTGTAGGGTCTTTCCAAAATACTCCTCACATTTCTATGTATTCAATTCTATCAATCATTCCTCAGCCCAACTGCCCAGCCGATCAAGCCCCTGCTGCAGTTTTTCACAACCATCTTCACTAACTGCAGTACCACCTACTTTTATATCATCTGCAAACTTGCTAATCGTGCCATGTAAGTTTCTCATCCAAATCATTAAAATAGATGACAAACTGTAACGGGCCCAGCACCAAACCCCGAGGCACACCACTTGACACAGACCTCTAGTCCAAGAAGCTACTTTCCACTGTCACCCTCTGCTTCCTTCCTTGAAGCCAATTTTTATCCAACGAACTATCTCTCCTTGGATCCCAATGCGATCTAACCTTCCAGAGCAGCCTACCATGTGGAACCTTGTCGAATGCTTTGTTGAAGTCCATATGTACATCTACAGCTCTGCCCTCATCAACCTTTTTGGTCACATCTTCAAAAAAACTCAAATCAGATACGTGAGACATGACTTTGAACGGACAAAACCACGCTGACTATCTCAAAGCTGCCCTGTCCATCTAAATGCATGCATATCCTATCCCTCCGAATACTCTCCAGTAACTTTCCGACTATAGATGTTAGTAAAGATGATTATGCTTATGGAGATGAGTGATTTAATTAAATTAGTTAAATGATGATGGGATTTTATTAGTTTATAGTTGTGATATTTTGGAAACAAGAACAACGTGAAGACAGTCCAATTGAATTACATTTACAACTGGACTCTAAGTTTATACAATTCTTTAATTATAGGTAACTAACCAAAAAAACCTTTCCTGCGCCCCTCATGAATGTGAACCCATTTTGTCCACTATCTCGCTCCTCCTTTCCCTTCTTCCCCTTCTCTTTTCCCCTTCCATCTATCTGCCTTCCTCTGGCTCACATTTCATGCCTCATCTTATCTCACAGCCTTTTTTCTTCTCATTTCTGGCCTTGTATCCATCCATCACTTGCCTGCCTTTGTGCTGCTCCAACCTCTCTTTTCTAGCATTCTCCCCTCTGCTACAATCAGTCTGAAGAAGGGTCCCAACCCAAAACATCACTTTTCCATGACCCCCAGAGATACTGCCTGACCCGCTGAGTTACTTTATCACTTGTCCTTTTTTTGGAAACCAGCATCTGCAGTTCCCCGTGGTTGTGTGTTATGTAATATTTGGTGAATGGACTTGCTGGTCTTATGATGTGCTGTGGTTTAAAAAAGATGTACTGCTTAAAAAAAGACTGGACAATGAATGTGATTTAATGGTGAGTGGCCCATGTGATATTGTGGTTTTGCACAAGTTCAGATTGGATCGTGTGGTGAAAGGCCGAGGAATGCTGGGGATGAGACTCATGGACGGCCAGCACACATTTCATGGCTTCTTTGGATGTGAATAGTTCTATTTCACCAAATGTTAGCCATTGAGAATCTCAAGCTATTTCATTTACTGATAGATGTTCTGCAAAATTTTGAAATGATAGATAGACAGATAGATAGACATCTACAGCATGGAGACAGTCCTCTCAGCCCACTGATAACATGCCAACAATTGATTACACATTTGCACTAGTTCCATGTTATTCTACCTCATCTGCTCCCTACGTACAAGAGGCAGCTGGGCATTTCTAACTTTTTCCAATTTTATTTTAGGTCAGTAAGTTTCCTCATGTTTTTATTTACTTTGTGTTTGTGACAAGAAAACCAAATGCATGGATTCTTCCATGTTTATTCCGGACACTTAAAAGTTATCAAACTGGCAATTTGCTTGTTTTTCCTCCCCAAATTATGTGTTTTCCCACTCCCTGCACAGTAGACGTAAGTTATAGAGGCCAATTAACTTCCATACTTGCACATCTTTGGGATGTGGGAGGAAACAGAGCACCCAGTGGAAACTTGCACCATCACAGGGAGAATGTGCCAACGCCGCACAGATGGCGCCAGAGGTCAGGATTGATCCTGGGCCCTGCCGCTCCGTGGAAGCAGTTCTACCAGCTGCGTCATTGTGCCGCCCTCGAGTGGAGTGCTTGTTTGCATTCTGAATCAATATCAAAGACTGGCAAGAGGACAGTGTAATTTTACTATGCCATTTGTTGCTGGTTTTCATCAGTTAATGATTTCTCCTCCCTCCACCATCCCGCCATCCCATTTCTTGGTTTTCTAGGACGACTTCAGGTCGAATCAGATCGTCAGCAGGAAAACATCAGGAGGCGAGACTCTCTTGTCCACTCCCTGGCCAGGCATCTGGAGTTGGATGGCTATGAGCGAGCACCTTTCAATGTTCGCCAGTTTGATAGTTTCCGTCGGCAGCTGAATGTGAGGTTGGAACAAGAGAAGGAAGCAGCCAATCAATTACTGGTGAGGCCTCGTTTTTTGGATGCAATCGGACAGTTAGCTCATGCTCCACTTTAAGTTTATTCGCTTGTCCGCCCATTGTTTTTAAACTAGCTGGGAAGAGAACTCGGGCCATCCTCATTATAATTTGTGTTCACATCTGCAAGGCAGGAACAAGTCCAAGATAAGTTCACTATGCAAAGCACAAAGTGCTAGAGGAACTCAGGGCAACATCCGCGGAGGAGATGGACAGACAGTGTTTCGGGTCAGGTTCCTTCTTCGGATTGATTGCAGAAGTGAGGAGAATTGTGGAAAAGAGAGGTGGGGTCGGGACAAAGCCTGGCAAGTGATCTATATCGGTGAGACCAAGCGGAGGCTTGGCGATCGTTTCGCCGAACACCTCCGCTCGGTCCGCAAAAACCAACCCGACCTCCCGGTGGCTCAGCACTTCAACTCCCCCTCCCATTCCGTATCCGACCTCTCAGTCCTGGGCCTCCTCCATGGCCAGAGTGAGCAACACCGCAAGTTGGAGGAACAGCACCTCATATTCCGCTTGGGGAGTCTGCATCCTTTGGGCTTGAACATTGAATTTTCTCAATTCTGTTAACCCTTGCTGTCTCCTCCCCTTCCCACCTCTCCCTCAGCCCTCGGGCCCTGGCATTCCCTCTATCTCTATCTCCCTCCCCCACCCTACTCGCACTAGCTTCTCATTTTCACACCACAAACAGCTTACAATGGCTTGTTCCCTTTATCATCGATACTTTTTTGCATATCTTTCATTCATTGTTCTTTATCTCTCCACATCACCGTCTATATCACTCGTTTCCCTGATCCCTGACCAGTCTGAGGAAGGGTCTCGACCCGAAACGTCGCCTATCTCCTTCGCTCCTTAGATGCTGCTGCACCCGCTGAGTTTCTCCAGCTTTTTGTGTAACCCTGGCAAGTGATACATGGATACAGGTGAGGGCTGACAGGAGGAGTTAGTGACAAAGGCTAGAGATGAAACGGAGACAAAGGGTGTCAGACAAGGGATGAAGAGGAGTGAAATATAAAGCCAGAGAAGGATACAGGCGGTAGGTGACGGGGATGAAAGGGGAATGAGAGACTGAGATGGGAGATGAGTGTTCAGTGGAAGGGAAAGGATCAGAGTGCCTGTCGGGGTGGGGGAGATGGGAGCACACTGATAGGGGATGGTCACCAGCAAGAGAGGGAGCTTTTAGAGAATTCAATGTTCAAACCACTGGGCTGTTAACCTTAGTGGAATATAAGGTGCTTTCCTCCAGAGAAGTGGGTAGCTTCATTCTGGCAATGGAGGAGACCAAGGCCAAAAGGTTGAGAAGAGACAGTTTAAGCTATGAATATGTATTTCCAATATTCCATCATTGTGGCCATTGCAAACAATTGGTCTGTAATTTGTTCTTGTCAAGTGTTGCATCTCTTAGCCTTCTGTCGATATGACTAGCACAAATGATCTGGTTATGCTTACACTGCATTGTGAGGGAGAAAACTTGCTGGGTGAAAAATTGACTTCTGTACTTCAACCATGCCAATGTCTCAGAAGTATTTAGCTTTCCAATCATTTGGGATGTTCTGATGTTAATTAACTCTAATTGCTGTGTAATCTGTTATTGAGCTGGGACAATATAATATGTTTAACTTCGGAATGAATGAAAGCATTTATATATGCTTTAATTCATTCCCAAATATTAGCTTTATTGTCTAGCTCAATAACAGATTACACAATGACATATATAAATGCTTAATAAACTGTTAACTGGAGTCACGATCAGGCTCCTTTTTGAATTTGCCCAACTCCTTGCTCCTAAAATGTACGAGGTGTTCTGATGATCGATGTAACCTGTTGCCTTCATTCAGCGATCAATAATTGCTATCAACAGACTGAATACACTGATAAAGAAGCAGCAAAACAAAGGCAGGTTGACGAACTTAGAGATAAGAAGACAGGATTAGAGCGAACAATCGAACTGAAGACGGACATTCAGAACAAGAGGCAAGCTGAGCTGACAAATATTAAAGTGGGCCTGCAGCAACTGGAGGGGTCTTCAGACAGACTGCAGGAACTCGAGCAAAAGTTGAACAAAGCGGTAAGGCAGCAGTGGGATTCCACAAATGAATTACTCTTTGATCATTATCTCACGCGTGTATATACAGACTCACCCCGACTTACAGAAGGGTTACGTCCCGCGGACTTGTGCGTAAGTCATATGTTACTTAAGTCGGAAATGGAAGTATCACTGCACTCGCATAAATGTATCATTTGGCGTAGAGACACATGGGCGCATCCACGAGAGCAGCTGACTGGTTTGTGGAAATGACTGCATGCGCTGTAGTGCTCTGCTACTGAGATGCGCAACTCAGAAATAAAGCAGTGGGCTTAAATGATTACTTTATTTACAGTTATTTACAATATATATTAACGATTTAGACGAAGGAATTAAATGTAACATCTCCAAGTTTGATAATGTGGATAAATGTGGATAAATCAATCAATCATTTTTATTCTTCACACATATAAGTGCAGTGAAATGAATTTGCCAGCAGCGGTACAATAAAAACCATGTCACATTGGTAGCAAGAACAAGAAGAACATTGTCACATTGGTGGCAAGAACAAGAAGGCAGACTTTTATCTGATTGGTGTCAGATTAAGAAAAGGGGAGCTGCAACGAGACCTGGGTGTCCTTGTACATCAGTCACTGAAAGTAAGCATGCAGGCACAGCAGGCAGTGAAGAAAGCAAATGGCATTCTGTCCTTCATATCGAGAGTATTTGAGTGTAGGAGCAAGGAGATCCTACTACGGTTGTACAGGTCCCTGGTGAGACCGCACCTGGAGTATTGTGTACAGTTTTGGTCTCCTAATTTGAGGGAGAACATTCTTGCTATGGAGGGAGTGCAGTGTAGGTTCACCAGGTTAATTCCCGGGATGGCGGGACTGACATATGATGAAAGAATGGGTTGACTGGGCTTGTATTCACTGGAGTTTAGAGGGATGAGAAGGGATCTTATAGAGACTTATAAAATTCTTAAGGGATAGAACAGGCTAGACGCAGGAAAAATGTTCCCGATGATGGCGGAGCCCAGAACCAGGTCACAATTTATGAATAAGGGGTCGGCCATTTAGGACAGAGATGAGGAAAAACGTTTTCACGCAGAGAGTTGTGAATCTGTGGAATTCTTTGCCACAGAAGGCAGTAGAGGCCGATTCGCTGGATGTTTTCGAGAGTTAGTTAGATATCCCTTTTAGGGCTAACGGAATCAAGGGATATGGGGAGAAAGCAGGAATGGGATACTGATATTGCATGATCAATCATGATCATATTGTTTCTACGTGACAAGTGCAGTTAATATATCACATTTATGACCTTTCATCAAACCTGCCTAATAAAACATAGAGCAGAGCAGCACAGAATCAGGCCCTCTGGCCCATAATATCCATGCCCAAACATGATGCCAAGCAAATTGTTATCTGCTTTCACATCGCCAATGTCTCTCCATTCATTACATATCGACGTACATATCCATAAGTTTCTGAAATGCCACTATTGTATCTGGGTTCATCAGCACCCACGACAGCACGTTCCAGGCACACACCACCCTCTGTTTGAAAACAAAATCGTCCTGCACATCTCCTTTAAACTTAGCACCTCTCACCTTGAAGCTATGTTCTCTAGTATTTAATATTTCCATCCTAGGAGTAAGGTTCTGTCCACCCTATCAATGCCTGAATTTAATATGTAGGATAGAACTGCAGATGTGTAAGAAAAAACTGCAGATGCTGGTTTAAATCAAAGGTAGACACAAATTGCTGTAGTAACAGCGGGGCAGGCAGCATCTCTGGAGAGAAGGAACGGGTAATTGCGTACAGTTTTGGGTACAGTTTTGGTTTCCTAATCTGAGGAAAGACATTCTTGCCATAGAGGGAGTACAGAGAAGGTTCACCAGACTGATTCCTGGGATGCCAGGACTTCCATATGAAGAAAGACCGGATAGACTCGGCTTGTACTCGCTGGAATTTAGGAGATTGAGGGGGGATCTTATAGAGACTTACAAAATTCTTGGGTTGGACAGGCTAGATGCAGGAAGATTGTTCCCGATGTTGGGGAACTCCAGAACAAGGGGTCACAGTTTAAGGATAAGGGGGAAGTCTTTTAGGACCGAGATGAGAAGATCATTTTTCACACAGAGAGTGATGAGTCTGTGGAATTCTCTGCCACAGAAGGTAGTTGAGGCCAGTTCATTGGCTATATTTAAGGGAGTTAGATGTGGCCCTTGTGGATAAAGGGATCAGGGGGTATGGAGAGAAGGCAGGTACAGGATACTGAGTTGGATGATCAGCCATGATATTGAATGGCGGTGCAGGCTTGAAGGGCCGAGTGGCCTACTCCAGCACCTATTTTCTATGTTTCTATGTAACGTTTCGTGTCAAGATCCTTCTTCAGACTGGTGTCGGGAGCGGGCGGGACAGAGATAGAATGTAGTCGGAGACAGTAAGACTAGTGGGAGAACTGAGAAGGGGAGGGGATGGAGAGAGAGGAAAAGCAAAGGCTATTTGAAGTTAGAGAAAACGTTCATACCACTGGGGTGTAAACTGCCCAAGCGAAATATGAGGTGCTGTTCCTCCAATTTGCTCTGGCAATGGAGGAGGCCCAGGACAGAAAGGTCAGATTGGGAATAGGAGGGGGAGTTAAAGTGCTGATCAGGTAGGTTAAGGGGGACTGAGCAGAGGCGTTCAATGAAACGATCGCCGAGCCTACGCTTGGTCTCACCGATGTACAGAAGTTATACTGAATTTAATAAGAACTTTCTGTTCTCAATTTGGAATCAACAATATTTTGAATATGGACACCTTGTCTAGGGGTTGTTGCTGTGTGTGTCTCCGCAGTAAACCAGTTAACGCTGGTTGGTTGGATAATACGGAAAGCCATCTTCAAAAGGGCACACAGTATTGGAGTAACTCAGTAAGTTAGGCAGCATCTCTGGAGAACATGGATAGTAGGTGACCTTTCAGGTCGATACCCTTCTTCAGACTGAAGAATGGTCTCGACCCGAAACTTCACCAATCCATAATCTCTGTAATCTCTGCTTGACCTGAGTTACTCCAGCACTTTGTATCCTTTTGTGTATTGGAACCGAACATCTGTAATGTTTATATGCAGTTCTTGGTATTAACCAGCATCAGCATCTACTGTTTGAACCATCTTCAACTCTCCAACTGAGAATGAATTTGTGAGACATAAAGCTTGCATGATTCATGTGCCTTTGATGAACAGATTAATTTCGTAAGTGACTTCAAAAGGAATGTTGCACACCATTTGATATCACTGTTTATCTAGTAGACTGCATGTATGCAAATAATGCAGACTTTTTTTTATGTGTTTGGCTTTTTAGACTATAGTGTTTTGCTTGATGGACTGAAGTGTGCGTAATACAAAATAAATTATTTATCCTGAAATGCAAAGCAGTAGGAAACTAAATTCGTGCTCTCGAGGTTTTGAGAGCGATTATTTGTTTTTTCTTTTGCTTGTTACATGGCATTGCAACAGTCATGTCTTCCTTTGAGACAGACACTTATTTTATGAAGGCTTTTCCCAGCATGTTGGGAGGTATTATCATTGCAGAATCTACTTTTGAGATCAGAGGCTCAGTAGACCACAAGGGATTGGTGTATTTTTTGCAAAGTCCAAAATAGATCAGATCAATCTCATGAACTTCACACCTTTGCAACTTTTGCGTGACAAGTAAATGACACAGAACCTCGGAGCTTTCCACACATGCCTTTGGCAAGATTTATGATTTGCTTCAAGAACTTTGTAGTCATACAGCATGAAACAGGTCCTTTTGCCCAACTCATCTATTCCTACCTAGACGACCCATCTTAGGTCGTCCCATTTGCCTACATTTGATCCATATCCCTCTAAACCTTTCCTATCCACGTACATGTAAATATCCTTTAAATGTTACAATACTTTTTTTTTGTTTTTGTTAAATATTTTTATTATAGAAACATATTTATGAAAGTTACAATGGTTTACATAAACGAAAATACATCATTATATACTTTCATAATATTAATAATATTGATATTATTATTAATATTAAAATTTAAGACTGTATGCTTCTATACGTTTTTTTAATTATTTTTTTATAATGTAGGAAAAGATAGAGATAAATAATGAAGAAAATATGAAAGCGAATGGAGTGTTAATCATTAATCCGTCATTGGAGATATAGGCATGATTTATTATGTATATTTCTTCATCCATTCTAATATTCAGGCCTCAGTCAAGCCCTCGTACCGAGCCGTTATGACTCTGTAAATATTCAATATATGGAGACCATATCCCTCTGAAGAGATCTAACCTGTCCATTAGGACAAGCCTCAATCTCTCCAGATGAAGAGTCTCCGACATTTCTGTATTCCACATTTTGATTGTAGGGGATGTAGGGCCTTTCCAAAATTTTAATATTAATTTTTTCCCAATTATTAACCCATAATCAATAAAAATTCTTTGATTTGTTGTTACTAATTGTTCTGTTTCCAGTATTCCTAGTATTAATACCTGTCGCAACTACCACTTCATGCAGCCTGTTCCATATACCACCACCCTCTGCGTGGAAAATGTTGCCACTCGTGTTCCAATTAACCCCTCACCTTAAATGTATGTCTGGTTTTTGATTCCCTTACCCTGTGTAACAGACTCAGCATTCACCCTATCTATTCCCCTCATGATTTTATATACCTCTACAAGATCATCTCAGCCTCCTGCCCTCCAAGAAATAAAGTTCTGGCCTACCCAACCTCTCCGTGTAGCTCAGCCCCTCAAGCCCATGCAACATTCGTGTAAATCATCTCTGCACTCTTTCCAGTCTAATTGCATTCTTCCTATAGCAGAGTCACTGAAACTTCAGAGTATTCCAAATGTACAACTGTAAAAAGATATCTTGCATAATATCTCAACTTCTATATTCAATACCCTGACTGATGAAGGCCAGAATACCAAAAACCTATCACTTATGAAAAACCTCCTTTACCATCCTAACCACCTGCGATGCCACATTCAGGGAACAATGGTAATTGTACAGGGAACTATCATAATTATGATTGTTTCTTTTTTCCATTATTCAAGGTGGATGAATCCATTACCTTTTCATGGTTCAATTTCTGAGATTATGAAGCATATTGGAAATTTAATTTAATAAAATGATTTGGGTAGCAAGATGCCCCAAAACACATTAAGCCTGGCACATGTTATTTGACCGGAGTATCAAGCAAGGTTTATTAAACCATCCAGAATTATATTGACTGAACAACGTGTGTTATGAATTTATTTGGGTTTGATTTATTATTGTCATGTCAGCCTAGATATAGTCAAATCACACTGTACCTGAGTACAAGCTAGCCATAAGCAAGCCATACACAAGCACAACTTGTAGTTCAGAGAGAAAAGTACCCGAGTGCTGGTATTTTTACAGGTGTTTGCAGAGAAAGTGCAGATATAAAAATATGCAAGTCCGCAATAGGGTAGGTTGGACATGGGAGTTTGGTTGTTTGATATCAGCCGATGTCAAATTCCAGGAGCCATTGTAGTCCTTGTTCCTTTATATTTGTATTGGCTGTAAATACAGCAGTTCACAAATGGATTATTTAGGTATAACTACAATTGCAACAACCTAATCAGATTAGCCCTTTCAACATAGAAACAGACCTGATGCTCAATTCCCATTCAGATCAGTGATGGCAATAGAATTAAATGTACAGCACATCGGGAGAGAATTTCATCATGATATTTAATCTGAAAGATGTGTCCAACCTGTTCTAGTTACGTGCAAAACTGCAGGTCAAGAACAACACTTAAAGTGCATTTCAAGTATTTAGCAAAAATGATTTCTGCCTCCACTACTTTTTCAGGCAAGGTGTTCCAGTTTCCCATCGGCCTATGAGTGAACAAGTGGCTCCTCAATTTTCTTCTCATTCAACAGATTGCTTTAAATTAGCAGCTTTTTATTATTTACCTCCCTGTTGCAGGAAATATGTCCACTTTAGTTCCCTCAATTAAATGTCTTGCCACACTCATTTGTTCAAAAGAAAACCACTTACTTTCCCCTCGTGAAAAATTCAAATTTTGACAATGTCCTTGCAAATGTTCACAATCTTCTCTGTAAAATATGTCTTCTCGTAACCTTTTTTTCCCCAATGGACATGCATTCAAGAGTAGGGATATAATTATGGAGGGAAAAATACAGAGAGGCAGCACCAACAAATATAAGATCCAATGGATCAATGATAACACATGTTGAAAGTAAAAATTGCTGGGAAAATTAAACTCAGCTGGTTAGGCATTATGTTTGTCGAGTGAAATGAAGTTAATATTTCATTGCAGATGTCCTCATTCTTTAGGGAAATGGGGTTCTCCACTTCCATTATAGATGAGGCTCTCACTAGGGTCTCCTAGATATCCCGCAGCTCCGCTCTTGCTCCCCCTCCCCCCATTCGTAACAAGGACAGAGTCCCCGTTATCCTCACCTTCCACCCCAGCAGCCGTCGCATACAGCATATAATCCTCCAATATTTTTGCCACCTCCAATGGGATCCCACTAGTAGCCACATCTTCCCATCTCCACCCCTTTCTGCTATCCACAGAGACCGTTCCCTCCGCAACTCCATGGTAAACTCGTCTCTTCCACCCCATCCCCAGGTACTTTTCCCTACAACTGCAGCAGATGCAACACCTGTCCCTTTACCTCCCCCCTTGACTCCATCCAAGGACCCTGACAGTCTTTTCAAGTGAGGCAGAGGTTCACTTGCACCTCCTCCAACCTCATCTACTGTGTCCGCTGTTCCAGGTGTCAACTCCTGTATATCGACGAGACCAAGCGCGGGCTTGGCGATCGTTTCGCTGAACACCTCCGCTCAGTCCATCTTAAACACATGATCTCCCGGTGGCTCAGCACTTTAATTTCCCCTCCCATTCCCAATCTGACCGTTCCGTCCTGGGCCTCCTCCATTGTCAGAGTGAGGCCCAGCACAAATTGGAGGAACAGCACCTCATATTTTGCTTGGTTAGCTTATACCCCAGCGGTATGAACATTGACTTCTCTAACTTTGAATAGCCCTTGCTTTCCCTCTCTCTCCATCCCTTCCCCTCCTCTCCCCATCCCCTACATTCTATCTTTGTCTCGCCCACTACCTTGACATCAGTCTCGAATAGGGTCTCGATCCGAAACGTCACCCATTCCTTCTCTCCAGAAATGCGCCTGTCCCGCTGAGTTATTCCAGCATTTAATGTCTACCTTTGAGTTAATATTTCACTTTAGATATTTGATAAAGGTTTATTATGTCATTTTACGATTATCACATAATGTGATACCGAGATACAATGAAAAGTTCAGTTTTGTGCGCTCTCCGAATAAATCGTACCATAAAAACTTACAATAAAACTATACAGGTTACACCTACAGTGAAAGTTTCGATAAAAGACGAAGTTTGAGAACCGCAGCAAGGTAGATTAAGTGGTTAGAAAATGTATCCTTAAATTAAGAGCTTTTATCTGAACTTTTCTCAGAAGCGGGCAAAGTTATTCTTTAGTCTTTGGCTTCTCCTTTTCCCAACCTGACTGAGACCTTTGCTTTTATTTTAGTTTAGTTTGGAATTACAGCAATATATGTTTAGAATTTTGTATATTAATCAAGTGTTTGAAAATTCTGATGTTAGAATAATAGCAAATAGATGCAGGAGTAGGCCATTCGACCCTTCGAGCCTGCACCGCCATTCAATATGATCATGGCTGATCATCCAACTCAGTATCCTGTACCTGCCTTCTCTCCATACCCCCTGATCCCTTTAGCCACAAGGGCCACATCTAACTCCCTCTTAAAAATAGCCAATTAACTGGCCTCAACTACCTTCTGTGGCAGAGAATTCCACAGACTCACCACTCTCTGTGTGAAAAATGATCTTCTCGTCTCGGTCTTAAAAGACTTCCCCCTTATCCTTAAACTGTGACCCCTTGTTCTGGAGTTCCCCAACATCGGGAACAATCTTCCTGCATCTAGCCTGTCCAGCCCCTTAAGAATTGTGTAAGTCTCTATAAGATCCCCCCTCAATCTCCTAAATTCCAGCGAGTACATGCCGAGTCTATCCAGTCTTTCTTCATATGAAAGTCCTGCCATCCCAGGAATCAGTCTGGTGAACCTTCTCTGTGCTCCCTCTATGGCAAGAATGTCTTTCCAATGTCTTTTGATTCATGGTATGTTTTCTCTCCCTCAATTAACTAGCTCCCCTCGGAGACTTCTCACGTGTTGAACTTGTTGGCTTTGTAGGAGCGGGATCTTGACCGTGCTGTGACCAGCAGCAACGTGGCAGTCCTGAATACTGAAGTGGCAGATCTACGGAAAGAGAAGGAAAATCTGGACAGGTCATTGCGGAAACTGGATCAAGAAATGGAGACAATAAACGCACACACCACAACTAGGACTCAGCTGGAAATGCTGCAAAAAGACAAGGTGAACACCTGGATGGATTTGTGTTGTCTGTCAGTCTCATTGTTATAGTTCATGGTCAGAAATGTTAGTGATGGGGGGGGGGGGGGGCGGCACAGTTGTGCTGCGGTAGACTTGCGGTCTTACAGCGCCAGACACCCGGGTTTGATCCTGACCTCTGGTGCTGTCTTTACGGAGTTTGTATGTTCTCCTTGTGACTGTGTGGATTTTTTCCGGGTGCTCCGGTTTTCTTCCACATTTCAAAGTCGCACAGTTTTGTAGGTTAATGTGGCTTGGAAAAAAATGGAAATTGTCCCTAGGATAGTGTTGGTGCACAGGGATCGCTGGTCAGCAGGCGAAAGAGCCTGTTTCCGTGCTATCTCTCTAAAGTTTAAAGTCTAGATACAGTGAGTTTCATGGAACAGAAACATCTCTTGCGGCTCATCGCGTCAATGTAAAGCCTCGAGCTTCCATTTACACTGACCCTACACTAATCCCATTTTTGTTCTCCCATCATTTCCATCAACACCTCTCAGATTCTACAGCTGCCCACATTTGGACAGATACATGGATAGAGAAGGTTGAGAGGGATATGGGCCAAACGCGGGCAGGTAGGATGGTACATGGGGAATGGGCCATTCTCCACAAACAATCCAAAACAGCTTGTTCTGTTATTAACATTATGGTAGTGTCTGATTCCTCCAAAAAGAAAAAGTGGCTTGTTTAGCATTTTCCTAAATAATTAACAAATATTTGATGTTTGTGTTCCAATTTCTGATTACATCAGAAAACCAGCTTAGATGCTGTCATCATTAGAGTTAGCAATTCTTTACGTTTTACTTTGAGTGATACTGCATAGAATCGGGCCATTCGGCCCACCGAGGCTACACTGACTATCGATATGCATTCACACTAGTTCTATGTTATCCCACTTTTTCTTCCACTCTACACATTAGAGTCAATTTGCAGAAACCTATTAACCTGCAAACCCATGGGGGAAAACCGGTGAAAACCCATGCGGTCACAGGGAGAAAACCCACAGGGAGAATGTGCAAACTCCACACAGATGGCACCTGAGGTCGGTATCGAACCCAGGTCTCTGGCGCTATGAGGCAGCAGCTGAGCCACTGCTGAGTTGCCATGATCTATATATGTCTGTACTCAACTTCTACTAAGCTGCAATATGCCCTCTGCTGTATGCCAAGCAACAGTATTAAGACAGGGTTACTGAGCCCGGTAACATCCTCTGATTTACCTGTTAACCATGTGATGCACATGTTCCCAGTGAATTAGTGTGCCTGATGGTTCAAGCAAAGGTACTAAGAACTGTCTGGGGAGGGGGAGGGTGAGGGTTCCCAGCCAGTGGACTGTAGCTGCCCAGTTTTTTTTTTCTTCCTTAGCAGACACAAAGTGAATTGTTAAAACATTGGACAACATTTTCTAAGTTCTAAACCAGAGGAACTGTAGCATTGTCAAATTAATTTCTAGTTAATTAGGGTGGCAGTGCCAGAGACCCAGGTTCGATCCTGACTACAGGTGCTATCTCTACGGAGTTTGTATGTTCTTCCCATGTCCTGCGTGAGTTTTCCCCGGGTGCTCCGCTTTCCTCCCACACTCCAAAGACCTACAGGTTTTTAATGAATTGGCTTGGTAAAATTGTAAATTGCCCCTAGTGTGTGTAGGAGAGTGTTAGTGTGCAAGGATCTCTGGTCAGCACGGACTCGGTGGCCCAAAGGGCCTGTTTCCACCCTTTATATCTAAAAATTAAAAATTAAAAACTAGTACCATAATTACTAAATCCAATGATTCCCTCACTGCCATTATCTCATCCAACCTTTCTTTAGGAAACATCTGTCCATGGTAGAGTGTCAGTCCATTTAAAAATACACAAAGTGATGATATAACTCAGCGGGTTAAGAATTATTTCTGGAGGACATGGATTGGTGATGTATTAGATCGGGACCCTAATTCAGACTGGAGAAGAAGTTTGAAGAAAGGTCTCAATCCAAAAATCCATGACCTTCGGAGATGCAGCCTGAACCATTGAGATACTCCTGCACTTTGCATTTTTGGTTGGTAACCGGCATCTGCATTTCCTTGTGTCAATCCATGATTTTACTGGGCTGTATGCAAAGTAGCATTTCACTGTATCTCGGTACATGTGACAATAAAGTATAATTGATTCATTGAATCAAATCTTCCTGGGACTTCTTGCAATGCGTTAATAATCCTCCCAATACAGGCACATGCCGTTTTAGGTGGGGATTGCGTGCTTGAAAAGCATCGCGCAGTTCAAGAATGCGTAAATTAAACGTATGCACGAATATTCTGTCAGTAGTAAATTTGAACACATTATTCCAAAAATATCAGTGTGTTAATCAAGCTTTGGTATTAAAGAAACAAGCATATTATTTTAAAACCGAATAAATCCAACATGCTTAAAACACGAGGTGCCTATATAAGGAAACCAATATTGTATACTGTCCTTCAGATGTGACCTTACCAATGCCCAATGTAACCAAAGCTTTATCTCCTTTCATAGTCTGTTGCGAATCAATCCTGTTTTTGTAATAGGTTACCCAGGATATTTATCACTTGAGCTGTTTGAATTGGAGCAAATGGCTGTTTTGTTCTGCTAATGCTGCTGCTTCGGTTTAACCAAATGTGATGTGGCCATTTGCTCTTGCTTTGGATATTGCATTTAGCTTTCATCCAAATTCCGCTGTTCCCAAAATATTCCCCCTTGGCCAAAATACGTGATATCGCTGCGCCTTGAACTAATGGCTAGTGAAACTTGGCATAATAAATGTTACTTTGTTGTGGAAATGCTCAAGCTCAATGTTTGGGGAAACGTCCAGTTAAAAGAATCAGTTGTTAATCAGAAAGAGCTGGAGAAATGAAAAGTGTTTGTATTTGTGAGACTTCAACCAATTTTCAGGTTGATTCTTGATCAATTTTCAGGAGAAACAGTTTAATGCTCCAAGTGTTGTGACTTTCTTGCTCTATTTTTATTCACAGACTTAAATCAGTAACAAACAGAGAACATAGTCATACAGCATAGAAACCTACCCTTCGGCCCAACTTGCCCACACAGATAAAAATGCCCCACTACACTAGTGTTAACGAAGAAACTGCAGATGCTGGAGAATCGAGGGTTACACAAAATGCTGGAGAAACTCAGCGAGTGCAGCAGCATCTAAGGAGCGAAGGAGATAGGCGACGTTTCGGGTCTCGACCCGAAACGTCGCCTATCTCCTTCGCTCCTTAGATGCTGCTGCACCCGCTGAGTTTCTCCATCATTTTGTGTAACCCCACTACACTAGGCCCTCTTGCCTGCATTTGGTCCATATCCCTCTAAAGTTCGCCTCTCCATGTACATGTCCAAATGCATTATATATTGTTAGACTGACTGCTTCAAATACTTCTTCTGGCAGCTCATTCCATGTACCCACCACTCTCAGCGTGGAAAAAGTTGTCCCTCAGATTCCTCTTAAAACAGTCCTCTCACCTTAAATCTATGTCCTCTGATTTCCCCTACACTGGGTAAAAGACTGCATTTGCTTAATTCTTGTGGATTTTTTCATTCTTTGCTAGGCTGACAAGGAGGAACAGATCAGGAAGATAAAGTCAAGACACAATGAGGAACTGACAACACTGTTGGGCTATTTCCCCAACAAGAGGCAGCTGGATGACTGGCTTCATGCAAAGGATCACGAGGTCAACAAAACTCGGGAAAAGTTATTTAAGTTGAAGTAAGTACGAGAGTTACTGTTTCAAGAAAACATTGCTGAGGTGTGAGTTAGTATTGTTAAAATACATGGCACAGCCTGTATAGTCCGCGTGCAAAGAGAGAAACTGCAATGCTGGTTTACAACAACAAAAAAACACAAAGTGCTGGAGTAACTCAACGGGTCAGGCAGCATCTCTGGAGAACATGGATAATGCCGTTTCCGATCGGGAACCTTCTTCACATATTGTGGTGGGGTAGGGGCAGAGAGGTGGAAAGGAAGAGGAGCAGGACAAAGCCTGGCGAATTGGAGATAGATACAGGTGAGGGGGGGTTCTTGATAGGCGGATGGTTAAACAAAGGCCAGGGATGAAAAGATGTGAGATAAGGATAGAAATGCAAATTGTAAAGCCAGAGGAAGGTATGTAGATGGAAGGGGATGGGTGAAATGAGTGCGTGCCCACGTGGGGCTCAGGAAAGAAGGGTATGGGGGAAAAGGAGGGTGGAGGGGAGGCTAGTCAGCTAAAATTGGAGATTTCAATGATCATACCATTGGGTTGTTGGCTACGACCCAATGAGTGTTTGTACCTCCAGTTTGCATGTAGCCTCATTTTGGCAATGGAGGAGGCACAGGATGGGAATGGGAAGTGAGTTCACATTGTTAGCAACCAGGATATCCAGTAGGCCTTGGCCGACCATGTGCAAGTGTTTGGCGAAATGGGCGCCGGGCATGCAAGATAGTTACGATCAAGTACATTTAGCACACCATGAATTTGCATTCTGTGCCTTGACATCTAATGAGCCACTTGTTGAACTAGTTCTCTGTAGGCCAAACCTTATGTCCTGATGTCTAAAAGTTTAAAAAGTTTAGTGGCACGTGTTTTAGTTCTGTGAGGATGCAAGGAACTGCAGATGCTGGAATCATGAGTAAATCACAAAATACTTGAGTAGCTCAGCGTGTCTGATAGCATCGCAGGAGGTCATGGATAGCCGTTGTTTTGGGTCGTGACTCTTCAGACTGAAGAAGGGACCCGACTGGAAATTGTCATATGCTCCAGTGATGCTGCCTGTCCCGCTGAGTTACTGTAGCGCTATGTGTTTTAGCATAGTTCTATTGATGTGTCAACACTATACGGTAGTTCTGTGCATGATAAATATAATAATATGATAAATCATAGCAGCATGAATGTATTAATGTTCTTTGTAACTACAAATACATTGGAAACAGGCCATTCGACCCACCGAGTCGGTGCCGACCTAGCACTATCCTACACACCAGGGACAATTTTACAATTTTATTTTTACCGAAGCCAAATTAACCTACAAACTTTGGAGTGTGAGAGGAACCCGGAGCACCAGGAGAAAACTCACACACTCACAGGGAGAACGTACAAATGCCATACAGACAATAGACAATAGGTGCAGGAGTGGGCCATTCGGCCATTTGAGCCAGCATCGCCATTCAATGTGATCATGGCTGATCATCCACAATCAGTACCCCCATTCCTGCCTTCTCCCCATATCTCCTGACTACGCTATCCTTAAGAGCTCTATTTAACTCTCTCTTGAAAGCATCCAGAGAACCGGACCACCCACTGCCTTCTGAAGTAGAGAATTCCACAGACTCACAACTCTCTGTGTGAAAAAGTGTTTCCTCTTCTCATTCTAAATGGCTTATCCCTTATTCTTAGAGGGTCCCTGGTTCTGGACTCACCCAACATCAGGAACATGTTTCCTGCCTCTAGGTGTCCAAACCCTTAATAATCTTAAATGTTCCAATAAGATCCCCTCTCATCCGTCTAAATTCCATAGTATACAAGCCCAGCCGCTCCATTCTCTCAGCATATGACAGTCCCGCCATCCCGCGAATTAACCTGGTGAACCTTTGCTGCACTCCCTCAATAGCAAAAGTGTCCTTCGTCAAATTAGGGGGCCAAAACTGCACACAATACTCCAGGTGTGGTCTCACTAGGGTTCTGTACAACTACAGAAGGACCTCTTTGGTATTATACTCAACTCCTCTTGTTATAAAGGCCAACATGCCATTCGCTTTCTTCACTATCTGCTGTACCTGCATGCTTACTTTCATAGACTGATGAACATGGACCCTCAGATCCCGAATATGGTGCCTTTGTTTAAGAAGAGACATAGGGAGAATTAAGGAAATTATAGGCTGGTGAGCCTCACACCGGAAGCTACTGGTGAGGATTCTTAGAGATAGGATTTAATGGGGTACTGTAAATGGCTAATTAGGGATTGTCAGTGTGGCTTTGTCTTACAAACTTTATTGAGTTTGATTGATCCAAACGATTAGAGTGGTAAAGAAGGCATATGGTATACTTGCCTTCATTGGTCGGAGCATTGAGCGTGAGTTATGATATAATGATGCAGCTTTATAAGACTTTGGTTGGGCCACATTTCCAATATTGCATAGGATGGGACTGCAGATGCTGGTTTAAACCGAAGATAGACACAAAAGGCTGGAGTAACTCAGCGAAACAGGCATCATCTCTGGAGAGAAGGAATGGCTGACATTTTGGGTTGCGACCCTGCTTCAGACTGATGTCAGAGGAGTGGGAGATACATAGATAAGGAAGTGTAACGTGTGGAAAATAGGACAAAGGGAATGGAGATCAAGGAAAATGTAGAATAGATCATTGTTAGCTTGGAGAAGGTAACCACAAAGCAAACAGAGATAAAATGTAGTCGAAGACAGTAAAACTGGTCGAAGAACTGGGAAGTGGGAGTGATGGTTACTTGAAGTTAGAGAAGTCAATGTTCATACTGCTGGGGTGTTGCCCAGCTGTCCAAGCGAAATATGAGGTGCTGTTCCTCCAATCTACGCTGAGCCTCAGTCTGACAATGGAGGAGCCCCAGGACAGAAAGGTCAGTGTGGGAATGTGAGGGGAAGATATAAAGTATTCAGCAGCTGGGAGATTAGGTAGGTTTAGGTGGATTGTTCAGCGAAATGATCATCGAGCCTGCACTTGGTCTCGTCGATATATAGGAGTCCACACCTGGAACAGCGGATACAGTAGATGAGGTTGGAAGAGGTGCAAGTCAGCCTCTGCCTCATCTGAAAAGACTTGTCAGGGGTCCTTGGATGGAGTCGAGGGGGGAGTTATAGGGACAGGTGTTGCATCTTCTGTGGTTGCATGGGAAAGTATCCGGGGAGAGGGTTGTTTGGGTGGGAAGGATGAGTTGACCAGGGAGTTGCAGAGGAAACGGTCTCTGCGGAAAGCAGAAAGGGGTGGAGATGGAAAGATGTGGCTGGTGGAGGGATCCCATTGGAGGTGGCAAAAATGTTGGAGGATTATGTGCTGTATGCGACGGCTGATGGGGTGGAAGGTGAAATTGGAGAAGTCACTGTTCGTATCATTGGATTGTAAGCTACCCAGGCGAAATATAAGGTGCCTTTCCTCCAATGTGCCTGTGGCCTCTCTCTGGCAATGGAGTAGGCCCACAACAGAAAAGTCAGTGTGGGAATGCGAAGGGAAGATAAAGTGATTAGCAACATAGAGATCTAACAGACCTTTGCAGGCCGTGTGTAAGTGTTAAGTGAAACGATCGCTGAGCCTATGCTTCTTTGCTGGCTACTTACTGTACATTGGTAAGACAAAGCATGGACACGGCGACCATTTCGCTGAACACTCATGCTCAGTCCACTAAACTTGAGACTGAGGGGTGATCTTATAGAGGTGTTTAAAATCATGAAGCACATACAGTTTTTGTGATAGGCCAGGTATAAGAAATCATTTTGTTGAGTTATCCTCTGGACTTCTTTTCTCAGACGCCAAGTTGAGAGAAGGGAGGTGAAGATACGAAATTCTGGAATAATATGAATACTTCTAGTGGAGAGCAGACTCAAAGCTCATGTTTAAACATTTGAGGGATGTTGCAGATTTAGCTATCATGTACTTTTTTTCATGCACCCTTTTAGAAAAGTTCAATGAGTAATTCCCATTTTTTATTTTGCCAAATAAAGCAGTCTCTGTGAAATTACCAATTTACACACGTTTAGATAGCCTGGGGACTTTTTTTTTGCCATTTTTAATTACAGTTTTCTGGTAATAGGGTTGATTCCTCCTCTTTCCCCCTTAAAAGATTTTCTATAAAAGGTCTTGGGAACCATCTGAGTCTTATCAGGTGAGAAATGGAAAGGAGTGCTGAACCTATGAGGGGTGCCAACCACAAAATGGCAGCTAAGTTTGCAAATGTACAGCTTGCAAAGATTGAGAGAAGATTGCTAGTTTGTGTGCTTTACCATCAAGAAGTTACCGGAATCGGCCAAAAGGGTGGAAACCGATGACTGTCAACCCAATTATGTAGATTTTTCTGCTGGCTCACAACTGCAGTCAGTGTAATACTTACTGGTTTATTTCCTTACACAACTCATCCTACATTTTTCCAACATGGACTGGTTCATTTCCATGGGATTTAAAGATTTACGAATCAGGAAAGAAAAGAAAGGGTGTCACGTAAAGGCTTGAATATCAAATTTTGTTGGGATTCTTTCAGACATTGATGATTTACAATGTTTTTTTTTTTAATTTATTGCCTTTCTTTGGATCTGGGCCATCCTTTGTTAACTCTTATCATCCATGTTAGCTGCTGTATTTTCAACAGCAGATCATTCCTATTTGGCTGTAGAATATAAATTGTTGTGCCTGGCTGAAATGTCAAGAGAGCAGCAGGAAAGCACTTTGGTGACCTCTCCATAGACCTCGGTATCCCAGTGTCAGATTCAGACTAACCCAGAAGACTCTAGTGTCATGGGCTTCTGAGGTGCACATACTATCAGTTTCTTGTTTCCTCTGTCTTCATTTATGTATTCATTATGGGGAACAAGGAAATGACAGATGAGTTGAACAGGTACTTTGGATCCGTCTTCACAAAGGAGGACACAACAAGCTTCCTGAGATAGTAGTGGCCAGAGGATCTGGGGTGACGGAGGAACTGAAGGAAATCCACATTAGGCAGGAAATGGTGTTGGATAGACTGATGCAACTGAAGGCTGATAAATGCCCAGGGCCTGATGGTCCTCATCCCAGGGTACTTAAGGAAGTGGCTCTAGAAATCGGGGATGCATTGGTGATAATTTTCCAATTATCTATAGATTCAAGATCAGTTCCTGTAGATTGGAGGGTAGCTAATGTTATCCCACTTTTTAAGAAAGGCGGGAGAGAGAAAACAGGGAATTACAGACCAGTTAGCCTGGCATCGGTGGTGGGGAAGATGCTGGAGTCAATTATAAAAAATGAAATAGCCGCACATTTGGATAGCAGGAACAGGATCGGTCCGAGTCAGCATGGATTTACGAAGGGGAAATCATGCTTGACTAATCTTCTGGAATTTTTTGAAGATGTAACTGGGAAAATGGACAAGGGAGAGCCAATGGATGTAGTGTACCTGGACTTTCAGAAAGCATTTCATAAGGTCCCACATAGGAGGTTAGTGGGCATAATTAGGGCACATGGTATTAGGGCTGACATGCATAGAAAATTGATTGGCAGACAGGAAACAGAGAGTGGGGATTAACGGATCCCTTTCAGAATGGCAGGCAGTGACTAGTGGGGTACCGCAAGGCTCGGTGCTGGGACCGCAGCTATTTACAATATACATCAATGATTTGGATGAAGGGATTCAAAGTAACATTAGCAAATTTGCAGATGAGACAAAGCTGGGTGGCAGTGTGAACTGTGAGGAGGATGCTATGAGAATGCAGGATGACTTGGACAGGCTGGGGGAGTGGGCGGATGCATGGCAGATGACGTTTAATGTGGAGAAATGTAAGGTAATCCACTTTGGTAGCAAAAACAGGAAGGCAGATTACTATCTAAATGGTGTTCAGTTGGGAAAAGGGGAAGTACAACAGGATCTTGGGGTCCTTGTTCATCAGTCTATGAAAGTAAGCATGCAGGTACAGCAGGCAGTGAAGAAAGTGAATGGCATGTTGGCCTTTATAACAAGAGGAGTTGAGTATAAGAGCAAAGAGGTCCTTCTGTAGTTGTACAGAGCCCTAGTGAGACCACACCTGGAGTATTGTGTGCAGTTTTGGTCCCCTAATTTGTGAAAGGACATTCTTGCTATTGAAGGAGTGCAGCGTAGGTTTACAAGGTTAATTCCCGGGTTGGCGGGACTGTCATATGCTGAAAGAATGAAACAGCTGGGCTTGTACACTCTGGAGTTTAGAAGGATGAGAGGGAATCTTATTGACACATATAAGATTGTTAAGGGTTTGGACACGCTGGAGGCAGGAAACATGTTCCCGATGTTGGGGGAGTCCAGAACCAGGGGCCACAGTTTAAGAATAAGGGGTAAGCCATTTAGAATGGAGAAGAGGAAACACTTTATCTCACAGAGAGTTGTGAGTGTGTGGAATTCTCTGCCTCAGAGGGCGGTGGAGGCAGGTTCTCTGGATGCTTTCAAGAGAGTCAAGTCAAGTCACATTTATTTATATAGCACATTTAAAAAACAACCATCGTTGTCCAAAGTGCTTTACATTTGTTATAAGAGTAGTATACACAAGTAGGCTACATATATATATACAAATAGCCCTCAGAGGATGTCAGGAAAGGCTTGGGAGAACAGATACGTTTTTAGACTAGACTTAAAGGAGTCGATGAAGTTGTAATGGGGAGGGGGATGCAGTTCCACAGTCTAGGAGCTGCAACCACAAAGGCGCGGTCGCCCCTGAGCTTATGCCTTGACTGCGGGACTTTCAGCAACCCCAAGTCGGCCGATCTGAGGGACCTGGAGGTGGTGTAGTGGGTGAGAAGACTTTTAATGTAGGTGGGTGCAAGCCCATTGAGAGTTTTGTAGACAAAGAGGAGGGTCTTGAAATTAATTTGGAATCGCACAGGAAGCCAGTGGGGAGAGGCCAGGATCCGGGTGATGTGGTTCCTTTTTCGGGTGTCCGTCAGGAGTCTCGCTGTGGCGCTTTGGACCTGTTGCAGGCGGGACAGAGAAGATTGGCTGATGCCGGTGTAAAGGGAGTTGCGGTAATCTGGGCGGGAGGAGATAAATGTATGGATGATCTTTTCGAAGTCATCAGACTGGAGGAATTGTTTTATTTTAGCTATCATCCGAAGCTGAAAGAAGCTAGCTTTTACCACAGCATTGAATTGATTGTCAAACTTCAGTGCTGAGTCAAATATCACGCCAAGATTTTGAGAGAGCTTCATAGGGCTCTTAAAGAAAGCGGAGTCAGGCGATATGGGGAAAAGGCAGGAACGGGGTACTGATTGGGGATGATCAGCCATGATCACATTGAATGGCGGTGCTGGCTCAAAGGGCCGAATGGCCTACTCCTGTACCTATTGTCTATTGTCATTTATTTCTTCCAAATGGTGATTTTTCCTTCAGTGGCAGACTGACAATCCTGGTAAGGAGACAGTTCACTGGACTGACCGCCAAGGGATTGAGATTTTAAAGAGCACAGCTAGGGATCGGACCCAAACCTCCTAAGCCATGTGGAAGAAGTAACTGCAGATGCTGGTTTACACCGATGATAAATTCAAAGTGCAGAAGTAAGTCAGGGGGTCAGGCAGCATCTCTGGAGAAAAGATCTGATGAGGGGTCTCGACCCGAAACAGCACCTATTCCTTTTCTCCAGAGTTGCTGCCTGACCCGCTGAGTTACTCCAGCATTTTGTGTCTACCCTCCTAAGCCATGTTGATTGAGGTGGAGCTAGTATCCCTGACATCTCCCTCAGTTGAGATTTATTTTAAACCACCTTGTGTTTCATGAGGTTGATCTGAAGAAGGAGCTTGACCATGTTCTCCTGAGATGTTGCCTGACTGCTGGGTTACTCCAGCACTCTGTGTCCTCTTGCGTTTCATGAGGCGGCCAAGATTAGGGAAGTTGCCCAGTGTATATATATAATCTTTGTGTTTTGCTATTATAGATTTTGTAAGAGCTTCCCAAATTAAAATTGGTTGTTGCATTAAAGCGGTAAGTGCACTTTGAAATTCCATTGTTGGCTGCAAAACCTTTAGATATTCTGAATGTTACTTAAAATCTATATAAATGTTGGTCTCTTATTTTTGTTTCAATCCTTTCCTCTGAAATTGTTCGAAAAGTTAGCGTTGCCTCCTTTCCACTGTGATTCCGGTGAGTACAGATTGGGATAATGCGACTGGAAATTCCATGCCCTCCATGTAGCTTTGCAAAATGAGCTCATAAATCATACAATCTACAATCCAGTTGGCTTTTTATTAATGGTAGGGAGATTGTTACATTTATTGTAAAGGATGTGGTAACAGCACACTTGGCAAATATTAATAGTAGTAGATGAAATCCTTACCATACAGCACAGAAACAGACCCTTTCACCCACCTTGCCCACACCAACCAACATGTCCAATCCACACTAGTCCCACCTCCCTGCATTTGGCCCATATCCCTCTAAACCTATCCTATCCATGTACCTATCCAAATGTTTTTTTTAAACGTGATAGTACCTGCAAAGTCAACAGGTATCATTTTTTGACAATCCCACTAGGGTTTTTTGAGGGTTTTACTGTTAGAATATAAAAAGGAGAAGCGATGGAGATGATGAATTTCGCCACATACGACATTAGTAGGTGCCAAAATAGAGCACAGAATTGGTGGTAAATATTGACATGAATTGTAAACTGGTTGACAGACTGGAACTGGAGAGTAGGAATAGTATGAGAGTAGGAATAGAGTAGTATTCAGTTCCAACCTATTCATGCGATCAGAATGGGGGAACTTAAAAGTAATGCTTTTAAGTCCGTGAGTTCTGAGGAAGACACAGAGAGGCTCTGCATGATTAAAGAAGTTGGGAAAATTGACAACATGTGGTAGCAATAAGGGGTAGGGATCAGTGGGAAAGCGATGGAGGTTGGGAAATGTTTGACTGAGGCAAGAAATGGCTGCAGATGATGGAATCTGATAGGAAAGGAAGTTGAAGCAGATGGGATCAGTGGGGAGGGGTATGAAGTGGAGTGTATGAAGACAGAGGAGTGTTTGGGTGTTGGACAGGTGGAGTGGAGGGGAACAAAGTTGGGTGATAGGCAGCTGAGGATGTGCGTTTTGAAAGAACGGGTGTGTGTCAGAGGACCTCTTTACATTTGCGATCTGCTCTACTTTTTCAGTCCAGATGAAGAGACCTGACCTTTGAGTAGTAGATTATTTCATTTTCCAGCATCTGCATTCTCTTGTGTCTTTTCAAAAATTGGCCTGGTGTGTCGAAGACTTAAACATGCAGGATGTTGGCTGCACAATAGGGAGAAGCTGTGTGAAGTCAGCCCTGACTATACAAGGACATGCAGCCTTTATGCCACCTTGTGTCGAAAATCAAAGGAGGCCGGCTGGGGGCAACACTGAGCAGCCAACTGAGCAGCCAACACTGAGCAATGGACCAGTGGCTCCACCTTCTGGTACTTTGTGTAGCAATGTTACAACATTTTTAGATTTAAAAAATCAAGTCTGCAATTTATCCCGTCAGATAAAGTATAAAAAGAAGTTTAATTTGACAGCTAATTCACTTTCATATCTTCAGTATTAAAAAAGTTATGGCCATTTTCATACTCGGAAATTAGCATCTTGTTCCCTATTGCTTTTCCATTGACTTAACACAAAAGCTGTGATCGAGGACAGTCAAACGCCCATAACTTTCTTAAAAATCAAGAGAACTGAATGAAATGTTCAGTTATTATAGATTGAAGCATTTTGAAACAAATATAAAACATCTTACTTGGATGACCTAAAATTAAAGCATATAATTAGTTAATTACCTAATTGTAATTCATTACAAAATTGACCGTTGTGACAGAAATAGTAATAAACACCCAGACTGCCTTGAAAATTCAAAAATGTGACATTCTCAAGATCAGAACTTTAATATTATTGTATTATATGCTGTAAATCCGTAACAGATAGGTAAATAAATTACAATTTCTAGCAATAGACCAAGTCTTTATGGAGAAGATCAGTTGCTAGCTGGTACATTGGTATATAATAATCAGTAGCATCATCATACTGCTCAGATTGTAACCAATAAGCAACTCTGTACACCTTGTTTTTCCTCAACTTTTCAATTTTGGCATTACAAACTATAAGTTTTTGCTCTTCAAACCACACATGACATGCCTTTATGCCCACTAATTTCCCATTAACAATGTCCTGTAGATTCCATTTCGTAAGAAAAGGATATTTTTTTTTAATAGCCTAAGTATCCAAATAACAAACTAATCCCATTCACACAAGAATTCACAATATAACATGATTATTAAATCTCACTGTCCTGAATTGATATCCCAGATGGAAGGAATTTAATGTTTAATCCCATAAATCAATCTAGAAACATCCACCCAAAATATAATCAAATTATTGTTTTTTGCACAATACATGTGACTCAAACTGTTGTGAATATTTAGTTTAAAAATAATGATCATGGAGAGAGAGAGAATAAGACAAAATATAGACAATTTAGACGGCTTATCTCCAAAAAAACTTTAAATCATCTTGCTTCTGGAACGTGATCGATTGGAACGTTGCATTTGCGGTGAATTTGAACCCCATCTCAGCAGGAAAAACACTGCCGGTTCGTATGGGGCCCAAATCCCATTTTCGCTTATAGAGAATTGATTAAAGTCATCCCAAGAAGCAAGTTTATATGTAAAATAAATGACTTACACCGTGTTTTGTCCCGTACTTGAGATCCGTCACGTTGTTGGCGTTGATGGCGTCAAAAGTCGCTTTTTATTTTAATATAATTATGAAATTATCTCGCGATTTAAAAAAAAAATCGGGAATGGAAGTCGGAACGAATTTTCTACATCAGCAAGCAGCCCAAGAAATCCGCCTAGGACAGGCGGTAGAAAACTGGATTTTAATCCCGTCCCGTCCCCCCCCCCCCCCCCCAAAAGGCGCCAAAGTCGCGCACACGGTCAGTGGCAGAACTGCAGCGCCGCTGAAGGTAAGTTTTGTAACATCGCTACTTTGTGTTTTCAGCATTAAAATAGATCCACCTAAGGAATATTTAGGTGGTGCCTCAAAAAGGCAGCTAATGTCATCAAAGACCCACACCACTGGCCAAACTCTCATTTTCTTCTTGCATAGGGGAGGCAGAGCATAAAAGCCATGCTACCTGACTCGCTGAGTTACTCCAGCACTTGGTGTCTGTCTCAGGTATAACATTTCCCAAGAACAAGCAGGCTCTTAAACACTACCTAAAACGAACCTCAGCAACTATGAACTTCTGTGGACTATGTCTTTGGCTGCACAACAGGCTTTTTTTTGCATTATTACAATTACCTAGCATTATGGTTATTAATTGACTGAATTATATCTGCATATTGTGATTCTGAGCATGTTTTGCTGCTGCAAGTAAGAATTTCACTGTTCCATTGTTGGCTCATTTGATCATTAAACACTCTTGACCCTTGATTAAGGCGTTAAAAGGTTAGATTGTTTATATGGAATTAATACTGCCTTCATTATCAATGGAGAACGTATTTATGATGTATGTTTGCTACAAAGGTTCAAAATATGGTTATTTAATGGTACTCAATAGCCAATAATGTTCACCCACTATTGTAACTATGATGCATCATTTTTTGACCATGCAGTACTGGCTCAATCCATTGAAACATAGAAAATAGGTGCAGGAGGAGGACATTCGGCCTTTCGAGCCAACACCGCCATTCATTGTGATCATGGTTGATCGTCCCCAATCAATAATCCGTGCTTACCTTCTCCCCATATCCCTTGATTCCACTTGTCCCCAGAGCTCTATCTAAATCCATGATTTAACATGGCACGGTGGTGCAGCGGTAGACTTGCTGACTTACGCGCCAGAGACCTGGGTTCAATCCTGACTATGGGTGCTGTCTATATGGATTTTATGTTTTCTCTGGGACCTGCTTGGGTTTTCTCCGGATGCTTCTAGTCTCCTCCCACACACCAAAGATGTACAGGTTTGAAGGTTAATTGGCTTGGTAAAATTGTAAATTGTAAATGTGTGTAGGATAATGTTAATGTGCAGGGATCGCTGGTCAGCACGGACTCGGTGGGATGAAGTGCCTGTTTCCGCCCTATATTTCTAAACTAAACATTTAATTTGTTTTGTTGTATGTGGTTTTAACTCCTTTTTAAAGTTTTATCTTATGAAGTTAGTGATTGTGGTTCATAAGTTATAGGCGCAGAATGGGGCCATTTGACCTATCAAGTCCGCTCCATTCAACCATGGCTGATTTATCTTCCCCTCTCAACCCTAATCTTCTGCCTTCTCCTCCTAACCCCTGATACCCGTACTAATCAAGAAAAAAAAAATGGCTACTATCAAATGTGGGTTTTGTCATCCACTTAAGGTCTTCATTTCATAATTTTATATTTAAAGCTTTGCATATTTACAACTCCGCATTCCTCAGTCCTCAAAATTTTTACTTCACTGCCTTTATCCCTGATTTGAGGTTAGGTCTGAAGAAGGGTCTTGACCCGATACGTCACCCATTCCTTCTCTCCAGAGATGCTGCCTGTCCTGCTGAGGTTTGCCCCTGTCCCATTTAAGCCCCTGTCCCACTTAGGAAACCTGAACGGAAACCTCTGGAAACCGTGTGCCCCACCCAAGTTTTCCGGGGGTTCCGGTCATTTTCCATGAGTCACCAGAGGTTCTGGTCTATTGCCTGGAAAGCCTCAACCGAAGCGTGAGCTGCATCTACTGACCAAAGCCGACCGCGCGCGCACACACACACACACACACACACACACACACACACACACACACACACACACACACACACACACACACACACACACACACACACACACACACACACACACACACACACACACACACACACACACACACACACACACACACACACACACACCACGGAGGTGGGGGCCAGGGACAGCGGAGGAGCGTTTTCTGAGTGTGAAGAAGAAAGTAAACAGCTGCCGCAGAGCACGGTAAGACCTTTTGAGAGCGGGGGAGGGAGGGAGAGAAGGACAGAGAAAGAGAGAGAGGAGTGGAGACAGTTTTAGGAAGTTTAATAAAGTTAGCGGGCATTTTACCTTCCGGTGGATCTTCTCGGTCCTGAAAACAAAATAAGATTTAATTGCTGAAAACACCGATGAGCCAATCAGAATGGCCGGTCAGTGAAGGCCTTGGACTGGCTGTCAGTAAAAATGCAACCCCACCACTGGCTTCGACAAAACACAACCTATTTTTAGTTGCGGCCGGTTTTGGGTTTTTTGAAATAGTCGCAGAAACATAGCAGAAGCCGCGATTACGCAGAAACCACTTTCCACAATTAGGGAGAGTGACAGGAACCTCCGAGAACCTCATGGAAACCTTGGGTGGGGCGCAAGGTCTCCAGAGGTTTCCGTTCAGGTTTCCTAAGTGGGGAGATCCGCCGGAAGGTAAAATAACCATATAACAATTACAGCACGGAAACAGGCCTTCTCGGCCCTTCCAGTCCGTGCCGACCAAATGCCCGCTAACTTTATTAAACTTAGGATCTTTGGTCAGTATAGGATCTTTGGTCAGTAGATGCAGCTCACGCTTCGTTTGAGGCTCGCCAGGCAATTGACCAGAACCTCTGGCGACTCATGGAGAGTGACTTGAACCTCTGGGAACCTCACAGAAACCTTGGGTGGGGACACGGTTTCCAGAGATTTCCGTTCAGGTTTCCTAAGTGGGACAGGGGCTTTATTCCAGCTGTTTGTATCTATCTTAGGTTTATTATTGGCATGTGTACCGAGGTACAGTGAAAAGCTTTTGATTGTGTGTTATCCAGTCAAAGAAAAGGGTCTCAACCCGAAACGTCTCGCATCCTTCTCTCCAGAGATGCTGCCTGTCCCGCTGAGTTACTCAGGTAATTTGTGTCTATCCAAAGAAAAGACTATACATGCCATATAGTCAAGCCATTCACAATAAACAGATTACTCTTTGATCATTATCTCATTAGCGTGTATATACAGACCCTTCCCAATGTACAGAAGGGACTCTTGCGTAAGTCAGATGTTATTTAAGTCGGAAATGTAAGTGTCACTGCACTCGCGTAAATGTACTATTTGACGCAAAGACACATGGGCGCATCCACGAGAACAGCTGACTGGTTTGCGGAAATGGCTGCATGCGCTGTGGCGCACTGCTACTGAGACGCGCAACTCTTAAATAAAGCAGTGGGCTTAAAGAATTACTCATGTAAGTGCGAGTTCACACTAATCACCTATTCCGTAAACCAAAGAGTCCCTGTAATCTGGAGTGTTGTGCACAATCGATTTTTGAATTTTGAAGGTAAAGGAAATGAAATGCTGTATTCAATGTCACTCATTGAAATATAAAGACACGGGCCTGTTTTGGGATAGAGGCAACTGAAAAAGATATCGAAATGAACTTGAGTCCAATCCTATGAAAAATGTTAAGGAGAAACCTCAGAAGATTAATTTCATCCTCTTTATCATCAAGTTTCATTATAGTTCGATTGAATCTTTAGGCACCTAGCTTTTTAAGAATACTGAGCGATTAATTTTGTTTAGTTTGAAGATCCAGGAAGGAAACAAGCTCTTCAGCCAACTGAGTCCGCTTTGACCATTGATCACCTGTTTATACTAGTCATCCCACTTTCCCATTCCCTACACGATAGCTGCAATTTACAGGTACCAATTAATCTATAAACCACACATCTTTGTGATGTGGATGGAAACCAGAGCACCTGGATGAAACCCACAGAGTCACAGGAAGTCACAGCAAACGATGAGCATGCAGCTCCTGAGGTCAGAATCGAACTTGGGTCCCTGGCTTGTGAGACAGGCTCTACCAGCTGTACCACTGTGCTACGCCAACAAAGGGATGTTAGCTGAACAAATGATTGTCATTCTAGTTTAGAGATACAGCGTGGAAACAGGCCCTTCAGCCCACCGGGTCCGCACCGACTAGCGACCCCCACATATTAACCCTAACGTACAAACTTTAGGGACAATTTTTACATTTACCAAGCTAATTAACCTACAAACTTGTAAGTCTTTGTAGTGTGGGAGGCAACCGAAGATCTCGGAGAAAACCCACACGGTCACAGGGAGAACGTACAAACTCCGTACAGACAGTCCGGATTGAACTCAAGTCTCCAATGACTATGAAAGAGCAGCCGCCTCACAGCACCAGTGACGGGGGTTTGCAAATTCTCCCTGTGCTCCCTCCGTAACTCCCTGGTCCGTTCGTCCCTTCCCACCCGAACCACCCCCCCTCCGGGCACTTTCCCTTGCAACCGCAGGAAATGTTACACTTGTCGCTTTACCTCCCCCCTTGACTCCATTCAAGGACCCAAGCAGTCTTTCCAGGTGCGACAGAGGTTCACCTGCACCTCCTCCAACCTCATCTATTGCATCCGCTGCTCTAGATGTCAGCTGATCTACATCAGTGAGACCAAGCGTAGGCTTGGCGATCGCTTCGCCGAACACCTCCGCTCGGTTCGCAATAACCAACCTGATCTCCCGGTGGCTCAGCACCTCAACTCCCCATCCCATTCCGAATCCGACCTTTCTGTCCTGGGCCTCCTCCATGGTCAGAGTGAGAACCACTGGAAATTGGAGGAGCAGCACCTCATATTTTGCTTGGGCAGTTTGTACCCCAGCGGTATGAACATTGACTTCTCTAATTTCAGGTAATCCTTACTGTCTCCTCCCCTTCTCAGCTCTCCCTCTAGCCCTCTGGCTCCTCCTCTTCCTTTCTTCCCACCCCCACATCAGTCTGATAAAGGGTTTTGGCCCGAAACATTGCCAATTTCCTTCGCTCCATAGATGCTGCCGCACCCGCTGAGTTTCTCCAGCATTTTTGTCTACATCGCTGTGACCACATGTGTTTCCTCCGGGTTCTCTAGTTTGCTCCCACCTCCCAAAGGCATGCAAGTTTGTAGATTAATTGGCTTCTGTCAATTGCGTAGAGTAGGAAAGTGGGATAACAACATTATGGGAGAAAGGGGAGCAATTTGCCACTTGGATAACTTTTCAGTGTCATTGCTAAAGTTGGAAGAAGCCATGCATTTGGGTTTCCTGGCACAAAGGTGGTTTTTAACAAAACAAAACAAATACTGACCTGAGGAAACTTATAAGGACCTAAAATAAAAACAAAAAATGCTAGAATTACTCAGCTGGCCAAGCAGTGCCTTGGGTGAGAAATTCTTAATGGATTGGACAGACTAGATGCAGGAAATGTTCCCCTTGTTGGGGGAGTCTAGAACCTGGGCTCACAGTTTAGGAATAAGGCGTAGGCCATTTAGTACTGAGATGAGGAAAAACCTTTTCATCCAGAGAGTTGTGAATCTGTGGCATTCTCTGCCACAAAGGCAGTGGAGGCCAATTCACCGGATGTTTTCACGAGAGAGTTGGATATAGCTCTCTGAGGACTAACGGAATAAGGGAATAAGGATGAGAAAGCAGGAACGGGGTACTGATTTTGGATGATCAGCCATGATCATATTGAATTGCTGGCCGAATGGGCTACTCCTGCACCTATTTTCTTTGTTTCTATAAAGGGCACAACATTTAGTACAAAGATTTAACATTGAAGTCTGATTAAAGATCATTCAAAGATAGGAGGGAGGTCAGGACTGCACTGTTACTGCTGAAAGGATCGTTCAGTTCCCTGGTAGCTAGGAAAAAGCTAATATTGTTCATAATACAATCTGACTCAATGGCTCAGCACCTCCTCCAACCCTCTCTCTTGCAAAGATGCTATCCTCAATATCTTTTACCCCTCATCCATTTTCTCATTTCAGACCAAATTCCCGGGGCACATTGATCAATCTTCACATCGTGAGGTCTTAGAACTTAATTTAATGCTCAGATCTTTCACTGGTGTTAGTTCATCAGGTACACATTGAGCGCATGGGTTTATTCCCAATTGATGTTTATTGATGTTTTTCTCTGAAACTTTCAGTAAAGAATTGGCTTCGGCAGACCAAAACAAGAATCACATTACTATTGACCTGCGAACAAAAGATCAACAGCTCACTACCTACGAAGACAAGCTCTTTGATGTATGTGGAGAGCAGGACTTTGAAAGCAACTTGTATAAACTTCAGGATGATATTGAAAAGACATCGAAGCAAAGAGGTAGGTTCATTGCAATGTCACAGATACTGTGTTTGTGGTATCTTAAGATCTTGGTGTCTGTATCTGGAATGTCATCATGGGTGAGGGTGTAATTCAGTTATGGCTGGTGAGAACTTGCATTTCGTTGGAGCGTCTCAATTTAGTTTTAATTTAGTTTAGAAATACAACATGGAAAATGGCCTATTGGTCCACGCCGAACATCGATATCCCGTACACTAGTGCTATGTCATCCCACTTTCCCATCCTACACACTGGGGCAATTTACGGAAGATAAATTAATCTACAAACCTGCACGTCTTTGCATTACATTTTTCACCATCTGCTTTCGCCAGCCACAGCAATGATGAGGTTTTCTTCCTCTCTGACCACCCACCCACTTCTCCAACATCTTCATGTGCCTCTGTCCCTTCTAATCTTTTGCAACTGCATCAATTGGATCTCTTAAAATTCAATTACAACTATTTATTTCCATATCCACCCTCCATTTCTTCCCAAGATCTTCATTCTTTCCCCTCTACTGATCTCCAGTGAATGACTCTTCTAGTATTGATGTGGGCATCACTGATTTCTCTCTTGGTCTCCTTAACCCCATGGTTTTGGTTCCGCACCTTGCATCTCTGTGACTCCCACAACTCCTAATCTTTTACCCAGTTTCATCAACCGCTTGTGGCTTGGTTAAATAAAACTTGTCGGGTCATTTACAATTCCCTTTGAGAGAGCTAAATCCAGTTCCTCATGCACCACAATATTCTCTGCAACCACGATGTTATTTCAGCTGCTTTCTCCTCTTTTGTTCACAGAAAAAAAAACGTATTACCATTTTGCATCTCCGTGCTATCCTGATGTAAGCCAAATTGCCATTCTCTCTAGTTCAATTTGCAGACTTGATCATACTTGCATCGTAATTCACCTATCATTCTGTCAGCAGACCTTTACAAACCCACCAACATTTGCCGCCCTCTGTCCAAACGTCTACACAATCCACAAGGCTTGGCATCTTCTCCCATTGTCCCATTTTCAGTCAAGTTTTGACTCAACGTTTTATACACAGGCACCTTGCGTTTTAGACGGGGATTACGTTCCTGAAAAGCAGCACATCTCAAAAATGTGTAAATTAAACATATACGCAACTATGCTACCGAGAGTAAATTTGAGACTTTATATCAAAAAAATCGAGCGCACAAATTAAGCTTTGCAATTAATTAAACATGCGTGGTATTCAATAATCCCATAAATCTAACACATGGGTGGCATGATGGCGCAGCAGTAGAGTTGCTGCCTTACAGCGAATGCAGTACCAGAGACCCGGGTTCGATCCCGACTACGGGTGCTGCCTGTACAGAGTTTGAACATTCTCCCCGTGTTCGCTTGTGTTTTCTCTGAGATCTTTGCTTTCCTCCCACACTCCAAAGACGTACAGGTATGTAGATTAATTGGCTTAATGTAAGTGTTAATTGTCCCTAGTGTGTGTAGAATATGTTAATGTGCAGGGATCGCTGGTCAGCGTGGGCCGAATGGCCCGTTTCTGCGCTCTATCTCTAAACTAAACTAAACATGTAAAATACCAGGTGCCTCTATAAGTAGCATTGACATCCATGTCTCTCTTTATGCAGCAATTCTCTACTGTCTTCTTGTAATAATTGCTTTTGAGCACTGATTTTGTGTCTTTGGTGACATTGAAATGAGTAAAGACAAAAACAAAAGGCTTAAGGTACAAAGGGCAGATTTTTTGTTATTATCATCTAAACATTGGGCGATGAGAATCACGCCTCATTAAAACAAAAAGATAGTTCAAATGCAAGCACAAATAAATAGCAAACATTTTTATTTACTGAAGACAAGGCTGGTATTTATTATCCAGACTCAATTATTTATTTATTTTTTTTGTAAAATATTTTTATTAGAAGTAAATACATATTAAGAAGGAATAACATAAAATCAAAAAAGGAAAAAACATATTATTCATCACATACATTCTTAATATTTTTAAAGTTTACAGTCGTTCTTATTTATACGTCTATATTTTTTATTATTTTATAACAGAAAGAAAATAGTAAAGAGAAATAATAAAAAGAAATAAAATAGGAGTAGAAAATCAATAAAATGAGTGGAGTATAAAGCAAGATATTCTTCATTGGAGATATATGCGTGGTCTATTGAATATAGTTCTTCATCTATTCCTTCATTCAGGCTTCAGTCAGGCCCTCGAACCGGACCTCCTTGACCCTTTAAGTATTCAATAAATGGAGACCATATTCCTCTGAATTGATCTAGCTTGTCCAAAAGGACAAGTCTTAGTCTTTCCAGGTGAAGTGTCTCCGACATTTCTGTAATCCACATTTTGATTGTGGGGGATGTAGGACCTTTCCAGAATCTTAGTATTAGTTTTTTACCAATTATTAAACTATAACCTATAAAAATTATTTGCTGTGTTGTTAGTAGATGATCCGTTTCTATTATTCCTAATATTATTAATTTTGAGTCCGGAGTCAGATTTGCATTCACTGCTTTCGAGATTATGTTAAAAATTTCTATCCAAAAATTAGTAATTTTTATACATTTTGTGAATGAATGCGTTAGATTAGCTTCTAAATGCTGACATTTATCACATATAGCAGAAACATTTGAAAACATTCTGTTTAATTTGGATTTCGAAAAGTGTAATCTATGTAAAACTTTAAATTGTATGAGGGAGTGTCTGGCATTTAATGAGCAGTGGTGTATATGTTGTAAACTTTAATTCCATACTTCTACACTAATTGTTTGTCCTAATTCGTTTTCCCATGCTTGCCTATATATTTCCGAGTTTGGTAAATCATTTTCCAGTAAAATATAAATATATGATATTAATTTTTCTGTATTCGGATATTTATTTAGACATTCATCTAAAATTTCTATCTTTCTATTTCTAAAATCCTATGTGTTTGATTTTACATAGTCTCTAATTTGTAAATATCTAAAGTATTCTTTTGAGTGTAATCCATAATTTTGTTGTAATCCCTGAAATGAAAGGAATAAACTTTCCCTGTAGAGATCACCCATCTTATTTATTCCATAGTTCTTCCATTTTAAAAAACCTTTGTCCATCATTGAAGGTTTAAAAGTGATGTTATTTGCAATGGGAAGAGCCAGTGGTATACTTTCTAATTTTAATGTTTTCTTTAATTGTTTCCAAATACGTATGCCACTTTCTATTATTGGATTTCCTCTATAACTTTTTTTAATGTATTTTAGTATTAGCAAATAAAATTGAGCTAATTTCAAAAGGTAAACAATCTTCCTTTTCCATGTTTAACCAGTTTGGTTGTTTATCTACTTCTTCCAACCAAAAATTCATATTTTTAATATTAACTGCCCAATAATAAAACATAAAATTAGGCAATGCAAAACCTCCATTCATTTTTGATTTACATAGATATTTTTTTATTTATTCTATGGCTCTTATAATCCCAAATAAAGTTGGTAACCATAGAGTCCACTTTCTTAAAAAAATTTAGGAAGATATATCGGGATCAGTTGAAACAGGTGTCATAATTGCGGAAGAAAAATCATTTTTATCGCATTAATTCTACCTAGCATTGAAATAGGTAATGTTTTCCAATATAGGATATTCTTAAGTAGTTTATTCAATAGGGGTGGGAAATTAGATTTAAATAAAGAATCATATCTTTTTGTTACATGAATTCCAAGATATTTGATTTTTTCATTTGCTATCTTAAAAAGATATTGTTGTAATATATGTGAGTTATTTCCCATTATTGGCATAAGTTCACTTTTATTCCAATTAATTCTATATGCTGAAATCAATCCAAATTGAGTTAGTAAATCTAATAAGTTAGGAATACTAATTTCCGGCTTTGTAATATAAAGTAATACATCATCTGCGTATAAAGAGATTTTATTTTCAGTTTCTTTGGTTTCATAACCGTATATTTCAGGATGTAATCTGACGCGTTGTGCTAATGGTTCAATTGCCAGTGCGAACAGTAGTGGAGATAGAGGAAAATCTTGTCTACAGCCACGGAATAAATTAAATTTAGTTGTTAACATTTGATTTATTAATATTCTAGCTGTTGGTTTGGTATATAGTAGCCTAACCCATGTTATAAACTTCTCTCCCCACTCAAAAGTTTCCATAACCGAAAATAAATAAGACCATTCAATCTGATCGAAAGCTTTCTCTGCGTCCAATGAAATAATTGATAAATATTTATTAATGTTTATTTTCGAGTATATAATATTGAATAATCTTCTCAGGTTGTTTGAGGAGTATCGTTTTGGTATAAATCCTGTTTGATCTGAATGAATTACTTTATTAATCACTGTATTTAGTCTTTGTGCTAGTATTTTGGTTATTATTTTTTGATCAGTATTTAAAAGAGCTATGGCTCTATACGACCCTGGATCATCAAGATTTTTATCTAACTTAGGTATAAGTGTTATAATAGATTCATTTAATGTTTCTGGTAACTTCTGTTGTGCATAAATGTGTTCATAAAGTGTCTTCAAACGTGGAGCTATCATATCATAGAATGTTTTATAAAATTCTGATCCAATACCATCCGCTCCTGGAGTTTTACCATTTTTTAATGACCTAATAGCTTCTTCGATTTCTTTCGTAATTATTTCAGCGTTGAGTGATTCTCTATTTTCTGAATCCAGTCCTTTTAGATTACATTTTTTTTTAAATGTTTCTACTCCTATTCGATTTTCTGTCGTTTTGGATGAATATAAATTTTTATAATATTGCAAAAATCTCTCATTTATATCTTTAGTTTGTACTAATAATTCCCCGTTGTCTGATTTAATCCTATGGATTAATTTTTCTCCTTCCAATTTTCGTAATTGACGAGCCAATAATTTTTGTGGTTTATCTCGGAATTCAAATTGTATTTGTTTAGTATATTTATATATACTTTACTAGAATGTTGCCAGGGTTCCAGCAACTATGTTACAGAGAAAGGTTGAACAAGTTAGGTCTTTATTCTTTGGAGCACAGAAGGTTAAGGGGGGACTTGATTGAGGTCTTTAAAATGATGAAAGGGATAGACAGAGTTGACGTGGATACGTTTTTCCCATTGAGGGTAGGGAAGATTCAAACAAGAGGGCATGACAATGAGAATTAAGGGACAGAGGTTTCGGGGTAACGTGAGGGGGAACTTCTTTACTCAGAGGGTGGTGGCTGTGTGGAATCAGCTTCCAGCAGAAGTGGTGGAGGCAGGATCGATTTTAACATTTAAGAGTAAAGTGGATAGGTATATGGACGTTAAGGGAATGGAGGGGTATGGTCTGAGTGCAGGTAGATGGGACTAGGGGAAAACAAATGGTCGGCACGGACTGGAAGGGCCGAGAGGGCCTGTTTCCATGCTGTAATTGTTATATGGTTATATGGTTATAGTTTTACAACTTGGTCTGACTGTATTTTATTTAATTTATATTTCAATGCAAAGATTTTATTATGTTTTATTATGGTTGGGTTAACAGCGTTTTCTGTATCTAATTGTTTGATCTCCTTTTCCAATGCCTGTTGTTCCCTCCGATTCTCTTTATTATAAAATGCTTGAGAGGATATCATAATTCCCCGAAGATACACTTTAAAAGTTTCCCATAATAGGGACGAAGATATTTCTGGCGTATCATGTATTTCAAAGAAAATCTTGATCTGTTTTGTGATGTATTCTTGAGTTATTTTGTCTTTTAAAATTTGTGGGTTAAATCTCCATTGTCCCTGTTTTTCCGATTTACCAGTTATTTTCATCATAAAAGTTTAAGGTGCGTGATCTGAAATTATAATATTATGATATTTTGAATTATAAGTGAATGGGATAAGTTTTGAATCTACCAAAAATAATCTATTATTGAATAAATTTTATGCACAGGTGAGTAAAATGAGTATTCCTGTCCAGCTGGGTATTGCATTCTCCAAACATCTTTAATATTACTAGTATCTATATATGTATTTATTAGATCACTGGAATGCGATTTAAGTTTCCGTTGTTTTGATGATCTGTACAAATAAGGATCTAGTGTACAATTTAAATCTCCTCCAATTATTAAGTTGTGTTGTGATAATTCCGGAATAGTATTAAATATTTTTTTTAAAAACAGTGGGTTGTCAAAATTTGGGCCGTATGCATTGACAAAAATCATTTTTTGTGTGTATAATTCTCCTATTACAATAATATATCTACCATCATTATTGGTTATTGTTGAAGTGTGTTTAAATGAAGTGCCTTTACAAATTAATATTGCTACACCTCTAGATTTGTGTGTGAAAGAAGAATGATACACTTTGTCAATCCATTTAGCTTTTAATCTATGTTCTGCCTCTTTTTTTAGATGTGTCTCTTGGATGAATACCACATCTGCTTCAAGTGCTTTTAAGTGTGCTAATACTTTACCTCTCTTAATTGGTTCATTAATACCTTTAACATTCCAGCTACAAAACGTTTTTCCTCCATTCCCCATATTCATTTGTAAGTCTTGCATCTTTTATCTAAAGGAATATATAATAGGGCAAATGGTTCAGCTCGACATACCCGACTTTACACCCGAACTCCGAATAGATGAATTTCAAGACCCTTGAGTATCTCTCACGTATATACCTCCTTTGCATTAATTTATAACTCCATTCAAAAGTAAAATAATAATAACAAGAGATAATATTAAAAAAAGGATAGATTAAGAGATTAATAGGGTGCACACAGAAAGAAAAATCTACATCTAATATTGGTGTAGTTAGTGTTAGCCATACTACCATGGCTAGCAATCTATAGACTTCCGTAGTCGATGTTACTAACTTATCCAATTCCATGATTCATTAAAATTGTTATTCCATACAAATATTTAACCGGGAGTATTAAACTCTGATGTGTACAAAATCCATCAGTCAATTATTTGATAATATCTATACTTAATACTTATTAAAAGCAATAATAATAAGAAAATATGAAAAATAAAGTAATAATAAAACATAAGAAAAAGGGAAGAAAAATATAGAAAAAGTAAAAAAAATAATAAAAAGTACCGGGGGGGGATAAATAAAGTCAAAGTTTATATTTTGTGTATTTATATTTACAATTTACTTAATCCTAAGTAAATCAGCTATAGTTAGTTGTTAATAATTAATTGGTAGCTATTAGCTTTAATTAATAATAATACCAGAGTATTAATTTTAGCACGTGTTAGTTATTAATATTAGTGTTGTTACTATTCTAATTATTAGTATCCATAGGAGCGTCTCCAATCCGTATCTCCCCGAATCTCCCAACCGCATCCTTCTCCATCTTCTTTAAATGAAACAAGTCCATAGTCCATTCCAATCTTGAAAATACAATTTAATTGTTGTTATAGTTCATTTTTGAAGCTTTCATTCAGTCTACCTCTCGCTCCTTAATCCCTTGGGCAAAGCTCATTGCATCTGCTGGGTTTTTGAAATAATGTTCTTCCTGGTTGTAGGTAATTCTCAGGGTGGCTGGGTACCTCAGACTGTACTTCAGATTCTTCACTTCCCTCAAAATTGTTTTGGTCTCCTTGAACGCATTTCGTTTCTTGGAGACCTCTGCTGGATAGTCTCGATAGATACACTTATCAGTACACTTATCAGTACACTTATCAGTAATTTTGCCCAGTAAGTCAGATAAATGTTGATTTTCTTTGAGAAGTGTTTTCGTAGTCTGAGTACTTGTTTCGACTAGTTCTTCAAGGTTCTTTATGGCTGTCGACTGTTCCTTGATTTCTTCCACCACAGGTTCCATTTCTATTTCCACCTTATTTTTGATTTTTTCATTCATCTCTTCCACTATACTTGCAGATTGATCCGTCAATATTTCTGCAATTTCCTTTCGGAGTTTGTCAGATAATTCCGTGGCCGAGGTATTAATTTCAGACTTCTTCATCTCCTCCTTGATTTTTTCTATTTCTTCCTTAATATTCATTTTTTCCAATTCAGTCTTTAATTCCAACTTTAACAGCCATTTCTTGTACAAAAAAAACTTTAAGTTCTTCAATTTCCGATTTTTTCTTCGTTTTTTTCGACACATCTTCTAGGGATAGTGTCCTACCTGAGGCCGAGGCTTCAGTCGGGCCTTGTTGTTGTTCTGCCGTTTCCCTTGTATACCGGAGTTTTGTTTTATCTGCGGGTGGGCTGCGCCGTGTTGCCAGTACGAGTCGCGCGCCTGATGACGTCACTCACGGCAGCCGGTGCAAAAACAGCAGGCAGCAGGTAGGCCTTTTCTCCCCGGTTTTTCCTCATTTTTTTTTCACGGAGCTGGCTGGCATTGCTTTCTAGCCCTCCATAGCGCCACCAGAAGTCCAGACTCAATTATTCTTGATGTTCAAAGCTGAGTTATCCTCTTCTGTAGCAGTTCTTAGTTTGAATGTCCACAACAAAGTAGTTATTCATATAACTAGGAAATTTCATGGGCAGTTAAAGGGCCTGTCCCACTTCTTGAGGCGACTGCCAGGGACTAGTTTTAATTGAATTCAACTACGACACCTGGCGACAACCTACGACAGCACCCACAACAACTCCTACGACAACCTATGACAGCATAAATTGTCGAGACTGCGCTGAAAATGTTTCAACATGTTGAACATTTTGCGCCGGTCGCCTGTAGTTGCCCACAAAATCGTCGAAGTGGGATAGGCCCATAAGGATATTGCTGTGGATTTCAAGTCCTTTGTTCGTTGAACAGGGGGAGAGCAGACTTCTTCTCCAATGGATGTTTGTGACCCAGATAAAGCTTGATAATCAATTACCAACACAAGTTTTAACATTCAAGATTTATTCAATTGGTTTCTTCTGCTGCCACAGAAATTATTTTGAATTATGAATGTGTATCACCATTTGCTTTTTGTCGCATGTTCGTTGGATGGTTGATGCCCAAAAACTGCTTGGCAGGAACACATGCAGAAAATACTGATCAATCAACAATGTCTCAAAAGTGAGTCTGTGGCACTGCTTGTAGGGCTGTTGCCTCATGGCACAAGAGACCCGGGTTCAATCCTGACCACGAGTGCTGTCTGTGTGGCGTTTACATGATCTCTCTGCAACCGCATAGTTTTCCTCCGGGTTTTCCGGTTTTGTCCCACACTATAAAGACGTCCGGGCTTGTATGTCAATTGGCATCTTTTTTTTAAATGCCCCAAGTGTGTTGGGAGTGGATGAGGGAGTGGGAAAACATAGAACTAGTGTGAACGGGTGATCAATAGTCGGGGTGGACTCCGTGGATCAAAAGGCCTGTTTCTGTGCGGTATCTTTAAAAAAAAAATTAAATCTGCCAAGGTGTGCAACCCTGCTTTCAACATCTTTGCCAGAAACAATTGAATTTGTTTCATAGTCATACATGACGGAAACAGTTCCTACAGACCAACTCGCCCATGCTGATCAGGATGCTCATCTAAGCTAGTCCCATTTGCCTTCTTTGTCCTATATCCTTCTAAACCTTTCCTATCACTGCACCTGTCCGAGTGTCTTTTAAATGTTGTTTCGTTTATTTTAGAGATACAGTGCAGAAACAGGCCCTTCAACTCACTGAGTCCGCGCCGACCAGCGATAACCCCTTACACTAACACTACACACACAAGGGACAATTTTAGAGTGGAATCTTTACTGAAGCCAATTAATCTACAAACCTGTATGTCTTTGGAATGTGGGAGGAAACCGGCATTCCCGGAGAAAATCCATGCTGTCACGGAGAGAATATATAAACTCCATACAGTCAGCACCTGTAGTCGGGATTGAACCCGGATCTCTGGCACTGTAAGGCAGCAACCCTATTGCTGTGCCGCACTGCGTACCTGCCCCGACTACCTCCTGTGGCAGCTCATTCCCTATACCCAGCACCCTCATTGATGATAGACACAAATTGCTGGAGTAACTCAGCGGGACAGGCAGCATCTCTGGATAGAAGGATTGGGTGGATGTATCGGGTTAAGGCCCTTCTTCAGACTGAGAGTCGGGAGTGGGAGACACAGAAATAAGGAAGAGTAAGGTGTGAAAAAGGATCCCTTCAGCCTCACCTGCAAAGACTTGGGATCCTTGGATGGAGTCGATGGGGGAGGTGCATGGACAGGTGTTACATCTCCTGCGGTTGCAGGAGATAATACCTGGCGAGGGGGTGGTTTGGGCGGGAACGGACGAGTTAACTAGAGAGTTGCGGAGGGAACGGTCTTGATAATTCTGGTATTTATATCCCTTAGTCCGTTCAGTGAAAACACCGACTAGAATACTTTAAATCATCCTTTATTTCACCATGGTGACCAGGTTTCTCTGTAACGCCCTGGAAGCACTCCCAGTGCTAATACGAAGGAATTAGCGCATATATATTTATATATATATATTTATATATATATATATAGTTGATTCAGTGGGAGGTAACTTACAAAGGATGGTGATTCTAGACCAATAACTACAGTATCACACGGTTGTACAGGTGGGGACAATCTTTCCACCCAATTACAATCATACAGCATAATACATCTTAGCCAATTACAATAGCATTAAACATCACATATTTTCCAGAAAAAATGTCAAAGGAAAATGAAACTGAAAACTTCAATCAGCCCTTGATCCTCAATACTTAACCCTTTAATCCTAGTATCCACAGTTCTGCATATTCTCAGTCCTCCCTTTTATCATTCCATGATAACTCCCCATGTTCCTACTTATTTATATCCTTCCCAGTCATTCAAACTCTTCCTGTACCCTATCAACGTACTCAGTCTTTCTTCATCACACACTTCATCCTGTTTTACCAATAACTCTCAGAGCACCTTTGCCTTCCAGTGCTGTCTGCATCCTCCCCAATACACATTTTACAACTGCGAATCCTACATAATACAAATAATCGCAATAGCTCGGTACGTAGCCATGTTGATTAGCCAGTCTGACCAGCTTCCGAAGCCCCAATTACCCCAGTCACTTGCTTCCTTCATGTTATCCAACTGTCCTCTTATTAGCACTGCCATTCAATGTTATCATAGCTAACCATCCACAATCAGTACCCCGTTCCTGCTTCTAGCTTGTCCAAACCCTTAACATTCCTATACGTTTCAATAAGATCCCCTCCCATCCTTCCAAACTCCATAGTATACAAGACCAGCCCTCAAAAACATCACACAATACTCCAGGTGTGGTCTCACTAGGGCCCTGTACAACTGCAGAAGGACCACTTTGCTCCTAAACTCAAATCCTCTCACAATGAAGGGAAACATGCCATTAGCTTTCTTTACTGCCTGCTGTACCTGCATGCTTACTTTCAGTGACTGTTGTACAATCACACCCATGTCTCGTTGCACCTCCCCTTTCCCTAATCTGACACCATTCAGATAATAATCTGCCTTCCTGTTCTTGCCACCAAAGTGAATAACCTCACATGTATCTACATTATCCTGTATCTGCCATGCATCTGCCCATTCACCCAACCTATCCAAGTGCCCCTGCATTCTCATAGCATTCTCCTCACAGTTCACACTGCCACCTAGGTTTGTGTCATCTGCAAATTTGCTAATGTTACTTGTAATCCCTTCATCTAAATAGGCACAGGGACATTTACTCCCTCCTTTTGACAAGCATAATCAAATTTACAAGGAGCATGGTAACATGGCAATACTCCATAATTATGATTCTCCTTCCTTGCTATCACCATCACATCGCAGTGCACCTCCTTCACATAGGTGATAGATTACATCGGCATACTCTGTTTTTCGCAGACCCGATGGCTATCAATGTCCCAAGATAGGCGAACAACAGCATATGTCCACCGTGATTTATCCTAGAAAGGGATTTCTTATAAGAAAGAAGAGGTTAGCATTTTATGTCTTAGGCATCATACTGACAATCTTACAGTGGCAAAAGTGAACGCATCCCCCCCCTCCACCGGTAGGGGTTGTTAGAAGGACCTGGTAAGGTAATTCCCACTGAATGTCCAGCTCTTCCTCATCCAATTCTTGATCATTACATAAGTACCAGGTCCAATTTTGGACGTAGTGGTTATAGTGTAGATCTCCCAATGCCTGGTTAACGATAAAATATAGTTAGGCATTTCCACTGTCATGTGGTGAAAGTGAACAGCCTTCGGACTATTCTGGTTCTGAGGGGACGGCCATATATAATCTCTACTGGACTCAACCGAGCCTTCCCTGCTGGGGTGGTGCATATCTGGAATAGCGCAACAGGGAGCAGTTTAAGCCAATTGGTCCCTGTTTCAATCTTATTTGGCAAGTTTCTTTTTTCAATGTTTGATTGGCTCGTTCAACGAGTCCAGCAGCCTATGGCCGATAGGCACAATGTAATTACTGTTGGATACCCATCTGAATGTAGAATTCTTTGGTCACCTTTCCCACAAAATGAGGGCTATTATCTGAACTCATCCTAGTTGGGATTCCATACCTGGATATAATTTATTTCATAAGTACTTTAACAACTGTAGAAGCTTTGTTGTCCATGGTAGGGTAAGCTTCAATCCATTTACCAAAGACATCTACTATAACTAAAACATATTTATAAAACTAACATCTTTCCAACTCAATGTAGTCCACCTGGAGGGTCTCAAAGGGACCCATGGGTAAGGGGTTCTCCCTTGTTCGCAGGTTATACCCATCCCGGGGTTGTATTGCTGACAGGTTAGACAACGACAACTAATCACCTGTGCCAGAGTCTGCAACGTTGGATGCCCCCATGTATCTAAAATGTATTACCAGTTGCTCGGGCACCACAATGAGTTGCAAAGTGTATACATTCAATAACCCACATCGTGAGTTCATCTGACATACATGTTTTCCCTGCCGGGGTAACCCATAATCCCGACATGCAATCAACTTTACAACCGAGCTGTTTCCACATTTCTATATCTTGCTCAGGAGCATCCTCCTGTAATCTAATGACATCTTGGATGGTTGGCATTGTTTTTACTAAGGGAGACTTGTCTTTGTCTATGCTTTTAGTCTGCCTCATCAGTTTAGGTAGCACCACCCATGCTCTTGGGGGGACTTCCTTAGCTTCTTGGTAATTTGTTTTGGCAACATAAGGACTTGTAACAGGTCTGATATCAATTTCTGGTGGGATGTCTGTGTTCCTGCTGAAGTCAAGAATCTCCTGTTTTTCCACAACTGACCAAAGTCACATATCTGAAGTCAGTATAAACGTTGATTCCCAAGTCCTTCCCTAAGATGCAGGCTCTTATCAGGGCAAACGGTTCCGCTTGTTGGGTAGAGAATGGTGTTTCAAAGGCCGCCACCTCCACATTATTGCCATCCTGATCTATAATTGCGTATCCTGAAAGTCTTTCACCAAGAGATCCAATTGATGCACTTCCATCTACATACAGAATTAAGTCGGGGTTTGTCATGGGAATATCTGGCAAATCTTCCCGAAGATTACCTCTATCTTCTTTAATTACAAATGGGCAGTCGTGCCCTGACTCAGCTTGTTCCTCCGGTGGTTTGGCGAGAAAGGATGCCGGATTGATGGTGGTACAATACTTAAATTGCAAGCTTGCCTGCTGCTTCAGCGGGTACTGTCATATAGAGGGCAGTGTTAACTTTTATGGGGAGCTACTTGGATGGGGTTAATCTGGAGGAATCCTACCTGAGTAGAGTCTTCTGCCCACACCTTGGGTCCACATACTCTGTTACCTCACTCCCCAGATAATGGCGTAGCTGCATAGTAACCGTCCTTGATGACTGATAAAATTGAACAGTACAATTATTAAACAGTTCTTGTCCCCGGCTCATGTTTGGATTCGCCAGACCAATCGCTTGCTTAGCCATAGCTCCTAAATCCTTTGCATGAGATGGGAAGTTCACTATCTTTGTTTGGGCAGAGTGTTGCTTCCACAATCCGAAGGCACCTCAACACTCTGCTTTATTACTAATGCCAAAAGGAGTTCATTCACTCTAGCTCTCCTTCCGGTCATAGGCTAAGGTGATATTATGGGCTCACAGTGTTAGGGACCACCAATTGGGGCGTTACTGACAAGTAACACTGTTCTTTATTGTCCATGGGGTCACAGTTATCCTGTATCTTCACATATGATCTTTAACTGCATAGCATTACAGTCTAGGCCGATCACAAACTGATCTTGTCTCATGTTACTTTTGACTGGCTTAGGATGGTTGCCTGTCCTTGAAATCCATTCCGACTGGACTGCCCTGTATTTGCGTACACTGTTTTTCCCGCAACTTGTAATACAGAACAGGTTCTTGTGTGTAAACACCCCGTTCTAATAGTCAGATTGAGAATTGATCATCTGCCTGGGAGAAGTCATCCCTTGTCCTTGATCTCCTTGCCAACCTCCCCTTTGTTCTTGCTGATAACCCCCTCCCGCTTGTCTCCGCCAAGGGCACTCCTCACTCCAATGGCTTGCGTGGATGCCATCATTTTAATTGCAAAGGCCATTTTGGCTCTGAGAATTGTCAGTTCGTCTATGTGTTACTGCGACAGGTAGGTTGTACTAGGATTTTTTTTTAAAATTATTTATTAACACAGCACTGGGATGAACTGAGCCCAACTGACTGATATATATCTGTCCAAATCTTCTGCCCCCTTTCTTTCCGGGGTCACACGTCCTCCTGGGTCAGATTCTGGGCATCTACCCCATGTTCTGGAATCATGTGTGTTCTACTGGGGTTAGAACATGTTGCTATTCTCTGGAATCAGCATTATAGACATGTATAATGGTTCTGAGGAGTTTGCAAATGAGGCGGGTGATTTATTTTTATTTGATAGCGGCATCCAAGGGAGGTAGACGTCCATATTGACACCAGCTGGAACTGCAGGGTCAAAAGCAACTGGGGAAGTGGACACAGGTAGTACTGTAAGATCAATTACCTTATGGTGACGGTTGCCAGAGCACGGAGCAACTCGTCATTCCTCGTAGTCTCTCTTTTTCAAACTAAAGCCAACCATTAGATCACGCAAGCTGCTGCTCAAGTCCTCTTTAAGTCTAAGAAAGTGGATCACATCACTTCAGTTTAGAGTTCTTTACACTGGCTTTCAGTCTCAAATAATTGATTTCAACATATTACTGTTTGTTTATAAAGCACTGAATGGTCTAGGGCCAACAATACATTTCTGATCTTATGTTGCATTATGAACCAATCCAGATTGACACCAGTCAGTAAACATGGAGAAACTGTTTATTTTTTTACAACTTCCATAAAAATACAGGCACACTCAAATTAACAAAGCCATTAAGTAATGTCCCAAGAAGCATCAACCAGTCCTAATAGTTATTGTCTACCATTCATTCTGGTCCCTTATTCGTTCTAATTGCCCTACTTATCAGCTCCACTAGAGAAAGGTCTGAAGAATAACAAGTCACACGATCTTATCAGTGTATCTCAGCAAGCAATGCCAATTAGCTCTTTCTATGCCTTGTGATTTATTTCGGAATTCACAAAACGTTCCACAATACTCTCCCTCCACAAAACTCAGGATAAAACAACTTACAGTACTCCACCGTAAAAGAATGCTTATCAGCAAAGGAGTGTCGTTATCAGAAAACTGATACCCTCCTCACTTCTTAAATTTTAAAGTAAAATTACACAAACTTAAACAAAAGCATAAGCAAACTTGAGCAAGAATATAAGCAAACTTAAACAAAAACATAAATCCCTATATACAAAATTAAACCACACAAACTTAAACAAAAACATTCAATAAAACACTTTAATTTAGAGCAGAATTTTTTTGATCGCAGTCTTGAAATACCGCAGACACCCCTACCCACTTCTACCTCGGAACTAGTTTTGAAGTAATTTGTCCATTTTTACTTCAGCCCAAAACCCCTTCCGAACCTTTTACACAGTGCAGGCTCTCAAAGTAATTAATCAATTAACTTATCCTGTCTTTCTACCTCGAAGCTGATTTCAAACTAACTTGTCAAATTATTACTTCAGCCCGAAACGTATTTCCAATTACCTCAATACCAGTATTCTTCGGACTACTAACTTCAGTCTCGTCGGGAGGCCTCTCGAAGGCCAGTGAATTGCCGAGCAACTGGATCAGCGAATCAGAGGAAAACCGATGGAGTAAAATCACTCATCGGGGGCCCAATTCCTAGATTCCCCGACCCTATAACTCAACCCTTTTACCGCAAACCTGCGAGCACCTCCTCTGAGATCCCGGACGAGCCCGCAAATTATATTTGCAGTATTTATATCCCTTAGTCCGTTCAGTGAAAACACTAACTAGAATACTTTAAATCATCCTTTATTTCACCATGGTGACCAGGTTTCTCTGTACCATCCTGGGAAGCTCTCCCAGCAAGCAATTGCGGAGAAAACACGTGCTCAAACAAAGGAATTAGCATATATATATGGTTGATACCGTGGGAGGTAACTTACAAAGGGTGGTGATTCTAGACTAATAACTACAGTATTACATGGTTATACAGGTGGGGACAATCTTTCTACCCAATTACAATCATACAGCAAAATACATCTTAGCTAATTACAATAACATTAAACATCACACAAACATCACGTTTTCCAGGAAAAATTATGTCAAAGGAAAGTGAAATTTCAATCAGCCCTTGATCCTCAGCAACAGAATATTTAACCCTTTAATCTTAGAGTATCCCCAGTTCTGCATATTCTCAGTCTCATTGCGGCTTCCCCCTGTCTTGTAGCCATGCTTTCCGGAGCGACGGCCGTGTACAGTCAGTTCATTAGCCAGCTGACTGAGGACAACGAGCCCTGCTGCCCAGTGTGCCAGCGCATTTTTCCCTCTGAGGCTGATTTAAAGGACATTATCGACGACCTGCAGTCCAAACTTCGCCTCGTTCCCGACAAATTGAAGTCAGCGGAACTGGATCTGAAGAAGAAAGAAAGGCGGCGAGATGACATGATGGGACTCAAACCAATCAGGTACAAAATGGGGCTTCCTACTCTTTCTCTCATTGCCTCGTGATTAATTTTCCATTAGGTTTGATTTCAATTTCTTGTTTCAATTACCTTCTATAAAACACTTTAACCTCCTCTTTCCCCCCCCCCCAGCCCCGTACCCTTCCCCGTCTTACTCCCTCTTCCCACCCCAACCCGTCTCCCTTCCCCACCATCCCATTTCCCTCTCAAATCCCCCTACTCGTCCTGTCTCTCTGCCTGCCGCCCCCCCCCCCATCTCCCACTCTTTCCCCTCACCCCATGGGCCCGTCTCCCTCCCCCACCCCGTCCCGTCTTCCTTCCCTTTCTCCCTGTTCTGTTCCCCTTTCTCGCTTCCCGTCCTGTCTCTCTCTATCTCCCCGCCCCCCCCACTGCCCTGCCTACCTTCCCCCACAGCAGTGTCTCTTCTTCCCCCCCATGTCTTTCCATGCCTCCTCACAGCTGGCACTGCCACTACTATCACTTGTGCCATTTAGTCTGCTTCATTCTTTTCACTCATTCCCAGCAAACCTAAAGCACCTGAAACTGCTTTCTAATTTTACTTCTGAGTTAAATGACTTAAGGGGCTGCGGCGACCTAATCTGCGTGTTTAGACGAGTTTGCCCTGGATTCAAACTCACAGCATGGTCGGCACGTGGTCCTAGGAGGTCCTATGAGGTCACTGGAATTCTCCTTCGTGCTCGAGGGAAGTTCCCAAATACTCGCGGACTCAGCTAGGTCGCGGAAAAATTTTCCGCATGTTGAAACATTTTCTGCAGGTAAAATTTGGTCGGCATGGTTCTTTTTAACTCGTAGTGCAGTGGAGTGGGGTCGCTATTTAGTTACAGGCAGTCGAGGGCAGCCGTAGGCAATCTACTTCGTTGACTGGGCATTTTGAATGGCTGATTGGAGTTTTCAGGACCAAGGGAAACTGACCGGTAGATAAAATGCCCGCTAAACTATATTATCATATCATATATATACTAGACTTATTGGGACCCGTTGGGTCCCAGCATCACACGAGAGGACTGGTCACCAATGCAATATTCCACCTCTCCACCAATTCCAATATTGCTCGCCAGTGGGGGGGGCTTTCTGTTGTGCTAGTATGGGTGTTGCGGGCTGAAGGTACTGGTTTCCAGAGGGCTAGTATAGACATTGTGGGCTGAATGGATGCTTGGGCTGGCAGCCAACTGTTGCAATGATTTTGAAAGCCAAGCCAAGGCAAACAATTTGGCTGCAGCCACCGCGCAACCAAAATCCATTTCGGGAACACAAACTCTTTAAAAAGGCGAGGCAAACAATTGGGCTGCAGCCACTCCACAACCAAAATTCATTTTGTGAACTCAAACTCTTTAAAAATGCGAGGCAGACAATTGGGATGCAGCCACCCCACAACCAAATTTCATTTTGTGAACACAAACTCTTTAAAAAGGCGAGGCAAACAATTGGGCTGCAGCCACCCGACAACCAAAATCCATTTTGTGAACACAAACTCTTTAAAAAGGCGAGGCAAACAGTTGGGCCGCAGCCACCCCACGACCAAAATCCATTTCGTGAACACAAACTCTTTAAAAAGGCGAGGCAAACAATTGGGCTGCAGCCACCCCACAACCAAAATTCATTTTGTGAACACAAACTTTTTAAAAACAAGGTAAACAATTAGGTAGCTGCCACATCAAGGGGACTCACCGTGGAGTAGACATACTTTCAGTGTTATTCACAGCTCAGTGAGCCATGACCCTGTCGCTTCCTGGGTCTGGCAGCGACTGAGTGAGGCACGACACTTCCGGGTTTTATAGTCCCTTCCCCCCTCCCCCCGGGGGCAGCAGAGAGAACAGAGAGAATGGTGAATTTAAAAAAAAAACATTAATACCTCCCTAATTTTTCGATGGGAAAAATCCTCTGGCCCTGGAAGGCGGAGGGGGGGCTCTGAACGAGGTGGCCAAAAATGACGGCCGTAGGTGGCGGCGTTCTCTCGGAAATCGCAGCACAGTAGACCAAAAGCGGTCAAGATCAGACTTTTAGTAATATAGATATATATCATATATCTATCTATCTATCTATCTATACTTATTTAAAACTGTGTGTGTGTGTGTGTGTGTCGGCGGTGTGTGTGTCTTGTGGGTGTATGTCACATTCCATTTTTTTTCAGATAAGATCTTTTGCCTTTGATGCCATGGTCCGCCAAAACCAGATGCTCAAACGCCGCCATTTTTTCCATTTCGCTAGCGATTTCGCTTTCACATTCATAAATTCACTCCTCATTACATTTAGACATGTTTATGTACACATTTTTTAATAAAATCCTCCCCCACACTCACTAATTTTAAAATTGAAACGGCACCTCACGAGCTGCTTACATCGCAATCACACATGCCGGCCAATCCCAAGCCGCTTCTCTCTCTTCATTTGGCAGCCCGGCTCCCCCTCCCCTCCCTCCAACTATGCTCGCACCTCCCGCAGCTCGAATCGCCCAAAGGCGCGCCCACTCAACCCCCCCCCCATTCTCAAAATGCTCTGCCGATCGGGAGGAGAGATGAGGCGACAGGTGGGCGGGTGGGGTAAGGCCCGATCCTGGGGAGGTGAAGAGGGGGAGTCGGGGGATTGAGGGAGTAGGAAGGGAGAGGGGAGAATGGGGGAGGTGAGGAGGGAGAGTGTGGGAATAGAGGGAAGAGTGGGGGTGATAGGGAGTGGGGAATAGATGGACTGCTCCCGCCCCTCTCACCCTCCCTCCCTCCCCACTCTTCCCCCTCTCTCCCCTTACCCTCTCACCCTCTCGCCCCTACCCCATCTCCTCCTCACTCCCCACATCCCTCTCCCTTTCCCATATCCCCCTTCCCTTCCCCCCCTTCAGTCCCCTCTCTCCCTCTCTCTCCCCCTCTCTCCTCCAATCTCTCTCACCCCTCCTCCCCCACTCCCACCCTTCCTCCCCTCCCTCTCCCTCTGTCTTTGCCCCTTTCCACTTTGTCTCCCCATTCTCTCTGACCTCACTCTACCCCCCTCTCTCTCTCCCCACTCTCTCTCTCCTCCCCCTCTCTCTCCCCCTTCTCTCTCTCCCCTTCTCTCTCTTCCCCCCCTCTCTCTCTCCCCCTCTCTCTCTCCCCCTCTCTACCCCCCTCTCTCTCTCCGCCCCCCTCTCTCTCTCCCCCCTCTCTCTCCACCCCTCTCTCTCCCCCCTCTCTCTCTTCCCCTCTCTCTCCTCCTCTCTCTCTCTCCTCCTCTCTCTCTCCCCTCCCCTCTCTCTCCCCTCCCCCTCTCTCTCTCCGTCCCCTCTCTCTCTCTCCCTCTCCCCTTTCTCTCTCTCCCTCTCCCCTTTCTCTCTCTCCCCCCTCTCTCCCTCCCCCCTTGCTCTCTCTCTCTCCCCCTCGCTCTCTCTCTCTCTCTCTCTCTCTCTCCCTCCCCCCCTGTCACCCCCCATCTCACTCTCTCCCTTCCCCCACCCTCTCTCTCCCTCCCCCTGTCACTCCCCCATCTCACTCTCTCCCTTCCCCCACCCTCTCTCTCCCTCCCCCCTGTCACTCCCCCATCTCACTCTCTCCCTTCCCCCATCGCGCTCTCTCCCCCTCTTCTCACTCTCTCCCCTGCCCTCCCCTAAACCCCCTCCCCTGCACACCCCTCCTCTCCACTCTACCCCTCCCCTTCCCCTTCTCTCTACCCCTCCCCTCCCTTCCCTCCACCCGCCCCCCCCTCCCTTCCCCCCACCTCTCCCTTCCCTTCCCCCCACCTCTCCCCTCCCTTTTCCCCACCTCTCTCCCTCCCTTCTCACCCCTTTCCTTCCCCCCTTCCCTTCCCCCTCTCAGCTCCCCTCTCCCCCTCTGTCTCTACCCATCTCTCTCCCCCCTCACCTCCTCCTCTCCTCCACCGCCCCCCTCTCCCCCTGTCTCTTTCCCTTCTGTCTCTGCCTCTTTCACTGTCTCTCCCCATTCTCTCTCTGCCCTCACTCTCTACCCCCCTCTCCCTCTCTAGACACGCCTGCGAGTTGGGGGCTAAGCGTCAGTGGCTAGGGCAGTTATGGGGTAAAATGATCTAATTAATAATAATATAATATCAAGGGGGTAGTTAGTGTGGGGGTGGTTAGTGTGTGTGACGCCGCATGCCCCTCCCCCCCCCCGCAAATGCGCGTTGGGGGAACAAATCCAACGGGTCTGCATTTCGTCTAGTATACTTTTAAAACTCTGTGTGTGTGTGTGTGTGTCGGCTGTGTGTGCTTGTGGGTGTATGTCTCATTTTTGCCCTTTGATTTCATGGTTCGCCAAAACCACACACTCAAACTCCGCGAATTTTTCCATTTCTCTAGAAATTATGCTATTACATTTACGGATCCACTCCTCATTACATTTACACTTTTTTATGTACACATTTTAAAATAAATTCCTTCACCCCCCCCACACTCACTCATTTGGTGGCCTTTAAAAAAACGGCTGCTGCAGTCCGGTCTCCTCCAAAATGCCGCCTTTTTTTTTTTCGCTGGCGATTTTCGCTGCTGCCGCCCGGCTTATTTCGCTGCTGATTTTACTTCCTCCACTCTCCCCCCCCCCACCACGTTCGGGGATCAGACCCAACGGGTCTGCACTTGGTCTAGTATATATAAAAATTCTGTGTGTGTGTATGTTTATTTGTGTCAGATTTTTGCCCTTTGATTCCATGCTCCGCCAAAACCACACGCGCAAACTCCGTGATTTTTCCCAATTTGCTAGACATTACACTTTTACATTCAATAATGCACTCCTCATTACATGTAGACATTTTTATGTACACAATTTAAAATAAAATCCTTGACCCCCCCCCCCACACTCACTCATTTTAAAATCTAAACGGGACTCACGATCTGCTGACGTCACAATCCCAGCTGCTGACATTACAATAACAGTGAAATGTTTACATCTTCTGATAGAAAATTTCCTTATGATTTCTAAAATCCAATCCTCTATAAATTTGGTCAATTATTTTCCGAGATATTTACTAAAATTTATAACCAAACTGACATTTAAAAAAAATATTAAGGTTGGAAGGTTGGCCAGCTGTTGACCTCACAGTGCCTTTCCTCGTGATCCCGCGGCTGTGGTTAATGCAGCTGCTGTCAATGCGCATGCGCAGTTTTCCACGACGTACGTTAGCCCACCCCCCCCCCCCCCACATTCTTCAAAAGGAGCAAAAAGATCAAGAAAGTACTGCAGCTGTCAGTGGGTAGGGCGGTTTTGGGGTAAAAGGAACAAATTAATAATATTAATATAATATCAAGGGGGATAGTTAGCGTGTGTGCATGTGATGTCGCATGCAGCCCGCCCCCCCCCCCCCCCCCACCCCCACCCCGCAACCGCTTGTTGGAGGAACAGACCCAACGGGTCTGCACTTGGTCTACTACTTCTTAAAAGTGTCTCTACTCTTTCTTCCCCTCCTTCTCCCCTTCTCTCCCCTCTCTCCTCTCCCCTTCTCTCCGCCCCCCCCCCCCCCCCCCCCCCCCCCACGTGCTCTCTAAATGACTTACCGTTACTGTGCAGCCGTCTTTCTCATCGCAAGTGTGAATTTCAGATAGCGCTCCCCCGCTTTCCCTGGCCCCCACCTTTGCGATGTGTTTGTGTGTGCGGTCGGTCGATCCAATGAGCAGTTTCAACGCGGACGGTCGATCCAGCTCAAGGTTTTCCAGGCTAGTGCCCTCAAGCTTGAAGGTCGAAGACACTCTTCTTAACTCGCGGATTAGGTCGCCGCAGTGGTTCAGCCCCTTAAATTTAAAGATCCTATGCCTTCACAGAGTTATAGAGCATGGAAACTGGCCCTTCAGCCCACCTTGTTCATGCTGTCTGAGTTGGTGTCAGGGGCTAGTCCCATTTGCCTATATATATCCTTCTAAACCCATCTTATCCATATATCTGTCCAAATGTGCTTTGTCTTAATTGTATCTACTTCCTTCATCCACCAGGATTGAACAATCAAAACATTTGGACATATAGTGTATGAATATAGCAAAGTATATGTTGGGACATGAACAATCTTTCATGCTGAACCGCCTGAGGATATGTGACAGGATTGTTATTAACCTGATCAGGAAGGTAGACTTAGTCTTAAAGATCCCAGAGCTCAAGGTCAGGGATGCTTTTTTTGCATCAGCTACCTTTTGTGATTTTAACCATGTTATTTTGACATCTCTGCACATCAAGGGAGTTTCTCTATTTGTACATTCTTTCCTCATAATTACATTTGTTAAGTCCCAATTTAGTTTTTTTGGGCCAACTGAATCAAGAAAGAAGGCACATCATTATATTGAAATACGTCCTAAATACGAGCGATTTTTTTCAGAAGTAAAATTTGCATCAGTGAGTTCTGTCGTATGACAATCAAGCCTGTTAAATTTAAATGGAACAGGTTTAGACTTCAGAGATACAACGTGGAAAAGGGACATTCCCGGCGCGCCTGTGTGACCAGCGACCACCCCATACACCAACACTATCCTACACACTAGGAACAATTGTACTGAAGTCAATTAACCTACAAACCTGAACGTCTTTGGTGTGTGGGAGGAAACCGGTGCACCCAGAGAAAACCCATCTGGTCACAGGGAGAAGGTACAAACTCTGTGCAGCCAGCACCCGTAGTCAGAATTGAACCTGGATTCCTGGCGAATGTAAGGCAACTCTACTGCTGCTCCACTGTGACACCCAGATGAAATCTCAAGCTCCCACAAAATACACCATGCCTTTATTTAAGGTTAAACAACTGTTCCTGCTCAGTTGGCCTGTCTACATTTTTTGCTGGTGATTTTCCTTTTAATCCTTATGAAGCTTTTTATTTAATCCGTAGAGAAACTGTGGTTGAACTTAAAGAAAAGGATTTGCCTGAATTGCGAAATAAACTGCAGAGCATCAATCGTGATATTCAACGCCTGAAAAGCGATATGGATGATGTGGAGACGCAGCTCGCTTCCTTCATGTCACAGGAGCGCTCAGCAAAGTCATGTCTACCAGACATATCACACCTGGAGCGATACCAGGTAACAACGGGCAGGCTGTGGTAAAAAATAGTGGAATGTAAACATGAGGAACTGCAGATGTTGGAATTTTGCTTAGTTTAGTTTAAAGGTACAGCACGGAAACAGGACCTTTGGCCCACGGAGTCCACACTGACCAGCGATCCCTGCACACTAACGCTATCCTATACACACTAGGGACAATTTACAATTTTACCAAAGCCAATTAATCTACAAACCTGTACGTCTTTGGATAGTGGGAGGAAACCGGGGCACCCGGAGAAAACCCACACGGTCATGGAAAGAACGTACAAACTCCATAGAGACAGAGTCCGTAGCCAGCATTGAACCCAGGTCTGGTGCTGTACGGCAGCAACTTTTTCGCTGCACCACCATGCCACCCCTGTTGCATAGAACACAAAGAGCTGGAGTGACTGCAGAACAAATGTAGGGCATAGTCAGGCGACACATGGTTCACCACCTTTACCCATGTCCTCCATAGATGCTGCTTGACCTGCTGAGTTACTCCAGCACTTTGTGTTCTATTTAAAAATGGTGAACATGCTGGAAGTGAGCAGCAGATCAGGCAGCATATGCGTAGATAGAAGCAGAATATGTTTTGTCAGGTCCATCTCCTCAGTCCCTTCCTGATACGCCACCTCTAGCTTAATTGTTGCACTTATTTCTAAGTGTAGTCCACTAGCTGATTTGATTTCAGTTGTTCTACCATAAATGCAAAGCTTTTATTATGTCGCCGTTTACTTTTCTTTATTGATTGACTTATTTCTGGGCTATCATAATGAAAATATATATCCCTTGATGACAAGCACTAAGTTAAAAAGCATTGTTTTCCTGAGATTACATTTGCAATAATTTGCACATTCATCTCATATGCCAGTGCTCTTTCTTGTAGTCCAATTCTCAAACCGATGTTGCCCATCAAGTATTTTCCACCGAAGATAGACACAGAATACTGGAGTAACTCAGCAGGACAGGCTCTCTGGAGAGAAGGAAGGGGTAACTTTTTGGGTCGAGACCCTTCTCCTAATATCACTTTGATCAGTCTGAAGAAGGGTCTCGACCCGAAACGTCACCCATTCCTTCTCTCCAGAGATGCTGCCTGTCCATTTGAGTTACTCCAGCATTTTGTGTCTATCTTTGATTTAAACCAGCATCTACAGTTCCTTCCCACACATTAAATATTTTCCACCCATGGGGTCAATCACATGTTATTGATTCCCTAATCCGCCTGTTCTGAATTTTTGTGATCTCACCATATCCCATGCCTGTGCCATTCTCCAGGTTTATGTTGTTGAGGACCTCTACCTTCCTTCAACACTACAACCATTTTTATCCCAACATTCTTTAAACTGTAATTGGAAGCTGTGTAGCCAACGTCTACAGTGGCTTGCAAAAGTTATCATACCCCTTGAACTTTTCCACATTTTGTCACCTTACAACCACAAACGTAAATGTATTTTATTGGGATTTTATGTGATAGACCAACACAAAGTGGTGCATAATTGTGAAGTGGAAGGAAAATGATACATGGTTTTCAAATTATTTTACAAATAAAAAACTGAAAAGCGTGGCGTGCAAAAGTATTCAGCCCCCTTTACTCTGATACCCCTAAATATAATCCAGTGCAACCAATTGCCTTCAGAAGTCACCTAATTAGTAAATAGAGCCCACTTGTGTATAATCTAATCTCAGTATAAATACAGCTGTTCTGTGAAGGCCTCAGACGTTTGTTAGAGAACATTAATGAACAAACAGCATCATGAAGCCCAAGGAACACACCAGACAGGTCAGGGATAAAGTTGTGGAGAAGTTTAAAGCAGCGTTAGGTTATAAAAAAATATCCCCAGCTTAGAACATCTCACGGAGCACTGCTCAATCCATCATCCGAAAATGGAAAGAGTATGGCACAACTGCAAACCTACCAAGATATGGCCGTCCACCTAAAATGACAGACCAGGCAAGGAGAGCATTGATCAGAGAAGCAGCCAAGAGGCCCATGGTAACTCTGGAGGAGCTGCAGTGATCCACAGCTCAGGTGGGAGAATCTCCACAGGACAACTATTAGGGACACAGGACAACAAATCGGGCCTTTATGGAAGAGTGGCAAGAAGAAAGCCATTGTTGAAACAAAGCCATAAGAAGTCCCATTTGCAGTTTGCCACAAGCCATGTGGGGGACACAGCAAACATGTGGAGGAAGGTGCTCTGGTCTGATGAGACCAAAATTGAAGTTTTTGGCCTAAATGCAAAACGCTATGTGTGGCGGAAAACTAACACTGCACATCACCCTGAACGCACCATCCCCGCTGTGAAACATGGTGGTGGCAGCATCATGCTGTGGGGATGCTTTTCTTCAGCATGGACAGGGAAGCTGGTCAGATTTGATGGGAAGATGGATGGAGCCAAATACAGGGCAATCTTGGAAGAAAACCTGTTAGGGTCTGCAAAAGACTTGAGACTGGGGCGGAGGTTCACCTTCCAGCAGGACAACGACCCTAAACATACAGCCAGAGCTACAATGGAATGGTTTAGATCAAAGCATATTCATGTGTTAGAATGGCCTAGTCAAAAGTCCAGACCTAAATCCAATTGAGAATATCTGGCAAGACTTGAAAATTGCTGTTCACAGATGCTCTCCATCCAATCTGACTGAGCTTGAGTTATTTTGCAAAGAAGAATGGGCAAACATTTTAATCTCTAGATGTGCAAAGCTGGTAGAGACATACCCCAAAAGACTTGCAGCTGTAATTGCAGCGAAAGGTGGTTCTACAAAGTATTGACTCAGGGGGGCTGAATACGTTTGCACGCCACACCTTTCAGTTTTTTATTTGTAATAAAAATTGGAAACCATGTATCATTGTCCTTCCACTTCACAATTATGCACCACTTTGTGTTGGTCTATCACATAAAATCCCAATAAAATACATTTACGTTTGTGGTTGTAACGTGACAAAATGTGGAAAAGTTCAAGGGGTATGAAAACTTTTGCAAGCCACTGTATGTATTGTCTTTCCGTTGACTGGATAGCACGCAACCAAAGCTTTTCACTGAACCTCGTGACACGCGATGATATACTAAACTAAACTATGACAAGTGCAGGGTACACAAAAGGCTGGAGAAACTCAGCGGGTGCAGCAGCATCTAAGGAGCGAAGGACATAGGCGACGTTTCGGGTCGAGACCCTTCTTCAGACTGGTCAGGGGTCAGGGAAGCGAGTTATATATATGGCGATGTGGAGAGATAAAGAACAATGAATGAAAGATATGCAAAAAAGTATCGCTGATAAAGGAAACAAGCCATTGTAATCTGTTTGTAGTGTGAAAATGAGAAGCTAGTGCGACTAGTGTGGGAGAGAGATAGAGAGAGAGGGAATGCCAGGGCCCGAGGGCTGAGGGAGAGGCAGGAAGGGGAGGAGACAGCAAGGGTTAACAGAATTGAGAAAATTCAATGTTAAAGCCCAGAGGATGCAGACTCCCCAAGCAGAATATGAGGTGCTGTTTCTCATATTGGTTATACGGGTTGGTTAATGCGGACCGAGCGGAGGTGTTCGGCGAAACGATCGCCAAGCATCCGCTTGGTCTCACTGATATAGATCATCTGGCATCTGGAGCAGCGGATGCAGTAGATGATGTTGGAGGAGGTTCAGGTGAACCTCTGTCAGACCTGGAAGGACTGCTTGGGTCCCTGAAAGGAGTGGAGGGGGGAGGTGAAGGGACAAGTTCAGCATCTCTTGCGGTTGCAAGGGAAAGTGCCCGGGGAAGGGAAGGGAAGAATTGACAAGTGAGTTGTGGAGGGAGTGGTCTTTGCGGAAGGCAGACGGGTGGAGATGGGAAGATGTGGCTAGTGGAGGGGTCACGTTGGAGGTGGCGAAACTGGCGGAGGACTATGTGTTGTATTTGCCGGCTGGTGGGGTGAAAGGAGAATCCCCGTTCTCTGAAGAATGAGGACATTTGTGATGACCTGGTGTGGAACACCTCATCCTGGGAGCAGATGCGGCGTAGACGGAGGAATTGGGAATAGGGGATGGAGTCCTTACAGGAAGCAGGGTGGGAGGAAGAGTAGTCCAGGTAGCTGTGGGACACAGTTGGTTTGTAGTGGATGTCGGTCAGGAGTGTATCACCTGCAATAGAGATGGTGAGGTCAAGGAATGGTAGGGAAATGTCGGAAATAGTCCAAGTGTATTTGAGTGTCGGATGGAAGTTGGTGGTGAAATGGATGAAGTCAGTCAGTTGTGTGTGGGTGCAGGAGGTGACACCAAAGCAGTCGTCGATGTAACGGAGGTAGAGGTCGGGGATGGGGCCCTGGTACGCCGAGAACAAGGGTTGTTCGACGTACCCAACAAAGAGGCAAGCGTAGCTGGGGCCCATGCATGTGCCCATAGCTACGCCTTGTGTTTGGAGGAAATGGGAGGAATCAAAAGAGAAGTTATTGAGGGCGAGGACCAACTTGACAAGTGCAGCACAGGGACAGGCCCTTCAGCCCTCGATGTCCGTGCCCAACATGATCTCCTATCCAGGTTTAGTTTAGTTAATTGTCACGTGTACCGAGTACTTTTGTTGTGTCATAATAAGGTATTAGAATTTGCGTCCAAAGAATATGGTCTTCTTTCATCGATTATTTAAAAGGGTAGATTGGTTCAGCAGAGGGACCTAACTGAAACTTGGACTGAGGAATAGATGAAAAGTTATACTCTATATTCCTTGATCTTATCTCCAACGATGTATTAATGGTAAATTATTCCATTCCTTATGATTTTATTTTTTGATGTCTCTTTTTTTCTCTCTTTTTATTACTAATCTATTAAAAAAAACTATTAGAAGCAGAATGATTTAATTGAAAATATTAATAATGTATGAGTGATGTACTCGAAATACCTATACCATAATTTGTGTTTGCCAATTTATTGCTTATCTCTAATAAAAATATATTTTAAAAAAAGAATTTGCGTCCAAAATCTCCCCTCCACTTTCCCTTTTCAGAAAATGCTTCAAAGACCATCCTTGTTGCTCATTCAATTCATCATATAACCATATAACAATTACAGCACGGAAACAGGCCCTCTCGGCCCTTCCAGTCCGTGCCGACCATTTGTTTTCCCCTAGTCCCATCTACCTGCACTCAGACCATACCCCTCCATTCCCTTCACGTCCATATACCTATCCACTTTACTCTTAAATGTTAAAATTGATCCTGCCTCCACCACTTCTGCTGGAAGCTGATTCCACACAGCCACCACCCTCTGAGTAAAGAAGTTCCCCCTCACGTTACCCCGAAACCTCTGTCCCTTAATTCTCATGTCATGCCCTCTTGTTTGAATCTTCCCTACCCTCAATGGGAAAAACGTATCCACGTCAACTCTGTCTATCCCTTTCATCATTTTAAAGACCTCAATCAAGTCCCCCCTTAACCTTCTGCGCTCCAAAGAATAAAGACCTAACTTGTTCAACCTTTCTCTGTAACATAGTTGCTGGAACCCTGGCAACATTCTAGTAAATCTCCTCTGTACTCTCTATTTTGTTGACATCCTTCCTATAACTAGGCGACCAAAATTGTACACCATACTCCAGAATTGGTCTTACCAATGCCTTGTACAATTTTAACATTACTTCCCTACTCCTATATTCAATGCTCTGATTTATAAAGGCCAGCACACCAAAGGCTTTCTTTGCCACCCTATCTACATGCGATTCCACCTTCAGGGAACTATGCACAGTTATTCCTAGATCCCTCTGTTCCACAGCATTCCTCAATTCCCTACCATTTACCATGTACGTCCTATTTTGATTTGTCCTGCCAAGATGTAGCACTTCACACTTATCAGCATTAAACTCCATCTGCCATCTTTCAGCCCACTTTTCCAAATGGCCCAAATCTCTCTGTAGACTTTGAAAATCTACTTCATTATCCACAACACCACCTATCAACATCATCCAGATCATTGATGTACATGACAAACAACAGTGGACCCAACACAGATCCCTGAGGCACCCCACTGGTCACCGGCTTCCAACCTGACAAACAGCCATCCACCATTACTCTCTGACATCTCCCATTCAGCCACTGTTGAATCCATCTTGCTACTCCGCCATTAACACCCAAAGATTGAACCTTCTGAACCAACCTTCCATGGGGAACCTTGTCAAAGGCCTTACTGAAATCCATATAGATAACATCCACTGCTTTACCCTCATCAATTTCCCTAGTTACCGCTTCAAAAAAATTCAAGAAGGTTTGTCAAACATGACCTTCCAGGCACAAATCCATGTTGACTGTTCCTGATCAGACCCTGTTTATCCAGATGCTTATATATATTATCTCTAAGTATCCTTTCCATTAATTTGCCCACCACTGACGTCAAACTAATAGGTCTATAATTGCTAGGTTTATTTTTTGAACCCTTTTAAACAATGGAACAACATGCGCAGTACGCCAATCCTCCGGCACTATTCCCGTTTCTAATGACATTTGAAATATTTCTGTCATAGCTCCTTGCTATTTCTACACTAACTTCCCTCAATGTCCTAGGGAATATCCTGTCAGGACCTGAGACTTATCCACTTTTATATTTTTCAAAAGTGTCAGTACTTCCTCCTCTTTGAATCTCATAGTTTCCATAGCTACTCTACTCTTTCCCCTTAACTCACCGAGTTCAATATCCTTCTCCTTGGTGAATACCGAAGAAAATAAATTGTTCAATACCTCCCCCATCTCTTTTGGCTCTGCAGATAGCTGTCCATTCTGGTTTCTCTAATGGTCCAATTTTTATCCCTCGTTATCCTTTTGCTATTAATATAGCTGTAGAAACCTTTGGGTTTACTTTCACCTTTCTTGCCAAAGCAACCTCATATCTTCTTTTAGCCTTCCTAATTTCTTTCTTAAGATTCTTTTTACATTCTTTATACTCCTCTAGCACCTCATTTACTCCATGCCTCCTATAATTATTGTAGATATCTCTCTTTTTTCGAAACAAGTGTCCAATTTCCCTTGAAAACCATGGCTCTTTCCAATTTTTACTATTTCCTTTCAACCTAACAGGGACATAAAGATTCTGTACTCTTACAATTTCCCCTTTAAATGTCCTCCATTTCTCTTCTACATCCTTCCCATGAAACAAAGTGTCCCAATTCACTCCTTTAAAATCCTTACGCATTCCCTCAAAGTTAGCCTTTCTCCAATCAAAAATCTCTACCCTAGGTCCAGTTCTGACTCTCTCCATAATTATATTGAAACTAATGGTATTGTGATCACTGGTCCCGAAGTGCTCACCAACACATACCTCCGTCACCTGACCTGCCTCATTTCCTAACAGGAGGTCCAGCACTGCCCCTTCTCTGGTCGATACCTCTATGTACTGCTGCAAAAAACTATCCTGCACACATTTAACAAACTCCAAACCATCCAGCCCATTTACAGAATGTGTTTCCCAGTCTATTTTTGGAAAATTAAAATCTCCCACAATCACTACCTTGTGCTTACTACTAATATCTGCTATCTCCTTACATATTTGCTCTTCCAATTCACGCTCCCCATTTGGCGGTCTATAATACACCCCTAAAAGTGTTGCTACACCGTTCCCACTTCTCAGTTCCACCCAAATAGCCTCCTAGATGAGCCCTCTAATCTATCCTGCCAAAGCACTGCTGTAATATCTTCTCTGACAAGCAATGCAACACCTCCCCCTCTGGTCCCTCCAATTCTATCACACCTGAAGCAACGAAATCCTGGAATATTTAGTTTCGAATCACAGCCCTCCTGCAACCATGTTTCACTGATTGCCACAACATCATATTTCCAGGTGTCAATCCAGGCTCTAAGTTCGTCCACCTTACTTACAATGCTACTAGCATTAAAATATACACATTTTAGAAACCCACCATCCCTTATTCTCGGTCTATTATCTTTTTCATCTTTCTCGCCTACATTTTGGATCCGAGTGCTTCCTTCTCTCTGCCTCTTGCCCCACACCCTGACCCCTAGCCCCCTCTACCCGAGTCCCTCCCCCCAGCCTTTCTAGTTTTAAAGTCTCCCCAGTAGCCTTTGCAAATCTCCCTGCCAGGATATTGGTCCCCCTCGGGCTCAAGTGCAACCCGTCCTTTGTGTACAGATCATGCCTTCCCAAAAGAGGTCCCAGTGATCAAGAAACTTGAATCCCTGCCCACTGCACTAGTCCCTCAGCCACGCATTTATCCTCCACCTCATTTCATTCCTACTCGCACTGTCACGTGGCACAGGCAGTAATCCTGAAATCGTTACCCTTTTGGTCCTTCTCCTTAACTTTCCCCCCAACTCCCTAAATTCTCCCTTCAGGACCTCATCACTTTTTCTGCCTATGTCATTGGTACCTATGTGTACCACAACATCAGGCTCCTCTTCCTCCCTTAGGATCATGTTAGGTTTAATGTTATTATTAGCTACATACAGTGCAGAAACCTTTGGCCCTTCATGTGTATGCTAAATGTGTCATTTACTAGCACTTGGTCCTTGCCTTCTATGTTTTGCCAGTTCAAGTGCTTGGCCAGACTGAAACATTGTGAGAGAAATGGCCTCCACCCAGTCAGGCAGTCTCTTCCAGATACCACTTTTCAGAAGAAGAGTAGTTTTGGCAGCAGAGTAAATTTCATGAAAGTTTCATGGAAAATGGAGGTTTCCTTAAAAATGAAGGCTATTTGTAAAGCTTTAAAATGTTGAACTGTGAAAAGAAACATAATTCATCTTAGCACTTTCCTAATCGTACATATTCACCCCTCCTTTATTCTGAGAGAAGATCTTCTGATGAACTTGCTTTGCGCTTACTATGTTGTTAAAGAAGGAACTGCAGATGCTGGAGAACCTTCGCTCCTTAGATGCTGCTGCACCCGCTGAGTTTCTCCAGCCTTTTGTGTACCCTTGCGCTTACTATGTATGGCCACGTGAGGGAGCCAAATCCCAATATAAGATTAACCTGGTGCGACCTTTTGTTTAATTACGGTATCTCTTTACAACTTTCTCCCTTACACAGATTTCCGAAAAAAAACTGTTCCAACTTAATCATTTGATCATATCGGTTCTTACGATTATAACCCATAGAATTTTTCAAAAAAGTATATTTGAAGTTTGCACTGAGATTCATTTTCCTAATGTAATTTAAGGTGTAACATGAGTGTTTAGATGTCATCCTGCATCGAATTGTTAACATTATTAACTGTTTAACCTTAAGGTGGAGTAAAGCAGGGGACATTAAAGTGCTACATTTTTGTTGTTAGTTCCATGTTAAGGAGCAACATTTGGAAAATTAAACAAAATGCAAAATGCTGGAGGAACTCCGTGGGTCAGGCAGCATCTGTGGAGGGGATGGACAAAAGACATTTTGAGTCATGACCCTTCTTCAGAATCCAGAGTCTGAAGAAGGGCCCCGACGCAATACATGTCTGTCCATTCCCTCCAAAGACAATGCCGGACCTGCAGAGTTCCCCCAGCGTTTTGTGTTTTATTCAAGGTTCCAACATCTGCAGTTCCTTGCGTCTCCACCTGGAAACTAAAATGGGTAACTGGCTTTTTTAAACTGGCGATTGTTTTCAATTTTGTAAACATGGATGGGAATACCCTTTTTCAAATTGGCTTGGTTGATGTGTACCAAACAGCATATTATGATCAAGAGAACCTTGCATTTAATGAGGAATTGATGAACTGCAGTTGCTGGTTTCCAAAAATGACACTGTGCTGGTGTCTCTAGAGAACATGGATAGATGATGTATCCATGTTCTTCAAAAATGCTGCCTGACCTACTGAGTTACTCCACCACTATTTTTACATGCCTTTAATGAGGATGGTATTGGATTCAATGGTCATTTTTAACAGCAAATTGTATGTATTTGAAAGGGAAAAGATGTGTAGGCTGTGTGATAGAAGCAGGAGAGAGAATAAATGGAAGACTCTTTGAAAGCATTTAGACTTGAATTAGGGTCTCCTCCTGTAACATCCCATCACAAATGTTTCTGACTGACAAACATGCTTTCTGTTCCATTAGACAGACCTGCGAGATGTTGAACGCAGAATTGCCCAGCAGGTTGCCAAGCTCCAAGGGGTAAACATGAACCGAACAATGCAGATGGTCAATCTGGAGAAGCAAGAAATGTCGCTCCAAGCAGATACGGGTAAGGAGGAGAAAAGAGAATTTTTGATGCACAAGTACTTCAGATCCCCTGCATCAATCATATGTCAAGCCACTCCACTTCTTTACTGCGTAGGAAGGAACTGCAAATGCTTGCTTACACCAAAGATAGGCATAAAATGTTGGAGTAGCTCAGCGGCACAGGCAGCATCTCTGGATACAAGGTTCGGGTCGAGACCCTTCTCTCCAGAGATGCTGCCTGTCTCACTGAGTTTACTCCAGCATTTTGAGTCCTAGCTTCGATTTAAACCAGCATCTGCTGTTCTTTCCTACACATCCTCACACGCTAAATTACTCCAGCCCTTTGCATCTAGAGATAATGGTATGGTTTTGTTTTTATAAGTATTAAATATTGGAAGCCAATTAATAAAAATTCTGGTTCTGGAAATTAATCTGCTTGCTGCCTCACAATGAGAGTTAGTTGCTCAATCTGTAATGTTGATCTTTGATATTAATGATCTGCCTAACTCATGTTTCAGATCTTGGAGCCCATCACTTAGTTTAAACATGATCTCAACCCATTGTCACACATGCTATCTTACACTGTCCACATAACCCATTTCCTCCTCTCTGCATCTCTCTGAAATGCCTTTTGTAGATGCATACCTGCAGACGAAAAAGGTGAGAGAGGAAAGATTTGAAGGGGACCGAAGGAGCAAACATTCACACAGTGGGTGGTAGGTATTTTAGTTTAGTTTAGAGATACAGTGCACCGAGTCCGCACCGATCAGCGATCCCCATACATTAATCTACCCTACACACACTAGGGATGCTTTTACATATCCACATATCTATATGGGCAAGGAGACTATTGTATTTGCAGCTTCTAAGTGGGGATCTCAGAAAGTCTATGGCCAAAATGTGAACTTTATTGAATCTGTGGATGTTGAGAACAAATTCAGTTAAATTCTAAAAGGAACATTCACCATCCATTGTGTAGGAAAGAACTGCAGATGCTGGTTTAAATCATACGTAGACACAAAACACTGGAGTAACTCAGCGGGACAGGCAGCATCTCTGGAGAGAAGGGTCTCTGAAGATGGGTCTCGACCTGCAATGTCACCCCACTGAGTTACTTGCGCATTTTATTCTATTCGCCATCCGTTGGTAATCTCTACAGGCTGTATATCTAAACTAAACTACGCAAGCCATTAAACTCTTTGCTCAGCTTCTTCTCTTCCATCTTCAAAGTTGCTCCATTAATCTTTTCTCTCAGACCAAATCATTTGCCCGCTTAACAATAGGTCCTTATGTGTGTTGGGGCCCATTTCTGTTTGCCTTTGCTCTGGTGAACACCTTAAGGTGTTTTACAGCAAGAAGATGCGGTGAAAATACACCAGAACTGCTCAATTGTTAACATTAAAGCTGCTAAAAGATGAGACGGTCAAATAAGCAGATAGGAAAGAATCTGCAGAAGCTGGAAACCAAGACGCTGGGCAAAACAAAGAATGGGTGTTACTCAGTGGATCAGGCAGCATCTGGAGAGAATAGACAGTGTTTCGGGTCAAGACCTTTCTTCAGACTGATTGCAATGTCGGGGAGAAAGCTGGAAAAGAGAGGTGGGAGTGGGACAAAGCCTGGCAAGTGATAGGTGGAGAGAGATGGGGGGGGGGGGTTGATTGGGTGGAGTAAGTGACAAAGGCTAGAAGATGTCAGATGAGGAGCGAAGAGAAGGAGTAGAATGTAAAGTCAGAGGGAGCGATATAGGTGAGAGGATACAGGGGGAGAGGAAAGAGGGGTTGTAAAGGAAATGAGGGATTTGGGGATGGGAGATGAGTATGAAAGAGGGGGAACAGAGCAGAGTGATATTTATTCCATCGCTAAACTATGGCCAGAACATGGCTCGATGCGTTCCTAGAGCGTTGAGAAACGATCACAGGCATGTACTTTTTCTATTGCAGTTTCCAATAAAATAGAACTGAAGAGGAAAATGATTCAAGATCAGCAGGAACAGATCCAGTTACTGAAGAGCAATGTCAATGAGATCCGAGCCGAGAAACTCCAAATCGCCAGCAATATGCAGCGACGCCAACAGCTGGAGGAGCAGATTGTGGAATATTCCACTGAGATTCAGTCCCTACAAAGAGATTTGCAAGTATGACGTTATCAGTCCTGTTATTCTCTCTGGCTTTGCTATAGGTACTCTTGCTCTCTAACATGGGCGGCACTGTGGCACAGCGGTAGAGTTGCTGCTTTACAGCGCCAGAAACCCCAGTTCGATCCTGACTACGGGTGCTGTCTGTATGGAGTTTGTACGTTCTACCCGTGATCTGCGTGGATTTTCCTCCCACACTCCAAAGAAGGACAGGTTTGTAGGTTGATTGTAAATTGTCCCTGATGCGCGTAGGATAATGTTAATCTCTACAGGCTAGGACAGTATTTCTTGGAGCATAAGAGGGTGAGAGGTGATCTTATAGAGGTGTATAATATCATGAGGGGGATCGATTAGTATATACTCAATAATCTTTGACACAGAGAATGGGAATTAAGAAAAGCAGTGATTCTCATTAAATTAATGAGTCCAAAATAAAACTAGTGACATTACACAAGGACACTGTGGTGGAGTAAGTCAGCGGGTCAGGCAGTATCTCTGGAGAACATGGACAGGTGATGTTTTGGGTTGGGAGACTTTTTCAGACTCTGAAGGTGTAAATGCACTGCGTCTTTTGTAACCAAGCATTTGCAGTTCCTTGTGTAATGTTACTAGTTTTATTTGGACTCGCACGTTTAATGAGTTACTGCAGAACTGTTGTTTTTTTTAGTGATATTACACTTCTGGTACAGAATTTTCAACTACGTATTTATTAAATACAAACACCATTGATGCGAGTTTGTTCTTTTTTTGCAGGAATTTAGGGAACAGTTATCGCCAATAGCTGCAACTCTAGATAAACTACGACAAGAAAAACAGGAGTTGATGGAGAGAAAAAATATCAGCTACAAGGAGATGCAGGATAAGGTCAGGAACAATGTGATTTGCTTGACTTCCACTCAATAAATGCCCTGTCCCACTTACGTGTCCTTGGCACACAAATTACGCGACCTCGTCGTCGCATTGAGGTGCAGGGGCATCATGTGGCCGCGCGCGGCCGGTCCCACTGAGAAGCGCGGAGGGGTATGGAGTTGTGCGCGGTATCGTGCGGTACTCCGGGAAATCTTCGCTCGCCACCGGCCTGTCGCGTAACTGAAGCCCAAAGTGGGACAGGCCCAAGACCCTGGCGCGATGCAATGTCTCACCTCCAACAGCAGCAGAAGCAGGCAAACGATCGTCGAGCTCGGCCTGGGGCTCACGGCCGTTGTGGATCCGGATCCGCCCCCACTCCTACTCCCAGAGCAAGGCCAAGAAAATTGGACACAAAATGCTGGAGTAACTCAGCGGGACCGGCAGCATCTCTGGAGAGAAGGAATGGATGATGTTTCGGGTCAAGACCCTTCTTTCAGACTGAAGAAGGTTCTCGACCCGAAACATCGCCCATTGCTTCTCTCCAGAGATGCTGCCAGTCCAGCTGAGTTACTCCTGCATTTGTGTCTATCCTCAAATGACGTCACCCGCTCCAGACGGCTGTGCAGACACATGAAGACGCGCGTGACCTTCGCGGGACCGTCGTGCCTCAACGCGACGACGAGGTCGCGTAATTAGCGTGCCAAGGACACGTAAGTGGGACAGGGGCTTAAGGTTTGATTGTTTAGTACCAGGTTATTGTTTCACATGTGTTTGGATCTGCATGTGTCTCATTCTGTAGCAGATCCAGTGCTGAAACACATAATTTGTTCCAACCAGTTCATGCTCCATTTAACCCTTGACCCTTTTGCTATGTCGTACCCTGCAATCAGAGTTCTCGTTGGTTAAGTATGTATGAATTCATGTTCATAATTTCCATTTTATTTGAGCAGATTGAACAAATCTTTCCAATTCTAAGTCTACCTGTCATTTACCAATTTTTCTGCAGTTCGTGTCTCTGGAAACTTGATAATAGAATGGTATAACTTTATAATTTTTTGTTAATTCTAAGACTCCAGCTTCAATCTGGTTGCAAGTTGGGTTCAGTTTTGATCTTTTATCTTTGAATTTACTAGTTTTGGAGAAACCAAACTAGCTCATCAGCTAAAGCACAGTCCTGACCTTCCATCTACCTCAATGGAGATCTTTTATTGGACTTTAATAGTATATATCTTTGCACTAAATGTTGTACCCTCTTTTCCTTTATCGTTGTACTGTGGACAGCTTGATTGTATTCATGTACAGTCTTCTCTAACAGGATAGCATGGAAACAAAGGCTTTTCACTGTACCTCAGCACATGTGACAATAATAAAACTAAGCTAAACTAAAAGATCATGGCAGCGCAGGTTTTAAATAAGGTTGAAAAGGATGAGGGAAGAAAAGATGAAATGGAAAGTCAAAGTTGAGTTTTAAAATGCAATATACAGTATTGAGATTTTGAAAAAAAGTACATGGACTTTGATGCCAAGATAACAAAGAGCATTTTGGGTGGCACACAGAGGGGAAAATGGCATGCAATCATTAATTAAATAAGTTATGAAAAAGAGTGGATAGGCAATTAAGAAGCCCCATTTGGAGTATTGCATGCAGTTCTGGTCACCCCATTATACAAGGGATGTGGAGGCTTCTGAGAGAGTGCAGAAGAGCTTTACAAAGATGCTGCCTGGATTAAAGGGCGTTAGTTACAAGGAAAGGTTACACAAACTTGGGTTGTTATCTCTAGAACACTAGAGACTCGATAGAAGGATGTAAAACTGACAGGCATTGATAGGGTAAATAGTGAAAACTTTTATCCCAGGCTGGAAATGTCTAAGACGAGAGAACGAAGCTTTAAAGTGAGAGGGGTAAAGTTTAAAGGCGATATGAGCAGCAACATCAGCACCTCTACTTCCTGAGAAGATTATGGAGAGTCGGTATGTCAAGGAGGACTCTCTCTAACTTCTACAAGTGCACAGTAGAGAGCATGCTGACCGGTTGCATCGTGGCTTGGTTCGGCAACGTGAGCGCCCAGGAGCAGAAAAGACTGCAAAACGTAATAAACACTGCCCAGTCCATCATCGGCTCTGACCTCCCTACCATCGAGGGGATCTATCGCAGTCGCTGCCTCAAAAGGGCTGGCAGCATCATCAAGGACCCACACCATCCTGGCCACACTTTTATCTCCCCGCTGCCTTCAGGTAGAAGGTACAGGAGCCTGAAGACTGCAACGTCCAGGTTCAGGAATAGCTGCTTCTCCACAGCCATCAGGCTATTAAACTCAACACAAACAAAACTGAGCATTAATAGCCCATTATCTGTTTATTTACACTTTATCTGTTTATTTATTCATTTGTGTATATATTTATATAATGGTATATGGATACACTGATCTGTTCTGTATTCATGCCTACTATATTCTGTTGTGCTGAAGCAAAGCAAGAATTTCATTGTCCTATCTGGGACACATGACAATAAACTCTCGAATCTTGAATCTTTAAGTTTTTTTTACTCAGTGGCTGGTGTGTGCCTGGAACATACTGCCAAGAGTGGAGGTGGAGACAGATATAATCATGGTGTACAAGAGGCTTTTAGATAGGCATATGGATATGCAGGGAATGGAGGGATATGGATCAAGTATAGGCAAATAAGATTAGTGTATGTGGCATTAAGTTCGGGAAAGACATTTTGGAAAAGGAGCATGTTTCTGTGCTGTACTTTTCTATATTCTATATTTCAATGGATGCCTGAAGAGTGAGAAGTTCGATTGGGAAAAGAGACATGAAGTCCCTAACAGGTTGTCAGCTGTGGATAGTATGTGCCCAGGAATGCATGAGTTCAAAGGAGGTCCACTTCGGAAAATAGAATGAAAGGTTTTATGTAAAGAAGAAGCAACATTTATCAAGATGTGTTCTTCATTTATTATTTATTATTTCCAGATAAATGAAGTCAAAGACAAAGCGAAAAATATTGATGTTTTTACAAGAGACATTGAAAGATACATCAAGGAAAGAAAAGATGAACATAAAGAGGTAATCACAGTTTTTATTGCCGGTTACAGAGTCATACAGTGTGGAAACAATCCTCTTGGCCCAACTTGCTCACACCGACCAACATGCCCTGTCTACACTAATCCCACCTGCCTGTGTTTGGCCCATATCCCTTCAAACATATCCTATCCATGCACCTGTCCAAATGCTTTTTAAACGCGTGATGGTACCTGCGTCAACTGCCTCCTCCAGCAGCTTGTTCCATACACCCACCATCCTTTGAGTAAAATAAAGTTACCCTTCAGGTTCCTATTAAATCTTTCCCCCCCCCCCTTACCTTTCAGTAGACTTTTGATGAAGAACTAAGGAACTTAATTTTAAAATTTGTGGTAAAATGGTTGTTGGGCTATTGAGGAATCTCTCTTCATCTGGAGATCTCTGGGAGACTGCAGCAGTACAAGAACTCTCAGCATGTTTAACATTTGTCTGGATAAACACTGGAGGTGCCCAGCACAAAGAGGAGTAAAGCACGTAAAGAACTAGGCGATAGGACAAGGCTAGTTGAATTAAGTTAACCGGTATGCATTCTGCACCCTGGATGGTGACCTCTGTGCCATAATATTCTTTGATGCGACTTGTTGTAATGGCTGTGTATTTCATTTACTTTCAAAGCAAAAAGAGTCTGCGCTTCAAGATACTACCACTCAACTAAATGAAGCTGAGAAACAGCGGGAGAAGATGCACAAAGAAATGGAGGGGATGCGAAAGGACATCGATACTCAAAAAGTAAGGGAAGAGTTTTAGCTCCACGAATTCATGCATATTGAAGTAGATTCCATGAATTTACTGACTAGTTCTCTAAACATAATGAGACAACCCCTAGTGTTTACACAGCGGGTCGGGGGCCAAACCGTAGAAATGGCCAGGTTAATGGGTCACTTTTGTTAAGAGTCATTGCGAATGAAGTGATCTGAGGTTGAGCTTGGCAAAGAGTGTTTGATTCTAAAGATAAACTATGCACAGGGTTTTGAGGAGAGAAAGGTTGAAACAGAAGGTGCCTAGAAAATAGAAGTGGAATTCTTGATAGAGTTTGATGCCCATTTTCAAATGAGGCCCCAAATGGCGCACTAATGTATCCACGTTGACTAGGAAGAAGGTTCAAGTGATTAAGGAGGTAAAAAGTAATATCCAAAATTGTATAGAACCAATTACACAATGCCATACAAGATGTGTATGTACTCGAATATTACTTACTCACAAATTACGTGGAACATCGAACCCTGCAGCACGGTGGCGCAATGGTAGATTTACTGCCTAACAGTGCCAGAGGCCCTGATCACGGGTGCTGCCTGTATAGAGTGTCCATGTTCCCCCTGTGTCCACGTGTGTTTTCTCCAGGTGCTCTACTTTCCTTCCACATTCATGCAACCATGTAGGTTAAATGGCTTCTGCAAATTGTCCCTAGTGTGTAGGATAGTGCTGGTGCCTGTTTCCACACTGGTATCTCTAAATTAAACAGAACAGTACATCGCAGGAGTAGGCCCTTCGGCTCACAATGTTTGTGCCAAACACGATGCCAAGTTGAACTGATCTCATCTGCCTGGATGTGATCCATGGCCCAAGATTCCCTGCACTTTCATGTGCCTATGTAAAGGCCAATACCATATCTGCCTCCACCACCACCCCTGGCAGCGCAGGCCCCCACTACATTCTGTAAAAATAAAACATCCCACATATCCCCATTAAACTTTCCCCCCTCTCACCTATTGCTAAGCCCTTTTGTATCGGACTTTACACCCTGGAGACAAAGGTTCTGACTGTCTACCCTGTCTATGCATGTCATCATTTTGTATTCATCCATCGTCTCCCTTAGCCTCTGACGTTTCAGAGAAAACAATCTGTCTATCCAACCTCTCCCTGTAGCCAAAACCATCTAAATCAGACAGCATTCTGGTAAACGATCTCTGCACCCTTTCCAAAGCCTCCACATCTTTCCTTTACCTGGGCAACCAGAACTGCACGCAATACTCCAAATGTGACCTAACCAAAGTCCTATAGAGCTGCATCATGACATCCTAACTCTTATAGTCAATGTCCCTTGCAATGAAGGCAGGCATCCAATACACTGCCTTTACCACCCTATCTACTTACGCTGCCACCTCCAGTGAGTTGTGAACTTGGACTCCAAGATCCGTCTGCACATCAATACCGTAAAGCCCCTGTCCCACTTAGGAAACCTGAATGGAAACCTCTGGAGACCGTGTGCCCCACCCAAGGTTTCCGTGAGGTTCTCGGGGGTTCCGGTCATTCTCCATGAGTCACCAGAGGTTCTGGTCAATTGCCTAGAGAGCCTCAACCGAAGCGTGAGCTGCATCTACTGACCAAGGATCCTATAGGATCTTTGCTGCCGACCGCGCACACACACACAAACACATCGCGAAGGTGGGGGCCAGAGACAGCGGAGGAGCGCTTTCTGCGAATTGAAGAGGAAAGTAAACGGCTGCCACAGAGCATGGAAAGTCCTTGAGAGAGCACGGGAGGGAGGGAGAGAAAGACACAGAAGGGGATAGAAGGGGAAAGAACGGGGGGGGGGGGAGGAGTTGAGACTCGTTTTAATAAGGGTGGGGCACACAGTCTCCAGAGGTTTCCGTTCAGGTTTCCTAAGTGGGACAGGGGCTTAATGGTCCTGCCATTAACTGGATACTTTATCCATACATTCAACATCCCAAAGGACATCACCTCACACTTCCTTGGATTAACCCTTCAGAATTGTGGGGATGTGGCCTTGACTATGTTTAGTTTTCATCTTATCTATGTAATCTATGAACCATTTCCTGCTTTCTTCACGGATGTAATTAATTACATGTGAAATCAAGGTGCTTCATGTATGAACCTGTGAGATTTTACTAGCCTTTTTGATGCCTCCTTCTACCCATGTTCTGAATTAGCCCTTCGCCTCAACCACGCCACTAATTTTGAGTATAGCATACTTTAAACGAGAAAAGGAGTTGTATTTGAAAAGAGCTGTCTCGCTTCACACAATGTTGGAATAGTTGAGCTAACAAGCAATGTATAAATAAATATTGGAGATGGGTTAGGAACATAAATACTCAGGTTAGGTCTTTGGTTATCTTCAGATCATTCACAGGAAGTCTTACTCAGTCTGAGAGTTCTAAGCTGACAGCAAATGAAGGAAATTCCAGCAGTGGCATATAAAATAACTAGAAGATGATGGATGGAACTATTATAAAGACGAAAGATATTGGTTTTAAAAAACGATTAACTTGCAATTTTATAATGTCGTCAATGCTCAAAATTGCTAAGCATATAACGAATATTGCGCTTAAGATGACATTTTGATTGAAGACTAAGTGATACACCTGGCATATATATAAACAGCATATTTTGGGACTTTTTCTATTCCAAGCAACTTGCTCATTGTACAAAGACAATAAGGCTTGTTTTTCTAAACTGATATTTAGATAAAAGATATGTGGTGAATGTTCCATATCAACCCTACTCCAGACATGCCTGCTGATAATTTGTTGGTTATTAATCACATTGGATTTTGTTGGTTATTAATCACATTGCGGTAACCCACTGACATTGACAAATATAATACGTTGCATAACTGCAAGATCTTTATTAGGAAAGGCATTTGTTTAAGTTGATTCAAATCTGAATCTTAAAATCTGATTAAAATCATTGCTGATTTTTTCTAAAGTGAACCAAAAATCCAAATTCCATCTATCTAATTTAAAAGTGCCAAAATACCTAAATACAGGTGAGAACTCATTTTTATGGTGTGATACTTTTGATTGTGGCGCTCACTAATTCAAGGAATAGTTCATACAACCGGCATAAATGGGGCATTTAAAGATGAAGAAGAAATGTTGGCCTGTCCAACAATTATGTGAACCCTGGGGTGGCGCAGGGGTAGAGTTGCTGCCTTGCAGCGCCAGAGACCTGGGTTCAACCCTGACTATGGGTGCTGTTAGTACGTTCGCCTTGTGTACAGGTTCTAATGTACAGGTTTGTAGATTCATTAGCTTCAGTACAATTGTTCCTAGTGTGAAGGATAGTGCCAGTGTACAAGGTGATCGCTGGTCGGCATGCTATGGGCCTGTTTGCGCACTGTATCTCTAAAGCCTAAGGCGCTGTGAACAAATATGCAAAGTAAGTTATGATCACGAAGACCTAAAGACATAAAAGTGGATTAAAATGATTGATGTAACTCACAGTTTAAGAAAGAACTGGAGATACTGGAAAAATCGAAGGTAGAGAAAAATGCTGGAGAAACTCAGCAGGTGAGGCAGCATCTATGGAGCGAAGGAATAGGTGAGGTTTCAGACCCTTCTTCAGACTGATGTGGGAGTGGGAGGGGGGGCGGGAAGAAGAAAGGAAGAGGTGGAGGCAGTGGGCTGTGGGAGAGCTGGGAAGGGGAGAGGAAGGAGGGAGAAAGCAAGGACTACCTGAAATTGGAGAAGTCAATGTTCATACCGCTGAGGTGTAAACAACCCAAGCGAAATATGAGGTGCTGCTCCTCCAATTTGCAGTGGGACTCACTCTGGCCATGGAGGAGGTCCAGGACAGAAAGGTTGGATAAGGAATGGGAGGGGGAGTTGAAGTGCTGAGCCACCAGGAGATCAGGTTCGTTAATGCGAACTGTGCGGAGGTGTTGGGCGAAGCGATCGCCAAGCCTGCGCTTGGTCTCTCTGATGTAGAGCAGTTGACACCTAGAGCAGCGGATGCAATAGGTGAGGTTGGAGGAGGTGCAGGTACTGCTGCTGAGAGCAACTTTAAATTCCAGGCTGTAAAATAAATGAGCAGGGTCTATCGTACAATGCACAGCAGTAATTGGCACTGGAACTGGGTTTGAAGGCAGGCTGATCGCTAAGCTATGGCTTACTTTGGTCATACGACGCATCATTTGGAAGTGCTTCCGATGAACCAGCTCATTTCGGATTTTAATTCCTCACCATGTGTTGTAGACTTCCAACAATGCATCAGCCCATTGTTTGGAACTTCTGGTCTGGCTCACTTGGTAATTGGGAATGTAAGCCCAGAGTCCAGAATGCAAGTGGGCTTTGCAGCCAGAATGCAGGATTCGGACTGTGTCTGCACAGAGTAGAGGTCCCGAGTGCTTCACATTGTGCTTGGATTTTACTTTAGTGGTTTAGACCTTAGAGATACAGTGCAGAAACAGACTTTTTGGCCCACTAAGTCCACGTCGACCAGCCATCATCCCATACACTAACACTATCCTACATACTAGGGACTATTTACCTAAACCAATTCAGCTTCAAACCTGCACGTCTTTGGAGTGTGGGTGGAAACCGGAGCACCCGGAGTAAACTCACGTAGTCACAGGGAGAAAATGCAAACCCCATACAGACAGCTGCTGTGATCAAGATCAAACCTAGGTCCCTGGTGCTGTAAGGCAGCAACTCTACCACTGTGCCTTCGTGTATGTTAATTGGCTTTGGTAAAAATTGTAAATTGTCCCTAGTGTGTACGGGGTGATTGCTGGTCAGTGCTAACTCGGTGGGCTGAAGGGTCTGTTTCCAGCTGTATCTCTAAAGTATAAATGCATTCAACAGTCATGTAAAACAATAAACAAGGAGTATAAACATCACCCGAGGCAGTGTGAAGATGGGCTGACGAGGGAGTATGGAACAACAGGCCAGAGTGGTTACAGGTTTGAGTTTGAGTTTAGTTTATTGTCACGTGTACCGAGGTACAGTGAAAAGCTTTTGTTGCGTGCAAACCAGTCAGCAGGCAATACATGATTACTATCGATCCATCCACAGTGTACAGAAATAATGTGAATAAGGTTGAGTGCATGGTAAAGCCAGTAAAGTCCGATCAAAGATTCTCCAAGAGTCTCCAATGAGGTAGATATTAGTTCAGGATTGTTCTCTGGTTGCAGTAGAATGGTTCAGTTGTCTGATAACTGTTGAGAAGAAACTGTCCCTGAATCTGGAGTTGTGCACCTTCACACTTCCATAACTTTTGCCCAATGGGAGAGAGATGAGGGAGTGGCCGGGGTGCAACTTATCTTTGATTAAACTGGTGGCCTTGCCGAGACAGCATATGGTGTAAATGGAGTCAATGGAAGGGAAGTTGGTTTGTTTGATGGTCTGGGCTGCGTCCACGTTGCATTGCAATCCCTTGCGGTCTTGGATTGAGCTGTTTCCTCTTTGGCTTGTGAAACTTGGCTGCATGATTCCTATTGGTCTTTGAGGTCACTTGGTCAGTCATCAAGACTAATTGTCCTCAAGGGTGAATTACAAGGTCTAGCCCATCTGAGGTCAAAATGCCAAATGGTGGCCTTTTTGCATAGAGCAGTTCATTTTCGAGCAACAAAGGTTATGAACAAATTTATTCCAGGTAATTCTTGCATTTTTCAGAGGATTTTGTCATAGTTTAGAAAGCATTTTTGCAATTACAAAATAATGGAAATTGTAATCTTCTATGAGCTTCATTTTCAGTAAGCAGATTGATGGAACTTTTGAAGAGGCATCCGTGCGGCTACAGATAGTAGATCTCACTGATAAATGGTTTGTTATGACACAGTTCTATTTAACTTGGTTTGGTAGCCTCACAGGCTTTTATCAACATAAGGCGAAACGTTGATAAGTTAATGAGATAATTGATGTTGGGTTGGAAACAAGATATTCTGCTGTCCTGCAAAGAGATTATGATCGTTGTCTAAAGTAGGCAGATGTTGCAGGGTTATTATTATTGAAAAATATTGGTTTATTTGAAAACAAAATGAACTATGTGGGATTTATTTAAAAAAGAAGATAATGGATTAATTTAACGGATCAGGCCACATCACTAGAGAACATGGACAGGCGACGTTTCGGGTTGAGAGCCCTCTTCAGACCCTTCTGCAGTTGTGGGTATTCATTGTTTGAAGGGAGAAAAAGAATGTTATTGCTTTTCTCAAAATAATCAAGGATTATTTTTCTCTTCTGCATGGTGCAACGGGCTGCAATTCAGATTGAAGGTAAAACTGCCCACACTGGCCAAGTGAAGTATTGAACTTCAAACCCACTTCCTCTGCCTCTGCTTCTGGTCCCACCAGCGATAATTTCAGTCTCACATCAGCTGTATGTTTGGGCACAACAGCAAGTTAGTGCAAAGTGAAGTACATTTCCTGATGGACTTTGAAACCCCTCCTGCACGCACGCTCGCGCGCACACACACACACACACACACACACACACACACACACACACACACACACACACACACACACACACACACACACATGCACGCACACACATTCACGCACGCACGTATACACACACAGAAATGGATCCATTTCATTTATTTGGAAAGCTTGCACAAGTTCACCTGATTCAAACAGTCAGTATAGACATGAGTAAAGATGACATTATGATTATTGTGTTAAACTAAGCTCATGGTGCCATTTTAATGTCTGTTGCTTTTATCATTTGACTCTATTTTTAGTTTATGGATAGCTGATAGGAACATTTGAGAATTTTCAGTGACTTCCAATGGCTTTCTTTGCTCGTCTCTCTCTTCCAGTTCATATGGTACCAGGGCTTGACTGAGTAGATGCTAAGGTGATGTTTCACCTCATGGGATAGAGGGTGGGGTGTGGGTGGTGGCAGCGGATGGGGAAAACGAGGAGTGTGCTTCAGAATGAGGAGTCACCCATTGAAAGTGGCGATGAGGCAGAATCCTCTTCTCTGATGGTTACGAATTGGGTCTGCAGAGCATTGTGGATGGCAAATCATTGAATATATTCAAGAGTGAACAGACAGGTTGCTTTTGGACTGTAGGGGAGTCAATGATGGGAAATGGGCAGGAAGCGTTCGGTTGAGACCAAGCATAGTCCAGCTATAATCTTACTACATGGGGGCAAACAATGGTAGCTGCTAAAGCTGTTACCTCACAGTTCCAGTAATCCAGGATCATTCCTGACTTCCGGTGATGTCTGTGTGGAGTTTGCATGTTATCCCTGTGATTGCATGGGCTTCCTCCCCGCAACAAAGTCATGGGTTGATAGATTAAGTGGCCATTGAAAATTGCCCCTGATGTCTAGATGAATGTTAGCTGTATGTACGAATGTCTGAAAAAATGGTCTCGACCCGGAACGTCACCTGTTTGTTTTCTCCAGAGATGCTGTCTAACTCGCTGAGTTACTCCAGGTTTTTGTGTCTATCTTCTGAATGTTAGACTTTGCAGGGTGGTACTGTCGATACGAATACCAGTAGAATAAAATGGAGTTGGGTAAGATTAATGTAAAATTGGGGGCTTGACATAGACTTGGCAGACCTAAGGCCCTGTATTCAGGCTGTATCTCTCTATGATAATCATAAAGGCAAAGGAGCTGTAAGGAAGATAGACACAAAATGCTGGAGTAACTGAGTGGGTCAGGCAGCATCTCTGGAGCAAATGGGTAGGTGACGTTTTGGGTCGGGACACTTCAGTCTGGAGAAGGGTCCCGACCCAAAACATCATCTATCCATTTTCTCCAGAAATGTGTAAGAAGGAACTGGAATGCTAGTTTATCCAGAAATGCTGCCTAACCAACCCAATTCCCAAAATAAGCATTGTGTATCTATTGCTGGTATAAAGCAGCATCTGTAGTTCCTTTCCAGGGGCTGTATGGTCCTGGTTCTTAGGGCACCATATAAATGACCATTTATATGGAGTGTACTGAGTGATATTTTAGTTGACGTGTGGGTGGGCTTGGCTCTGTCCTTGCACATTATGTTCAGATTATATTGGGAGTTGAACTGCGTTAAGTGAGTCTCTTGCCTTTTTGCTCACCTTGTTTGGAAGGCTCCAGCAGAGCTCCCACCACACCAACTTGTCTAGCTGAATACGGTTATGTGATCCTTGTGATCAGTACGGAGCCCATTCTCATGGAGGACCTCAGGCAGTTTGTCTATCAAATAGGATCAGGGATCAGGTCATTTAATGTTTTTGTGTGGCAGAGTGGTGCAGCTGGTACTCACTGATGCTGCTGCCTCACCGCGCCAGTGCCAGGTGCCATATGTGTGGAGCTTGTTTTCCTTGTCTCCACGAGCGTCTCCACCCACATCACAAAGAAGTGTGGGTTTCTAGATTAGTTGGTCTTTTTTTTTAAGCTGATCAGAGTGTGCAGGGAGGGGAGGACAAAATGGGATAACATAGAACTGATTGTAAATTGGCCTATGTAAATTGGCTCTAGTGTGCAGGGAGTGGATGAGAGAGTGGGGTGATAAACAACTAGTGTGTATGATACGATAAAACTTTATTTATCCCCGGAGGGAAATTGGTCTGCCGAGAGTCATAACACACAACAAGGTACACAAAAACTTGAAATTAAAAGTGAAATCCACACTTTGTATCGTTTCAACTCAAAATTAGCGCTGATGCCGCTGGTCTGCACCATGTGAGCCCTTCACCACCGGGCTCACGTTGTAGTCCCCGAAAGGACGTGCTTTCCTCAGGTCGTTGCTATGACAAGGCGTACTCAGTTACCCTGGAGCTCCCTCCCCTCTCAACCGCTGCCGTTTTCAAGGTGGAGAATGTCGGCAACTCTGGGGTCGGAGGAGTTGGCAACGGTGGGAGGGAGGGGATGAAGAGGCTGAGTGTTCAGAGCGATGGGAGAAGGAGGAGGCAGCGGTCAAGCGGGGAGCGGACAAAGCCAACGCCAACAGCAAGCAGCAGCAGCAGGTTGGAGGGGAGGGAGGGAGCCCCGCAGTGACCAAGCACGTCCTGTTAGTGGCAGTGGGGGAAGAACGTGCTGACCCCGGGGCTACAACATGAGTCGCAACAACAGCCGTGTCACTGGACCGTGCTGTGGGTAGAAAAGGGCTCATTGTGCACCTTGCAAGTCTGGGTGGGGTCGGAAGCCAGGGCCCTAAATGGTCTGAGTCAGGAGTGGCATTGGCAGGTCTGCCCGCTATATCTGAAATTCGTTGTAAAGCAGTCCGTTAAAATGAGGGTTTAATATATTGCAGATAAACTAGCATTTTAAACTGCTGAGATTTGCTTCAGTCTTTGTTGTGTTCACAAATGGATGCAGTCCAAATTATACATGGATATTGTTTTCTTTTTTCACCCCCCTCTCCCCCCCAGCTTGAAGAACGGTGGCTGCAAGATAATTTGACATTACGTAAGAGGATGGAAGAATTGGAAATTGTAGAGACCAAGAGGAAGGAGCATCTGAAAGAAATGGGAAAGATGGGAGTCATTCAGCTCAGGAGGTATGGGAAAACCAAACCATGTCGTAGATGTTTTCCCCAATAATAAACTGAACCTATATTTTAGTACCAGGAATAAGCAGAACCATATTTTGAACATCGAGAGATTTTATGTTGCTGCCTTAATTCTGAGAAGGTGCTTCCCACACATACTCAGAAATAAAACCTGATATTACTGTTCTGGTATGAATCCGGACATCAACAATGTTCTCCTTCCCAGGTAGTGCCTTGGTATTAACCTTGGTTCTTTATCGTCACGTGTACTGACTTGTAGGGAAAACATTTGTTTTGTGTGCTCTCCAGGTAAATCATCCATGTGTGATTGCAAACAAACCAAAACTGAGTACAACAGGTAGTGCAAAAAGAGAAATAAAATATTGTTACAGCTACAAAGAAAGTCTAGAGGTTTTTAAAAAAAAGTGCGATGGTCACAAGGAGGTGGATTGGGAGATAAGGCATATCTCCTTGGTTTATGAAAGGTCCATTCAAAAGTCTGATAACTGCAGGGGGGAAAAACTGTTCTTGAGGAACTGCACTTCATCACCCAGTCAGTTGAGGAAGACATGCATTCATCAGTTTAGTGGATTCTAATATGGCAGAGGAAGGCAATTCAGAATTGACAGACAATAGCACAGAGGAGGTAGGGGTTGCTTAATGTACTGGGTGGATGGCTGGTCGATGATGTTTTGCACTCTTGACATTGTTTGCATTCGGCCCTGGGGTTCTTCTGTCAGAGCATCGATGTGCTCAATGCCTTTCTAGACTCTTCTCCATGTTGCGCAGTTATGGACAAGGGATTATTAAACAACATTTGCAATTTGCTATCTCTAAGGTGGCATTGTTTAATTGCAATGCTATGAATGTAGTCATACCATTATTTTGATATGGCAAAACACAAAATCAAATATATAATCTGTTTCCATTTATGTGGCCTTTCCTTTAGCATACTAACTTATTTCACAATTTAGGACTCACTATTATATATTCACTATTATATCATGTATTCACTATTTAAGGCACAATCTGCCCTTTTCAATATTTCCCGACATCTAATCAACTATGTTTTATGTAACAGGACCATTAGGACTTGTTTCTACACGTTTCAAGTAATAGGGATGTCTGAAATTTCTCTTTTCACACTAAGGCAATTGAAAGAACTCTTTTCAATTTAGGGAAGGTTTGGGACATGTTTCATTAATCAAGCTTACATTGCCTAATATATATTTCTATTTGAGAATGAAAAATAATGAACACAATCATTGAAATAAATCTTATTTGTATATTTTTATGATGATCGTTAATATAGAAACCAGGCATTTACAGGGAAAATATACATACTCCCTGCATGTATACTCAACAGAGGCTGTACCAGAGGACAGTATTGAACCTAGGTTGATTGAGCTATGAGGCAGTGGCTGTACTAATTATGCCACCCATAATCAAAATAAATTACTTTAAAAGCTCAAGGTGTATGAAGCTTGTGGATATTTTGTGTGTTCAATTTATCAAAAGATCTTGCATATTGAAATCAATTTTTTTTTTGGATGTCAGTGAGCGCCAACAGCTGGAAGAACGACTTGATAATTTCAAAAAGAATCGCAATCTGGCCCAAGGGAGGCAGAAAGGGTTTGAAGAGGAAATTATTCGTTTCAGAAAGGAGCTGAAAGAAGCCCAGTATAGAGATGCTGAGAAAAAGTACAGAGAAAAGATGATCATCATACGGACAACGGAATTAGCTAGCAAGGACCTCGATATTTACTACAAGGCACTGGATCAGTAAGTGCAAGATCCTATTCTTGGCATGTGTAGAAGACTGTGGGACTCGACAATGGCTGGGAACTTGGTGTTTGTATGCCTACTGCACTCCAATTGCTGACCAAGTGACCTTGGTTCTACAGAGGCCCTGGGTGGACAGAATCCACACTGTGATCATAATAAACACCAAAAAGCCTCATAGTAAAACACCAAAAAACACCAAAATGCCTCATAGATTCCTCCCTGATTCTCTAGAAATAGAGATTGGCTTTGTTGCATCGTACCTTTCTACAGTACTACACCATTTTCTCAGATTACTGTTCTATCATCCACAATCTATAGTGGTTTTATCTGATTGCCTTGTAATGGGCATTCCATTTCCTTCCCCCTTGAGTCAAGTCCTTGTCATTGCTTCTCTCTGTGTCCTGTGTGTCTATCTGATTTTCCTCTCTTAGTTCTCATCAGTCTTTCTTATCACACTTTGTGCATTTAGGCACATCCACCCCAATGCTGCCTGGAATTTCCCCTATCTGCCCCTTGTCTCTTATCTGCTTCTTATTGCAGTACAGGTTTACTCTCCTTGTGATATTTTCTGCAGTGTCAACTCTCCTCCAGTTTTCTTTTGTTAATCTTGCTGCAAGACGACTGCCCAGATTGTGTTAAATGTAAAGTCGGCATTCACAGTAAACCCTCATTAGAATGGACCATGATGGGGGAATGGTGTCCATTATTGCCGATTGTCCCTTATAAACACCTAAGGGTTTATCCCCCACTGACATCGTGGCCCGGGCGTCGGGTCAAGATCCTGGAGCCCTGTCACTGAAAGCCCAGTGGGACCACACTCACCACATCGAGCGCAGTGGCCCAAGGAGGCCGCCCTGTACCACCTTGTCCAGGACAGCTGGGGAACAGCAATAACCACTGACTCTGCTGCTGAACCCTGCATTCAGGGATTGAGAGCAAAACAGGGCCAGGGTATTGGTGAGGCAGGGTGAGGAAATCCTGTCCTGCTATAACCGAGATTCCCACAACCAACTGCCCATCCGGATTTCAGGGTGAAAGGGTGAATGGAAATCGGCCTTAAATGTTAACTCTGTTTCCCTTTCCAAAGATACTAACCTGCTGAGTGTACAAGTTCTTAACAGCTAAAAATTTACTTTTGTTACTCCAAGCTAAACTTATTAAAGGCTGTTTGTTATATTGTTTAATATAGTTCTGTGTGGATCCAAGTGATTGTTTCTCATTGTCAATGCCTTGACAATGCCAATGCCGTATCAAAGCCAATGCCTTGCCAATGCTTTTTCAATACCATGTCAATGCCAATGCCTTCTCAAAATCAATGCCTTGTCAATGTCATTGCTTAGTCAATGCCTTGTCAATATCCATGCCTTGTCAATATCAATGCCTTGTCAATGTCAATGCCAATGCCTTGACAATGTCAGTGGCCTCCGCAGTGTAACTAGCAGCCTGTGTTTTAATGAGACAGTCTACCATAACCAAAATCCATTATAAAAAGGTTTGTAATAACAAGAGTTTACTGTACAATAAATGTTTCTCCTGCTCTAGAAATTATTCAGCTGTGAACGTGAAGACATATCACTATTTCTCCAATATGTATTGAAAGATACAGCATGGAAACGGGCTCTTGGGTCCACCAAGTACCTGACAATCATCAATCACCCGTTTATACCAGTTCTACATTTTCCCACAAATGTACAGCTTGGAAGCAGGCCCTCCGGCCCTGTCTGTGTGCAAACTCCACACAGACAGCGCCCGAGGTCAGGATCGTACCCAGATCTCTGGCGCTGTGAGGTCTGTCTCTGCCAGCCTGTCTGCTTAATTGCACGTTCAGAAGCAAGGGGACTTGTGAAGTAGCTCACCTGTTATAAACAGTGTGAAAGTTGATGCGTCTATGTGTGGTAGTTGGCATGAAAAGTAGCAAATATTTGGATAGAAACTAGACATTTCCAAAGAGTGTACTGGGGTTTATTTATTTGAAGCTGGCATTGGAACCGAGCTATTTTTTTTCAGCTTGTACACCATCTGAGCTCTAATTACATTCTGGATTTGTGAAATGGTCAATCATGATACCATTAGATCCTGCTTATTAACTTGTATTATTAAGAGTATGAAGAAGCTCCCTACCTGACATGTAACCAGTCCGCTCTCTTCACTGATGCTGCCTGACCCGCTGAGTTACTCTAGCAATTTGTTTGGTCAAGCTTCTAGCAACTGCAGTTCCTTGTGTCTCCATTATTTAGAATCAGAATGACTTGTGTTTATGAATTTGAGTTTTGATACTGTTCTGCTCCTCAAAGGGAAATTGTGGAATGCCTTATCAATTTCAATAGCCACCACAGTATAACTAGCAGTCTGTGTTCTTTAATGAGACAGTCTACAATAACTGAAATTCGTTATAACAAGGGTTTGCTGTAATTGAGTCAAACCCATGTCCTGTTCAACTGTCGATTTGTTTATTTTGTCACATTAATTTTTTTTAAGAAAATGGGTGTAGGTTTGAGCCATTTGAAACCCTCAATCGAGTCCATCAGGGTGGATGATGTGTATCTCACTTAGTTCTGTATGTCTCCTTAGTAACTTTTACCTTAACACTCTTATCTAACTAAAATCTAACAATTCAGCTTTGCAATTTTCAATTCCGCCCCCACCCCTAACCATCTAATCAGCTCTTTCTGCAATAATTTTATGCAATTTCTGCAATAATTTTAGTTCTATTAAAATCATAGATTTGATAGCTGAGGGCATCCAAGCTGTCAATTCTAAAGCTACGTTTCCTTCTTCTGGATTCTCCAATCAGGATCAAAGTAAAGGAAATAGTGGTGCTCTACAGGGGTTGGTGTTGGGTCTGCTACTTTCCACGTTGTAGGTTAATGGCCTTTGATAAGTGGCCTTTGATTACGTAAGGCTGCTAAAGAAGATGAGAGCCCATAGTATCAGAGGGAAGATACTAGCATGGATAGCAGGTTGGCTGGATGGCAGAAGGCAAGGAGTGGCAATAAAGGGGGTCTTTTCAGGTTGGCTGCTAGTGACAAGCAGTGTTCCACAGGGGTCGGTACTTAGGGCCGCTACTCTTCACGGTGTATATCAATGATTTGATGAGGCGGATGAAGGCTTTGTGGCCAAGTTTGCAGATGATATGATGAAAGGTGGAGGGGCAAGTAGTGTTGAGGAAGCAGGGAATCTGCAAAAGGACTTGGACAGTTTGGGAGAGTGGGCTGAGAAATGGCAAATTGAATACAGCCTAGCAAAGCATAAGTTCATGCACTTTGGTAGAAGAAGCCGTAAATTACTTTCCAAATGGAGAACAAAATCTGAAAATTGAAGGTGGAAAAGGACTTGGGAGAGCTGATGCAGGATTGCTCAAAGGTTAATTTGCAAGTTGAATAGGTAGTAATGGAGGCAAACAGCATTCATTTCAAAGGGACGAGGATATAAAAGCAAGGATTTAACAGGAATCATGGAATCATAGAATATAGGTGCACGAGTAGGCCATTCGGCCCTTCGAGCGTGCACCGCCATTCAATATCATGGCTGATCATCCAACTCAGTATCCTGTACCTGCCTTCTCTCTATACCCCCTGATCCCTTTAGCCACAAGGCCACATCTAACTCTCTCTTAAATATAGCCATTGAACTGACCTCAACTACCTTCTGTGGCAGAGAATTCCACAGACTCACCACTCTCTGTGTGGAAAATGATGTCCTCATTTCGGTCCTTAAAGACTTCCCCCTTATCCTTAAACTGGGACCCCTTGTTCTGGAGTTCCCCAACATCGGGAACAATCTTCCTGCATCTAGCCTGTCCAACCCCTTAAGAATTTTGTAAGTTTCCATACGATTTCCCCTCAATCTCCTAAATTCCAGCGAGTACAAGCCAAGTCTATCCAGTCTTTCTTCATATGGTAGTCCTGCCATCCCAGGGGTATGTAGGGATATGGATCATGTAGAGGGAGAGGAGATCAGTTTAAGTTGGAATCATGTTTGGCCAAAGAGTCTGTTCCTATGCTGCACAGTTCAATGATAAAGAGATGAATGATTTTGCAAAGTTGGCTCTTTGGGATTGCGGAGCTATTAACATATAGTTCATGTGACTGTTCTCTGAAATGACCCAGACAGTCTGAAAGGATAGTTTAGCGGAATAGTTGTACCAGATATTGAACAAGAATGGAATTCAATGAAATACAAAATTGAATCATTAAACCTCTGTAGCCTTGGATATTCCTGCTTAATAGTCCCTTCATTCCCTGCATAGACATGTACCCATCTATAAGCCTGTTAAGAACCACTATCATATCTGCTCCCACCGGCACGCCTGGCATTGTGTTCCAAACACCCACCATTCTGTAAAAAAAAATCTGCCCTGCACATCTGTATAACTAAAATTCTCATCTTGACCACTTCCTGTCTGCACTGTAAATTGATTTAAGAAAAATCGCTACCATATATCGCTATGATTTTTGGCCATCTTACAGCCCTCGTCCGCTGAGGCAGCCACGAGGATTTTTCCGATCGATGAAAAATAAAAAAGTCATGAATGTTTTTAAAATCTTGAGATCAGCTGATTCATCCCCTCACCTGTCAATCACCATGATGAAGGTAACGCACCTTCCGGGAGGGGGGCAGGACTATAAAACCCCAGATGCCTGGACGTGAGTCAGTCACTCTGGAAGATCCCGAGGGAGAGGCCACAACTGTGATTCTGCTGTGAGCCAACTGAACTGTGAGTCTGCAATGCACTTGCAATAAATGATTTGTTAGCCCTTAATGAAAACAAAATGAGTTGTTTGGCCTGCCCTGTGCTTGAAACTGAAATGGCAATGGAAATTAAATGAAAATAAGATGAACTGTTCAACCTGCCCTGTGCTTGAATCTGAAGTGTCACTTGAAATGAAATGAAAATGAGATGAGTTGTTTGGCCTGCCCTGTGTTTGAAACTGAAATGGCAATGGAAATGAAATGAAATGAAAATGAGATGAGTTGTTTGGCCTGCCCTGTGCTTGAAACTGAAATGGAAATGAAATGAAATGAAAATGAGATGAGTTCTTTGGCCTGCCTTGTACTTGAAATTGAAATGGAAATGAAATTAAATGAGTTTTGGCCTGCCTGAAACCACTCATTTTGGCCCACAAGGCTCCTATTAGCTAAGAAACCAGTCCCTTTTGCTCAAAATACACGTATTAGCCCAGGAAGATCATTTTGGCCCAAAAGGCACGTGCCAGGCCAGGAAAAGTCCGAAAAAGTGCCTTTCACTGAGATTTCACTCAGATTTTTTTTTAAAGTCCTTTCAGCCCATCAAGCCTGTAGTAGCCCAGGAGTCCCTTCAGCCCATCAGTAAGTATTTCCCTGCAAGTATTAAACCTCACCCTAGTATTTTTCTCCATCCCTTCATTGGCTCCCTGTGAGATCCAGGCCAGGATAGACTTTCCTCCTTCATTGCTGTGAATAGATGAAAAATGTCTAAAATTGATTCTCCATCCTCTTCCCCTTCCCTCTCACTGAGTCTCTCACCTATTTTGGGCAGAATTTCTGGCAGTTTCTGAGCTGCCAGCCCACCAGCCCTCAGTGACTGAGCTGCCAGCCCACCGCACCTGAGTGACTGAGCTACCAACCCACCAGGCCTGAGTGACTGAGCTGCCAGCCCACCAGGCCTGAGTGACTGAACTGCCAGTCCACCAGGCCTGAGTGACTGAACTGCCAGTCCACCAGGCCTGAGTGACTGAGGTGCCAGCCCAAGAATCCATTCAGCCCACCATGTCCATACTAACCCTCTGGAATCCAGTCCCTGTGATACACAACATCCATACTAGCGCTCCAAAAAGCCCCCCCCCCCCCCCCCCCCCCCCCCCCCCCCCCCCCCCCCCCCCACTGGCCACCAATATTGGAATTGGTGGAGAGGTGGAATATTGCGTTGGGGGACCAGCCTTCCCGTGTGAACATGGGACCCAACAGGTCCCGCTCAGTCTAGTCTCTTTATATCTTTACCCTCTGACCTCAAAATATGTCCTCTGTAATATAAAACAAACTTAATAATTTGATGAATAAGATCTTTCAAGTTGAGTTTATTGTCAAATGCACAAGTACAGTGAACTGCGGGTACAGTGATAATCTTACAGCAGCTACAAAGGCACATAGAAAACACAAAAATATAAATTATACATAAATGTGTTTGCTGTCCGTAAGTCAAAGCACAGTGTGTTCAGCTTCTCTTTGATGAGGTGGGTGGGGAGTGCTGGCTTAGTTACGCAGCAATTAGTGTTGCTGCTTCACAGGTCCAGCAGTCTGGATTCAATCCTGACCTCCGGTGCTATCCTTCTGGTGTTTGCAGTTCTCCCTGTGAACCGATGGGCTTCTCCCAGCTTCTCCAAGTTCCACTCGCATCCCAAAGACATGCCGGTAGGTTGATTAGCAACTGTAAGTTACTTTATTATAGGTGGAAGTCAGGAGACTCTGGGAGCAGTTGAGGGGCACATGATGGGGAAAGGGTTACAAGGAAATGTGGAGGCTCGGAACTGATGGACCAAACATTCATCGACAGCTTTAGTTCAGGCATCCTTGGGAATCTATGTTTTTGTCTTGTATTTCTTGCAACATAAAAGAATGTTATTGGGCCCAACAGATCCTCTCCTCATGCATGCAGTCCCATGCCTTCAGATCTGGAGCCAAGATCTCAGGCCTTTCATTACACCTCCAATTTACTTCAGGTCATTTTCTATCAGCAGTGCAACAGAAGATTCTATAAATCGTTACATTGTCAGTCTGTTTCAACCATCCCGTGTCACAGCTGCTCTGGTTTAATGCTAATCCCGGCATTATGTAGGCAGTAACATATCAGCCAAATTCGGACTCTATTTGATACAATCCACCTTGATTCTCACTCAGAATTCCGACCCCTTTAACACAGGATAATTAGATATTTTAAGATGCTGTCATGTTCAAATCAACCCAACATTCCTTAACAATGAATCTGGAAAGGTTCCCGACTGAAAATGTCATCTATCCATATTCTCCAGAAATGCTGCCTGCCCCGCTGAGCTATTCCAGCACTTTGTCTTTTTTTTTAAATGCTACAGCCATTGGCTTCTTTATACTTTGTAGCCCATGTTTTCTTTGTAGAAACAAGGAATTGCAGATGCTGGTTAATACACAAAAGGACACAAAGTGCTGGAGTAACTCAGCAAGTCAGACAACATCCTCTGGAGAATATAGAAAGGTGATGTATGTGGTCGGGACCCTTCACACTTCTAAAGATGGGTCACGACCTGAAACGTCACCTATCCCATGTTCTCCAGAGTAGCTGCCGGACCTGCTGAGTTACTCCAGCACGTTGTGTCCTTCCATATTTTCTTTGTTGTTTTTAATTCATGACTAGGTTAGTTTATGTGATGTTTGACGAAAAATATCACAGCTGCAGTACGGCTTATGGGACAGCATGACTTTCTAAATTGCATAGTCAGAGATTCTTAGTGCAATGCAGTTTGGAAAAGTTATATGATTCATTTCTGTCAGCTCTCAAAAAATACTGAACCTTGGTTTAGAAAAAACATTGATTGCATCTAATTTTTAAATCAGATAATTATTGTGTCAAAGATGCTTGGTTATTACGATCGGTAATTTGACTCATCTTGCTACCGCTAGAGAGCTGAGCAGTGAATGCAGGAAGTTTAATGCCTTCTTTTGGTAATGTTTCATGCATTCATAAGTTGCGATTACCTACATTTTTGGTTTGCTTATCTGAAAAAGGATACACTTGCTATAGCGGGGAGTTCAGAGAAAATTCAGCATGCTGGATTCCGGGGCAGTGTGTCTGTCACATCAAAAGAGATCAAATAGGCTGGGCCTTTATTCTGTACAGAGGAATGAAAAATGAATCATTGAAAGGTGCATGTTCTTAAAGTGCTCAACAAGATAGAGTGGGAAGAATGATCCCCCTATTTAGTTTAGAGATACAGCGCAGAAGCAGGCCCTTTGGCCCACCGAGTCCAACGATCTGACCAACGATCACAGTGCTGACCAACGATCACCATATAATATCAGCATCCTACACACTAGGGATTATTAAAAATTCTTAACAATGAACCTCCAAACCTGTAGGTCTTCGTAATGTGGGATAAAACCCGGAGCACCCGGAGAAAACCCACGCGGTCATAGGAAGAACGTACAAACTCTGTGTGCACAGTACCTGTGGTCAGGATCCAGGTCTCTGGTACCATAAGGCCGTAACACTACTGCTGCGCCACATTGCCGCCCGCTGCACTCTATCTATCTTTTCCTTCATTGTACCTATTGTACTTGAGTTTTAATTGCTTGTATTTATGTGTACCTCGATACACTTGACAATAATAGATCCTAAACATAATAAGGGGTAGGCCATTTTGATTTGAGATGAGTCGAAATGACTAATTAATCCCTGGTGAATATTTGGAATTTACCTCAGAGGACAATGGAAGTTCAGACGTCAAATTCATTTAATTAACAGTAGATAGATGTGTGCATGTTAGAAGAATCAAGGGATCTGGGTTAAGTGCAGGAAAATGGGGCTGAAGTTCGGAGATCGTGCTGAATAGTGGAGCACATTTAAAAGGCCTAATGGCCACTGCAGCTTTTATTTTTAATTATCTTTTGATTTTGAGCCACTTTAATGTTTGAATAAATATAATAACTGATGACTCAAAATTCGACCCTTTTTATAATGGTTATGAAATGAGTACTGGTCTGGAAGATCAGAATTAAAGAATAGGGGAATACAAAGGACAACATTCTGGTAAACCTCTTGTGCACCTCTCCAAGGTCTCCGCACCTTCCAGAACTTCACACAGCACTCCAAATGCGGACCAACCAATGCAACATGATTCAAACAACATGCACAAACAGAATTTGATGTGCATGTCATACAGTATTGTCCTTTCTAATCTGTGGGATTGGAGAAAGTGGTTGTACATTTGTAATTTTCATGGGAGTTATGGAAAGGGTGACAACGGGCAAAGTTAGCTTTAAATTAGGAAATGGTGATTACAATAACATAAGCTAATACCTGGCAAAAGCAGACTCTGTGCAGCTACTTCAAGGTGGGTGTACATCTGATGTCAGTCATATAAATGTAAAATAATGAATGTTTACGGACAAAGTGTTGGCACAAGAGTAAAAGGTCAGGACAGCAAGTCCAAGGAACCCTAGATTTCAAAGGATAAAGGGAAAAAAAGTATACAGCAAGTTTAGTGAATTGAAAATGGAGAACATCTTTTACTTCAGACATACTTTTAGTTTGGACATATAACGTGGAAACGGGCCCTTCAGTCCACCGAGTCCATGCCGACCAGGATCTCCCCGTACACTAGCACTATCCTACACCCTAAGGGCAATTTACAATATTACCAAAGCCAATGAACTTACAAACCTGTGCGTCTTTGGAGTGTGTGAGGAATCCGGAGCACCCGGAGAAAACCCACACGGTCACAGGGACAAACTCCAAGCGGACAGCACCCGTAGTCAGGATCGAATCCGGGACTCTGGTCCTGTAACTGCCACTGTGCGGCTCTCAGGAGTATACTTCAGGAGTAAAGAAAGCGTAGGGAGGGCTCTTAAAAAATATATTACCAGGAAAATAATCTTAGTTAGACAGCGCAAAAGCAGGCTTTTTGGCCCAACTCATCCATGTTAACCAAGTTGTCTTTGTGCCTGATGAAGGGTCGTGACCTGAAACATCACCCGTTCCTTCTCTCCAGAGATGCTGCCTGTCCCGCTGAATTACTCCAGCATTTTGTCTATCTTCAGTGTAAACCAGCATCAGCAGTTCCTTCCTACACATTCTATGTGAGCTAGTTGGACTTATCTGCATTTGGCCCCTCTTCCTCTAAAGTGTTCCTATCCATGGACCTGTTAAATGTCTTTGGACATTATAATTGTAACCACTTCTGGCAGTTGTTCCATATGCCCGCTACCCTCTGTGGGGAAAATGTTTCCCACGGGTGCTTGTAAATCTTTCCCCTCTGACCAATAATTTTAGACTCCCCTACCCTGGGAGAAAAATAGTAATTATTTACCTTATCTATGCCCCTCACGATTTTATTTACTTTAGCCTTCCACGCTTCAGAGGAGAAATGTTTCTAGGTTTGCTGCTTCATTTTCGGCTTAATGACATCTATCCTATGGCTAGAACACCAGAACTGCACACAATACACTAGCAATTTGCATTGTTGTAACATGACATCCCAACTCCTGTACTTATGCCATAACCTGTGAAGGCAAACATGCCAAATGCCATCTTCACCACCCAATCAATGTCTGTCTCCATATTTGGAATCTATGTACTAGTGTCTCTGCGTGTAGTGTATATGGACTGAATAATGCCTTTCACAAGATTCCATGTGGTACATTGGTCCCAAAAGGTAACATTCCTTGGAATCTAAGATGTTTAGTTTGGAGAAACAGCATGAAAACGAGCCCCTCAGCCCATGTTGACCATCGATCACCTTAACGCACCAATTCTTTATTACCCCACTGTACCTGCACACCATAGTCCAATTCCCACTAGTTTAATGTTATCCCACTTTGTCATCTCCTCCCTGCACAGTAGGGCATTTTTTTAAAGGAAAAACCTGCACAGTAGGGCATTTTTTTAAAGGAAAAACCTGCACTTCTTTATGAAACATGGTCACAAGGATAAGATGCAAGATCCATACATACAGCACCTGAAGTCAGGATCAGTCCCGGGACTCTGACATTGTGAGGCAGCAGTTCTAATAGGCAAATAAGATTTAAAATGGGCTTGGTAATAAGAGAGAAAGTGATGGCGGAGGGTTTTTTGTGACTCGATTCCTTTGACCAGTGGTGTATTGCAGGGATCAGAGCTGGGATACTGACTGCTTGCAATATATATTAACGGTTTTGATATGTTGATTGAAAGGATAGAAGAAGGTTGCACGTTCTGAAATGCTGACTTGTGACACTGAAACTAGGAAGGGTTTAGTTTATTGTCACGTGTACCGAGGTACAGTGAAAAGCTTTTGGCGGGCTAACCATTCAATGGAAAGACAATACATGATTACAATCGAGCCATCCACAGTTTACAGAACAGAGTGGAGCGTGATTGCAGATCCACTTCTGTGAGTAGCACACAAAGAGTTGCCTGTGTTTGACTCCATTTTGGAGCGTTAAGGGCCTGTCCCACTTGGGCGACATTTGCGCGTCATTTACGCAACATAATTTACGCGTCACAACGCACGCATCGTGACGCGCACGTTATGCGCTCATGATGCGTGGTGTAGTAGGCAGTCGTGTGCGGCGCCCCAGGATTTTGGGATTCACAAAACCTTCGCACGCCACCAGCGTGACGCACAAATGAAGCCCAAGTGGGACAGGCTCTTTAGGCTTTCCTGCGCCTTTGTTAGGGATTTAGTGTGAACCAGGCCAAATGCACTGTTAATGTACAAAATTACATGCAAATATACAGACCATCTGTTATCTTAATGAAATCGCGGACGGATCAGATACGAAAGCAATTTTTAATATTCCCTCTCCTTTATTTAATATTTTATTTTTAGAGCTATCATGAGATTCCACAGCATGAAGATGGAAGAAATTAACAAAATCATCCAAGACCTGTGGCGGAGCACCTACAGAGGCCAAGGTATGGTGCATGACATTTAGTTTAGTTTAGCTTATAGTCTGTGCCAACACTATCCTTCAGTCTGTGCCAACACTATCCTACACACACTAGGGACAATTTACACATACACCAAACCTACATACCTGAACGTCTTTGGCGTGGGGAGGAAACCGAAGATCTCGCAGAAAACCCACGCGGGTCACGGGAAGAATGTACAAACTCCATGCATACAGCACCTGTGGTTGGGATCGAACCCGTGTCTCCAGCGCTGCATTCACTGTAAGTAAGGCAGCAACTCTACCGCTGCGCCACCGTACCGCACGGGTTCCATGGAGTATTCCATTTTTTGGCATTGAAGTCATTGAAGGATTTTCAGAGGAAAGAAAAGCGTGCAATTTTGGGAATTAAGTTGTGAGGGAAACAAATCTAAGCCAAAAAACTACTAGTGCCAGAATCCTGAAATAAAATGTGTGCTGGAAAGGCTTTAGCAAATCAGGTGGTGTCAATGGGAAGACAAACGGAATTAAATTTTGAGATGCATGACTTTTCATCAGTACCTTTCATCAAGCCAACTTGTATATGTTCTTTACTTTAAACTTTAGAGATATAGCGCGGAAACAGGCCCTTTGGCCCACCAAGTCCTCTCCGACCAGCGATAACCCCTTACACTAACACTATCCAAATACTAGGGACAATTTGCAATTTTTACCTAAGCTAATTGACGTACAAACCTGTACATCTTTGGAGCGTGGGTGGAAACCAGACCGGTAACAGGAAGAACGTACAAACTCCATACAGACAGCACCTGTAGTCCAGATCGAACCTAGGTCTCTGGCGCTGTGAGGCAGCAACTCTACCACTGTGCCGCCCTGTAATTGTAAATCCCAATTGTGGGCAAAGATTTGTACCGTTCCTTATTAAATTAGAACTTGGTTTTGTTCCAACATCTATTCCGATTATATGTATTCAGGGGCCTTCCTACTTTCTTTTTACATTTGTTTTTACATTTGATGTCTTTAATTTGGAAACGTAACTTAGCTTTTCTGTAGAAAACATAATTTAATTGTTAATCATTTTTAATGCATCAATCAAGGGAGCAAAATATGAGCCTCATTTTAACATTAAAATCTCATATTTTGTTCCCTTTTTATTTTTTTAATTAAAAGATTATTATTTGTCTAATCTTCTTACCAATGTGCTTAATTTAAATCCTATGTCATACTTTAATTGCTTCCTTCTCGCCCACAAATATAATATGTCCGTATCACTTTTATGTACATCTTAGCTCATTTTTCCATCTAGCTTTCTATGATAAGCAGATTTGGATGAAAAGGCAAAGTAAGCATCCAAGATATGTAAACAATTGTGATATATGGGTGTTCAGTACCATGCTACAACCCATTCACCCCACTGACCAATCTGGAAAATATGTATTTGTCCTAGTTGTCTATTCTTGTGATTTAAATAATCCTCTTTCCTTACTTATTTTGTTTAGTTTAGGGATACAGCGCAGAAACAGGCCCTTCCGTATAGACCAGTATCTGCAGTTCCTTCCTACACAATCTACAAATCTGTGCATCTTTGAATTGTGGGAGGAAACCAAAGCATCTGGGGAAAACCTACGCGGTCACGGGGAGAACGTACAGACTCCATACAGACAGCACCAGTAGTGAGGATCGAACCCGGGTCACTGGTGCTGTAGGGCAGCAACTCTACCGCTGCACCACCATGCTGCCCAATATGTTACCTCTCTCTGCTGGCTAATTTTGTAACCCTCTTAATTGCCAAGGCAAATTGCACTGTTGGATTTATTGCCCTAAAATTAGAACATTGAGGTCCTCTCGTGCTTTGGCACCATTAAAGGATCAGTGAAGGAGAAAGAAAAGTAAGTAGTGAATAAGATGGACAGAAAGGGTCATCAAGAGAAACTCAGGGATATGGTTGGTGGTGAGTCAACTTGGAGGAACTTAGTCAGCTGGGTCATCAAGTGTCAGCTTTCACTGACTGATCATGAGAAAAGCTAACTTATAGATATCTCATTCTGAATTCAATTCTGGTGTTTCAACTGGTTTGCATTTAGTTCCAGTTCAAATGTTGGTAATGCATTTAACTGCCAACAATTTTTCAATTAATCTTCAAAAGCAATTGGTGCATTCATGTGTGGTTCAGTTGATAGTTCTCTTGAGTAGGAAGGAATTGCAGATGCTGGTTTATACCCAGGATAGACACAATATGTCAGAGTAACTCAGTGGGTCTGGCAGCATCTCTGGAGAAAACAAATAGGTGACACATCGAGTCCAGTCTGAAGAAGGGTTCCAACCTGAAACAGCACCTATTCCTTTTGTCCAGAGATGCTTCCTGACCCACTGAGTTACTCCAGCATTTTGTCTATCATCGATAGTACTCTTGTTCCTATGTATACTGGCATTGTAGTAGAATGCAGTGCTGAGGGAGTGCTACATTGCCAGAGGCACAGTCATAGAGCACAGAATCAGTCTCTTTGACCCATCCCCTCCACATCAAGCAAGATGCCCCATCTAAGCTAGTCCCATTTGCCCACATTGGCTCATATCCATCTAATTTGTTCCTCATATTGTATCTGTCCAATATCTTTCTAATGTTGTTATTGCGGTCTGTAGAAGGCTCCCAGCCCCAAAACATCTCTCATCCTTTTTCTCCAGACATTCTGCCTGGCCCTCGAGTTACTCCAGCACTTTGTCTCTATCTTCTACGTGCTTCCTCTGGCAGCTCGTTCCGCATATCTGGAACCTCTGTTTGCAAATAGTTGTCCATTAGATTCCTATTAAATCTTTCCCCTCTCACCTAAGACCTATGACCTCTACTGCTTGATTCCTTGTTCAGCCTTGTCAATCGCTCCGATGACACCTTCAATCGAGGAATTGTCCTATCCCTTCACGTGGAGGTGAAAGTTCTTGAGACACTGTTATGGTGACACCCTTGTGTCTTGGCTTTGTGTTTTTTTCAATAGATATCGAATACATTGAGATCCGTTCTGACGCTGATGAAAACGTGTCTGCCGGTGACAAAAGGAGAAATTACAATTACCGTGTGGTAATGGTGAAGGGAGATACAGCACTGGACATGAGAGGAAGATACAGTGCTGGACAGAAGGTATGGAATAGATCCCGTTGGATTCTGTGCATCATCATGTTTCAGCATTGTGTGTGTGGTCAACGGCAGTGAGAAAAGAGTCAAAATCCTATGTTTCACTCTGGTCTAAGGCATTTAGCAAAACTTCACCTGGTAAATCTAACTAATCATATTTCCCTCAAGTTAGACAGCCAGTTCCAGTTTCTTTCTCTATAGGAGAGAACTGCAGTGGCTGGTTTACATCGATGATAGACGCAAAATATTGGAGTAACTCAGCGGTTCAGGCAGCATCTCTGGAGAAAGGGAATAGGTGACATTTTGGGTCGAGACCCTCCTTCAGACCGAGAGCCAGGGGAGAGGAAATAGCACCAGAGACCGTGTTTGATCCTGACTATGGGTGCAGTCAGTACAGAGTTTATACATTCTCCCTGTGGCCATGTGGGTTTTCTCCGGGTGCTCCGGTCTCCTAGGAAATTGGACAAGGGAGAGCCAGTGGATGTAGTGTACCTGGACTTTCAGAAAGTATTTGATATGGTTCCACATAGGAGATTAGTGGGCAAAATTAGGGCACATGGTATTGGTGGTAGAGTGCTGACATGGATAGAAAAATTGGTTGGCAGACAGGAAACAAAGAGTAGAGATTAACTGGTCCCTTTCAGAATGGCAGGCAGTGACTGGTGTACCGCAAGGCGCGGTGCTGGGACCGCAGCTATTTACAATATACATCAATGATTTAGATGATGGGATTCAAAGTAACATTCGCAAATTTGCAGATGGGTGGCAGTGTGAACTGTGAGGGAGATGCTATGAGAATGCAGGGTGTCTTGGACAGGTTGGATGAGTGCGCAGATGCATGGCAGATGCAGTTTAATGTGGAGAAATGTGAGGTTATCAACTTTGGTAGCAAAAACAGGAAGGCAGATTATTATCTAAATGGTGTCAAGTTCTCTAACACTTTCAAGAGAGAGCTAGATAGGGCGGAGTCGGGGGATATGGGGAGAAGGCAGGAACGGGGTACTGATTGAGGATGATCAGCCATGATCACATTGAATGGCGGTCCTGGTTCGAAGGGCCTACTGCACCTATTGTCTATTGTCCCCCCACACTCCAAAGACATGCAGAATTGTAGGATAATTGGCTTCTGTAAATTGGCTTTATTGTGTGGGATAGAACTAATGATTGTTGGTCAGCGCGGACATGGTAGACCAACAGTCCTGTCCTCATGCTGCATCTCTAGTTTCCTTTTTGTAATTAAGATGGAGTACTTTGGGGGTGAAGAGCTGACCGGATTATGCGGAAAATTGTTCAAGCGCTTTTTATTGCAACATGCGCCTTAATTTAGTTCAACAAAGAAACTGACAAGTTACTAAAGAAGGGTGGATGAACAGGCCTGTTTCCAAGCTGTATGATACTATGACTCAATCTCCCTGGGCTATCTCTCTCTTAATTGTCTAAATTCACTGTACTCAACGAACACTTGAATGCATTTGCTGACGAACTATCCTAACCGAATCCATACTTAATCTCTCTCTCTCTAGCCCTTGGCAGTGGGGGTCAGGGCAACATGGCTAATGGAACTCCTGTCCCACAGCTCCAGTGACCTGGATTCATTCCTGATCTCTGGTTCTGCCTGTGTGGAGTCTGCACTTTGTTCCAATGGCTCCATGGGTCTACCACCACCCACCAAGCCCCGCTCCCCAAACTATCTGGCCGATGCCACCGTTTCCTCCCACATCCCAAAAACGTGCAGGTGGTGCGGTTAACAGACTATTATGCATTTCCTATAATGTGTAAGTAAATGGTAGAATCTGGATGGGAGTTGAGGAATGGGGCAAGAACTTATAAAATGGGTTAGGATGGAATGGATGGTTGATGGTTGTTGTGGATGGAAGGGCCAGTTTCCGTAATATACAACACTACGACTTTCTTCTTAATCCCTTTATGGCATCTTTTCAAGAGAGTGTTTTATTGTCATATGTCCCAGATAGAACAATGAAATTCTTACTGGCAACAGCACAACAGAATATGTAAACATCGTACACTGTAAACAACATAATAAACGAGAGAAAAAAAATAGTTCACTGTGTGTATACATCTTTTTGTAGTGTGGTGATCAGAACTATGAGCAGTACTCATCCAGAGGCCCAGTTAGTGTTCAACATGGTATTTAACGTGACCACCTCTCACTTTGCATTCTGAGACTCGGCCAGCATAGGAAGATTTTACTTTGACTCGCTGTGTCATTCTGTTTCAGGTTCTTGCCTCGCTCATTATCCGCTTGGCATTGGCAGAGACCTTCTGCCTGAACTGTGGAATTCTTGCGCTGGACGAGCCGACCACAAACTTAGACCGGGAAAACATCGAATCTCTGGCCCATGCTCTGGTGGAGTAAGTATCCTGAACAGTCCTAGATCGAGAAAATATTTGATCTTTCAGAGCATGAGTAATTCTGCTTCATCCTCAATTAAGTTAAGTCGTGAAGAAAGCGAATGGTATGTTGGCATTCATAGCAAAATGATTTGAGTACAAGAGCAGGGAGGTTCTACTGCAGTTGTACAGGGTCTTCATGAGGCCACACCTGGAGTATTGCGTACGGTTTTGGTCTCCTAATCTGCGGAAAGACATTTTTGCCATAGAGGGAGTACTGAGAAGGTTCACCACTGATTCCTGGGATGGCAGGACTTCCATATGGAGAAAGACTGGATAGACTCGGCTTGTACTCGCTGGAATTTAGGAGATTGAGGGGGGATCTTATAGAGACTTACAAAATTCTTAAAGGGTTGGACAGGCTAGATGCAGGAAGATTGTTCCCGATGTTGGGGAACTCCCGAACAAGGGGTCACAATTAAGGATAAGGGGGAAGTCTTTTAGGACCAAGATGAGAAGATCATTTTTCAGTGGTGAGTCTGTGGAATTCTCTGCCACAGAAGGTAGTTGAGGCCAGTTAATTGGCTATATTTAAGAGGGAGTTAGATGTGGCCCTTGTGGCTAAAGGGATCAGGGGGTATGGAGAGAAGGCAGGTACAGGATACTGAGTTGGATGATCAGCCATGATCATATTGAATGGCAGTGCAGGCTCGAAGGGCTGAATGGCCTACTCCTGCACCTATTTTCTATGATTCTAACACTGGATGACAAACACTTTGAGGCTTCCATGGCAACACATAGGAAAGTTACAACTAAGTTTTCTTTTCCCATCCACACATACATTCATTACTGCTCCCTACTTCTGCTGGCCTGATGAGTGAATGCACTAGACTGTTAGAGTTGCCGCCGCTTGGCCAACATCGCAGTAAAGTATCAGCCTCAATAATGTACATCAGCCTGATGTGGAGCGTGAACTCATAGGTTTCTCACTGGTATTGCAGGGTAAAGAATTTCATCCGTGAATCCACTATTTCATTGTCTCTTTCTTGGAAGAGAAGGATATACCAGAGGAACTGAGAATTGCAGTACGTGTCTTCCAAAGGAGAGACCAATCTAACAGTGCCTACCCAGTGAAATGTTTCTCCCCGAATCGCAGTGCAGTGCAGATTACCTCTATCTTGCCATTCAATATGGTGGCACAGCTGGTAGAGTCGCTGCCTCACAGCGTCAGAGACCTGGTTCAATCCTGATCTTGAATGTGCTGGCTATGGAGTTTCCATTTTCCTCCCCATCCCAAAGATGTGCAGGTTTGTAGGTAAATTGTCCCTGGTGCTTAAAGAGGGGTTGAGAAAGTGGGATAACATAGAAAAAGTGTGAACAAGTGATCAACGAGGGCCTGTTTGCATGTTTGTTTCTCGAAACTAAACAAAATAGACAATATCTTCTCACAACAACTCAACGATAAATGGTATTTTTCAAAGATACTGAAGGCTTTGACTCCACTGAGGAGGATCAGCAGAACATTTTCCTCAAATTTAGCTGCCACAGAAATTTTCCACCATTTTATGTTTGCCTCATGAAGGTATGCAAGCCCCAACTCTAATCCTGTCTACAACATTGCCAATCTCAGAAGGTTAATGTCAAACAAGGCTGTGGTATTGCCTGATCTTGTTGCTATGTTGCATTGCACCTCCAGGAGTGAGCTAACCCTAGTGGAAACTGTTCAACCCACGCCAAATACTCATCTGAAGCAAGGTTGCCAAGAACCTCTCGTAGCGCTACAGTAAGCAGCCGCAATTGGGTTTGCAAGTGTTCAGAACCTGAGCCCCAAAGTGTTATAGATTTGTTCACTGGAACATATGGGAGAATGTTTTTCCAGCTCAATGTCGGGCAGGCAGAAGTTCCCTACCAACCTGGGCCACTTGCATCACACTGTCCTATAAAGGTTCACAGGAGACCTTGGAAAGTGTGGATTGCACATGAGCAACCATTTGTCAAAGGCAAGCATCGATAATGAAGTTCGCCAGCAGCACCTTTAGTCATTTGAGCAAAACCTCAGGATCTATTGGGCAGCTATGGTCAATTCCCTTCATGAGCTTCTAAGATCTAGACTGAACTCAGAAGACATCACAGGGCACTTGAAAGATACAACCAGTGCTGTGCCCACAAAGCTTTTAAAATTGAAGATAGTCACAAAATGCTGGAGTTACTCAGCGGGACAGGCAGCACCCTTAGTCAGGATCAAACCCAGGGCTCTGGCGCTGTAAGGCAGCAACTCTACCGCTGTGCCGCCCTTAAACATTCTTTATTATTCTCTGGAGAGAAGGAATAGGTGGCGTTTCAGGTTGAGACCCTTCTTCAGAAGCAAGGTCATCCAAAACCTTCTTCAGAAGAAGAAGGGCCTCGACCCGAAACGTCACCTATTCCTTCTCTCCAGAGATGTTGCCTGTCCTGCAGAGTTACTCCAGCATTTTGTGTCTACCTTTGGTGTAAACCAGCATCTGCAGTTCCTTCCTACACAAGCCTTTCAAATTCACAGGGAGGTTGAATGAACAAACATCACAAGCTTGTAATAGGCAATTGTCCCTACATCTCAATCGGCTCTGTTGGACAGGCCATATTCTTGACAGGTCTGACCCCAGATTTCCAAAACAGAGGCTCTATTCCAAGCTGTGCCTTGGGAGGAGATTACCAGGAAGGCAGAAAAGTTTGAAGGAACCGTGAAAACCTTCAGCCCATGATTATTGTGAGTCTTCACATCAGGCGCTCAAAGATGTCCTGTGCAAATGGCGGAAGGAACACCAGACCCACACGCACCTGCCGACCCTCCTCCTGACATTATCTATGGAAAAGTCTGTGCTTCCCATGTTGGCTTCATCCATGAAATTGGATTGGACACAGATCATCCCTGTGAGACTGCCGACAAAAGAAATGGATAGTTTCACCAACCAATTAAAAATTTGATTGAAGATTGTTGTTTATTTAAGATGCAGATTCGATTCCCACTGGTTCTAATATGCTACGATGGATTTTATTTTGAACTAGATACCATTGCTTACATTAATAGCCATTCCTACTCCCAGTGACCACTCCCTCTTCTCCCCTCTCCCATCAGGCAAAATGTATAGAAGTGTGAAAGCGCACACCTCCAGATTCAGGAACAGTTTCTTGCCTGCTGTTAGGGCAGACTTTGCTGATCGGACCTTGCACTAATTGTTATTCCTTTATCATGTACTGTAAATGGATCGATTGTAATCATGTATTACCTTTCTGTTGACTGGTTAGTACGCAACAAAAGCTTTTCACTGTACCTCAGTACAGGTGACAATAAACTAAACTAAACTAAATAATGTTGAAAGAAGTACATCTTTATAATTTGTCAGACTTAGCTTTAGAAGCAGAAAATCTGTGCTTGAATATTATGAGGAATTGGAGGTGTTCAAATATCAGTGCAATAAGCTGCCTCTCTCTACTTTGTTCCAGTTAGACTGAAGTAAAATCGGAAGTCTCTGCAGGAATGTGAACATCTGCAGCTACATACTCAGTCTGAAGAAAGGCCTTGTCCTGAAACGTCACCCATTCCTTCTCTCCAGAGATGCTGCCTGTCCCGCTGAGTTACTGCAGCATTTTGTGTCTACATCTTCAACCTACTTTGACTCTAGTTCTCAACACAAATTACACACATTCACCTTTTGGCAACAACCCATTCATATGCTGTAATTCCATAGCCTGCCACCAGGGTGCAGAAATGACACAAAGCCCAAAAGGCTCAAATGCAAGAAAGGATACAAAGTGCTGGAGTAACTCAGTGTGTCAAGCAGCATCCCTGAAGAACATGGATAGGTGACGTTTCGGGTTGGCACCCTTTTTCACGCAGCTTCAAATGCAAGTTTGGGAATTGTCTCAAATCATCAGTAAAAGATGAACATTCTTCCTCTTCAGAAATTGGTGTCATTCACCTTTACACTGACATTTTTAACAGCATGGACTTACCAATTTTGTTTTCAATTTTGTAACAATGCTTTGCTTGAAATGTAGTCTTTAAAAACAATGATTAAGGATCTGATGCCACATTTCAATTTAATCCTTTTAGAGTTTTAACTTTGGCAACTTTATGTTGTTCAATTTTTGCTTAGAGATACAAGAGGGAATCCAGACCTTTGGCCCACCGAAACTGCGCTGACTATCGATCACCCATACACGAGTTCTATCCTACACACTAGGGGCAATTCACAGAGGCCAAGTAACCTACAAACTGCGCGTCTTTAAAATGTGGGAGGAGACTGGAGCACCTGGAGAAAACCCACACAGACAGGGAGAACGCACAAACTCCATACAGACAGCAACCGTAGTCAGGATCAAACCATGGTCTCTGGCGTTGTAACACAGCAACTCTACCACTGTGCCCTCTTAAATATTCTTTATTATTCTCACATAACACCTCCTCCCCCATCTGTAACTCCATGCTTTTCTTTTCCTCACATCCCCTGTTCCCATTTCCATCTCTCTCCTTGCATCTTGCGCCTCTGGGCTCACCTCCCACCTCACGCCAACACGTATGCCCACACGCACCCTGCCCACACGCCCCCTGCCCACACGCCCTCTCGTCAGCCTGCACTCCACACTTCAAACTCCAACACACTCTCTGCGAAGCCTCTGAAGCACAGGATCTTTTAGTCTAACTCTGACACATCAACACATGAATCGGCTTACCAAATTTTCACAGAAAATGGAATATACGCTCTGCACCCAGAAGCATAGTTTGACATTATATTTAAGACATGGCCATCACATTTTGCTCAATCATGTCTGAAGTGAAATTTGAATGCCAAGACCTTTTGCCATGCATTTTAACAAAGCTCTGCTTTGTTAAAACCTACAGCGGCAATGGTAGTTGGGGTAGACGACAAGTGTGTTAATTAACAAACCCTTCTATTTAGTTTTACCAAACAAAGCAAGCTTCATTAACTGAGCTCTGCTGCTGTTTTTCCAGGATAATAAAGAGCCGCTCAAATCAAAGCAACTTTCAGCTTCTGGTGATCACGCACGATGAGGATTTTGTGGAGCTCATGAGTCGTTCCCAGTATGTCGAACACTTCTACCGAGTCCGGAAGAACATCGACCAATGTTCAGAAATCATTCGATGCGACGTCAGCTCTCTGAACACCCATGTCTAGTGAAAATGTTTGTCATGTATATCAGTTTTCTTATCTCAGTAACATTTCGGGCTGAGCTATAACTAGAAATATTTTACAAATTGGTCACAATTCCTTCTGCATGGCAAGAAGATTTGAATTGTACTTTGTTTTGCTGATGATATAAGATCTGAATTTCCTGCTTTGTGGGATATCAGTATTTAAGCTGTGGCAAAAATTAAACCAACTTGTTTCTTCTTCAACAATCTCCACTCACATTTGTGCAACTTTGAAGTTAGTCTAGATTGTGAATTTCATTGGAATTCAGGAAAGTAAGACTGACAGGAAAGTAATGTTAAACTGATCTCATCTGTCTGTATATGATCCATATGCCTCTATTCCTTGCATTTCCATGTGCCTATCTAAAAGCCTCTTGGAACAGTACAGCACAGAAACAGGCCCTTCGACCCACCACATTTGTGCCCAATTAGTAAAAACCAAGTAAAATAATAGTCTTCAATGTCTTATTCCTAGAAAGTTAAGTTGTGCATGGACTGTGCCCAGATTGGCAGTTCCTGAAAATAAATGTTAAATTTGAATGAGTGTGGATCTTGTTAGTTTTATTGCATCATGCACCCCATTTCAATTAATGCATTATTGAAGTCTAACTTTTGCCCATTTCATCCCTAAGGGGGGGGTATAGCCTTAATTATTAATTTCAATTAATGTTCAAGAAACCGGAAACTGATGGACTTTGACAAGTAACACAATAAGATAGAATAGAATGCCTTTTATTGTCATTCAAACAACTTGGATTGAACGAAATTGCATTTTCTACAGTCTTAACAATTACAAAAAAAAACAAGACCCACACTTAACACACTCTACACAGACATCCATCACAGTGAATCTCCAACACCTCTTCACTGTGATGGAAGGCAAAAGTCTTATCTCTTCCCTTGTTCTTCTCCCACGGTCCAGCAGTCCCACTGCAAAGTCGAGGCGAACTGGGGCTCCCGATGTTAAAGACCCCGGTGGGCGATGGTAAGTCCCGCGGCCGTTATGCCGCGCCGGGCGATGTTAGGCCCCGCTCCGAGTCCTTTAAACCCTGCGATTCCAACTGGGGAAGTTGCTATTGTGGGATCTCCAAAAAGCGGTCCCCCACCAAGGACATGCGAGCTCCCGATGTTACCGTCCACCGGGCCTGCGGCCGGAGCCTCCGAAAATCTGAGATTGGCTGTCGGTGTGTTGAAAGTTTACTTGGATGTAGAAGCACAAAGATTCAAGGACAAAACTTCCAAAGTAATCTTTAGATCAATTGACCAAAACTGACAACTGTACGTTGGTACGTGACAATAAATTAATATAGACCTTAAGACAGAGGAGCAGAATTAGGCCATTTGGCCCATTGTGTCTGCTCCATCATTTGTCCATAGTTGATCTATTGTTCTCTCTCATTCCCTTTCTCTTGCCTTCTCCCCACAACCTTTGACACCGTTACTAATCTAGAACCTCGACTTCTACCTCCACAAACACCCATGGCAATGCATTCCAGGTAACTACCACAATATGTGTGAAAAAATGACTTGCTCCACACATCTTTCAATTTTACTCCTCTCACCTTAAATTATACCCTCTAGTCTTTGGAATGAAGGGTCAAACTATCTGCCCTATATATGTCCCTCGCAATTATTTAGTACTTAGATCTGTTCTCAGACTCTCAACACTTGGCAGAAGCCAGCATAGTCACAGCAGGGACATTCAAACACCATTTTGACAGCACTTGAGGTCATGATCAGTCCTTGAGCTATGAGATATTAGCCACAACTGCTGTGCCAACCTTCCACTAACCAGTACTTTAAATGGTTCGAGGATTTAAAATCAGACATTTCAGAGCACTCTGATAGAAAGCTGCCTTCTGTCCTAAAGGCTTAAACACCCAAAACAACCGCTGATGTTGTCATTGGAGAAATGTTACTAAAATCAGTTTGAAATGTTTCTGTATGATGCTTTGCTTGTGCTGCGGTGGCAGATTAACTGCACAGCTTCCAGAGATGCCAACCCTAAATTTAGTTCACAGTAACATTCAACCCATTTGTCCGTAACAAATGGGGGTAAATGCATTTCTCTCAGTAACATACTACTCACTTGGGGTTGTTGCCGGCGGCTATGCGCCTGCGCACTGGTGCAGATCAGCGGGCTGCCGGCGGGCGGGTGCGGCACATGCGCACTTGGCAAGGTTGCCGGCGGGTCTGCGCCTGCGCACTGGGTGGGGGTGGGGGGGTTACCATAGTGGCCACTTACTGAGGAATAATCATGGCATCTCTTAGTAAAGTCTGAAATACTGGAAACTCTCTGCAGGTCAGGCAGCATATGTGGGAAGAGAGGCAGGGTTGAGGTTTTAAGTTGAATAACGACCTTTAGAATTTACTGAAGCAGGTATACATTTTGTCTAATAAAATCGGAACCTGAGCCCAGGAGCCCATCTGTTTGTTGATAGTCAACCCGAATGTGGCAGCGATTTGCTTCAATGGGTTCTCACTGTAGCCCCTGTTGCTCTTACCAGTCTGAACATAAAATGTCATCTGTCCATTCGTTCCACAGATGGTGCCTGACCCGCTGAGTGTGTCCAGTAGCTTGTTTTTGTGCAGATGCTGGAATCATGGGCAGTCTCTTGTCTGTTCCTTTTACCTGCCAACACAGGCCAGGACTGCCCAGGAAGCTATTCAAAAATAATTGTTAGTCATGTCCTGTAGGGACTGCCTTGGGGAGCTAGGCACTGTTCCTTGTCTGTATAAACAAAGAACTACAGATATTGGTACACAAAAAAAAGATACAATATTCTGGAGTTACTCAGTGGGTCAGGCAGCATCCCAGGAGAACATACTGTAGGTGACGTTTCGGGTCAGAACCCTTCTTCAGACTGACTGCTAGGGGTGGGGGAAGAAAGCAGGAAGAGAGTAGAGGCAGGACAAATTGTGGGAGGTAATGGATGAACACAGGCGAGGGGGGGGGTGTGATAGGCAGATGGACAAGGCTAGGGATTACAAAAATAAGGTGAGAGACAAAAGTGTGAGGGATAAAGTGATTAAACCCTATTAAAGAAAGGAGTTTTAAAGAGAATGCAAACAGAGAGGGGCTGGAGAAAGGATTCTGACACAGCAGTGTCTGAAGGTTGCCAGACCCATCCTTGAGGCCTTGAGTAAGAAGAGATAGCTTTGTATAGCTAGAGAAGGGGGTGATGTAGAGAGATCCCTTTCAGTGGAAAGGAGTGATGGATAGGACCCTTGTCACTATAGCTTAGCTTTAGTACTGATATAGGAAAACTGAGAGGGTTCACTAGGAGGTGAGTAAAACTGGGCCAGGTCATGAGCAATTGAGCATGCTTAATAGAATAAATGAATATTACAACACACCCCTGGTCAAGAAATTGCTCATTACCATGAACATGTTTGAACATGCAATGTATGATATGGGAGGTGCGAGGGGATGTACGGTGGGTTGTACCTACAGATTGTGCACCTCCGACCCTGATTGGAGAAAGGTCCGGAGGGGAGATTGAATGTAAGATTTTGTGTATAAAGGGGGATGATCTCTCTGGCTTTGGTGTGTCTCGAGTTGGAGAGGCACCCGGTCTGCAGACTCGTAAAATAAAGAAATCTCTTGCTTCCAGGATTTAGTCTTTGAGTATTAATTGTGAGCATAAAGGGTATCTCACAAATTGGGGGCTCGTCCGCGATCACCACTCCGGCTGCTTGGTGGAGGCAAAGAAGGAGGGGAAGGTGCACCCTGCTGATTTCAGCAGTCTCTGATCTCCTTGCTTGCCATCAGCAGTTTGAGCGAGTGATATTCGGTTGAAAAGACTCGGGAAGCAAGAGGGGGTGTAAGGTAAATACGTACGGGACGGTCGAGTGATTCTTGTGCACAGGACCCAGGTAAGAAAAACGACTATTAAGTATTGCCTGGGCGACCGGGGTTTGTCGGACGGGAATAGTCCGACAAGGTAATGGGAAACCGGAATGGGAGGAGTAAGGGTCCGGGGAACCGGGATGAGGCTCATACTGATATGGAGCCTAACATTCCGCCTGATAGTCCGTTGGGGCGAATGTTGGATGGGGTGAAGGGAACACCCGGGGTAAGAGTAAGGAAACTATGTGCCTCTCACCAGTATGGGGGTGAGGAACTTTAAAAAGGAGATGAAAAGTTTATTGGAAGACCCCTTGGGACTGGCTGAACAAATAGATCAGTTCCTAGGGCCAAAAATGTTTTTATGAAAAATATTGAGTTGTTTCAAACAATCTCATTGAAGTAAGAATGGAACTAATGTAATGTGTGTGTAAAAACCGGTTTTATATGAATGAGGAAGTTTGTATATGTGATAGGTTTGTTTGCTGTGGGCCACATGTTGTAAGGATTGTGTGTGTGTTCCTTTAAGGAATTGTAAGCAATGGGGGAGGTTATTGTAAGGTAACGGACAATGCTTTGAATCATCGCAACTTAAAAAAGGGAAGTTGGAAAATGTAGGTTGCTTGGCTTCTATAGATTTATTTTCAGTAAAGTTAATTTGGAAAATTGTTAGTCGTATGTATTTGTAGGGGGAATGGTTTGAACAAAATTAGAAATAAGTTAATTGCTGAACAACAAGCAGCTTTTATGGTTTGTTTAGATAAACATTCTGGTTGGAGAAGGGTAATAAATTAATGGGGCCCAGAAAAACAAAAAGGAGTTGGCAGACAATGATGTCAATAAGGGGAAGTTTGTTTACTTCAGAAGAAAGACAGATGGTCAGACAGGCAGGAGAAGGGGTTACAGGATTAAAGCGGGAGCAGTAAAATATCCCACTTGTCACTGCACGAATTGGAGTAACCAAACAGAAGAAGTGTGAGAGATCTCAGGGAGATAATAATCAAAGGAATCAGAGAAGCCGTTCCCAAGGGACAGAATTTCGAACGGGCTTTTGAAAATCAGCAGAACAAGGACGAACTTCCGACAGTGTTTTTACAAAGGTTAAGGAAAAATGTCCAGCAGTATTCGGGGATAGACCCTGATACGACCGCAGGTCAGCATTTGTTGAAGGTTAATTTTGTAACAAAATCATGGCCAGATATTAGAAAGAAATTGGAAAAATTGGAAGATTGGAATGAAAAACCATTGAATCAGTTGTTAACAGAGGCTCAAAAGATATATGTAAGACGGGATGAGGAGAAACAGAAGGGAAAGGCAAAAATGATGTTGCAAGCAGTACAGAAAGTAGTATTGGAGGACGAGGAAGAGGTGAATGGAGGGACCGAAGTTGGGGTCCCCGGGAAAACAAGGAACAAGGATCAGGAGGGTGGTACACGGGGCCACCCTGGTGTTATTATTGTAAAGAGGAGGGTCATTTCAAGAGGGAATGTCCTAAGCGACGACGGGAGGTGCAGTCGTACGCACTCATGGAGGAAGAATAGGGCAGTCAGGGGTTCCGCTCCCTGGGGTGTATGGGATACACACGGGAACCTCTGGTAAATTTGAAATTAGGACCCCAGGGAGAGGATATGATATTTATGGTAGGTTCGGGAGCAGAGAGATCAAGTGTAACTAAGGTACCAGAAGGAATGAGATTGGGTAAAAAACAAGTTAGAATCTCAGGGGTAGAAGGGAAAGTGATGACATTACCCGAGGTAGAAGGGGTGGTGGTGAAATATGAGAATCGGGAAACTATGGAAGATTTAATCTTGGTACCCCAGGCAGGGATAAATTTGATGGGAAGAGACTTACAAATTCAATTAGGAATGGGAACAGCCCCCGTAGGGGGACAGATAATAGTCCAATTGTATAAATTGACCACGGAGGACGAGGGAAGAATAGTCCCGCAGGTGTGGGCCAAGGAAGGAAACCGGGGTGGGCTGCAGATCCCACCCTTGAAAATAGCTCTGAAAAAAAGAAAGTGAGATAGTACGGGTAAGGCAATATCCAATTTCTATGGAAGGAAGGAGAGGACTTCAGCCAATTATAGAGAACTTACTAAAAGATGGTATATTAGAGATTTGTATGTCCCCATATAACACCCCCGTACTCCCCGTAAGGAAGACCGACGGGACGTTCAGATTGGTCCAGGATCTCAGGGAATTAAATAAGGTAGTTAGAACGCGACACCCGGTAGTCCCGAACCCGTATACCATAATGGGACGGATACCCCTGAATCACAAGTGGTTCAGTGTGGTAGATTTAAAAGACGCTTTTTGGAGCTGTCCCCTGGCTGAAGAGAGCAGGGACCTTTTTGCGTTTGAATGGGAAAACCCAGAGACCCAAAGGAAACAGCAGTATCGGTGGACTGCACTCCCTCAGGGATTTACAGAGTCCCCGAACCTGTTTGGACAGATATTAGAACAAGTATTAGAGGACGTCCCGAGGACTGATGAGACACAGCTGTTGCAGTATGTGGACGATTTATTACTATCAGGGGAAGAAGAGGAGGCAGTTAAGGATGCAACAATAACCCTCCTGAACTTTCTGGGGGAAAAGGGGTTGAGAGTGTCTAAAAGTAAGTTACAGTTTGTAGAACGAGAAGTTAAATATCTAGGACACCTGATAAGCGATGGGAAAAGGAGAATAAACCCAGAAAGGATAGCGGGAATTACCGGACTGCCAATGCCGAAGAATAAGAAGGAGATTAGGAAGTTTCTTGGACTGATTGGATATTGTAGATTATGGATAGATGACTATACCCGACAGGTTAGGTTTCTATATGATAAATTAAGTGAAGAAAATGATAAAGTAAAGTGGGAAGCAGAGGGATGAATTGATGAGACTGCTTTAGAAAGAAAGAGCGTGAAAAAGGAAAGACAATGTTGTCAGTAACAACAGACCTGGTTGAAAAAGTCTGAAATAAGTGATGCACCGACACACAGTGAGTCCTATGACAGAGCCAAACAGGGGCCAGAGATTCCATGCCAATAATAAATGTATTTGGGAGAGTGTTTTCTCAAATGCCCTATCGGGAGTGAAATAAATCTGGATCTAAGCCCAGACAAGGCTAGTAAGGAGATAGGTAATGGATAAGGTGTGTTGGGAATGTGAACAGGTACGATAATCAGGAAATAATAATAATAATAATAATAATAATAATAATGATCTTAATAATAATATTAAGATAATGGTGAACATAGCTATGGTAAGAACATTAAGAAGAGGTATTAAATACACCTAGGCTAGGATGCGGCAGCGTTTTAAATACTAGCGCCGTGTTTTTAATCAGATGTTGTAGGCAGATTTGGAAGGTGTTGATATAGTATGTGAATGATTTGCTGGTTTGTTCCACAAGTGAGGAGCAATGTGAGAAAGAGACGTAATTATCTTGGAAAAGATGGCACAGGAGGTCATGATGTATCAAGGAAGAAGTTTTTGTTTTGTCAGCAGCAGGTAGAATATTTTGGACGAGTAATATCTAAAGAAGTAAAAGCTATAGTGCAGGATCAAATTGGAAGCTTGCCTGCAATCTTGCTTAGCTCAATTGGCAGAAATTAAGGCTTTAAGAGCAGCATATGTACATGGAGTCTGGCATATGTTTGGAGCAGTAGGGAAACAGAAAGGCTTTGAGAAAAGCAACGGAGACCCCATGCAAAGTTAGCAGTGTCCCCCTATGGAATGTTGTTTGGGTTATCTTATTTGGGAAGGTGGAAGGCACACCAACCTTTGAGGGAGGTGATGTATTCTTGAGGAACTATTTACTGGCAGTGTCCCGTTCCCTTACAGAATTAAAAGCGAAAGGATTATTGGCTCAAAGCTCGCCACTTGACTTTCCAATACATGCTGTAAAGGCCGGCGACTGGGTACTGGTCAAAAATTGGAAGGAGGAGAAACTCCAGCCCAGGTGGACCAGCCCATACCTAGTATTACTGACAACCGAGACAGCAATACGAATAAAAGAAAAAGGGTGGACCCACGCGATCTGGGTTAAAGGACTCGTCGATCCACCCGTTCCTGAGGAGGAGGAACAGTGGACGGTGAAGCCGGGAAGTAAACCCCTAACAGTAATTTTAAAAAGAAAAGCATTGAATGTATAACTGACAGTATGAAAGGAGCAGTTGTGGTATTATTTGCTTTGTATGTAATTGTTGTAAAAGGTATTAATAATTGTGATAAATGTTATCATCCTATTCAATACAGAGGGGTAATAACCAGATCATTTACCTATCATTCCCATGTGAATAAAGCATGCCATGACCGAAAGAATAGAATCATTTGTAAAAAGGGGGGAAAGGAGTATTTGATTGCAGGCAATAGGGGGCATATAGGGAAGTTTGGGGCCGTTACCTGCCCAAGGGGAGAGAGATGGGTTTGTGTACAGTTAGTTTTCCCTTCTCAGATCATAAAAGGGGCAATAGATAAGACGAAGGAGGAAGTAGTGAAAGAGATTACTAAGGTAGTAGTCACTAAGCCTCCCCCTCCCCCACATACTCAGCCTCAAGTGCACCAGACACTGTACGAAGAAATCAAGAAGCAGATCGAAATCCCTGAAGGAGAAAAAAACCTGTTTGTGGACTTGGCCACCCGGATAGCTGGAACCCTGAATGTGACTAACTGTTGGGTCTGCGGAGGACCACTGATGAATTCACGCTGGCCGTGGAGAGGATTCATTGTTGAAATATGGGACCTGATGGGGTGGAACCTGACAATTGGACAAGACCGAGATCCCCAGGTATGGGTCCTGACAGATGCTCCGGTCGGGACTGAGTGTATCGCTAGGCCCTGGGCAAAGGATGCCGTCCTAGTAGGCAGCAGCCCCTGCCAGCGCATCGTCACCCAGTGGCCAAATCAGTCCCGAGTGTGGTGGCCAGAGGAGCCTAAATGGTATCTAACTAAGAAATATGGGAAAAACTGCGCTATCCGGATGGAGATTGATGGAGTAGAATCAGCCGGACTATGGAACTGCACCGGGAATAACCCTTATCAGGGGATCCCAGTATTGCGAGATATATGGAACAAAGTTGCCTCTAGTGGACCGGCCCCTGAAGGATTGTTATGGATATGCGGATACAAGGCATACTCTGTGTTACCGATGAATTGGAGTGGGACTTGTTTTATTGGACTGGTACAACCTGGATTCTTCCTGTTAAACCCCAAAGAAGGCCGGTCGTTAGGAACACCTGTATTTGATGACCTATATCGGAAAAAGAGGAAAATAGACATTGGAGAATGGGAAGATGATGAGTGGCCACCAGCAAGAATCATCTCATACTACGGACCAGCCACCTGGGCACAGGATGGATCCTGGGGCAACCGAACACCAGTATACATGTTAAACCGGATCATAAGGCTTCAGGCAGTACTGGAGGTAATTACCAACCAAACTGCGGGGGCGCTGGAGATGCTGGCAAAGCAGCAGACGCAGATGAGAGCAGCAATATACCAGAACAGGTTAGCCCTAGATTATCTCCTGGCAGAAGAAGGAGGGTATGCGGGAAATTCAACCTCTCTAATTGCTGTTTGAACATCGATGATAATGGACAGGCAGTGATGGACATATCAGAAGGGATCCGGAAGTTGGCGCATGTTCCAATACAAAAGTGGAATTCGATTATGGGAACCCAATGGTGGGATTCTATCCTCGGAGGAACATGGTGGAGAACGGTGGGACTTGTGTTTCTATGTGCAGTGGCTGGACTGATCTTTATCCCCTGTTGTATCCCTTGTTTTAGGGAACTTATTACCAGAAGTATAAGTCAGATGCAGGCTGTAGTCATGCCTATGGGAGAGAAAGGGGAAATACAGAAAATAATGATAATGCGGCCAGGGGAAGTTTATGATTTACAGGAGGAGAAGGTTAGGACGATGTTACGTCAGTTCGAATTGAAGGAACTTAAAATGAGGGTTTAATCAGTTTATGCGTAGCAAAAGAAAAAGGGAGGATTGTGAGGGATAAAGTGATTAAACCCTATTAAAGAAAGGAGTTTTAAAGAGAATTCAAACAGAGAGGGGCTGGAGAAAGGATTCTGACACAGCAGTGTCTGAAGGTTGCCAGACCCATCCTTGAGGCCTTGAGTAAGAAGAGATAGCTTTGTATAGCTAGAGAAGGGGGTGATGTAGAGAGATCCCTATCAGTGGAAAGGAGTGATGGATGGGACCCTTGTCACTATAGCTTAGCTTTAGTACTGATATAGGAAAACTGAGAGGGTTCACTAGGAGGTGAGTAAAACTGGGCCAGGTCATGAGCAATTGAGCATGCTTAATAGAATAAATGAATATTACAACACACCCCTGGTCAAGAAATTGCTCATTACCATGAACATGTTTGAACATGCAATGTATGATATGGGAGGTGCGAGGGGATGAACGGTGGGTTGTACCTACAGATTGTGCACCTCCGACCCTGATTGGAGAAAGGTCCGGAGGGGAGATTGAATGTAAGATTTTGTGTATAAAGGGGGATGATCTCTCTGGCTTTGGTGTGTCTCGAGTTGGAGAGGCACCCGGTCTGCAGACTCGTAAAATAAAGAAATCTCTTGCTTCCAGGATTTAGTCTTTGAGTATTAATTGTGAGCATAAAGGGTATCTCACAAAAGGATTGAAGAATTGTGAAGCCAGAGAAAGGAATGTAGGGGGAGAGGAGAAATAGGTGTGATCTCAGTGGTGAGGAGGGGACTGGTGTTGTTACAATGTAATTCTTCCCAGAAAGTGAAGAAAATGGATTACTGCGCCTTCTCTTTTTGATTCATGTGTAGTTTTAAGCCAAATGAAGTGAAAAATAAAGATGCTGGAACCCCATTGTACTTGAGTATATTTTACAGCAGAGAATTAGGTTATTTCACACAGCATGCCTTCATTAAGTCATTCCAACTATTTTGTTCATTTTTCTACATTTTTGTCTTCCTTCGATTTTCCGGCAACTGCAGTTCCTTCTTACCTATTTTGTTCAAGATTCAAGAGAGTTTATTGTCATGTGTCCCTGATAGGACAATGAAATTCTTGCTTTTCTTCAGCACAACAGAACATAGTAGGCATTGACTACAAAACAAATCAGTGTGTCCATATACCATTACATAAATATATACACACATGAATAAATAAACTGATAAAGTGCAAATAACAGATAATGGGCTATTAATGTTCAGAGTTTTGTCCGAGCCAAGTTTAATAACCTGATGGCTGTGGGGAAGTAGATATTCCTGAACCTGTCATTGCAGTCTTCAGGCTCCTGTACCTTCTACCTGAAGGTAGCAGGGAGATTAGTGTGTGGCCAGGATGGTGTGGGTCCTTGATGATACTGCCAGCCTTTTTGAGGCAGCGACTGCGATAGATCCCCTTAATGGAAGGGAAATCAGAGCCGATGATGGACTGGGCAGTGTTTACTACTTTTTGTAGTCTTTTCCTCTCCAGGGTGCTCAAGTTGACGAACCAGGCCACGAAGCAACCGGTCAGCTTGCTCTATACTGTGCACCTGTAGAAGTTAGAGTCCTCCTTGACAAACCGACTCTCTGTAATCTTCTCAGGAAGTAGAGGCGCTGATGTGCTTTCTTAATAATTGCATCAGTGTTCTCGGACCAGGAAAGATCTTCAGAGATGTGCACGCCCAGGAATTTGAAGCTCTTTACCCTTTCAACCATCGACCCGTTGATATAAACGGGACTGTGGGTCCCCATCCTACTCCTTAAAAGTCCACAATCAGTTCCTTGGTTTTGCTGGTGTTGAGGGCCAGGTTATTGTGCTGGCACCATATGGACAGTCGCTCGATCTTTCTATACTCTGACTCATCCCCATCAGTGATACATCCCACAACAGTGGTGTCGTCAGCGAACTTGATGATGGAGTTCGCACTATGACCGGCTACGCAGTCATGAGTATAGAGTGAGTACAGCAGGGGGCTGAGCACACAGCCTTGAGGTGCTCCCGTGCTGATTGTTATAGAGTCTGACACATTTCCACCAATACGAACAGACTGTGGTCTGTGAATGAGGAAGTCGAGGATCCAATTGCAGAGGGATGCGCAGAGACCCAGTTCTGCGAGTTTGGTAACCAGCTTGGAGGGGATGATTGTATTAAATGCCGAGCTGTAATCAATGAATAACAGCCTGATATATGAGTTTTTGTTGTCCAAGTGGTCCAGAGCGGAGTGGAGGGCCAGCGAGATCGCATCCACCGTTGATCTGGTATGGCGGTAAGCAAAATGCAGTGGGTCCAAGTTTTTGTCGAGATAGGAGTTGATTTGCGCCATGATCAACCTCTCAAAGCACTTCATCACCACAGGCGTTAGTGCCACTGGTCGATAGTCATTGAGGCACGTCACCTTGCTCTTCTTGGGCACTGGTATAATTGATGCCATTTTGAAGCAGGTGGGAACCTCAGACCTCAGAAGTGAGAGGTTGAAAATGTCCGTAAAAACTCCAGCCAGTTGGTCCGCACAGGTTTTTAGAACCCGACCAGGTATACCATCAGGTCCAAGCGCTTTTCGAGGGTTCACTTCTCTGAAGGATTTCCTGACGTCAGCCTCTGTGACTGAGACTGAAATACCATCACAGCGAATGGGGGATCGGGAAGGCACATCGGTGTTCTCCCTATCAAAGCGTGCGTAAAACGCATTGAGCTCATCAGGGAGTGATGTTTCGCCAACATTCGAGCTGCCTCCTGAGTTCGCCTTTTAGGAGGTGATTGCATTCAGGCCACAGCTGCCAAACATCTGTCTCATCCTCCAGTTTGGAGCAGAAGTCCCTTTTTGCCTTTTTGATGGCCTTACCAAGTTCGTATACTGGACTTCTTGTAGACCACTGTATCATCAGACATGAATGCCCAGTGTCTGGTCTTCAGAAGAGTACGGATCTCAAAGTTCATCCAAGGTTTCTGATTGGGAAACACTCGGAAGGTTTTTGTAGGGATGCAGTCCTCGACAGATTTCTTAATTAAGTCTGTAACGACTGTGGCATATTCGTTCAATTCCGTTGCCGAGTCCTTGAACGTTGCCCAGTCTACAGACTCCAAACAGTCCTGTAGTTGTTCCTCTGCGCCCCCCCCCCCCCCCCCCCCCCCCCCGACCAGCTCTGTACTGTCCTCACCTCTGGGGGTGCGCTCTTGAATTGCTGCCTGTAGGCAGGAAGAAGCAGCACCGCGGTATAGTCGGATTTACCGAAGTGAGGGCGAGAGATAGAGCGATAGGTATTCTTGATGGTGGTGTAGCAGTGGTCAAGGGTGTTTGGTCCTCTGGTGCAGCAAAAGACATGTTGGTGGAAGTTAGGGAGTGATTTCTTTAGGTTTCTGTTTCATTCTTCATGTTTCTGTTTCTGTTTCATTTCTTCATGTTTATGTTCTTCCTGAGAACCCTCTTTTCTCTTTTGAAATATTTTCCACGTTTTAAAAATGATTAAATAATCTCTCTCTATCTTTCTTGGAAGCTGTTACATTCTAATGATATTTTATCACCAATTCTAAGCCTTCCTGCCATTGTTTGAGTGATGATAAATATTTGCTCTCCACACAAGTGCCTCATTAAGGAATTACATTCTCAGTATGTGTTATCAAGCCCATTCTAAATAAGGATCTGCGATGTGCTCATTCTTCAGGGAACGGGGATTCCCCTCCCATCATAGATGAGGCCCTCACTCATGTCTCCTCGGTACCCTGCAGCTTCACCCTTGCTCCCCCTCCCCCAAGTCGCAACTGAGATAGAGTCCCCCTAGTCCTTAGTCCTCCCACCCCATCAGCCGTCGCATACAACACATAATCCTCCAAAATTTCCACCACCCCCAATGGGATCCCACCACTAGCCACATTTTCCCATCTCCACCCCTTTCTGCCTTCCACCGAGCCCATTCCTTCCACAACTCCCTGGTTAACTCATCCCTTGCCACCCAAACCATTCCCTCCCCAGGTACCTTCCCCTGCAACCGCAGAAGATGCAACACCTATTGCTATACCTCCTCCCTCGACTCTGTCCAGGGATCCCAACAGTCCTTTCAGGTTAGGCAGAGGTTCATTTGCACGTCCTCCAACCTCATCCACTGTATCCGTTGTTCAAGATGTGGACTTATACATCGGCGAGCCCAAACGCAGACTGGGCGATCGTTTCGGGTAGCAACCCTTCTTCAATCCTGGACAGTCTTGGATTGTTTTCATTAGGGGGTCAGAGGTTGTGGGGAAACCTGATAGAAGTATATAAAATTATGAGATATCAATAGGGTAGACTGCCATGTGTGTGTGGGTGTGTGTGTATATGCGTGTGTTTGTGTAAGCACGTGTGTGTGTGTGTTCACTTGTGTGTGTGTGTGAATGAAAATAATTAATAATTATCGCCCTCAAATATTAGAGGGCGTAGTTTTAAGGTGAGGGGGGCAAGGATTTTACAGAGGGTGGTGAGTGCCCGGGCGCGCTGCCAGGGGTGGTGTTGGGGACAGATACGACAGTGGCATTTAAGATTATTTTGGATCGGCACATGGATATGCAGGGAGTGGAGGGATATGGATCATGTGCTGGCACAGGAGATTAGTTTAACTTTGCATCATGTTCAGCATGGACATTGTGGGCCGAAGGGCCTGTTATTATACTATACAATGGGAACAGACACTGGGAGATTTTACACTATTTGTGAGTGTGGAGGTTCCCTGATAGATTTTATATAGTAATCACTGAAAATGTTTAAATGTTCAGACTTCTTAAAGGGCTTGATGGGCAAAATACAAAGAGGTGTTTTCCCTGGATAATGAGCAGAGTGCCAGAAAATAAATGTTTTGGACAGGGGGTAACTCAATTAGGACTAAAGAGAAATGCCAACTCAAAAGGTGTGTAACCATGCAAGTAGAGAATGGTTTACAGAGAAATAAAAGGGGGTGGAATTAGAATGTGATTCATAGATCATAAAACAGTGCATGTCATTAGCTTCAAGGATCTCGACGTGAAACATTGCCCATTCCTTCTCTCCAGAGATGCTGCCTGTCCTGCTGAGTTACTCCAGCGTTTTGTGTCTATCTTCAGTTTAAACCTGCATCTGCAGTTCCTTCTTACACATAAAGCAGTGCAGTACAGTTTTGGAACTTTAATTGAGGCAAGATATATCATTGGAGAAAGTTCACGGAACGTTCACTGGGATGATCCCCAGATATGCAGGGGTTTGTCTGATGATAAAAAGATGAGCTGGCTTGAGCAACAAAACCATCTGCTGGGGGAACTCAATATGTCGAACAGCATCAGTGGGTGGAAAAGAATAGATGATGTTTCGGGTCAAAATCCTGCATCTGAACAGGTTGGATCTGTACTCACGGAGGTGTGGAAGAATGTGACATGACTTAATTAAAAAATATAAGATTCTAATGGAGCTGGATGGGATAAATGATGGAATGTTGTTTTCCCTCAGTGGGGGGCTGAAGGTATGGTCTCAGTGAAAGAGACATCCATTCAATGAGCACAAATTTATTCTCTCAAATCCCAGGTATTCCCCTCTATCTTGATAATATCTCCCACCTCTTGAAATATCTCAGAAATTACCTCCAATTCTGGTATCTTGATAAAATGTTATCACTCCATCATTGGCAGGCATGTCTTTAGCTGCAAGGATCCATAACTTTGAAATTCCTTCCCCGGAATGATATTCAAAGCTGAGGGATTTTTAATGAGGGTTATGGGGTAAGACAGGAAAGTGAACGAGCAATATTGGATCAGGCAAAATCATTGAATGGTGAATAGATTTGGGCCGAATGACCTGCTTCCTATCTCTTGAGCTCATCAAGACAGGTGGAAGATTCCCATTGGCCAACACCAGAGGGCACTCTTACCAACATATATTTAAAGTATAGGTTGACAATTTTGGTTACAACTTAATTAAATTGTGTCTTCAAGACAGCAAAACTTTCCTATGTATTTACAAGAATATTATCAACAAAATCTCTAAAGCACATGTGGAAGTATTCGGGCGGGTGATCAACAAGACTATTGCAAAATGCACCATCTGTGTGTGGAGATTGCGCATTCTCCCTGTGGTCGCGTGTGATTCCTCCAGATGCTCTGGTTTCTTCCCGTGTCATGGAGTCATGCAGGTTTGTGGACTGTTTGGCATCTCTGGGCTGCCCCTGGTGTGTAGGGAGTGGACGGGAGGGTGGGGTGGCGTGGAGCAGGTGTGGGTGGGTGGTCAGTAGTCAGCGTTGACTCACTGGATCGGAGGACCTGTACTGGATCGGAGGGCCTGTTTCCGTGTTGTTTCTCTAAACTAAACTAATCAAAGCTAGAAGCAAGCAGTCATGGGGAACAATTCTTAAAGGGAACATTATTATCCATCAATTATTAGGATGGCACAGTGGCACAGCTGGAAGAGCTACTGCTTTACAGGGCCAGAGACCTGGGTTTGATCCTGACCTCGGGTGCTATAAATGTGGATTTTGCATTTTCTCCCTATGACCATGTGAGTTTCCTCCGGGTGCTCCGGATTCCTCCCACATCCCAATGATGTGCATGGAGTGGATGAGAAAGTGGAATAACATAGAACTAGTGCTATGATATTTCCTAAGAAGATTGAGAAGATTTGGTATGTCATCGAATACTCTCTGGAACTTCTACGGGCGTACGGTAGAGAGCATATTGACTGGTTGCATCATGGTCTGGTTTGGCAACTCAAACACACAGGAGCAAAGAAGACTACATAAAGTGCCCAATCCATCATGGGTTCTGACCTCCCCACCATCAAAGGGATCTACAAGAGTCACTGCCTCAAAAAGGCAGCCGGCATCATCAGAAACCCACACCACCCTGGCCACACTTCATTTCATTCCTGCCACTGGGAAGAAGGTCATGGAGCCATGACCTGAAAGTAATGGAAAACTATGTCCAGGTTCAGGAGCAGCTTCTTGCCTACAACCATTAGGCTATTAAATACTAGGCTATACAACCTCCAAATAGGCTCCAAATTATGTAAACATATATACTGACATTTATTTGTTATTTATTACAGGTTTTACAGAGTTCTATGTTGTGCTGCTCCAAGTAAGAATTTCATTGTTCCATTTCGGGACATATGATAATAAAATGCTCTTGACTCTCTCCCTCTATTGAACTAGTGTGGACAGGTGATTGATAGTCAGCTTGGACTCGGTGGGATCAAAGGGTCTGTTTCCATGCTGTATCTCTCTGTAAAGCAGTAAAAGAAACAACCAAATAGCTACTACCCAGTTTGATGTATTCAAGAGAGAATTAGATATAGCTCTTAGGGTTAACGGAATCAAGGGATACGGGGGAAAAGCAGGAACAGGAAACAGCGCACGATGACTGCCTCGCCAAAGGCCTGTCTTCGTCTTTTCCTTTTGTGTTTTTAGTTTATTGTAAAATGTATGTTTTAGTTTATTTTTAGTTTTATATTATGTGGGATAAAATCTCTTTCCTCGACAGATATGCAACTTTTTCCTTGTCTTAACTTTGTCTGCACTGCGGCCTAACATCATGGAGTTGGCGGCCTCTTGTTTGGGACTTCTAGAGCTCCACAACCGTGGAGCCTGCATACTTTAACATCTCAGAGCGGGCGATCCCTTTGCCATGGATCGGCCTTTTGTGCTCCAACCTGCAGGAGCTGCAGACTTTAACATCGTGTAGCTCGCTGTCCCTGGTTAGGGACTGATTTAGGGAACTCCAAGCCGCAGGAGTTCGAACGTCCCAATGCGGGAGCTTAGACCACCCCGACGTGGGAGCTCGATCGCCGGCTGTGGATGGTTCGACTCCCCCAAAGGAGGAAAGGAGGAAAGAAGATAAGACTTTTTTACCTTCCATCACAGTGGGGAATGTGGAGGAGCTGCTGTGGTGGATTTTTATGTCAATTTTTATGTAGTTGTGTGTCTTGTTGCCTTTTTGTTATGGCAAACCAAATTCCTCGTATGTTGCAAAACATACTTGGCTAATAAATCACGATTATGATTATTATGATTCTGGATGATCAGCCATTATCATATTGAATGGCGGTGCTGGCTCGAAGGGCCAATATGGCCTACTCCTGCACCTACTTTCTATGTTTCTACGTGCTGTACATAGGCAGTATATCCTGGAGATATTTGTGTAAATCAACCACCCTTCTCACTCTACAGGGCTTGTGGTGCATACTGTAGTATCCCTGCATCTGCTCCAAGTCTGTTCCACATCCTTCCTGACTGTTCCACTGATATGTCCACATGATATCTGATCTGGGGTCCAGATTGTGCCAGGTCATCACTGCCTCCTGCCATATCTGGTCTTGCCCTGATGCTGCGAACAAAGTTGTCTACTGTGAACTATAGCTCTTTATCTGTGATTAAATCTTTGAACTCGTGAATTACTAGAGATGATGGATGTCTTCTGAAAGATATATTTCCTAGATGTCAGAAAACTAGATGTATGTCACCAGATACATTTTCCTCGTTGGCTGGAATCAGATCTGACTCAATTTTTCGCCCTTATATCAAGCGAGCCTCTTCCACATCCTTTCAACAAGACATGCAACTACATAAAAATTCGACTTTTCTTTTCTTTTAAAATCTTTTTATTAATTTTTTTCAAAAACAAAAAAATTAAAATAATGATAAACATAACAGTGATATTGATACATAGGGATCAGTATTACATTAACAACAAGTATAACCTGAGAAGATTACAGAGAGTCGGTTTGTCAAGGAGGACTCTCTCTAATTTCTACAGGTGCACAGTAGAGAGCTTGCTGACCGGTTGCATCATGGTTTGGTTTGGCAACTTGAGCGCCCTGGAGAGGAAAAGACTACAAAAAGTAGTAAACACTGCCCAGTCCATCAACGGCTCTGACCTCCCTTCTATCGATGGGATCAATCACAGTCGCTGCCTCAAAAAGGCTGGCAGTATCATCAAGGACCCACACCATCCTGGCCACACACTCATCTCCCTGCTACCTTCAGGTAGAAGGTAAAGGAGCCTGAAGACTGCAACGACCAGGTTCAGAAATAGCTATTTCCCCACAGTCATCAGGCTAATAAACTTGGCTCAGACAAAACTCTGAACATTAATAGCCCATTATCTGTTATTTGCACTTTATCAGTTTATTTATTAATGTGTGTATATATTTACTTAATGGTATATGGACACACTGATCTGTTTTGTAGTCAATGCCTACTATGTTCTGTTGTGCTGAAGCAAAGCAAGAATTTCATTGTCCTATCAGGGACACATGACAATAAACTCTCTTGAATCTTGAATCTTGAGTACAAGTCCAGTGTCAAAATACACATTGGGTATAGACCTCCCGGTCTCTATGTAAATATAGTTAAGTGTTTAAAAGAGAACTTGTATATATCAAAACAAAAAGATAAAAAGAAAGAAAAGAAAAAAGAGAGAAATAAGGGAAAAACAAAACCCCCTAAACTAAAATAAGCAAAACAGAATCTAAGCTGCAAAGAATTTCAACAATTTAGGTCCCTGTTAGTCGTCAAGTCCGTTCCACCGTATAACGGTAAAATAATTATTATAACAGTTGGCGAGGGGACAATTTATGTTGTGTGAAAATGTTGAATAAATCTTCCCCAAGTCCCATCAAATTTAACCTAGGGTTCAACAATGTCACTCCTAATTTTTTCTGAATTTAAACATTATATCGTTTCAGAGTACCAATGGAGTGTGGTAGGAGGATTAGAGTCTTTCCATTTAAATAAAATAGATCTTCTGGCAATGAATATAGTAAAAGCAATCAGCCAATGGGCAGAATGGGACAAATGAGTAGAATCTAACATTGGTAGCCCAAAAATTGCAGTAATAGGATGAGGTTGTAAATCAATACCTAAAACTACAGAAATAGTATCAAAAATGCATTTCCAATATTTTTCCAAAAGTGGGTAAGACCAAAACATATGAGTCAGTGGGGCCACTTCAGAATTACATCTGTCACAGGTAGGATTTATACGACGATAAAAACGCGATAACTTATATTTTGACAAATGAGCTCTGTGAACCACCTTGAATTGTATCAGAGCGTGTCTTGCACACATTGAAGAGGTATTAACTAATTGAAGAATCCTCTCCCATTTCTCTATAGGTTGAGAAATTTGAAGTTCTTTCCCAATCATTCTTAATATTATCAGATGTACCTATTTTTAATTTCAAAACCAATTCATAAATAGTCGTTATTAAACCTTTCTGATAAGGGTTCAAATGTAAAAATTTTTATGAGATTTTGGTTTGATGTCGTAACGGAAAAGAGAGTAGCCTTCAAAAAATGTCTAATTTGTAAATATCTAAAAAATATTGAGTTAGGTAGATTATATTTATTGGAGTTGTTCAAAAGGCATACAACAACCATCCAAAAACAAATCATGAAAAGTTGCTAATCCCTCCCTCTTCCGTAACAGAAAGGCTTGATCTAGAAGGTTGGAAGAAAAAATTAGATATGATAGGACTCGATAAGATAAAATAATTCAATCCAAAAAACTTAAGAAATTGAAACCATATTCGCAATGTGTGTCATATTATTGGGTTAATCGTATATTTATTCAATCTCGTAATTGTGAAAGGTAACGAGGCCCCTAGGATAGAAGCCAATGATAACTCTTGCATAGAATCACTTTCAAGATTTGTCCATCCAGGGCATTGGGTATCTTCTACTTCTTTTTTTTTAGTCCAAAACGTTAAATAACGAGCACTAACTGGAAGTTAATGCTCCATGGAGCATTAACAGGATCCCTTTCCAGTCTAACATAGAAAGGAAAGAGATCCTAGCAGGAATGACGGTGGAACAGCAATGGCAGGAATTTCTGGGCATAATCTGGAAGACGCAGGATCATTTCATTCCAAAAAGGAAGAAAGATTCTAAGGGGAGTAGGAGGCAACCGTGGCTGACAAGAGAAGTTACGGATAGAATAAAACTAAAAGAAAAGATGTATAACACAGCAAAGAGTAGCCGGAAGCCAGAGGATTAGGAAACATTCATAGGACAACAGAAGGAAACAAAACGGGCAATACGGGCTGAAAAGATGAAGTACGAAGGGAAGCTGGCCAGGAATATAAAGAAGGACAGTAAAAGCTTCTTTAGATATGTTTAGGGAAAAAGAGTAGCAAAGTCAAATGTGGGTCCCTTAAAGGTTGACGGGTGAAATTATTATGGGCAACAAGGAAATGGCAGAAGAGTTGAATAGGTACTTTGTATCCGTCTTCACTAAGGAAGACATAATCAATCTCCCAGATGTACTGGAGGACAGAGGATCTAAAGGGGTAGAGGAACTGAAATAAATTCTCATTAGGCGAGAAATAGTATTGGGTAGGCTAATGCGACAGAAGGATGAAAAATCTCCTGGGACTGATGGTCTGCATCCCAGGGTCCTCAGGGAGGTGGCTCTGGAAATAGTGGCCGCATTGGTGATCATTTTCCAATGTTCAATAGATTCAGGATCAGTTCCTGTGGATTGGAGGATAGCTAATGTTCTCCCACTTTTCAAGAAAGGAGCGAGAGAGAAAACGGGGAATTGCAGACCAGTTAGCCTGACTTCGGTGGTGGGAAAGATGCTGGAGTCAATTATTAAAGAGTTAATAATGGGGCATTTGGATAGCAGTAAAAGGATTAGTCCAAGTCAACATGGATTTATGAAAGGGAAATCATGCTTGACTAATCTTCTGGAATTTTTGGAGGATGTGACAAGTAAAATGGATGAAGGGGTGCCAGTGGATGTAGTGTATCTAGACTTTCAGAAAGCCTTCGATAAGGTCCCGCATGGGAGACTGGTGACTAAAATTAGAGCACATAGTATTGGGGATAGGGTGTTGACATGGATGGAAAATTGGTTGACAGACTGGAAGCAAAGAGTAGGAGTGAACGGGTCCTTTTCAGAATGGCAGGCAGTGGCGAGTGGAGTGCCGCAAGGCTCGGTGTTGGTGCCGCAACTGTTTACCATATATATTAATGATTTGGAAGAGGGAATTAGGAGCAACACTAGCAAGTTTGCGGATGACACAAAGCTGGGTGGCAGTGTGAACTGTGAAGAGGATGTTAGGAAGTTGCAGGGTGACTTGGACAGGTTTAGTGAGTGGGCAGATGCATGGCAGATGCAGTTAATATAGATAAATGTGAGGTTATCCACTTTGGCGGCAAAAACAAGGGGGCAGATTATTATCTCAATGGGGTTAGGTTAGGTAAGGGGGAGATGCAGTGAGACCTGGGCGTCCTTGTACACCAGTCACTGAAAGTTGGCTTACAGGTACAGCAGGCAGTGAAGAAAGCTAATGGAATGTTGGCCTTCATAACAAGAGGATTTCAGTATAGGAGTAAAGAGGTTCTTCTGCAGTTGTATCGGGCTCTGGTGAGACAACATCTGGAGTATTGTGTACAGTTTTGGTCTCCTAATTTGAGGAAGGACATCCTTGTGATTGACGCAGTGCAGCGTAGGTTCACAAGATTGATCCCTGGGATGGCGGGACTGTCATATGACGAAAGATTGAAAAGACTAGGCTTGTATTCACTGGAGTTTAGAAGGATGAGGGGGGGATCTTATAGAAACATATAAACTTATAAATGGACTGGACATGCTAATGCAGGAAAAATGTTCCCAATGTTGGGTGAGTCCAGGACCAGAGGCCACAGTCTTAGAATAAAGGGGAGGTCATTTAAGACTGAGGTGAGAAAAAAACCTTTTCACACAGGGAGTTGTGAATTTATGGAATTCCCTGCCACAGAGGGCAGTGGAGGCCAAGTCACTGGATGGATTTAAGAGAGAGTTAGATAGAGCTCTCGGGGCTAATGTAGTCAGGGGTTATGGGGAGAAGGCAAGCACAGGTTATTGATAGGGGACGATCAGCCATGATCATAATGAATGGCGGTGCTGGCTCGAAGGGCCGAATGGCCTCCTCCTGCACCTATTTTCTATGTTTCTATGTAACTGGCCAATAATAAGATTAAGGTTCGGCAGTGCCAAACCACTGTCGTTTTGTATTTATGTAAGTATTTTTTTCTTAGTCTGGGATTTTTATTCTGCCATATATATGAAGAAATTCTTGAGTCAATAATATCAAAGAAAGATTTAGCAATAAAAATTGGTATTGTCTGAAATAAATACAAAAATGTAGGTAGGATAAACATTTTAATTGCACTGATTTGGCCGATTAGAGATAAGGACTGGTGACCATTTAGTAAACTGTTGTCTGATGTGGTCAATTAAGGGTGTAACAATTGGCTTTAAATAGATCCTTGTGTTTCTTGGTAATCTTAATGCCTAAATAAGTAAAACAGTCAATAGTCTATCTAAATGGAAACTGTCCATAATTCGAAATTTGATTGTTTAATGGAAAAAGCTCACTCTTTCTAAGATTTAATTTATAACCAGAAAAACTACTAAATTGATTAGGTAGTGCTACTATTGCAGGAATAGATTTCTCTGGGTTAGAGATAAATAATAACAGATCATCTGCATAGAGAGATAGCTTATGTGTCTTATTCTCACAGACAATACCAAAATATTAGGGGATTCGCTAATAGCGGTGGCCAAAGGTTCCAAAGCGATATCAAACAATAAAGGACTTAAAGGACAGCCCTGTCTAGTACCTGAAAATAGCCTGAAAAAAGGGGATCTCTGATTATTGGTAAGTACAGAAACTTGAGGTATATGATATATCAGCTTGATCCAAGAGATTCATTTTGGACCAATCTTACATTTTTCAAGTGTATTGAATAAATATTCCCATTCTATTCTATCAAATGCCTTCTCAGCATCGTGAAATGATACATTCTGGAGTTTTATTTGACGCTGTATATACAATATTCATTAATCTCCTAAGTATGAGTAACAATTTTTAATAAAACCTGTCTGAAATAATTTGCAGTAAAATATTTTCCAAACATAGCTAATATTTTTGAAAGAATTTTGGAATCTACATTTAACAGTGATATAGATCTATATGATGTCACTTCAGTAGGGTCTTTATCTTTTTTAAGAATTAAAGAAATAGATGCTTCATAAAAGGATTGTGGTAATCTATTCATTAAAAAGGCTTCTTTAAAAACCTTGCATAGCCAGGGGGACAGTAAACTTGAAAAATACTTTAAAAATTCCACTGTATACCCATCTAAACCGGGAGCTTTACCAGAATTCAACGAAATGATTGCTTTCTGTATTTCTTCCTCCGTGATGGGTTCATCTAACAACAAAGACTCATTGTGTGGTAAATTTGGCAAGTTCAGTTTCTTTAAAAACTCATGCATTATATTGGAATCAGTAGGAAATTCTGATTGGTATAGGGAGGTATAAAATTCCTGAAAGGATTTATTAATTTCATCATGATCTACTGTCAATGTACCATCTCGTTTACTCACTTTAATAATCTGACGTTTGGCTGACACAGCATTCAACTGATTGGCAAGTAATTTACCAGATTTATCACCATGTATATATAATTGACTTTTGGTTTTAAGTAGCTGATTCTCAATCGGTGAAATTAATAACAAATCATATCTCATTTGAAGTTCAACTAGTCTTATAGAGCTCTAAACTATGAGCTTTTAAATATTTTTTATCAATTTCTTTAATCTCATCAGCCAATATACGCATTTCATTTTTAGTTTGTTTTTTTAATCCCGCGGGGTATGAAATAATCTGTCCACGAATATATGCCTTAAAAGCATCCCAGACTACACCATTGGACATTTCTTCAGTAGAGTTTGTTAAGAAGAAGAAGGCAATCTGATCTTTAATAAAAATTAACAAAATTTAGATCTTGAAGCAAAGTAGTATTAAATCGCCATTGTTTAGCACTAAACTTGGAATCAGGCAGTTTGATTGATAGTTTCAATGGTGCATGATCAGAAATAGCAATTGCATCATACTCACACGCAGTGACCAATGAAACTATCTGAGAATCTATTATAAAGTAATCAATCCTAGAGTAACTATGATATACATGGGAGAAAACATAAAATTCTTTATCATTTTGGTGTAGGAATCTCCAGACTTCTAACATTCCAGAGTAAGTAAAAAAGAATTGATAAAACTAGCGGATTTATTAGGAAGCACATGATCAGATGCAGATCTGTCCATCAAGGGATTCAAACAACAGTTAAAATCTCCACCCATTATCAAAAAATGTTCATTTAGATTAGGAAAGGATGCGATTAACTGTTTAAAAAACTCAGGGTGATCAATATTAGGTGCATAAACATTCACCATAACAACTTTTTGGTTATGAAGTAGACCAGTTACGATGAGGGACTACGTGAAGAACCCCGTCCAGCCGCACGTGCGTCAATCTTCAAAGCAGCGGTGTGAAATCACAGGTAATAGTGACTGAAGTATAATAGGAAGTGAACAGAAGACTAGAACTACCAGATGATATTTATGAGGGTTGGGAGCGGAGGGCACGTAGTCCCTCATCGTAACTCCTCATAAAATAAAGATCAAACTTCAAACTGGTAAGTTCTCATTTAATCTTAGTATTTTACTTCGGAGTCATGTGAGTGACTATGTGAAGATTTCAAAGCTCTGTGATTTCATCCCATGAGAAACGAGTATACACAAACACAACTGCTTCAATGACAAATGAAGGAAAAACATTAATAATGCATACAGTCACGACAAAGATTTAAAACATGCTGATGCTGTTTAAATGAAGTAATAATATTCCCATCTCTCACCCAGATGGAAAGTATAACCAGAACGTAAATAGAGTTGACAAACATCCCTGGTTCAGCAATGGGTTATTATAAATGTTTGGAGATTCGTTCATTGGACCATGCTGCAGCCATAAGGATGTGGCCCAGTGGAACATAAATACCCTTGCTGCTGATGTTGTAGCAGCCCTGGTGGATGAGATCTGGAATCAGTATCTATTCTTACATAACGCAAACTCTGGAGTGGCCTGAACAGATATGTTCTACTACGTTTTTTGTGACTAACAAACATTGCTAGTTCAGAGCTTCGAAGGCTCTTAGTTACCTTGACGTATTGTTGTATATATGTGTGCTTACTTTACCAAAGGTCCCCTGGCATGCCTGTGACTATTTTGAGACCCGACACCCCTTCTGCTCTGCTCAAGTATTTATAACATAAAATATTATATATTATTATTTACAGATGTAACCATCCCGTACCGTCGCAATTATGTAGCGACGGAACCTGCTGCGCTAAACCAGCGGCAGAAGGATAACTACCTAATGAGCTCCAACCAAATTTAAGGATATAGCTGGAGCCTCCTGGTGAAATGGTGTTCACAAATGTCAACATCCCATACGGCATTGTACAGGTCCTGGGAGACCTTGTGTTGAAGATACACTACAAACTTGATATCCGGGGTGAACCCGACAGAACGGATCTTGTTTGCTACAGCCAATTCAATGAGAAAGCACGTTGACACAGTTAATGGCCGTACAACTCAATAATTGACAAAAGATCATTTAACATGAACTCCAAACGTCAGCAATTTATACCGTATTCAATGTAACATGAGCATGAAACAAACTCTTTCATCTCCTGGAAAAGAAAAGTCCTGTTTTTTGGCACTATCCAAGCACTTTGAACACATAGAAGGATAGATGTAACAACCCAAGCCTTAGGGCATTTTATTGAATCTGCAGAACATAATTTGAGTTTATCATGCAACGGCTGATTTCCGAAGCCACAGGCTGAACCAGCAAAGTTACGTTTAAAATAACCATACAAGGTTATATTATTATTCCCGACAAATCGGGAATCAAGTTGCATAAGCCAATCACACAATAGGAACCTAATTCAGCCTCTTAATTACTTTATTTGAAGCACCGATTGATGAAGCACAATGGAGGAAGACATAAAAGACCTTCCTTCTCCTTGTAGCGAGAATATATCTTTCGCCACTGTTATGCCACATATTTTGCAACCTGTGAATAAGCATGAAAAACAACATATTTATATTTGGTGTTCTATTTAACTAGAGTGTCATAATACGGTGTGATTCAACACCAATTCTGTGTGGCCATTGACCTATACTGATGATTCTCCTGTGGCAAACGAGATTATGTAAACATTACAGGATTCTTTAATTGATTGCACCCACATGACTAACATATGCCACCATCATAATGTATCAACATGAAGTTGATCATGCAGATATGCCTATTTGCTCAATCACTCTTTAACCCATACAATGCCCGTAGGGTCTATAGGTAGTTGATACCAATAAGAGAAGAATTGGTAAGTCATGCAAATTGGCTCCACCTCCAAACTCGAGATGATATTCGCAATTTTGTGTCTGCCGTGAACGGAAACTGTGGCCCGATTTCCAAGCCAGTCTTGCAAGACAATCCTGGCCATTATACTGACCCTGCCCAATTCAAACCTGCTTGGGATGCTAGTATTATCCATTTTTACATGGTAAGACCCCTCGAAGTAGATGATAACGTCTCAATCATTTGTATTGTACAACCAAGTGTACATCGTACCAAGTTGTAAGTGGTCCCTTAGTTGTAGAGAAGCACAGGTAGAGTGCGTGGAACCTCTGGCCAGCTTTCATGCTGCCACCAGCTCCAGTGAACCGCTTACTGCCGATGAAGACGTGGGTGCGTTGTCGCCGAACTATGAAACCTTACTCATTCCAATAGCTTGTGCTTCGTCCTCCAGGTTTCGCCTATGGAAAGGTCTTACCTGAATAGAAGATTCGATGGGCAACTGTAATGTCCGCCTGATAGCGGTGTTCACTGCATATGTGTTGGGATGGCAACCTTGCTACCAGGCATAGACCTCTGACGCGTGCCCTGCATCCCATGGGCATGCTCTATGGCTATACCCTCAGACTCGGCATTAGACTATACTGATCCCGAATGCTCTCCTCTTACATGAGGGAGCCATTAAGCAGCCCTGTTACAAGGCACTGCTGGCGCGGCTTCAGCAATATACGCCGACTTTGCCATGGACCAGGCGTCAGACTAATACTGATGCGGCATGCTCTCCTCTTACATCAGGGAGACATTAAGCAGGCCCGCTACAAGGCACTACTGACGCAATTTCCCATTTTAGGGCCATTAGCATAATTTTGCAATATAATGAAATATTTACCTAACAACTACTGGAGCATTAATGAATACTGTTTGTCCATCATTGTGACTTTAGTAGCTTCAGCTGGTAATAACAAGTTGTGTTAACAATGAACTATATGGCACTTTACAGTTTACCATTTAACAGGATGATAGTTCTCCAACTTGCACAGCTGAATCACATCTATAAAATTGCCCATTAGTCTTAATGAATAGAAGGCTGCTTTATAACAACAAGGATGTTACAGGAGTCTATTGATTGCAATCTGTCCAAAGTCCAACAAGTCTATTTGATAACAACTTAATCTTAACTGGATAGAGGAGCTCTGAACTTTGAGTAGTCCTCTTTGAATGTTTTCTTGCCATCACTCTGTTATATTGCCCTATCCTAGCAAGGCCTCCTCAAATATCCCCCATGATCACTGTAAATGGGAATACACTATAAATCAGTTGTTAATCTGCCATCTGTCATAATGAACAGGCCACGCCTGCCATCATTTGCCATACTGCCATAGACTTGGCCTCCCCACTAAGCAGCCCCATCTAAGGTGCTGCTGGCATGGCCTTTCTCATAGGCCGGTACTGCCATAGACTCGGCATTCTCATGAAGCAGCCCTGAGCAAAGGTGCTGTTGGCGCATCCTCTCCAATAGGCTGGCACTGCCATAACTTGGCATCCCCATGAAGCAGTCATGAGCAAAGGTGCTGCTGGTGTGGCCTTTCCCATAGGCCAGTATTGCCATGGACCTGGCATCCCCATGAAGCAGCCCTGTGAAAAAAGGTGCTGCTGGCGCGGGCTCTCACATTGACCCGTGCTGGCCCAACTCCTGCTGTAGGAGTATAGCTAGATTCACATTCCCGGAGGGGATACCCTCCCAACATCCGGACTGACCATTGTGTTAGTTGTCCCCATATCCTGGGGATGACTGGGGTTTGGGAACTGCATTGCTGCTGGATTTCCCCTCCCCGAGAATCCATATATATATATATATATATAGATACCCGCGGTAACCCTCCGGGCACCCAGGCTGACGGTTCAGGTCAGTTTAACCCCATATCCTGGGGATTACTGCGGTCTGGGAACCGCATATTATTGGATTCCCCCTCCCCAGGAACCCAGGCTGACCGTTCAGGTCAGTTTAACCCCATATCCTGGGGACTACTGCGGTCTGGGAACCGCATATTATTGGGTTTCCCCTCCCGGGAACCCAACATCTAGAGTCACTGACCATGTTATCAGTGACTCCGATCACGAAAACCGACATTTGCCAGCTCCCCATTTCCGCGGTCGGACAGGGTTTCCCTATAGCCCTTAGCTGGTTCCCTCGTCGCCCGCAAAATCCTCTGAAAACCGGGGTTCCTGCAGGAGACCTAAAACAGGTAAGGAATACAACTTACCTGAAGTTTAGACTTACCGCTGGAGGAGCTCCGCTGCTCCAACCGATTGCCTGCACGCATGCGTCTGACGTAATGACGCACGTGCAGCTTGACGGGGTTCTTCACATAGTCACTCATGTGACTCCGAAGTAAAATAACAGTATCTTACGGAACTTAAAAGTTATGATTTGATACCATCATACTAATATTCTAAAAAGTAATTAAAAAATAACTCATCCAGTTAAATTCTTAATCATTTACAGAGCGTTGTATTGTCAAATTAGGAGCAATAAATCTTTTTTGCTGCTCGGAGGATATTTTCCTTCTTCTACAAAAAGTGAAACCGAACAATCAGATGTCTCGGTTTGTCTTTGAAACCGGGTTTCTTCCCAACCTTGTGTGCATTATCCAAAATTGGAAGATTTCCATACTGCTCGATGTTGAAAGTCTCCTTTAACATTCTAGAGACATAATATAGAGCATTGTCCCCTTCCTGACCTTCAGGCAAACCAACAATTCGCAGAGTCAGCCGACGGCTTCTGTTTTCCAGATCCATGTTTTTAGTCTTGTATTGCTCAAGTGCCCGGGTGTTTTCGATCATTTTCCATTCCAGTGTTTAAATCTTCAAATTTCTTTCCTGACCCAAAAGTCGCAAGTTATTAATTTGTTCCTTCTGTTCACGAGATTCATCTTGTAATACAATCAGCTTGTCTTGAACTTCCTTCAATTTGCTCAAAATTCCTTTCATAATTTCTTCCAAACCGCAGAATCTTCTGTCCATTTCTTCACTCATTTTTGATATTGCTTCTAAGGTACTGGAGCCAGACGCCACACCTTCACCACGCTCCTTCCTTGAAGATGTTTTTTTTGCTCTTGTCTCCATCCTTTACACGGTTGAAAAGTGTTATCAACACTTTAAAAGAGGTTATTCCGTGTCTTGAAATCAAGTAATATCAAGTAATATTGAAAGAGTGGTAGCAAGGAGTTAAAAGTTAAGGGAGCAAACGATGTACAACCTTACAGCATGCCGCCACTAGAGAGAGTCTAGAACATCCTTTGACATTGGATTGGGGTCTAGGTAATGTCGAATCACCACTGTCTTCCATCATAAGACTGGTCTTGGTCTGATGTGGTCTTCCTCCACACTCTATGTCCAATTCTTCATTTTTGCATGTATTAGTCATCTCTGTTGAGGTTGCATGTCTGTATTCTTTTAGCCACCTTAGTTATCTGAGGCGTGCTGTGAATGAATACTGAGACCAAGGCTATTGTTTTATCTCAGCACCACTGACTATCCTGACCATTAATGATGGAGTGATAGAGGCATGGAGCACTAAAACTGCCCCATTAACCCAATGAATCCACACCAATCACCAAAGGCTCATTTACTGTACTCTGAACCCATTTCAATTATCATTTTTTAAGCCTGTATGTTGTTTACCCATGTTTACTTTTTGGGCATGGAGTGGCACAGCTGGTAGAGCTGCTGCTGCACAGTGTCAGAGAACTGGGTTTGATTGTGGCCTTGGACGCTTTCCGTGAGGAGTTTGCATGTTGTCCTTGTGGCCGCATGCATTTCCTCCCACATCCCAAACACTTTTGAGGTTTTTTTTATTTAAATTTTTTTTAAATTTTATTAGAAGCAATTGTGCAAGGATAAGACGATCGACATAGCAGTTATACAATTATTGTACAGCTTCATTTTTAACCTTATATCATAAATTAAACAAAAATAAAAAATAAATAAAAAAGGAAAACAAAGAAAGAAGAAAAAAAAATGAAGAGAAAAAAGTAAAATATAAAAGAGCAGGGAAAAGACCCCTAAGCTACCAAAGAAGTGCAGGAGAAAAGAAAATTAATAAGAAAAGAATTCCCCCCCCCCCCCCCCCCCCCCCCCCTTCACCCATCCCTGGATTTGGATTGGATTTGCGTTGGATTTAAATTCAAATTTGTGTTTAACCATTCTTTTTGCAGAAATTCTGTAAAAGGTATCCATGTCTTAAGAAATTGATCTGGTTTTTCAGCCAAGACAAGCCTAATGTTTTCCAAATATAGCGTCTCGGACATATCCATAATCCACATCTTCACTGTAGGGCCTGTTGTCTGTTTCCAAAATTTGAGTAATTTTTACGCCGTTATTAGGCCGTAATTGAGGAAACGTCTTTGAAATATCGTTAGCTTAGAGCAGGCCTCTGACATACCTAATGTGATCAGTTTTATATCTGGTTCCAATTTAATTTAAAGTATTTTGGAGAAGGTATCAAATATTTCCTCCAGAAGTTTTGTAACTTTATACATGAAGCGAAAGAATGGGTTATAGTCACTTTTTGGAGGAGACATTTATCACAAATAGGAGAGACGTTTGGGAAGATCTTGTTCAATTTGGTCTTTGAATAGTAGTCTGTGCAGTATTTTAAATTGTATCAGGGAGTGCCTAACATTAAGAGAGCAATAATCTATATACCTTTAAAACTGTGTGTGTGTGTGTGTGTGTGTGTGTGTGTGTGTGTGTGTGTGTGTGTGTGTGTGTGTGTGTGTGTGTGTGTGTGTGTGTGTGTGTGTGTGTGTGTGTGTGTGTGTGTGTGTGTGTGTGTGTGTGTGTGTGTGTCACATTCCATTTGATTCCATGGTCCGTCAAAACCACATGCTCAAACTCTGTTATTTTTTCCATTTCGCTAGCGATTTTGCTTCTACATTCACAGATTTACTCCTCATTACATTTAGACATTTTTATGTACCCATTTTTTAATAAAATACTCCCCCCCCCCCCACACTCACTCATTTTAAAATCTAAACGGCACCTCACGAGCTGCTTACGTCACAATCCCACATGCCGACCAATCCCAAGCCGCTTCTCTCTCTTCATTTGGCAGCTCGGCTCCCCCTCCCTCCAACTATGCTCGCGTCTCCCGCAGCTGGACTCGCCCGCTCGCTCCCCCCCCTCCAACTATGGTAGCACCATGCCGCGCCTCCAGCAGCTGGAATCGCCCACGCGCTCCCCCCCACCCCCCTCCGTTCTCAAAATGCTCTGCCGATCGGGAGAGAGATAAGGCGATTAAGCTGGTGCAGCTTCATTAAGCTGGTGTCAGTTTCATTAAGCTGGTGCAGCTCGCGAAGCCCCGCCCGCCTGCGCGCCCCTCCCGTCCCCTGCGCTCTCCAGAGAGTCACAAGCAGGATCTTTGGTCAGAAGCCCACAGCTCCATTCTCACGCCGGCATGCTCTGGAGAAGACATAAGGCGACGGGCGGGCTAAGGCCCGATCCTGGGGAGGTGAAGAGGGGGAGTCGGGGGATTGAGGGAGAGGAGGGAGTAGGGAGGGAGAGGGGGGAATGGGTGAGGTGAGGAGGGAGAGTGTGGGAATAGAGGGAGAGGAGTGGGGGTGATAGGGAGTGGGGAATAGATGGACTGCCCCCACCCCTCTCCCCCTGCCCCCTCTCTCTCTCCCCTTCCTCTCCCTTGCCCTTCCCTAAACCCCCTTTCCCCCTCTCCTCCACACACTCCCCTCCACCCCTCCCCTCCACCCCTCCCCTACCCCCTTCCCTCCACCCCTCCCCCCTCCATTCCCCTCACCTCTCCCCCTCCCTTCCCCCTCCCTTCTCACCCCATCTCCCCCCTTCCCTTCCCCGCCCTCTCAGCTCCCCCCTCCCCTCTCTCTTCTCCCATCTCTCTCCCCTCCTCCCCCACCCTCCCCCCTCCCCCACCCTCCCTCTCTCTCCTCCTCCTCTCCTCCACACCCCCCCCTCCCCCTGTCTCTTTCCCTTCTGTCTCTGCCTCTCTCACTGTCTCTCCCCATTCTCTCTCTGCCCTCACTCTCTACCCCGCTCTCCCTCTCTGGACACGCCTGCAAGTTGGGGGCTATGCGTCAGTGGCTAGGGCGGTTATGGGGTAAACAGATCTAATTAATAATATTAATATAATATCAAGGGGGTAGTTAGTGTGGGGGTGGTTAGTGCGTGTGACGCCGCATGCTGCCCCGCACCCACCCCCCCCTCGCAAATGTGCGTTGGGGGAACAGACCCAACGGGTCTGCACTTGGTCTAGTGTATGTATAAAAGCTATCTCTCCCCTCTCCGTATTTCTCCCAGCTATCCTTTGAGATTAATAAACCCAATTCATCTTCCCATGCTCACCTAAGCATTTCAGAAGATGGGATGTGTGCAATTAAAATGGTATTGTAAATGTAGGATATTAACTTTCTTGTATCTGCCTTTCTATTCATGCATTCGTCTAATATATCTGGGCCCATAGAATGAAAGTCTTGTGTATGTGTTTTCACAGAGTCTTGGATTTGAAGATATCTAAAAAAATTACTTGCTTTCAAATGATATTTCTCCTGCAATTCTTGAAATGAGAGGAAAATCCCCTTCTCGTAGAGATCTCCCATCGTTTTAATTCCTGAGTTTTTCCATTGTGCAAATGCCTTATCTAAAGTAGATGGTTTAAACGAGGGATTGTTAGCATTTGGTAAAAGGAGAGAGAAATTTCTCAGTTTGAGGCTTGATTTCAACTGTTTCCAAATTCGTAGGGTGCTATGTATTGTCGTATTTTGCTCATATGTTGATTTATTCAGATGTATTGGAGAAAGAAGGATCGTGCCTATATTAAAAGGCAAACAATCTTCCCTCTCCATTTTTAACCTGTTTACCTGTTGACATGTATCATCCATCCAGTAGATTAAGTTTTTAATATTAGTCGCCCAGTAATAGAAAAGTAAATTGGGGAGTGCGAATCGTCCATTTTCTTTAGATTTACATAAATGTCATTTATGTATTCTATGGGTTTTACAATCCAAAGTGAAATTTGTGATAACAGCCAAGTTTAAAAAAAAAACTTTTAGGGAGATAAATCGGTATTGATTTAAATAGGTATAGGAGTTGTGGAAGGAAAATCATCTTTATGGCATTTACTCTGCCTATAAGGGAAATAGGGAGTGTTTATCCAAAATTGAACGAGGGCATTTAATTTAGTAATTAATGGTGGGAAATTTGCTTGAAATAAAGAGGTATATTTTCTAAAAAATGTTGGGTTTGTAGGTTAATTGGCCTCTGTAAATTGCCCCTAGTGTACAGAGAGTGGATGCAAAAGTTCAAGATTTTTACGATTAATAATACAAATATAACTGAGCAAGTTCAATCAAAGCCATTTCGATATTGGTGGAGAAAATTCAAAGGCTGTTGGGATGTTCCAACCATTCCAAGTATTGCAGATAGGTTTAGAAGCACAAAGTGACTCAAAGCTCCATTGACATAATTGCAGAGGAAAACATGATTGGAATCTCAATAGGTTTATAAACCTCACTGAATGCATTCAGCAAGGTCGATTTCGTCAACTGTGAATGGGTCATAGTGAAATAGGGAGAGGCAGAAAAGAAATTAAATTGAATTAAATAATATCTAAAATTTTGAGAACCATAGATTGAATAGACAGTCGGAACCATTTTCCCAGGGAGGAAAAATTAAATAGTAGAGGTAATAATTTTAAGGGAGAGGAGAAAAGTTTAAAGGAGATGTGCGGGGCAAGTTTTTTCACACAGATGGTAGTGAGTACCTGGAATACGTTGCTTGGGTAGGTGGTTGAGGCAGATTCAATAGCGGCATTTAAAGGAATTTCGGATAGGCACATGGATAGGCAGGGAATGGAGGGATATTGTATATCTGCAGGCAGATAAGAGTTGATCTTGGCATCATGTTCAACATAGACATTGTGGGCTGAAAGCCCTGTTCTTGAGCTGAACAGTTCTATGTTCTAGCAGTGGAATTCATGGGATTGCTCCCCTGAAGCCAGTATGGCAACTGTGGGCTGACTGCTCTCCTTCTGTCTCACTATAGGTATAGCTTGCATGTCTTGTATCCAGAGACTGAGCCGTGAGTTTAGATTGCACTAAAACAGAACTGTTGGAAAAAAACCCAAAATGGTAGCCAAACAAATACTAGATTTTAATCGTCACTTGGTTCACATAATGGAAGGAAGTTGACCTTGTCCTCCTGGTCTGGCCTCCACATTACTCTAACCTCACCAGTATGGTTGTTTTCTTAATTCCCTCTAACCCATTGGAAGTTATTTTGTGTAAGAAGGAATTGCAGATGCTGGTTTAAACCGAAGATAGACACAAAAAGCTGGAGTAATTCAGACAACATCTCCGGAGAGAAGGAATGGGTGACGTTTCGGGTCGAGACCCTTCATCAGACTGGTTAGGGATAAGGGAAACGAGAGATATAGACAATGATGTAGAGAGATAAAGAACAATGAATGAAAAATATGCTAAAACATAGCAATGATAAAGGAAACAGGCCCTTGTTAGCTGGTTGGTGAAAATGAGAAGCTAGCGAGGCTTGGGTGGGGGAGGGACAGAGAGAGAGAGAATGCCAGGGCTACCTGAATCTCAGAAAATCATTTAGTGATGGACAACAAATGTTTTCTTGGCCAGAGAGGTGATACTGAGCTCACTGATACAATCCCTTTCACAGTTATACTTGAGATGACCTCAACCCCTTTGACAATGTGACTAGTGGAGTGACGATAAAGGTGAAGCAGTAGGTAGAGTAGATGTAGATTTTCAGGAGCCTTTTGAAACAGTACCACAGAGGAGGTAAAGTCAACAAGGTTGGAGCAAATGGAAGCGAGGCATACGTTTAGAATTGGTTAATGGGCAGAAAGAAATATATGAGGAAATATTTTTTTCTCAAAATAATTCAAAAATGGAGGGAGACTGAAAGGAAACCACAGATCAGTTGACTTGAAGTCTGTCTTGGGGTAAATGTTGGAGTCTATTGTTAATGACATTATGACAGAATGCTTGGAAAAATTCAAAACCAGTCAACAAGGGGAATCATGTTTGACTAATTTATTTGAGAACGTTGAAGATGTAACATACTGTGGATGAAGGGAAACTGGTGGATGTACTGTATTTAGGTTTCTCAAAGGCATTTGATAAGGTATCTCATCAATGGACAAAAGCTCAGGGCACAGAGTGTCAGCTAAGCGGTTAGCTGACAGGAAACGGAGAGCAGACATAAATGGATCTTCGGGTCGGCAGGATGCAGTAAGCTGGCTGCCCCAGGGATCGTTGCTAGGACCCCAACTTGTACAATTTAAATAAATACTAGACCAAGGGGGACCCGTTGGGTCCCATCCCCTCAACGCACGGTTGCGGGCGGGGGTGGGGGGGTCAGCCTTCGGCTTCACACACACACACTAACCACCCCCCACAAACACCAACCCCCCCTTGATATTATACTAATATTATTCATTCGCTCCTTTTACCCCATCCCCTCCCCTATCCACACACGCACAACCCTCAGCTGTGCAGGCACGGCTAGAGAGGGGGGGGGGTTGTGGAGAGGGAGGGGAGGGAGGCAGAGAGGGAAAGGGAAGGGGGTAGAGATTGAGGGGTGGGGGGCGCAGCGTCACAGGGCTGGTTCCCGATGCTCCCCTCTATCCCCCCCAATCTATCCCCCCCCCCCTATCCCCCCCCTCTATCCCCCCCCCCTCTATCCCCCCCCCCCCTCTCTCTCCTGCCAGAGTAGGGGGTTAACCAGGTCAGCTCTTTGCGACGTCATCACCCCGTACTTTTTGTTCAGCGCTGGGCTGAGCGCTGCGCAGAGGATGCCTTGGGTTATCCCGGGTTCTGTCGGAAAGGTCATTTGGAAGCCGTTGGGATCTGCCGAACAGAGTCCACTTGCTCGTTCTTTGTGTCTTTTGAAGAACCGGGGAGGGGTGGGGGGGTGACGTCACTCCTGGAAAACAGTGCCCAGCAGGCAGCGCGTTGAACACTGCGCAGCTTTCCACGAGGAGCAAAGACATTGTGACGTCATCAGCTTTCTTCAGCATGTTAGATTTTAAAAATATGTCAGTTTGGTGAACAATTTTAGTAAAAAACTCGGGAAATAATGAATCGAATTTTCAGATGAGGGGATTTTTGAAATCATGAGGTAAATCTCTACCAGAGATTTCACCGTTACCGCATCAGGTTTTCGAGGAGATGTGAATCAAAGAAAAAGTTCAAGCAAGCATCCCCACAAGTAAACATCCAAGATCAGGGTTTTATAATATAATAGATAAAACATGGAAAGAGGTTACATATAGATTAAATTGAAGTGGTAAAACGTGAAAATTGTGAATGTGAATTTTATTGAAATCAATTTAAATAAAACAAATTTAAAGGTTAAGTGGATGCAAAGCTCAAAGATGCAGAGGAATCTTGGAGTCTTAGTTTAGTTAGTTTAGATACACAGCACACAAACAGGCCCTTCGGCCCACCGAGTCCACGTCGATCCCCATTACCGTACACACTAGGGATAATTTGCAATTTTTACCGAAGCCAATTAACCTACAAACCTGTATGTCTTTGGAGTGTCTTTTGTGTACCTGGGGAAAATCCATGCGGTCGCAGGGAGAATGTACAAACCCTGTACAGACAGTACCTGCAGTCAGGATCAAACCAAGCTCTCTGGTACTGTAAGCAGCAACTCCACCATTGTGCCACCGTGCCGCCCCTTTCATATTGCCCTTTGCCAAATTTCATGCATTATTTACTAAATGCTTGCACTTGCAATTACAATTAAATTAATCACAATTACAATTTTTTTTTAATTTTTATTACACTCCTCCATTCTCAGAATGTAGCCACATGTAAACAGAGGGAACAGGAATATAACACCTCATCTTCCACTTGGGTAGCTTATAACCCAACGGTATGGACATTGAATTCATCAAGCTTAGTTAAACTAACCAATATCACCCGCCCCGCCTTCACCCCCCCCTTCCCTCAGCCCCACACCCATTTCTCCCCTCTCCTTCCCCTCCACGTCAATTCCTTTCTCTGACTTCACAATTCTCATCTCTTCTATCCTTATCTCACACCTTTTGTCATTTCACTTCTCCGTGGATTGCCACCTTGTCGTGGTGGAGAAGCTTGTGTAGACCTGAGATCCTGAGAACGATGCCGTCTGGAGCTATGCTGCTGGTAGGGCCACCCATGGTGGTACGGTCGAGGGGGAGGACTGACAAAGAGCGATCCAACCAGAACCTCAACGGTGGAACAGGCGGAGGATGATGGCTGACCTTAGTGGAGCATCACAACGGCTGGGAAGGCGGATGAAGGCTGCAGCAGAAAAGGACTCCATGCCACTGGATCCTGACCCAGACCTGTCAAGGACCTGTCAAGGTGGCTGTCTGTGCATCAGTGTCACCACGTTAAACAAAGTCACGCACTGGCGCCCTCCATCCCTGGAGACACCCATGGTCAGCCATGACCGAGGGGGGCCTAAGAAGATGTCATTTCATCTTTGTCCAACCGTCTGCCTATCAAAATCTTCCATCACCTGTATCCATCTTTCATTTAAGATAGACACAAAGTGCTGGAGGGTCAGGCAGCATCTCTTGAGAAAAAGGATGGGTAACGTTTTGGGTCAGGACACTTTTTCAGACTGCCATCTATCCATCTAACACTTACCAGGTTTTGTCCTGCTCCTCCTCTCTTCCAGCTTTCTTTCTCACCCACTCCCCATCACAATCAGTGTGAAGAAAGGTCCCGACCAGAAATCACCTATCCATGTTCTCCAGAGATGCTGCCTAACTTTTTCGTCTTTGTAGTCCTTGGTAAAAGAGCATCCACAGTTCTTTGTTTCAACAATTAATTAGGATAGGTAGTGTGATGTTATTGTTTATTGTTTGGGGAACTAGATATAAAAGTGGAGAGGCAATGTTACAATTATATACTGCTGCATATTTATTCCAATCCCACATAAATCAAAATTTCATCTTTGTCGACCGCACAATAAAGTCTCAATCCATTTTTACCTGTCTTTAGATTGCATTTCAGTATTGCTGATTCAGTATTGTAATCAAGAGATAAGAACATGGAGATAGGTTTGGTGGGGCAGGAGTAAATTATAAAACAAAACACGTTTGCAGATGACACAAAAGTGGGTGGTATTGTGTATAAGTAAGATGGTTCTTAAAATTGCAGCAGGATTGTGGTCGAGTGGGCAGGTGGGCTGAGGAATGGTTGATGGAATTTAATACACAGAAATGTGAGGTATTGCATTTTGGGAGCAGTAACATGGGCATGACCTACACAGTGAACGGTAGGGCTCTGGGGAGTGTTGTAGAGCAGAGGGATCTAGAAATACGGGCACCTAGTTCGTTGAAAGTGAAATCACAGGTAGGTAGGGTGGTCTAAAAATATTTTGGCACATTAGCCTTCATCAGTCAAAGTATTGAATAGTGAAGTTCGGAGATCATGTTGTAGGTGTATAATATGTTGGTGAGGCCACATTTAGAAAATTGTGTTCAATTTTGGGTACCATGTTATAGGAAAGATGTTGACAAGCTGGAAAGGGTGCAGAGAAGATTTATGAGGATGTTGCCAGGACTTGGGGGCCTGAGCTGTAGGCAGATGTGAGCAGGCTAGGACTCCATTCCTTGGAGTGCAGGAGGATGAGGATTGATCTTATATAGGTGCACAAATTCATGAGAGGAATAGATCAGGTGGACTCAGAGTGTGTTGCCCAGAATAGGGGAATCGAGAACCAGAGAACACAGGTTTAAGATGAGGGGGAGAAGATGGGGAACCTGAGTGGTAACTTTTTCACACAAAGAGTTGTGGCCAGAAGAGGCAGTTGAAACAGGTACTATCACAATGTTTAAGAAATATGTGGACAGGTGCATTGATAGGGAGAGGGATATTTAGAGGGATATGCGCCAAACGTAGGTTGGTGGGACTAGTGTAGACTGTGCATGTTGGTGGTTGTGGACACGTTGGACTGAAGGGCCTGTTTTCACGCTGTAAGACTCTCTGACTCCATGAAGATAGAACAGTACAGCACAAGAACGGGCCCTCTGGCCTAATATGTTTGTGTGAACATGATGCCTCATTAAACTGATCTCATCTGCTTGTACATAATCCATATTCCTCTATACCCTGCACTTCCATGTGCTTATCTAAAAGCCTCTTGAACACCAATATCATATCTGTCTCCGTCACCACAACTGGCAATGCAACCCAGGTCTCCTGTGCAAAAACAATTGCCCCACACATCTCTATTAAACTCCTTATAGCTGAGCCCTCGAGTGTTGGACATTTCCACCCTGGGAAAAATATTCTGACTGTCTACCCTATCTATATCTCTAATAATTTTATATACTTCTATCAAGTCTAACCTCAAACTCCAACAATCCAGAGAAAAGCTGATGTGTCGCCAGCATATTTGTTCCTGCCCAGATTCTTCTATTTGCAAGTTGGGTGGCATGATGCCACAGCTAGTTGAGCTGCTGGCTCACAGGTCCAGTGTCAGGATTATCCTGTGGAATTTGCACACTTTCCTTGTGACCATGTTGCTTTGGTCCTAGTGCCATAACGTCAAACGACATGGAAAAGGGCCCTTGGGCCCAATTTGCGCACACTGCCCAACATGTCCCATCAGCACTAGCCCCACCTGCCTGCGTTTGGCCCATATCCTTCTATACTTGTCCTATCCAAGTACCTGTCCATTAAATCTTTCTCCTCTCACCTCAACCTGTGTATTAGGCTTGGTTACACCCACTCATATTTTTTGCTAATATAATACACCAGGTTCAGAAAAATAAAAGACACACAGTGCTGGAGTAACTCAACAGGTCAGGCAGCATCTGTGGAGAACATGAATAGGTGACTATTTGGGTTGGTCTTCTTCCTCATCTTTAGTTTTTGTAACACTAATTTGCTTTGGAGAGCTTTGGAGTTAATGATAGTGCAAATGAATATCAAGACAATAGATAATAGACAATAGACAATAGGTGCAGGAGTAGACCATTCGGCCCTTCGAGCCAGCACCGCCATTCAATGTGATCATGGCTGATCATCCCCAATCAGTACCCCTTTCCTGCCGTCTCCCCATATCCCCTGACTTCGCTATTTTTGAAGAGCCTTATCTAGTTCTTTCTTGAAAGCATCCAGAGAACCTGCCTCCACCGCCCTCTGAGGCAGAGAATTCCACAGACTCACCACTCTCTGTGAGAAAAAATGTTTCCTTGTCTCCGTTCTAAATGGCTTACTCCTTATTCGTAAACTGTGGCCCCTGGTTCTGGACTCCCCCAACATCGGGAACATGTTTTCTGCCTCTAGCGTGTCCAAGCCCTTAACAATCTCATATGTTTCAATAAGATTCCCTCTCATCCTTCTAAACTCCAGAGTGTACAAGCCCAGCTGCTCCATTCTCTCAGCATATGACTGTCCCGCCATCCCGCGAATTAACCTTGTAAACCTACGCGGCACTCCCTCAATAGCAAGAATATCCTTCCTCAAATTAGGGGACCATAATTGCACACAATACTCCAGGTATGGTCTCACTGGGGCTCTGTACAACTACAGAAGGACCTCTTTGCTCCTATATTCGATTCCTCTTGTTATAAAGGCCAACATGCCATTCGCTTTCTTCACTGCCCGCTGTACCTGCATGCTTACTTTCATAGACTGATGTACAAGGACCCCTAGATCCCGTTGTACTTCCCCTTTTTCCCAACTTGACGCCATTTAGATAGTAATCTGCCTTCCTGTTTTTGCTACCAAAGTGGATAACCTCACATTTATCCACATGAAACTTAATCTGTCATGCATCTGCCCACTCCCCCAACCTGTCCAAGTCACCCTGCATTCTCATAACATCCTCCTCACAGTTCAAACTGCCACTCAACTTTGTGTCATCTGCAAATTTGCTAATGTTACTTTGAATCCCTTCATCCAAATCATTGATGTATATTGTAAATAGCTGCAGTCCCAGCACCGAACCTTGCGGCACCCCACTAGTCACTACCTGCCATTCTGAAAGGGGACCGTTAATCCCTACTCTTTGTTTCCTGTCTGCCAACCACTTCTCTATCCATGTCAGCACTCTACCCCCAATACCATGTGCCCTAATTTTGCCCACTAATCTCCTATGTGGGACCTTATCAAATGCTTTCTGAAAGTCCAGGCACAATACATCCACTGGCTCTCCCTTGTCCATTTTCTAGTTACATCTTCAAAAAAGACGAACCAAAGCTTATCTTTCATGAGCTATAAACAAAGAACAAGGTGCTGAAGGCACTTGATGAAGGAAGAACACATGAAATATAATACAGAGTGCTGGATAAAGCATAGTGAAAGGAATTTAGGAAGATTATAAGCGCAGAGAATGGAACAGTGACATTCAAAAGATGGAATCTGCAAACAATGCAGGAGAAGTAATAGGAAGCTATTAAAACTGAACAATTTATAGCTTGTATAGGTGGCACAGTCGTTGAGTTGCTGCTTTACAGCACCAGAGACCCGGGTTCGATCCTGGCTACGGGTGCAGTCTATATGGAGCTTGTACCTTCTCCCTGTCACTGCATGGGTTTTCTAAGGGTGCTCCGGTTTCCTCCCACATTTCAAAGACATGCAAGTTTGGAGGTTAATTGGCTTCTGTAAATAGCCCCTAACATGTAGGATGCAAAACTGGGATAACACAGCGCTAGTGTACAGATGGTCATTGGTCGGCGCGGACTCAGTGGTCCAATGGGCCTGTTTCAACGCGGTATCGCTGAACTAAAATAAAAGATTTTGTAGAGGATGCTAAAATATTTGCAAAGAATTGGTGACAAATGGTTTTCACAATTTACTTTGTAAAATAATCTCATCTACAGTATGTGGCCCCATGGGGGAGGTTACTGCATCAGCTTGTTCAAAAACTTATTCAAGAATATAATCCTACTGATGATCTTTATTGCAGAAGAAACTCTACTAAAAAGCACTGCAGACAAGGACCAAGCTGCAGTTACCAGGAATTGAGCAAAGATTCAGCTGTTACCTCTTGTTTTCACAAACATGTCAAGAACCAACAAGCACAGCTTCTTACTCATCAGCTGGTTAAAAGAGCAAACATACTTTAACCACACTCATTTGCCAGTTAAAATCGGCACGCCAAAAAATCTTTATTTCGCTGGTTCAGCATTGATCACCAAATGCATTTCCAGAAAGGCACGATTCAATAGTTTAATGATTCAATGGTTTTTTATTGTCACATATGCACAGCACAGTGAAATTCTGTTGCACGCCCACAAATGCACAATTGCCATATTTTGGCACCGTTTACAGAGAAGAAGAAAGAAAAGTCCAAAGTCCAGTCCACACGTTGGAAGTACTAGAGCACCCCGAGACAGGTAAGCTCCATGCTGCTCGGGCATCCCTCTCCTATGCCGACCGCCTCTGTGACTCAGTGGGGGGCTTCTTGCTGCCGACCATGAATGTCTGGAGGCAATACCCCAGTCCCTCTCCTGATGGCCTACTCCTCTCGTCCGTTCTTGCCAGCGGCTCCTTCCTCGACTCTCTGGTCTTCGAGGTTTCCGAGCTTCGCCCTACAGGCAGCGGCCCGTCAGGCTACGTCTAGCAAATGTAGCTTTAGTCAGACGGTAGGTAATCTGTGGAACTCATTGCCACAGAAGGTTGTGGAGGCCAGGTTTTCGTGCATATATGGCGAGGCATGAAAATGGGATTGAACATAATCATAATCATACTTTATCAGCCAATTATGTTTTGCAACATACGAGGAATTTGATTTGCCATACAGTCATACCAATAAAAAGCAACAAAACACACAAAATGCATTTTAGGCCCATTCTTTGGAAAGTGAGCCAAAAATGTCACACACTTGACCTGTCATATTTGACCTCTTACCCTAAACAAACATTGTCAGCATAACATATAAACATTTCACTTGATAAACCAAAAGAAAAAGAATCATATATGCAGTACAAAACAATATATCTGTAATGCTTTCAGAATTAGAAGAGATGTATTCCACAATTGTCCATCTTTATGGTCACACACGTGATTAAGAATGGGCCTTTAACATAAACATCCACCACAGTTACTCCACATCCCTCATTGTGATAGAAGGCAAAAAAAAAGTTAAATCTCTGCCCTCCTTTGTCCTCCCACGGTCGGGGGACTTGAGCCTTCCGTTGACGGGGCGATCACAGCTCCCCGTGCCCTCCACATCGGGATGATCAAGCTCCCGCATCGGGGGGGAACCTCAGCTCCCCACGCCGGGCGATCGGACCACAGGTCGGGACTGGTCGAACCTCCTGCGACTTTGGAGGTTCCCGACATCAGTCTCTTCCCGAGACTGCGAGCTCCTCTATATGGAAATCCGCAGGCCGCGGTTGGAGTGTCGATCCCAGGCAAGGGATCGCAGGCTCCGATGCTCAGTCCATGGACCCGCGGTGGGGCTATAAGTGCGTCTTGAGCAAGGCCGCCAGCTCCAGGATGTTAGGCCGCAGAGTGACCGGGGATACGATCAGGAAAACAATTGCATCTCTGGCATGGTAAGGGATTGAAAAAAAAGTTTCCCCGACCACCCACCCCCTACATAAAACAAACCAGAGAACAATAACACATACTTTTTTAAACACACTAAAAATAACAAAAAAGACGAAATGCCAAACAGACCGTTGGCGAGGCTGCCATCGCTGACGGCGCCACCTGGCAGAGAGCAGCCATGATTGAATGGTGGAGTAGACTCGATGGGCCGAACGGCCTAATTCTACTCCTATAACTTGTGTGAAAAAGATGGAATAACTCAGCAGGTCAGGCAGCATCTCTATAAAAAAGTGACGTTTCGGGTCAAGACCATTCCTGATGTTGGGGGAGTCTAGAACCAGGGGCTGCAGTTTAAGAATAAGGGGTAAACCATTTAGAACGGAGACAAAGAAACACTTCTTCACTCTAAGAGTAGTGAGTCTGTGGAATTCTCTGCCTCAGAGGACGGTGAAGGCCGTTTCTCTAGATACTTTCAAGAGAGAGTTAGATAGAGCTCTTAAAGATAATGGAGTCAAGGGATATGGGGAAAAGTCAGGAACAGGGTTCTGATTAGGGATGATCAGCCATGATCACATTGAATGACGTTGCTGGCTCAAAGGGCCGAATGGCCTACTCCTGCACCTATTGTCTATTGTCTATTGTCTATAATACTTCCCTCTTGAGAGATTTGTTATCTTGAAGCTGCTTGTGCCACAGTGAGCTCAAGAAAATCTAGCGTTTAAATCCAACTATTCTCTGCATTCTCTGTTCTACTGTAAACAAATTAGCTGCTGCGAATCCTATATTTCAACAGTCAGTACATTTCTAGAACACTTCTGGATGTAAAGTGCAGTAAGCCATCAGAAAGGGTACATGGATATGGAAGCTACCAAAAGAAACAACTCTGAAAATTCTATCCATAATGTTCCAAATAAAAGTGGAAAGGTCATGGCTAACTGGGAAGGGAAGGAACCTTGCGGACATCTCTATCAAGAGCAACAGGCTGCCTAGCTCCTTTCAGAACCATATAGCCTGGTCTTGGATGCTGGAACAAAGTATCAGTGGGTGTATCGGCCTTCTTCTCACTTTCGAACATTTAATTTGGTTGATGTCAATCGAATGGAACATGCGGGAGTATAAATGGCAACCGGCATTATAATCTTTGCAATCAGTGACAGAAGGCAAATTCCTTCCACGATTATTCTAAGATGTACAGATAATCTGTTGAACCCAGTGACATACTGTATCTGACCGGTTTCTCTTTTAAATGCTGAATCTATGAAGAAAAGAGTTATGGGGTCTCATGGATCCTAACGATAGTTCCTATGGGGAGGCATGAGAGACCAGGGTGCGAACCTTGTATCTGTATTGTACTGTCTATACGCACGGGTTTTTTTCAGGGTGCTTCAGTTTCCTCTCACATTCCAAAATGTTAATTAGCTTCTGTAAATTTCCCCAGTGAGCAGGATAGAACTGCCGCATGGGTGATCGCTGGTCGGCACAGACTCAGTGGGCCAAAGGGCCTGTTTCCACGCTGTATCTCTAAAACTAAAACTAAAATTAATTTATGTGACTATTATTAAATTACATCTGTGTCTGTCAAGACATTATTCTGTTTTGAATATATTCAGGAGCGATAGGAGTAGATTTTTGGACATTAAAGAAGCAAGGGATTTGGCATTGATTAAATAAACTGAGATAGAAAGTTAATTATTGACTATAAATAAGCATGTGGGACCAAATGGCCCATTCAAGCTCCTATTGTAGGTTTTATATTCTTATTTATTATGTCCAAGGGGAGTATCTAACCTGCTCATCAGTTTGCGTGACTCAAGAAAATAATGGAGGATTACTCAATACAGACAGAACGTATACAGCTACTCGATATGGAATTGTATACAGAAATTTCCAAAAAGGCATCAGTAAACCAGTCAGTAATAATGACCACCCAATAATGTTACCTGATCACTGTTACTTATTCAAGATTTATTAAGCAATTGAAGGACCTAGCAGCTATCATTATTCCAAGCATCTGAGTTGCTAATTCAGGGACATAATTACATTCTGCCTTACTCCTGAACTCTCATCACATGGATGGCCTGATTCAGAATGCAATAAGGTCAAGATGATGCTCACACACTCATCAGTCTAGATATTTGTTCCCTGTCCATATAGTCTAAATCCAAATAGTTGTAAAATGTTTAAAAGCATTCTGGTAGGCAACAGGAAGTGGTTCCAACATGTGACAAAGTGCATAATTACTTGAGATTATTACCCTGGGAATTGTTCTAATTTTCCTCAGTGTTGATATATATAGCAACCAGCCCTGGTAGTCATAGAGCCAAAATGTTCAAACAGCATGGATACAGGATTTTTGGTCCACTGAGAAATAAAGTGAAACAGCAGATGGTGAAAACCCGAAATAAAAACGTAAAATGATGGAAAAACCCAGCAGGTTGGCCAGCGTCTGTGGAAAGAGAAACAGTAACTGTTCCAGGTTAAAGACCTTTCATCAGAATCTTCCTCTGAACCTTTGACCAACTGAATCCATGGCAACACTAATCATACACCAATCCCATCGTAATCTCCCCACTTCATGTCACTTGTCCCACATGCTTAAAGATACAGTTTTTCAAGGAAAGTGTCAGATTTTAATACTTCATTTCAGAATCCATCTTTAAGTGATGTGAGAATTAAGTTTTATTGTATGTTTCGTCACTCCTCTGTCTTCATCTTAGAAAAGTCAAGAGTATTTAATTGTCATAGGTATGAACAATGAAACAACAAAATTCTTACTTGCAGTATCACAACAAGCCTATAAACACAATACACCATAGATAAAATATAATAAACAAAATTCAATAAATTAATAAATTAACTAGTGCAAAAATAGCCAAAGTTCTTCATGCAACCAAAAAAAGTGCATAGAAATTGATGGTTGTTATTGTAGTGTAGCGTTCATGGGCCTGATAGTTGCAGTGAAGAAGCTGTTCTTGAGCATGGTGGTCACTGTTTTCAGGCTCGCATTCCATCTTTCTGATGGCAGGAGTGAAATGAGAGTTGGTCAGGGTGGTGTGGGTCTCTGAAGATGCTGGGTGCCTTTTTGAGGCAGTGCCTCCTTTAGATCCCTTTGATGGTGGGGAGATCAGTACCTGTGATGGAGCAGGCAGTGTCCACCTCTATAATTTCCTTTGTTCCTGGGCATTCAAGTTGATTCCAAGGTGGTACAAAATAGTAACTTCTATTGATATGGCGCTTTTAAAATAGGTAAACATCCCAAACCATTTTACACGAGTTTTAGCAACATTCTCATTCATTTTCCTTCCTTTGCAAAGCACTATAAAATATATTTCCTCTAAAGACCTTTTAAGCATTTGATTCAAGTCACATTACAATAATATTTCTTGAGAACGGAGAGAAGTGAGCTAGTGTAGGAGAAGTTCAGGTGGAAATACTAAAGATCAGGATTAAGCAATTATTTGTATCAATTCCAATAAAAGATATATTAAACAGAAGATTTAGGTGTCTGAAATAATTGTGATTCAAGAAAAGCCTGCAGACAAAAGAAAGCATCAGAGCCTGTGGAAAGATTAAAAAACAAGAGGTGTCAACTAAAACATAGTCAATTTATATTAGTATGCACAGGAGTGTTCGGTGAACGGGATTGGCATGAGCTAAGATGCAAGGATAAAGTTTAACTTGATAATGATCAAGAGGAAGTGGTAAAGTTAAGTTTCCAACTTCTTATCCTTGGCATTCAGGATGATATTGAATGCAACTGCAGGGATACCATCAGGTCCACTTGTTGAAGGTACATGTATGGAAATCTATTGCGGGAGGGAACTAACATAAAAAGATAAGAATCTGTTTATGCGACAAATTAAATCTAAAATTTCATGGAATTGACATGTTAAATGGAATTGACAGTTTTTCACAGAACTGCAAAAATCCTACATCACTAAATCATTAATACAGTTTCTGAAAATGGATCCATTTAAATATGCAATTTCTTAGAACATATCCTTCCCTAGCCTTAGTACTCGATTGGTTTTGGAAACCAACATAATTAAGAGAAGACCAAATGAACATCAGACTTTTAGGTGAATTCATTGTTTCAAACTGTCCTATTACCCCTCCCCTAGTCAACTTTGCTCCGTCTGAACATCCTCTGGTCACCTTTTCTTCGAAAGTTAACCAAATTTGCATGTTGCATTTACATGTAAACTTTTATAGGAAACATTTCAGGAAACGAAACCGAGAATATTTTGGGACTTTTCCCTCTGGTGAATTTGCCGTGTAAGTACGAAAAGTTGGTGCCAAATTTCACATTCTGTTGATTGTGTTGGTTCATACAATGAGTTGCTTGAATATATTCAAATAATGATCACTAAAATTTCAACAATTATTGATGTGCATATACGATCTTTGAACTATTTTTTAGCCTGGAATAGGCCTTAATATCAGAAATGAAATGAACAGATTTGTGTAAATTTGTGAAATAAAAAATCCACATCGAAAGTCCTTTGCAATAACCTTATCAAATCCAGATTTAAGTGAGGGCTGGGGCCCTTACAGCTCAATAGAATCATTAGCTCCCTCCCTTCAGCTACAGCACATAAAGAAGCAATTTACACCATTTAACCTGCATCAGTTCCTTACCAGACCAACTCAGTAATTTAGTTTAGTTTAGTTTAGTTTAGAGATACAGCATGGAAACAGGCCCTTTAGCCCACAGAATTCACGCCTACCAACAATCCCCATACACTAGGACTATCCTACATGCTACGGACAATTTACAATGTTTCTAACCAAAACCAATTAACCTACAAACCTGCATGTTTTTGGAGTGTGGGAGGACACCCTTAACAGTATTGACGTGCAGAAGGATCTTGGGGTCCGAGTTCACAACTCCGTGAAAGTAACAACACAAGTGGATAAAGTGGTAACAAAACAACATGGTATGTTTGCTTTCATAGGTTGGGGAATTGAGCACAGGTAGTTATGTATCAGCTTTATAGGACTTAGGAGCATTGCACACAGTTCTGGTTGCCACATTCTTCATTACAGGAAGGATATGAAGGTTTTGGAAAGGGTGAAGAGGAGGGATACCAGAATAATGCCTGGATTCAGGGGTATAAGCTAGAAGGAGAGGTTGGGCAGACGCAAATTGTTTTTTCTGGTGTTTGCAAGGAGACCTAATAGAAGTATATCAAATTATGAGAGGCATAGATAGGATAGATAGTCAGAACCTTGTTTTCCCAGACCAGTAATAAACAAATCCTAAAGGACATAGCTTTAAGGTGAGAGGGACAACGTTCAAAGGAGATGTGCAGGGCAAGTTTTTTTTACACAGAGGCTGGTGAGTGCATGGAACATGCTGCAGGGGTGGTGGTTGAGGCAGATCCAATAGGGGGATTTAAGAGAATTTTGGATAGGCACGGAATGGAGGGATATGGACTATGTGAAGGCAGATAAGAATTGGTCTTGGCATCATGTTCAGCGTGGACATTGTGGGCCTAAGGGCCTGATCATGTACCGTTGTTTTGTACCGTTCTATGCTCTTTGTTCTGAATGCCTTACAACGTATCCCCGTACACAAGATCTGCCACTTACTCTCAAGGATCACATAGAAACATAGAAACATAGAAACATAGAAATTAGGTGCAGGAGTAGGCCATTCAGCCCTTCGAGCCTGCACCGCCATTCAATATGATCATGGCTGATCATCCAACTCAGTATCCCGTACCTGCCTTCTCTCCATACCCTCTGATCCCCTTAGCCACAAAGGCCACATCCAACTCACTCTTAAATATAGCGGTTCTATCACCTTCATCATCTGCCCAAAAAACTCAATCAAGTTAGTAAAACTAGATCATGTTTTGCTCGAGATTCGGGCTCCTTCTGTCGGCAATAAACCCTTCCTGGTGTGGTCACACTTTCCTTCTAAAATTCTTGCAATTGTGGGCCAATCCTCCCATACCTTCACCCCTCAAAAAAAACTAAAGCTTGGTCCAATCCAACAACTTCAAAGATAAGCCTCTCTGGGGCGACATCCTGTGCAATTAATCCCTAGGCCTCATCCTTAAATGAAAGTATGCAGTGAAGAATATATCAAAATGTGGAGAATGCAGCATGAAGATTAAATATGAACAAGAAAGGTCTACACTGCTTTGCAAGTGTTGCCATTGCTTATTGAGGTCACTTTCATGCAACATAATGCAGCTTTGCAACATTTGGTTGACAGCAATGGAAGGATGTTGCATGGCTGATCAGCACTGAAGATAATTTGTTATCTTCAACTCTATGACATTTACAGTCAGATGGATATTTATGGTCACAGCATTTCCTCTTATCATGTTGCACTCATTAGGACATACTATATATATGGACCTAAATGCTGTATATGTTGAAGTCAAATAAATATCACGATCAAATAAGAAATTCAAAGAATAAATGTACTTATTTCTCTGTAGGTGTGCGAAGAAATACTTTGGCCAATTTTAACAGGAAGGACAGATTTTTAATTCTACTCTGGTTCCCACTAAATATATTTGTGATAAATGCCAGTCTCAAGGAGCTACTACAGCGCACTCACCATCTTTGGTACAAAAATTCAAAGGTTTTGGACTGAAATCTTTGAAATCTTCACAAAACTGTTTAAAATAAAACATAAAATAAAACATAAAAATAAAATAAAAGGCAGAATGGATTATTTTCGGAATGACAGAAGGTAGCTTGGAATTAAATGTGTATCAAAATAATCTATTTGATTACGGCTTAATAATAGGAAAAAAGCTAATCTTAAAATTCTGGAAAAATGCCCCTATACCAACATTAAATATGTGGATTTCAACTATGTTTGAAACACTACATCTGGAAGATATAAGACTCCGCCTGGCAGGAAAATCAAATCGGTTCTATCAGACGTGGTCTGCATTTATAGAATTGCTACAAAGATAGGATGCAAGATTACCTCGGGCCTTGGTAAATGGGGATGAAAAACTATCGAGTTGGTAAATTCATTTTGCGTGATATATATAATATAGTAACTGACTTTTTTTTTCTCTCTCTTTTTTCTTTTTCTTTTCTAGGGTCTATCTCTTAATCCCCTTTCTCTAACTCTTTGACCAAGGGCTTTTTTTTCTCCCCTTTGGCACACTCTTTCACTTTCACAACTCTTTTCACTTACTTCACTCTCTTTGTTTCTTTTCTCTTTCTTTAAAAGCCATAAAATTATGGGGTACAATGATTGTAACAGTATATATGTGATGTACACTGATGTATTTACCTCTATTAAATAAAAATATAAATAAAATTTAAAAATTAAATATATGTATATATATATACATATATATATATATATATATATATATATATATATATATATATATATATATATATATGTATATATATATATATATGTATATATATATATATATGTATATATATATATATATATATATATATATATGTGTGTATATATATATATATATATATATATATATATATATATATGTATGTATGTATGTATGTATATATACAGTGGCTTGCAAAAGTATTCATACCCCTTGAACTTTTCCACATTTTGTGACGTTACAACCACAAACGTAAATGTATTTTATTGGGATTTTATGTGATAGACCAACACAAAGTGGTGCATAATTGTGAAGTGGAAGGAAAATGATACATGGTTTTCAAATCTTTTTACAAATAAAACACTGAAAAGTGTGGTGTGCAAAAGCATTCAGCCCCCTTTACTCTGATACCCCTAAATAAAATCCAGTGCAACCAATTGCCTTCAGAAGTCACCTAATTAGTAAATAGAGTCCACTTGTGCGTAATCTAATCTCAGTATAAATACAGCTGTTCTGTGAAGGCCTCATAGGTTTGTTAGAGAATATTAGTGAACAAACAATGTTCCTTGGGCATCATGAAGACCAAGGAACACACCAGACAGGTCAGGGATAAAGTTCTGGAAAGGTTTAAAGCAGGGTTAGGTTATAAAAAAAATCAAAGGCTTTGAACATCTCAGGGAGCACTGATCAATCCATCATCCGAAAATGGAAAGAGTATGGCACAACTGCAAACCTACCAAGACATGGCCGTCCACCTAAACTGACAGGCCGGGCAAGGAGAACATTGATCAGAGAAGCAGCCAAGAGGCCCATGGTAACTCTGGAGGAGCTGCAGAGATCCACAGCTCAGGTGGTAGATTCTGTCCACAGGACAACTATTAGTCGTGCACTCCACAAATCGGGCCTTTGTGGAAGAGTGGCAAGAAGAAAGCCATTGTTGAAACAAAGCCATAATAAGTCCCGTTTGCAGTTTGCCACAAGCCATGTGGGGGACACAGCAAACATGTGGAGGAAGGTGCTCTGCTCTGATGAGACCAAAATTGAAGTTTTTGGCATAAATGCAAAACGCTATGTGTGGTGGAAAACTAACACTGCACGTCACCCTGAACACACCATCCCCACTATGAAACATGGTGGTGGCAGCATCATGCTGTGGGGATGTTTTTCTTCAGCAGCGACAGGGAAGCTGGTCAGAGTTGATCGGAAGATGGATGGAGCCAAATACAGGGCAATCTTGGAAGAAAACCTGTTAGAGTCTGCAAAAGACTTGAGACTGGGGCGGAGGTTCACCTTCCAGCAGGACAACAACCCTAAACATACAGCCAGAGCTACAATGGAATGGTTTAGATCAAAGCATATTCATGTGTTAGAATGGCCCAGTCAAAGTCCAGACCTAAATCCAATTGAGAATCAATGGCAAGACTTGAAAATTACTGTTCACAGACGCTCTCCATCCAATCCGACTGAGCTTGAGCTATTTTGCAAAGAAGAATGGGCAAAAATTTCAGTCTCTAGATGTGCAAAGCTGGTAGAGACATACCCCAAAAGACATGCAGCTGTAATTGCAGCGAAAGGTGGTTCTACAAAGTATTGACTCGTGGGGGCTTAATACGTTTGCACACCACACTTTTCAGTTTTTTATTTGTAATAAAATTTGGAAACCATGTATCATTTTCCTTCCACTTCACAATTATGCACCACTTTGTGTTGGTCTATCACATAAAATCCCAATAAAATACATTTACGTTTGTGGTTATAACGTGACAAAATGTGGAAAAGTTCAAGGGGTATGAATACTTTTGCAAGCGACTGTATATAGTGTGCTGTGGTTCCTTGATTATTATACAATCCCCTTACCAAATATTCGCTTCCCTTTCCTCCTGAATTAAAACATTCAGTAACCTCCAGGTTGCGCAACGGTAGAGTTGCTGCCTGACAACACCAGGGTTCAATCCTGATTACAGATGTCTGTGCATACCTTGTATAATCTTCCCCTGATCTGCATGGGTTTTCGCTGGGATATTCGGTTTCCTCCCAAACTCCCAAGGACGAATAGGTTTGTTGGTTAATTGGCTTGGTATTATTGTAATCTGTCCCTAATGTGTATCGGATAGTGTTAATCTATGGGGATCGCTGGTCGGCGTGGACTGGGTGGGCTGAAGGGCCATTTTCCGCTCTGTATCTCTAAACTAAACTAAACCAAACTAAACTAAAGGAATATGGATTCTCGGATAAAACAAATCTGGATTAAATACCTGAAAATGATCAGTATGGATTTAACAATAGCGAGAAGAACATTCTTTCCATCACTTCCTGATAGTCTTGTACTTCTGAGCAGAGGGTTCTTATAAAGTAGAGGAAATTTCCCAGTGGGTGATGAAAGGCAACAAAATAATTGCAGGTGCTTGAAGTCTGAAATAAAACAGAAAATGCTGGGATGACTCAACAGATCCATCTGTCTACTCAACATATCAGGCAGGATCTGTGGAGTGAGAAATTGAGTTATTGTTTCACCCATTAACATTTCATTGGGTGGAGTTAGGAATCTAACATAGTTTGAGGTGCAAACAGCAGGGGGTGAGGGGAATGGGGGGGGGGGGGTTGAGATAACAAAGAGTTATCAGACTGTATATAGACACAAAAGTGCTGGATTAACTCAGCGAGTCAGGCAGCATTGCTAAAAAAGGACATGTGACGTTTTGAGCCGGGACCCTTCTTTACAACAAACTGTGCCAATCTGCCAGTGATGCATCAGCACAGCTGGTAAACCTGCTGCTTCACAGTACCAGGGACCCAGGTTTGACCAAGGCTTGCAATTTTTTGTATATTAATATTCCAAATGTTTCTTCTCTCTCTCCTCACATCCTGTTTGACTTACATATTGTGATTTTAATTTCTCATGTAAATTGAAAGATTAAGCATGGAAGCAGGCCCCTGCACCCACCGAGTCCACCTCTACCATCGATCTCCATTCTCGTTTATTGCAGTGACCTCGTATTAAAGTTCCAGCTTGTTCTCACTGTGGCCGCATGGGTTTCCTCCGGGTGTTCAGGTTGCCTCCCATATCCCAAAGACGTGCGAGTTTGTATGTTATTTAGCCTCTGTAAAATTGCCCCGAGTGTGTAGGGAGTTCATACAAAAGTGAGATAACATAGAACCAGTGTGAATGGGCGATTCTTCTTCTTGCATATGGCGTGCATAGCCTAAAGTTGTAGGACAACTTGTTCCATTTGATCTTATTTGATTGGGCACGCCAGGTTGATTGCATTCGTCGAAACAGGGGGGGCCATGTAAAGGTTGCAATCTCCCACCCCAATGGGCGATTGATGGTCGGAGTGGACTCAGTGGACCAAATGGCCAGTTTCCATGCTGTATCTTTCAGTCAATTCAATTGACACGGTGAAAACCACGAGAGGCTCAATGGCACAGGTGATGGTGCCAACAAGAGGTGGTAGTGAAAACTTGGTGGTTGCAGGTGATTTACCCAGAGAAGATGTAAGTAAAATGGGATGAGTGAGGAAAGAGAGGAAAGAAGCAAACGGAACATTGCAAATAAAGGTGAATGCTGGAAATACCCAGCTGCTCAGACAGTTTCTGTGGAGAGACAAAATGGAATCCATATTGCATGCAATGATCTTTTATCAGAACTCTGATACAAACCGGAAAGACTCATTATCTAAATATTTTGATTTCATTGTTGAATCCTGAGGCAATAAATGCTGACTTGCTGAGTGAGATGTTATAACTTATTGGGATTTATTTTAACATTAATTGCGATTTAAGAGACCAAAGTCGAGTAGTTAGATTTAAGTGTGAGATGGATAAATTAAAGTGATGCTAAGTTTAGGATCATGCTTTTGGAATGGATGCTTCATCCCTCTACATCCCGATTCAATGAATTACAAGATTAGAATGCTGTCAAGTCTTCTGATCTGTGCCCATATTTTGGCAAGATATTTTATTCCAGTCTCTACCCTCCCTAAAAAAGACATAAAAGTGCTGGAAGAACTCCCGTGGGTCAGTCAGCATCTCAGGAGAACATGGAAAGGTGACATTCGGGTCAGGACCCTTTGCATCTGCAGTTCCTTGTGTATACTCTTTTTTTGTTTTCAAAATTTCAGTTCCATCGGGAACCTTCCTTCAGGCCTTTTACTCTCTCAAATATAAATGCAATCTGTCTATTAATTGACTGTTAATTGACATTGAACCATCAAGGTGTCAGCAACATTTTCGTTTTTCTGCTCCCTTTACTTATTCCAACTGATCCACTCTGCATTTGCACATTCTGTTCACAAATGTTAAACCCAAACATTTTCATCACCTGGCGAGAGAACATTTTCATCACCTGGCCATCATATCCCTTTGTTAAAAAGAGTCCCAACAATTCTCCATCAAGAACAACCCTCCTTTACCTGGCTGAAATTATTGTCATGTTAATCAACTTTTTCTTTAACACCACTCATTTCCTTCAAATCAAAGTCAATTGTGGGATCCCACTTGAGACCAAACTACACCAGAACGTTTGAGGAATATGTGAAACAGTATTTATTTCTGTCCAGTTCAAAGCACATTCCCCACCTCTTTTTAAATGCATCAATGACTGTGTTGTATTAGTAACCAAAATCCATTAATAGTTCACAGACTTTAACATCTATCATGACTACACCTTCTCCTAGCCTGCTTCCTGCAAGAAATCGAAACTATTCTCTCGGTTACCCTGGCTCCATTGTTTCCATTCTGATGATGACCTTCTGTTTCAACCCCTCCACCACCAAGAGCAAAGACATGGTGCCCTTTAGTCCTCAGCTTCCATTCTTACCATCTTCTCCCTTCAATAGATCATCCTCTATAAGTTACGCTGCCCTCAGGGTGATGCCACCATTGTACACATCTGCCCTTCCCTTCCCCTTTCAGCATTCCAAAGGGACCATTCCCTGGTGCTCTCTTCTCTTGAACCTCTACAGGGGTTCCATAGAGATCTCATTGACCGGTTGCATCACGGACTGGTTCGGCAACTCGACCGCCCAAGAACCAGAGGCTTCACTCTCAGCCACAATTTTACAAAGTTCTGAGGTAGAAATACTTATGAAACTGCTCATTTTTTCCTGCGTCTTGCCAGGTCGGCAGCAGAGGACAGGATCTAAAGGGATTCCAGCTCTGATAGTCTGAACCTTATCTTGAAAATAATCGCCAAACAGCTTACATTTTTCAGCAGAAGCTTGGCTTAAAAAATCAATGGTTGAAGCAGAGTTTAGTGATCTGTCAATGGTGGAGAACAAAATCTTACTATTTCCACAACTTACTGCGATAATTTGAGAAAAATGGGTCCTCCTTGCAGATCTTACAGCATTATTATAAGTAGCAATGGTTTCTTTATAGATGCCAAGGTGTACTTCTCATGCTGTTTTTCTCCACTTTCTTTCGACTACTCTACATGATTTTTTAAACGTATGAACAGTTATTTAACCGGAGATGTTTTAATCTTTAAGGGCTAGTCCCACTTAGACAAATTTTTAGGAGACTACAGGCGACTATGGTCGTGAGTAGTCTCCTCAGCCTCCCAAAGAGTTGTAGCATTTTTCTGGTCGCCACTGAATTTTGAAATGTTCAAAAATTATCGCCGACAGTCGGCGACAGTCGGCTTGATGCCAATGAGCCAGGCGGCGTAGGTTGTCGCCGGTGCTGACTTCGGTGAATTCCATTGGCGACTACCTACATCAACCTATGTCAACCGGCGACAGGTTAATGATATTTGACTGAATTGTCTTAATTTGTCTTCAGTTGTCGCCGACAGGGTAGCAGCTTGTCATAGCGGGTGGACGTAGGTTGTCGTAGGTGGATGTCCTAATGGGTCGCCGGTTGTCTGTAGCTTGACGCAGCTTAACATCGACTAGGTGGTAGATTGTGGTAACTTGTCGTAGACATTGTCATGGGGGGTCCAGTCGCCGGTTTTTAGGCGACCCGCTACGACTATGACAGTCGCCGGCAGTTGCCGAAAAAGTCTCCATTTAATCTTGAGACGTGGAACTTTATCAAGTGTCGTAGCTAGGTTACGGTTAAAAGCTTTTATCATTTTGTCAACAGAAACTCCCTGGGTGAGAGGAGCAAATGTACTGACAAGCATTAATGTACTGACAAGGGTCTCACCCGAAACGTCGCCTAAGATGCTAGAGTTTCTGCAGCATTTTGTGTAACCCTCTAAAAGCACATGTTGACTCCAAAGGGCGTCTAAACAACTTTAAAAACACATCGAAAAACACACAGTGATGGTCAGAAACAGTAAAATCAGACACCAGGATGTTATCAAATTTTAAACCTCGAGATGTTACCAGTTCCACTGTATTTCCATGTTTGTAAGTGGCCTAATTTACATGTTGAGTAAAGTCGAGTGTGTCCAGTAAGCTCAGAAACTCTGTCGCCTTGAGGTCTGTGCTGTTGTTTATATGAATGTTAAAATCTCCATTTAAAATCACTCTTTCATATCTCACTATGTCCAGTGAGATCAATTCAGAAAATTCTATATGGAATAAGGATAGCTGTCCTGGTGGTCTGTACAGTGTTAGAGTGAGCACAGTTTCATCTGTTTTAAGCTTAATCGCAAGATATTCAAAAGAATAGAATCTACCAAGGTCAACCTCTGTCCACATAAAATCTTTTGTAAAAATCACAGCTAATTATTCCCACCTTTTCCTGACAGATTGGAGGAAATTCTAGTTAGGTGGGCAAGCTTCAATGAGTGTTGACAGCATCAATATGCAACCATGTCTCCACCAAAAACATAACATGAAGATTATTTTCAGACATGATGTCATTGATGATAAAAGTCTTGCTGGTTAATGACCTAACATTGAGCAGACCCATTTTATATTGTTTCATGCAAGTGATTTTAGATTGCAGGGAAGAAGTTCTCGTAGTTGATTTTTTTTACTGCCACTAGATTCAATCTGTCCACAGTGTGCAGAGATCTATTTAAAATGGATATTCGATGTAATCCTCACATGGAAAATGAGTGGTTGTCCAGAGAGTCTATGTAAAATTGAGGAAGAATTACAGTTTTTATCTGAAACACGAGCGGGCTGGGCAGAGATTTTCTGCCAGAGCAGAGGGGGAGGGAGTGTTTGTGGGCTATGGACTGTGGCCATAGATATGTCCAGATCATGGCCAGCATGTGGGAACAAATTAATTAGTCAGTCACTTGGGGTCGTATACGCCACGTGAACAGATTATTAGACAGCTTTCGTGAGCCAAAGCTGTTAGGGTGAATGCCGTCGTTCATAAAATGCACTGGATTCACAGAATTTATTATTTTCGGAGCAATGGAAGCCTGTTCTGAGCTAACGTCATTTCAAAGATGTTTCCTCAACTATGGTTTGATAACGGCAAAAAAATGTATACTTAAATTCTGGAAAAACGCACCTATCCCAACGTTTAAAATGTGGATTTCAAATATGTAAGAAATATTACATCTCAAGGAAATGAGACTTGTTCTAGCAGGAAAACCAGAACAATTCTTTAAGATATGGTCGTCTTTCATTGATTTATTACAAGTGTAATATGGTGCAACATAACCCTGGAAAGTAACCGTTTTAGAACTAGGTGAGGGGTGTGCAACGGTACGAATTAGGCACAATCCATTTATTTTCTGTTTAGTTCTATCTTTTTTGCATTTTCTTCTGATTTCATTTTCTTTTCTTAAGGCCCCTTTATTTTCGGGGCCTTTTTTTCTTTTTTTCCTTCTTTTTTTTTAACACTTCTGAGGACACAGTCTATTTATCTAATTGTTAATCATTAACCGTTAATTATTACGCCCTACACATCACTACTATCCTCAAGCTTTTCTTTTTTCTTTCTTTCTTTTCTATCCAAAAAAATAAAATAAAAGAGGTTGTACATGAAATGTATTATGTTATATACCATGATTATTATGTATGTACATTGCATCTAATAAAAATATTTTTAAAAATTAAATAAAAATGCGCTGGATTTATATTTATATTTATATATATATATTTATAATATATATATGTATAACTTTTTCTGTTGTTTATTATGGTTTACAGAGAACAATGGGTTGTACAGAGTATAATGTTCACATATCTGTTGTGCTGCTGCAAGTAATAGTTTAATTGTTCTGTTTTGGTACAGACGTATGACAATGAAACACTCTTGTTGTGCATCAACCAGCCTAATACTTGCATTCCCTTCCCATGCAACTACAGGAGATGCAGCTCCTGTCCTTTTGCCTCTTCCGTCTCAGCATCCAGGGATCCAACCACTTATTTCTGGTGGAGCAGTGATTCATATGTTCTTCTTCCAATTTACTGGAGAAAGCTGATACGGATTGTGTGAGAACCGTACCAAGCCCTTCTCCTTGGTCCATAGCTTCCAGTTAACTGTTACTTTAATTCTCCATCCCACACCCATTCTTGCCTCTCTGTCCTTGGCCTCTTACACTATTCCAATGCAAGCTTAATAAAAGGCATCTCATCATGTCATCGAGCACATTATAACCCATAGTATACCATTTAACAACTTCAGGTAAGCAGCTTTCCCAGTTTGTGTTAAGAGCTTCCATTTCTAATGAAAGATCATTTACCCAATATACCTATTATTATATAACTAAAACTCTCATCTTGTTTGTTTGTATATATGTGTGCGTGTTCCCGAAACACTGCCAAACGGCACACGATAGCGCTATAATTTTCGGCCCAGGTTTGTTCGATTTGACAGAGTATTTACCTTAATAAACTTTAATTTCGTTCATTTTCTTACCTAATACTTCCATGTTTTCTTGACTGCCATCACAAAGGGTACCCAATGGGTCCTTAGCCGCACCTGCGCAGTTGGGGCCTTTGTCCATTTTCAGATTGCCAGTTTTTTCTCACGTGCACTTGCCTGGCCTCACAATGGAGACCCAATGGCTCCACGGGTACGTTTCGTTCTATTTTACAAATGCCACCACAGGTCCTCTATTCACTTTATTAATTTTTAACTTAATTTCTGCCGTCAACGGCACAACTTTGAACGCGCAGTCACGCCTGCCCAGTGCGGGTCCAACAGCTGCACAAGGTGGAATATTGCGTTGGGGGAACGGGACCTAACGGGTCCGCACATGGTCTAGTCAACTCTTTTTTCTCTCCTCACAGATGCTGCCTGACCTATTGGGTATTTCCAACATTCTCATTTCCTTTCGATTGCCAGCAACTGCAATGTTTAATGCCTCAACGTTCCAACAATTCACTCACCTCTGTCCTAATTTAGCTTCTTCCATTTTACTCCGTTTACTCCAAAGATGCATAGATTTGAAGGCTAATTGGCTTGTAAAATTGGAAATTATCCGTAGTGTATGTAGGATGGTGTTAGTATGCGGGGTTCTCTGGTCTGTGTGGACTCGGTGAGCCGAAGGGCCTGTTTCCGCGTTGTACTTCTAAACTAAACTAAACTACACCAGATCTGAAGAAGGGTCTCGACCCAAAACGTCACCCATTCCTTCTCTCCAGAGATGCTGCCTGTCCCGCTGAGTTACTCCAGCATTTTGTGTCTATCTTTGTTTTGAACTACACCAAATCTCATTTAGATAGTTAACAATCCCTCTCTCCCTCTCTCAGCCAGCTTCAACATCAATTGTATAATTCAGTCTCTGGTAGTCTCCACCTATCATGTCTGCAGTCCTCCCCTTTTCTAGCAATTTAAATCATATCCAGTTACTATTTTTTCCTAGTTCTGATTCAAAACTCATCAATCTGCTTCCGCATCTTGGTATTTCCAGTATTTCCAATGGTTATTTCTAGTGCTGCAGTCAGTACAATATCAAGCAAAACACAAAGTGTTGGAGTAATCAGCATGTTGAAGATAAGGATAAAGATGAAGTAACTCAGTGTGTCAGGCTGCAGCTGTGGAAGACATAGATAGGCGACGTCTCCATTCGGGACCCTTCAAATTGATTGTAGTAGGGAGGAAAAATCTGGAAAAGAACGGGGGCTGGAACAAAGCCTGGCAAGTGATAGGTGGATACAGGTGAGGGGGTCTGATTAGAAGATGGGTGGAGTTGGTGACAAAGGCTATGGATGAAAAGGAGGCAAAAGGGTGTCAGATAAGGAGAGAAGAGTGAAATATAAAGATACAGTAGATGGAAGGATATACTGTAGGTGGAAGGGAACGGGGAAGAGGAGTGGGATAGTGGTAGGAATGGGTGCGCAAATGGGTGGGAAAGAAGCACAGGAAAGAGAGAAGGAGTGGAGGGGCAGGGGTATTACTTTAAATTGGAGAATTCAATGTACATTACCAATGAGTTGTAATCAGGTTGCTTTGGTCCAGATTTTGTAGTTGTGGAACATCTCACAAAATACGGTGACACTTGCCCAAGAGCATCTTGCCCAATGCTGGAAATCTGAAATAAAAACAGGAAATGCTGGAAACATTTAGCAAGCCAGCCTGCATGTGTTGAAAGACAGAATTTAACATTCCATATTAATCTCTCAAAATTGGGAGGGCTAAAATGGGACATGAAATGCTCTTGGTGTGTATAGAACCCAAATATATTTTACATACATTTTTAAAACATCTACGTAAATAATAATAATAATAATAATAATAATAATAATAATAATAATAATAATAATAATAATAATAATAATAATAATAATAATAATATATTTTATTGTCATTACACATAAGTGCAACGAGATTTGGTTTGCAACTTCCATCTGATAATCGACAAATGAAATTTAGGTTTAGATACCCCGAGAACAAGGTTTGTAAAAACGAACATTAGACCAGTAAGGTCAAAACAGACTAAAGTGCGAGGCCGGGGGGAGACAGTCCATGGGGGCGGGGGGGGGGGTTACTCAGCAGGGCCGGTTCAAAGCCGCTATAGTTCTGGGAATGAAGCTGTTCCTGAGTCTGGAGGTGCAGATGTAGAAGGCCTTGTAACGTCTGCCGGAAGGGAGTAGTTAGAACAGTCCATTACAAGGGTGAGAGGAGATTTTATGGATGCTGACGGCCTTCCTGAGGCACCGTGTGATCCACAGAGAGGGATAGATAGAATCATCTAGTGTAATTCTGCATTTAGTTTTGGGGAATGAAGCCAGAAGGCAAATCATTGGGAAAATTATTTTGTGATAGTGCCCTTATAACAGATACATTTACACAAAATGCTGGAATAACTCAGCAGGGCAGGCAGCATCTCGGGAGAGAAGGAATGGGTGACATTTCAGGTCGAGACCCTTGTTCAGAAGATCTGCTCTCCACTGCTCTCCAACAGATAGATTTAGTTGGGTTGCGGTTAAGGTACATGGGATCAATGATAAATAAGGATTCGGGTTCTAAATCAAGGTAACTAGGGAGAGATCACTCAAGGACAAAGAAGGTAATTTATCCCTGGAGTTAGAGAAAACAGGTGACTTTGCAAACAAATGCTTTGCATCATTATTCACCAAGGAGAAGGACGGAGTGGATAGTGAGATCAAGGATGAAAATACTGATGCTCTAGCGCATGTTGATATCACAACACAGGTTGTGTTGGGTCTCGTGAAAAATATCAAGGTGGATAAGTCCCCAGGGCCTGATGAAATCTTTCCCAGATTATTGAGAGAGAAAAGAAAGGAGATGCAGATATTGTTGCATCCTCCTACCCATAGGCAAAGTCCAGAAATGAAAAAGAGCCTATGTTGTTCCTCTGTTTAAGAGGTGCCATAGAGGAAAAGTAGGTCAGTGAGCCTTAGATCAGTGGTGGAGCAATGATTGGAGTAGATTGTGCGAGATAGGAAACGTAGACGTTGTCAGCATGCTTTATGTAACAGAGTTCTTGTCTTTAAAAATTGGCCTGAGGTTTTTGAGGACGTGACAAAGATAATAGATGAGGGTAAGGCAGTGAATGTTGTGTAGATGCACTTTTGTTTTTGACGAGGTCCCACATGATAGGCTGATTCAGATACATTGTTAAGGTATGTTGGATCCATTGGGTTCAAAATTGGCTCAGAAGTAGAAAACAAAGGGTGTATGTGGAACCAATTCCACAGTCGGGAAGTCTGTGACTAGTGGTGTCCTGTAAGGATTAATGAGGCACCTCTATTAGAGTTATACAGTGTGGAAACTGACCCTTCAGCCCAACTTGCCCACACCGGCCAACAGGTCCCAGCTACACTAGCCCCACCTGCCTGTGCTTGGTCCATATCCCTCCAAACTTGTCATATCCATGTGTCTGTCTAACTGTTTCTTAAACAGCCTCAACTACCTCCTCTTGCAGCTTGTTCCATACACCCATTCACTGCCTAGGTCCTGCCCTTGTTAGACATCCCAAAAATGCAATACCTCACATTTCTCTGTTTGTGATATATAAATGATTTGGACGTAAATGTAGATGGGATGGCCCATATAATTGCAGAAAACATAAAAAGTTTTTAATTATCAGGAAGATTATCAAATAATTCAGCAGGATATAGACCAGTTGGATATAGACCAATTGGAAATAAGGATAGAGAAATGGCAGATTTGGCTTAATCTGGATAAATATGTACTGTTGAATTGAGCTTGTTGAGAGATACAGCATGGAAACTGGCAATTCTGCCTACCGAGTCTGCGCTGACCAGCGATCACGTGCTATCCTACACACAAGGGACAATTTACAGAAGCCAATTAACCTACAAACCTGCTGTCTTTGGGCTGTGGGAGAAAAATGGTTTCCCGGAGGAAACCCACGTGGTTACAGGGAGAAAGTGCAAAGTCCATGCAGACAGCACACATAGTCAGGATCGAACCCGGGTCTCTGGTGCCGTGAGACAGCAACTCTACCGCTGCGTCACTGTGCTGCCCAAAAGCTGTAGAGCTGTGAGCTGTTGCATTTTGGGAGGTCAAATGGAAGAGGAAAGTATATAGTAAATGTCAGGACCCTTTGGAGCATTGATGTACAGAGAGATCTTGGGGTGCAAGTTCACAACTACCTGGAAGTGACAACATAGGTAGATAGGGTAGTAAAGAAGGCTTGCCTTCATCTAATGGGATGTTGAGTATAAAAGTCAGGAACTTATACAGCACTTGAGTATTGCACGCAGTTCTGGTCACCACATTACAGGACGGATGTGAAAGCTTTGGCAAGGGTGCAACAGAGGTTCTTCAGGGTGTTTCCTGGATTAGACAGTATTCCGTTTAAGGAGAGGTTGGACAAAACTGGATTGCTTTTTCTGTAGCTTTAGAGACTGAGGGGAGACCAGACAGAAGTATGTAAGACTATGAAGGCCAGAGATAGGGTAGATAGTCACAATCTTAATCTCAGAGTAGAAATGTCAAAGAACAGAGGGCATAGCTTTAAGGTGAGTTGAGGGAAATTTAAAAGTGATTTACAAGGTAAGTTTTTTTACCCAGAGTGTTAGGCACCAGGAACACACTGCCAGGTGTGTCATAGAAGCATACAAAACACCATTGTTTAAGAGGTATTTAGATCGAGAAATGAACACACATGAAAGGGGGGGATTTAGACCATGTACAGGCAGATGAGCTGTTTAAATTCGCATCATGTTTGGCACAGATATCTCAGGAAGAAGGCTGTTCATGTGCTATACTGTTATATGTTCTAGGTTCCTTAATGGGGTGGGAGAATGCAACCTTCACGTTGTCCGCCCTGTTTCGACGAATGCAATCAACCTGGCGTGCACAATCAAATAAGATCAAATAGAACACGTCCTACAACTTTAGGCTGTGCACGCCATCAGGCTATTACACTCGGCTCGGACAAAACGCTGAACATTAATAGCCCATAATCTGTTTATTTGCACTTTATCAGTTTATTTATTTATGTGTGTGTATATTTATACAATGATATAAGGACACGCTGATCTGCTCTGTATTAGTGCCTACTATGTTCTGGTGTGCTAAAGCAAAACAAGAATTTCATTGGCCTATCTGGGACACATGACAATAAACTCTCTTGAACTCTGAAATTACCATGGTTACCATGGTACTACTTTGTAGTGTGTAATAATTTAGACAGGGGAACATAATAAAGATATTTGAAGGTGATACTGTAGTTGTGCTGATGAACCTGATTTGTTACTGTAATTTTGGTGCCTTTTTGAATCAAACATTGTCAGACAAATATGTGGTATGTACATTAATATACCATGCAAATTCAACTTATTAATAGCACAAGACTAGATATTTGATTTTACATATCAAATTGTGAGCAACAAGCTGCTGGAGTGGGACACCACAGTGGCGCAGTGGAGGAGTTGTTACCTTACAGAGCCAGGGAGCTGGGTTCAATCCTGTCCACGGGTGCTGTCTGTGTGGAGTTTGTCAGCTCTCCCTGTGACTGCGAGGGTTTGCTCTGGTGCTCGTAGGATGCGGAAGTGGGGTAACATAGGACTAGTGTACGGGTGATCGACGATTGGCGTTCATTTGGTGGGCCGAAGGGCCCGTTTACATGCTGCATCTCTGAACCCAACGGAACCAAATTAAACTCAGCAAATTAAGGAACATCTGTGAGGGGAAAGGAATTGTCAACATTTCGGGTCACAATCTGATTGTTTGTTGCACTAGATTTCAGCATCTGCAGTCGCTTGTGTCTTCTTATCAAATTGTGACATTGACGGGGAGATTTCCAAAAACACCAGAGGATTCCAGTTGGTACATAATGTCAGTATTACTGCTCCAGAGAGGAAAATACAGCAGTAAAGGCAGGAATTACCAAGCTAAGACACAGTCGCTTTAGTAGGGTTAGTGCAAAAGGTGAGATTGGTGGGAAAAGGTGCAGCCAGTAGAATGGAGATCACCCATCACATGCCGTTTGGGCGGCATGGTGGCGCAGTGGTAGCGTTGCTGCCTTAAGGGCTTGTCCCACTTAGGAAAGCTCCATCACGACCTGTGACGACCTTAAGCGACTTTTTTTTAAAATCAAGGTCGCGGTGACCTACGGCCTCCTACGACCTTCCACAACTATGTGTACGACCTCCTACGACTATGTTGAAGACCTCCCTCGATTATGAAGAAGACCTCCTTCGACCTCCTTCGACCTCCTTCGAATATGTTGAAGACTGGCTTCGACCAAGTGCGTTTTACTCCAGGATGGTCTCTGGCAAATCATTCTGAGCCACGCAAGCAAGGAACTAGTTTGGAGGATGTTAGTAAAAATACAACTACGGCTGTTTGCAGTAGCCCTTTTGCTTCTTTTAAGAAAGGCAGAGGGGGAAGAGCAAGGGTGAAGAGGAAGCACAAGAAGAGGTTTCAATGGGTGAATGGAGATGATGTGTTGGACTGTCCCAGTACATCAGATGACTGGAAGAGAGTGGCGCTGGGCTTTGACAAAAGATGGAACTTTAAGCACACATGTGGATGGCAAGCATGCCATTCTTGTCCCTGTCCCTGTACCCCTCATTTTCCTTTTCGTACAGGATGGCATTCTGCTGGAACCATTCCTCAAGGTCCCCCTCCTACTGCCTGGTGAATGTGTAGGGCATAACCTTCCTCCAGTCCTCCCTCACCACCAATGGGGCATCTGCCTCTGATGCTGTGTCAGACACAGGAGAAAGGGCTGCTTTGCTGCCTTCAAATGAGGCAGTGAAGGATGGGGTGGTGGTGAGGACATATACTACCACCTGGTCTCCTCCTCCAAGGGTCTCTCATGCAGGACTACCTCCTCCTGCACTATCACCTCCCGTGGCATCACCTCCTGCCACTCCTCCTTCTGGGTGGGCAACACCTGCATGGCAGGTTGTTTTGACGGTTGTGCCCTCCCTCTGCGCTGCTGCCTTTTTGGTGCCATCTATAAAACACAAATCTCCTCTCCAAAAAAGTATCCAGCTATGAATGAACATGCCTTGGAGTGACAGAGATGACGTTCTGCTGTTTATATCACTTTTTTTCTACTGACCTTTTTTTCCCTGGAGCTATTACCTTCGACTATCTTCGACCACCTTCGACTACCTACGACTCGCATCACGACCTACTATGACCAGCTTCGACTAGACTTACGACTATAAAAATATCGATTTTTCCCACGGCGACCCATTTTTAGTCGCAGTCAATTTTAAACATCTTGAAAAATACGCCGTGACCTAGCTGATGTCTCGACTACGTGGAGACCACTTTCGACCATGAAGGAAAGTGACGAAAACCTCCTACGGATTCGTGGCGACCTTCCCGCGACTATGGGTCGCGGGCAAGGTCACCAGAGGTCGCGATGGAGGTCGCTCAAGTGGGACAGGGGCTTTACAGTGCCAAAGACTCAGGTTCAATCCTGACTATGGGTGACGTCTGTAAGGCGTTTGTACGTTCTCCCCGTGACCTATGTGCGTTTTCTCCGAGATCTTCGATTTTCTCCCACAGTCCAAAGATGTACATGTTTGCAAGTGAATTGACTTGTTATACAGCTGCTCCTCGACCTACGATGGGTATAAACCCATTGTAAATCATACATACTGTAAGTCAAAAACGCATTTAATACAATTTAATCACGTGAACAGAAGGGCTAGTCTCATTTGCTTGCATTTGCTCATTTCTCTCCAAACCCTTTCTATCCCTATATCAGTTCAAATATTTTTTTAAAAGACATATATAAAACACAAAACATAGAACAATACAGCACAGGAACAGGCCCATCATCCCACAATGTTCATGCTGAATATGATGTCCAGTTAAACTGATCTCATCCACCTGTACTTGTTCATATCACTCTTTTCCCTGCACATCCATGTGCCTATCTAAAAGCTTAAACGCCACTATCATATCTGCCTCCACCACCATCCCTTAGCAATGCGTTTCAGACTCTCCTAAATTGTGTCAGCTTCTATAGCTCCCTCCAGCAGCTCATTCTAGATATAGTCTGAGAGAACATGTTGACCTGGCGGTCCCTCTTAAATATGTCACATCTCACCTTAAGCCCATGCCCCTCTAGTTTTAGAATGCTGTTTCCTGGGAAAAAGACACGATGAATAACGATGCATAACGATGAATAACAGAACACATATTTAGATAAGAAATTATCTTTTACATCACAGATTTTATGACATTTTCATGAAACACGGCTGCATCTAAAATTTGGCAGTTGGGCAGTCATACCCACGGTAGTTTACAGCGAAGTAGTAGAGGAACTTCATTCAGACTATTCAGGCATTGTTCGCGTGGAACTTGGCTCACAGCCTTGTTAATAGACAGAGTTTACCAATGTGGCAAAACAAAGTCACTGGGAACTGCTCCAAAGATGGAAGTGACGCAAGAGGTCATTACAACCTGTCAACATGGACTATTGTGAGAAAGGTGTGGGCAACTGTTGGTTGTCATACATTATAATGTTTATGTGCTGGGACTACCAGGCTAGTAAAGACAGGATACGGAATATCGGATATCATTTTGGAGATATATGGTAACCAGAGTAAGTAACTGAGAGCTTGAGAAAGGCTCTTGTAGATCACTTGAACTCAGAATGCTAACTTAAAGTATGATGAGAGAGATTGCAAGTTTGAATCTTTTTCTGGAAATGAAGTCTACAATTGTTGACACAGAACGTGATTGAAGATAATTAAAACATGATACAGAAATAATACGAGTTCAACCATTACAGACTTAAGCATTAAGGGAAACCACATCAATGAAAAAAAGGGTGAATTTACCCCAAATATCTAAGCTCAATATTAAGCCCCGAGGTTTTGTAATGTGCCTTGTTGGATGATGAGATATGATTCCTCCAGCCGACAAGCTTAGCAAAAGCAGGGCCGTGGGCTACCACTTGATCTGAGATAAAACACCTCCCTTTGAGAAGTACTCTCAAAAGTGGATTAAAGACATATCCACCCCAGCTCTTTGTAAATAAGTCTTTCAAGTGTGGCATCCCCTTTATTGTGCCACTGTGAGGATTTCACAAACCAAATAAAAGCCCCTGCAAATCAAGCAAAGAGGCAATGCATCAGAGGGCATTTGTAATGAAGTGCAGTGCAGGTAAAGTAGTACATGAATCACGGAATGGTCCCCAATGGATGCCAATTTAGACTGAATGTGCACATATTTTCAAAAAGGTATGTTACTTCCTCTGCCTACAATTAGAGAAAGATCAACACAAGGGTTTTCTAAAATTCTCATTTTCCTCTTCTGTGGAAACTACAAGAAATCTACCCCAGATGATGATTCTGATATTGCATTTTTTCATCTTTCTGTCACTTCCTCTGGTCTTCCTCGTACACACTTTGCTCTCCCTTTTTATAAACTCAAGGGTTTCCTTTGGGTGCTAAAAATTTGCTGTCTCAGTGGTTAAAAGATCTGTGACGCTTCTGTGACATCCCCAGAATTTCCTCTCCCACAAATTATTGGCTATAAAAGTAAGCTATTTGTTCACCTTCAGACAGATAACTCACACTGAAGCATCTGTTGCTGTGATTGATTAGCTCAAACGTATTATCATGTCTGTGGGTCTGAAGGCTGTGATATTTCTCTTCATTTTAGTCAGTGTCAACTGCAGATGGATGCGTCCAGCTCTCAAAGAGATTATTCACGTACTGGTGAAAGATAACATTATAATGGTAAGTGCAAAAAAAAAAGATTCATAAAAGTTGTTCTGAGATTGTGCTGAAGTTGCAGCTCACCGGGCTTATATATTTCATACCAAGATTGAATCAGTGTTTCTGTTTTCTAATACCTTTTCTGTTAAAGAAGACTAACTGTAAAGTGAAAGTCAAAATGAATCATTTGTGATTAGTATTGACTGACCAAATCTAACATTTTGTTTTTTGTTTCTCTGAAGCCTGATTGCAATATCAAGTTACTTCCTCAAGTTGACTTCGATATCAAGGTGAGAATGGTTTTAAATGGTAGACATACATGATCTAGCATGTAAATATTATGTTCCATTTTTGAAATTTTAATTATCTTTTTGTGGTCCCATACACAGGAATGTTTACAAGTTTAGGAGCATGAGTACTATATTTCATGTAGCATTATAATTTAAGTGCACGGCAAATGTCTTCTTGATTATGAAACCAGATTAGTGTTTAATTGAGATATCTGGAGCAATATGTATTCAATGTGAATAATCACCACCACCTGATGTCAGGTAACGTCAATTGATTTTTTTGTTTCCCAAGGACAATGTAAATCTAATAATAGTTTCTATCAAACGTCACGTTACATAAATAATCAGTTGATGCTGCATTAGTTCATCATTAGTTCATCAAAGTACACCAGGAATATCCATAATCACCTCCACAATCTTAACTTGAGTCTGTGGGATGCTGTCCAAGATGAGACACGCACTTTCAGGTTGAACTGATGCATGGTCGACTGTGCAGTCATTGTAACTCCACCTCACACACAAAATGTGCGGCTCATGCCCGAAAACAAAAGCTTTGTAATCTACTCGTTGAGTCATTTGATCTAAATTCAAAAATGGAACTTGGTCTAGGGTTGCAACTTAGTGTAACACACGCTTGTCTGCCCATGGGTTCTAATCTCTCTCCAGGAATCTAAGCACAAACCTCTAGCCTGACAGTGAATGTGGAAGTGAGTGAGTGTTTTCATTATCAAAGGAGTAGTCTTTGGAATGGGTTGCTATACCAAGCCTCAGGTTCCCCCCTTCATTAGATCTTGTGGCACAACCGAAAGAGCAGTCGGAGTTTCCACTGGAATTCTGATCAAAATCCACTACTTAAATCCACTACTTAAAAATGTTTATTTGGTCATTGTTACATAGCACCTTGTGCGATCTTGCTGTTTATAATATTAGAGCATTTACTTCAATAGTTACCGAGTTCTCTGGAACATTCAGGAGGAGATCTCACAGGTGCTATTGCAAGACATATTGTATTTGGCAGGTGGCGCAACAATTAGTGCTGCTGCCTCACAAATTAGGGGATGTCAGGGGGTGTATTTGCGCATTCCCCCCTGCCTGTAACTGTGTGGGTTTCCACCAGCTCCTTGCATTTCCTCCCACATCCCAAGGATGTACTGGAGTTGAAATGGCTGCTGTAAATTGCCCCTTAGATTAATGACAACGGGAATCACAGGGAAGGTGATGGCCATTTGTGAGAGTTGATGGGGTGTGGGGAAATAAGGAGGGGGCAGAGAACAAGACCAATGGAAATCCTCCCATGGGTGAGTGTGGAACTATTAAGTCCATGGCTTCTTCTTATGCTATTTGTAAGTAAAACTGAGTTAGCAATACCTGTGTTAAGAAAACTTTTAAATATTTTGGTGAATGTGCACCTTCCTTTTTAATAACACAACTAAATATCTTAATGTTCTTTTCCTGGAGTCAATAAATAAAATCTCCTGACCAACCTATGTTATATTTTCCAGAATTATGAAATCAGTGAGGTGTTCTGCAAAGCACACAAAGCTCTGAAGAACATTGACTGCAAGAACATTGACATAAACAGGCTTCAAGAGCAACTAAAGGCCATAGCAGGACAGGTGAGTGTCACTTAGAACATATTGCTTCTTTGGAACAGGAGTACTGTTACAAAACAAAAGGTTGGAGCTAATACTTAGTGAGCACAATGCCACTGAACTGCATAAGAACTTTGAAAGTTCTGGCATGTGATGTAGTTTCTACCGGAGCCCTAACCAAATGAGGCATTGAATGAAGTTACTTGTCATATAGTTAAAGAGTGATACAGTCGGGAAACAGGCCCTTCAGCCCAACCTGCTCACACAGGCCAACAATGTCCCAGCTACACTCGTCCACTTGCCTACGCTTGGTCCATATCCCTCCTAACCTGTCCTATCCTAAACTTGTAGTGTTTTGAGACAAGTCGTCAAAGTTGGTCTCTTATTAATTTCTTTAATTTAATTTGGCCAACATGATGGCCAATTTAGCCAAGGTCAAAATTAAAATGAAGAAAAAGCACAACGTTCAACATTCGGAGTCATTATCCCTTTGAAATGTGAATCTCTAAATTGATTTTAAAAAACCTGACTGAATAATCCGTTGATAGAAATTGGTGGTAATCGCCACAGGGACCGGATGCATACACTATCTGTTAATCAGATATCCTGCATACTGTGTGACCAGCAATTAAACTTATTCATATCACTTCGCATCAGCATCAGATGACATCTGCAAAGTCAAAATCAACTATTTTTAATTTACTTCTGATTCCAATCATCATTGTAGAAAAATACTGGGAACACTCAGCAGGTCTGAGAAACAGAATTCATCTTGGAGGTCTGAGACCCTTTGTCAGGACTGGGAGATGGTGAGGACTGTGTTTGTTTTCAGCTGCTGAGAAGGTGGGGAAGGGATGGGAGAACAAAAAGGGTATATCTCTGAGAGAACAAGACCAAATGAGGCACATCATGCTTCTTAATGCTCGGTGTTGCTCATAGCAGACCTACGTGACATTTCCAGCGGACCAAGATATACTATTCAGTCATTTGGTCTTACTCCATCAGAGATATCCTCTTTGTTTTCCCCAACCCCTCATCAGCTCCTCTGCTACTGAATATGAGCTTGGCTTTTTCCTTTCCCAGTTCTGACATAGTCTGACCTGAAAGATTAATGCTATTTCTCTTTAACCTGCTGTGTGTTTTCATCACTTTCTTCTTTTATTTTAACCCACCAGCTGCATTTTTTTATTCTTACTCAAAGCATCATGCTATATAAATGGCCCCATTGTGTAGAGATGCAGAGGGCATTTCTTCGCTGTACCATGAGCAGCACAGTGGCGCAATTGGTAGAGCTACAGCCTCAGCACCAGAGCCCTGGGTTCGATCCTGAACTCAGGTGCTGTCTATGTGGAGTTTGCGCGTTCTCTCCGTGACCACATGGGTTTCCTCCGGGTGCTCCGGTTTCTTTCCACATCCCAAAGGCGTGCAGGTTTATAGGTTAATTAGCCTTTATAAATTGCCCCTAGTGTGTAGGGAGTGAATGAGAAATTTGATCAACATAAAACTACTGTGAACAGGTGATCAATGATCAGTGTGGACTAGGAAGCCGAAAGGATTGTTACCAGGCCGTATCTTTAAACTAAACTAAACTAAAGTAAACTCCTTGTGCATGCAGACATGTAATTAAATTAATGATTGCAATTAGTAATTACCAAAGATAACCATTAGTTAAAGGTATCAATTTAGATTAGTACTTATAACAACTAAAAGCTTATGCTGTACACTTGAAAAATTCTTAATCCAGTTATGAAAACTAGCAGCAGTTTCATTTTTCAATTCTTTTTTCATTGCAGAAACGGAACTGTTCACTTGATGAAACTTCATTGTTTGAACCAAATGAATTTATGAAAGGCTTGAGATCATACACCAGACATGCATATAAAGAAAGCAAACCATAGAATATTGGTATGCAAAGAGGTGCAACTTAATAGCACTTTGAACAGTATTTATTTCTCTGTAGTATTTTGTACAAAACATGAAAATCAGAACTGTTTATAACTAACAGAAACAATTGTAATTGGATATGTTACTGTACTGTATGTGTATTGTATGATCCTATATGAAAGTTGGAAGATTCAACAGGATTTGTAAGCATGTTATAACTCTTGCATTTAATTTAAAAATGTTAATCTGAAGGCATTGAAGGACAATAACATTACTGACTGTTGGGATAGGGATTATGATATCAATGTCCGGATATCAATGATCAAGGGGAATCTGTGCTAGGACAGTAAAGAAGGTAGATCAAGTCGGGAGAATAAGGATGACCCACACTGGATGAAGGGAAGAGGAGGTTGCAATTTTCTTCCAAACCCAGGAATAGCGTACAAAAATGTTTTATTGTGTTAAACTTTCCTGAATCTCCTTTGAACAGGTGCTTGGTTAGCAACTTATGATGTGAACGCATGAGTTCAAGTGACATCATCCACTATCTACATTTTAGGGCTTTTCAAGGAGTTCAAAGAGATACCCTGCAAGTTTCAGAGAAATCAAAAGTACCGGAAACTTGAGGGGATTTATTTTGTTCAGTTATCTCTTTAATCCTCAACTTCCTTCCCCATCTCATCGCGTCATCTTTGCAACCTCTCTATCTTGTCTCTTTATTTCTGTCTGAAGGCCTGTCGTTCTATAGTTATTTTTATTGTAGAAGTTTGTTCTTGTGCTGAAAATTTATTTGAAAGGTCTATTTTATTTACAAATTATTTAGCAGAATTAAGAAACAAATACTTGCTTCTGTATTATTTTTTTGTATTTAATATCTATTAAGTATTAATTGTACATCAACAATAAATTATGTATTTTATGGATATCCATCTTCTGGCTGAATTTGTTTTTAAAGCTGTACATAGAGTAAGTGAGTTATATTCTTTATTCTTGTATATATATGTCCTCATTCTTCAGGGAACCGGGGTTCCCCTCCCCTACCATAGATGAGGCTCTCATCAGGGTCTCTTCAATACCCTGCAACACTGCTCTCTCTCCCCATCCCCCAACTCGGAACAAGGGTAGAGTCCCCCAAGTCCTCACCTTGCACCCCACTAGCTGTCACATACAACAACCAATCCTCCGTCATTTTCACCACCTCCAACGTGACCCCACCACTCGCCACATCTACCCATCTCCCCCCCCCCCCCCCCCCCCCTCCCCGTCTGCTTTCTGCTAAGACCGCTCCCTTCGTAACTCCCTGGTCAGTTCTTCCCTTCCCACCCGCATCACCCCCTCCCAGGGCACTTTCCCTTGCAACCGCAAGAGATGCTACAAGGGTCGCTTTACCTCCCCCCTCAACTGCATTCAAGGACCCAAGCAGTCGTTCCAGGTGCGACAGAGGTTCACCTGCACCTCCTCCAACCTCATCTATTGCATCCGCTGCTCTAGAAGTCAGCTGATCTCCATCGGTGAGACCAAGCATAGGCTTGGCGATCGTTTCGCTGAACGCCTCCGCTCAGTCCGCATTAACCAACCTGATCTCCCTGTGGCTCAGCACTTCAACTCCCCCTCCCATTCAGAATCCGACCTTTCTGTCCTGGGCCTCCTCCATTGTCAGAGTGAGCACCACCAGAAACTGAAGGAGCTGCACCTCATATTCCGCTTGGGCAGTCTGCACCCCAGTAGCCTGATCATTCACTTCTCCAATTTCCAGTAGCCCTTGCTGTTTCCCTCAGCCCTCTGGCTCCTCCTCTTCCTTTCTTCTTCCCACCCCCCCACCCTGCATCAGTCTGAAGAAGGGTTTCAGCCCGAAACGTTGCCCATTTCCTTCACTCCATAGATGCTGCCACACCCGCTGAGTTTCTCCAGCATTTTTGTCTACCTTATATTTATTATTATCCTTGTTAGAAATATATATAAAACACTGACTTTAAATTTCCAGTCCATTAAACAAAAAAAGTAGCAGATTTTACTCCATTCTCAAAATTTGTTTTTCTTTGCATGCATGAATTTTGAAAGTAAAGCAAACTAAGAAGTCTCGTCATTGGGGAGGTGTTAAAAGAGGAGGTAAATATATGAATGTGTAGGAAGGAACTGCAGATGCTGCTTTGCACTGAAGATAGACAAAAAAATGCTCGAGTAACACAACGGGTCAGGCAGCATCTTTGGAGAGAAGAAATAGGTGACGTTTCGGGTCGTGAACTTTCTTCGGACTAATTTGTGTATCTGATGAAGGGCCACAACTAGAAACGTCACCTATTCCTTTTCTCCAGGGATGCTGCCTGATCCAATGAGTTCAGCATTTTCTGTCTATCTTCTACATGAAGAAATGGATGGTTACCGAGAACAAAGACTGACAATGCAGTGACGCAACTGTAATGCCCCAGTCCCACTTAGGAAACTGAACGGACGCCTCTGGAGATTTTGCGTCCCACCCAAGGTTTCCGTGCGGTTCCTGGAGGTTTCCGGAGGTTTTTGCCAGTCTACCTAATGGTCAAAAGTGGTTTCCGTTTTAAAAATCGGTCATTTTTTTAGTTGAAGCCGGTTGCAATGCTAGTTGAAGGTGGTTGCCGGAGGGCCGCATAGCTTGTTTCAATACCGTATCTCTAAAAAAACTCACCTATGTAGACGCAGCACAGAAGAAGAGATGAAGCCTGCAACAGATTACATGATCATATTCATTTAAGGGGCAGTTTTCAGAGCCAAGATGGCCTACTCCTGTTCTTATTTTCTTATATTCTTATGCTTACTTGAATGCATCAAACGCCAGTGGATGAAATTTGCAATAATCACACCAGCTTCAAATGTCTACCATTTGTTTTCACCTCTGCAACATGCAACACTGAAGTATAAAATCATGAGAGGAATAGATCGGGTCGATGCACAAAGTCTCTTGCCCAGAGTAGGGAAATCGAAGACTAGAGGACATAGGTTCAAGGGGAAGGGGAAAAGATTTAATAGGAATCTGAGGGGTAACTTTTTCACACAAAGGGTGGTGGGTGTATGGAACAAGCTGCCAGAGGAGGTAGTTGAGGCTGGGACTATCCCATCATTTCAGAAACAGTTGGACAGGTACAGGATAGGACAGGTTTGGAAGGATATGGACCAAGCGCAGGCAAGTCGGACTAGTGTAGCTGGGACACTGTTGGCCGGTGTGGGCGAGTTGGGCCGAAGGGCCTGTTTCCACACTGTATCACATCTATGACTATATCATTGTAAGTAATACCATCACACTTGTTAAATACGAGCAATCAAACAGAAACTTCTTCCCAAACGAATTGGGAACAGATAGGATGCCCCAAGTAGGTAATTGGATCAGGATTGAAAATGAAACTAGAAGGAAACAGAAGTATATAAGATTATGAGGGGCATAGACAGGTAGATAAGTGAAATCCTTTTTTCCACAGTAGGGGTAACGAAAACCAAAAATAGGGTGCGTGTTTAAGGTGAGAGGAAGGAGTTTTCAAGGGGAACTGAAGCTTTTTTACAGGATACTTGATATCTGAAATGTGCTGCAAGAAGTGGCAGTGGAATCAGATGCAGACAGTCAGCATGGAACAGTTGTAACAGTCAGCATGTCTCTGTGAGGGTAAGAACAAAAGATGGCAAGATTAGCAACCTTGGTTAAGAAAGGAAATTGAACATTTGATCAGAAATAAGAAGCAAGGGTATATTAAATACAGCTATTTGGTGTCAGTGAGTCTTTTAATGTACGAGAGAATATGAAATAAATCAATTAAGCAAAAGGAGGACAAGAAATGACATTGGGAAACAAGATTAAGGAGAATTAAAAAAAACATTTGTTGGTATATTAGAAACAATAAGGTTACTAGAGTCATAGAGCATGGAAACAGGCCCTTCGGCCCAACTTGCCTACACCATCTGCACTAGTCGCACCTGCCTGTGTTTAGCCCATATAACCTCTCCAATCCATGTACCTGTCTAAACCTTTAGTTTAGTATTATTTAATTCAGAGATACAGCGCGGAAAAAGGCCTTTAGCCCACCGATTCTGCACCAACCAGTGATTCCCCACACACTAGCACCATCCCACACACATTGGGGACAATTACAATTATACCAAGCCAATTAACCTACAAATTTGTACGTCTTTGGAGTGTGGAAGGAAGCTGGAGATCCCGGAGAAAACCATGCAGGTCACAGGGAGAACATACAAACAGCACCCATAGAAACAGCACCCATAATCTGGATTGAACCTGGATCTCGGGCACTGTAAAGGGCCTGTCCCCACCAGCATGCGACTGCATGCGGTGAGCGTGACCAAACGTTGTGGCTTGAGGCGTACGGCCTCGCGGGGCTGGTCCCACTTCCAACCGCGGAGCCGTATGGAGCTGGTCCCGAAATCATTCTCACCAATCAGCTGGGCAGGAGGCGGGCCGACTAAATTTGGACGTCGCACGGCGTTGGGCGGTGACGTCATCGCGCAATGCCACGTGTTAGGCGTACGCCGTCAACATGCTGCGTACGGTGTCCAAATGCTGCATACGGTGTGAAGATGCTGCGTACACCTGTCAAGGCGCTGCGTACGTCCTCAATGCGGCTGCGGGCCAACAGGCCGTTGGCTCGCGGGATTTTTGAACAGTGTCAGTTTTTCGGAGCCCCGTGCGATGTCAGGACCAGCCCCAAACAACTCCATACAGCTCCGGCGATCGAAGTGGGACCAGCCCCGCGAGGCCGTATGGCTCAAGCGACCACGTTAGGTCGCGCTCGCTGAATGCAGTCACATGCTGGTGGGACAGGCCCTTAAGGCAGCAACTGTACTCCTGCACCACTGTGCTGCCCTTATCCCGTTTCTTAAATGTTGTGATAGTACCTGCACCGGCAGCTCATTCCATATACCTACCATGTGCAAAAAAGTTGCCCCTCAGTTTCCTATTTTACTTCGGAGTCACGTGAGTGACTACATGAAGACCCCGCCAGCACACATGCGCGACATATCGTCTAACGCATTGCGCAGGGACAGACGGGAGGAGCGTGGCTCCTCCAAGCGGTAGGTTTAAAACGGACCTGCAGGTAAGTTCTACTATTCTGAGGTAGTTTTCCATTCTGTACGACTTATTTTTTACAGAACGAAGTATACGTGGACAAGCCAAAGACAAAGTCCAAATGGACCGCAACAAAGCTGACTGCAGAGGACCGTGGGAATGCGGGCAGTCAGCAGCAGCCGACTTCACCCGGGACACTAACCGTGCAGTCAGCAGCCCCCAACCTGGCACCGGCACAGTCCATAGGGGTACCTCGGACTGACGGGAAGGCCACTCAGAAGTCGGACAAGCCCGTAGACTCGGACGGGTCGCGCCGGGAAGATTGACATGCTCCAACAAGCGGAGCCTCGGACACCCACGGCAGCACCTTGTACAGGGCTGCAAAATGTCTCCCTCTCCTCGGAGGGGAGCATAGGGAGTCACTACTGGACTGGCTCTGAAGATCGGGGTTCGGCTGAAGACACTTCTAGTGTGCTAGGGGTGCAGGAAGAACAGAAGCTGCTCGGCATGCTCTCTAAATTTGCGATGCCCTCGCAAAAGGACAACCGTTACAGCCACAGCTGGCAGCAAGCATCGATTACCTCACGACTCACCAGCTGCAGGAACAGGTAATGAATGACACAGCTGCTAAGTATTTAGCACCAGAAAACTGTGATTCCCTGAATGTTCCTGCAGTGAACAACTCAATCTGGGAACATATCGGTGGTGGCATCAGAGCCCAGGAAATCAAGATGCAAAATATCCTTAAGCTGCTGGCCTCCGGTATAACGGCATTTGCCAGATCGGTTGATGGAAAGGACATGTCGGATGAACAGCAAGATGCACTGGCACTCTTCTGCAACGTGCAATTCAAGATAAACTTCTTCAGAAAGAGTGTGATCTGATCTGCCTTAAACCCCAAATTTGCTGGGTTGTGCAAGACCAGCAGCACGCAGCCGTCTAATCTACTATTCGAGGATAACCTGCCAAAGCAGGTCAAAGACCTCGACGAGGAGGCAAAAGCCATTGGGCTAATAAAAGAACCGTCAACTGCCAAGACCTCACATCTTCAACGGCAGCACCCCTACGCATCCACCAGCAAACTACATTACCCAGCAGCTGGTGAAAGTTCGAAGGCCCTACTTACAGGACAAAGGTCTTTTTTAGACCAAGGCCCAGAACGGTCTTCATGGAAAATGTGCCAATCCCACACTCCAGCTCCTCTACCCCCCCCCCCCCCAGGAGACAAGGACTGAAGAAATGAACACAGCTCCACCGGTAACCATGGAAGTAGGTGGGTCTGGCTTCTTCCGGAACATAGTTCTTCACAGGTTGGGGGAAGGTTACACTTATTTTGGAGTGCATGGAGTTCCATTACTTCTAATCCTTTTATACTGCATAGTATCCAGGGATATAAAATTGAATTAATTCACAAACTCCTTCCTCCGGTTCTGCATGCACCTAGCCGAACGTTTGTGCTTTCACAACAGGAAAGATTGGAAGGTCATGAAGAACTTTTGAAGTTACATACAAAAGGAGTAATTGAGAAATCCAAACATGATCTCTTGAGTTTGTGTCTAATATTTTCACAAGAAACAGAAAAGATGGTGGATGCCGCATCATCATTGATTTAACACAGCTGAATACATTTGTGCAGTATACACATTTCAAAATGGAAACTTTTGTTACTGCCAAACAATTAGTTTCCAAAAGATACTTCTTGGCGTACATCGACCTAAAAGATGCATACGATTCGGTACCTATAGAGAAGGGTCACCGCAGACATCTGGAATTTAACTGGATGGGGCAGCTCTGGCAGTATAAAGTGCTGCCTAATGGATTAACATCAGCCTCCAGACTATTTATTAAAATATTAAAACCAGCCTTGGCGTTTCTCCGAAAACAGAAACATATTGTCATGGCATATCTGGATGATATCTTAATTGTAGGAACAACTCTGGAATTAGCCAAATCGGCTGTTTCAGCTACCAAGCTCTTGTTTGAAAAACTGGGGTTCATCATCCATCCAGATAAATCTAAGTTAACGCCTTCTATGACAATGGACTACTTAGGGTTCACAATTGACTCTGTTCACATGTCTGTGACTTTGCCAAAGGACAAAGCAACAGACTTAATAGAGGCCTGTAACAGCCTTGTTGTCGTCAGTCTACCATCTATTCGACAAGAAGCCAGGGTGATTGGTAAGCTCGTGGCTGCTTTTCCAGCTGCAGAGTTTGGACCTTTGCACTACCAACATTTACAGAGGGCAAAGGTGCAAGCACTCAAACATCATGCTGGCCATTTTGACAGGCCAATGAAGTTACCAGCTAAAGCAGTTTTGGAGTTGCAATGGTGGATAAAGAACATTCGGCATTGCTCTAATCCCATTATAATCAGCAATCATTCAGTAGTGTTACAAACTGATGCCTGCGATCACGGCTGGGGTGCAACTAATACCATCTCTAGCTGCGGTGGTAGATGGGATGCATATGAGTTAAGTTTACTTCAAGCACTTGGTATAATCATCTAGAGATGTTGAGTGCGTTCCACAGATATCGAGCTTACTGTTCGGACATGCACCACCTGCATGTTCCCCTGCAAATTGATAATACCACCGTGGTATTTGGCACTGGTGCATCAATAGAAATATTTGGATATCAGCTACTTACCTTCCAGGTAAGCTCAATACAGCGGCGGACACCAGGTCACGCAAATTTAATGAAACACCGAATGGATGTTGGACCACCAAGTGTTTACTGATATTGTAGCTCCGTATGGAAAACCAGATATTGATCTATTCACATCTAGGCTTAATCATCAGTTGCCAACGAATGTTGCATGGGAACCAGACTCTGGGGCAGTAGCGATGGACGCATTCTTGCTGCATTGGGGAGAATTGTTTTTCTATGCAGTTCGCCCCTTTTGCCTCATCAGTCGGGTCTTGCGGAAAATACAACAAGACTCCGCGTCGGTTATTTTGGTAGGACCCGACTGGCCTACTCAGCCATGGTTCCCTGTGGTACTCGACATGGTCTCGGAACCATGTATGCCCATCTCCAAGGACCAAAATAGGAGATTAGTGGGCAAAATTAGAGCACATGGCATTAGGAGTAGAATGCTGACATGGATAGAAAATTGGTTGGCAGACAGAAAACAGAGAGTAGGAATTAACGGGTCCCTTTCAGAATGGCAGGCAGTGATTAGTGGGGTACCGCAAGGCTCGGTGTTGGGACCGCAGCTAGTTACAATATACATCAATGATTTCGATGAAGGGATTCAAAGTAACATTGGCAAATTTGCAGATGACACAAAGCTGGGTAGCAGTGTGAACAGTGAGGAGAATGCTTTGAGAATGCAGGGTGACTTAGACAGGTTGGAAGCGTGGGCAGATGCATGGCAGATGCAGTTTAATGTGGATAAATATGAGTATCCACTTTGGTAGCAAAAACAAGAAGGCAGATTATTATCTAAATGGTGTTAAGTTGGGAAAAGGGGAAGTACAACAGGATCTGGGGGGTCCTTGTTCATCAGTCAATGAAAGTAAGCATGCAGGTACAGCAGGCAGTGAAGAAAGCGAATGGCATGTTGGCCTTCATAACATGGGTATAGGAGCAAAGAGGTCTTTTTGCAGTTGTGCAGGGTCCTAGTGAGACCACACCTGGAGTATTGTGTGCAGTATTGGTACCCTAATTCTCCTAATTGTCGAAGGACATTCTTGCTATCGAGGGAGTGCAGCGTAGTTTTACAAGGTTAATTCCCGAGATGGCGGGACTGCCATATGCTGAGAGAATGGAGCGGCTGGGCTTGTATACTCTGGAATTTAGAAGGATGAGAGGGAATCTTATTGAAACGTATAAGATTATTAAGGGTTTGGGCACACTAGAGGCAGGAAACATGTTCCCGATGTTGGGGAAGTCCAGAACCAGGGGCCACAGTTTAAGAATGAGGGGTAATCCATTTAGAACGGAGACGAGCAAACACTTTTTCCCACATAGAGTTGTGAGGCTGTGGAATTCTCTGCCTCAGAGGGCGTTGGAGGCTGGTTCTCTGGATACTTTCAAGAGAGAGCTAGATAGGGCTCTTAAAGATAGTGGAGTCAGGGGATATGGGGAGAAGGCAGGAACAGGATACTGATTGGGGATGATCAGCCATGATCACATTGAATGGCGGTGCTGGCTCGATGGGCCGAATGGCCTACTCCTGCATCTATTGTCTATTGTCTATGGTCTACTGTAAGTTTGCACATGACATTAAAGTGAGTGGCATCGTCTATAGTGAAGATGGTTATCTAAAATTACAACAGGAAGTTGATCTGTGATTCCTCTTTGGCTTATATCCATTCCGACCTCTCCCTATTGCTCAGTCCCCCAAGTTCTGGCAACATCCTCGTAAATCTTGTCTGCACTTATTCGAGCTTAACAACATCCTTCATATAACATGGAGACCAAAGCTTAACACAATTCTCCAAATGTTGCCTCACCACCGTCCTATACAACTGAACATATCATCCCTACCGCTATACTCAATGCCCTGACTGCTGAAGGCCAATGTACAGAAAGCCTTCTTGACCACTTTATCTACCTGCGAAGCCACTTTCAGAAAACTATGTACCCTCCACTCTGCAATACACCCCAGGGCCCAACCATTCACTGGTTTGACAAAATGTGGCACCTCACACTTATCTGCATATACTCCATTAACCATTCCTCCACCCATTTACCCAGCCGATCAACATCCTGCTGTAATTTTAGATAACCATCTTCACTATCTACGATGCCACCCACTTTAACTTCATTTGCAAACGTACTAATCATGTTTTGTGCATTCTCATCAAAATTTTTGATATAACCCCAAAACAACAATGGGCCCAGGACTGATCTCTGAGGTACCCCACTGATCACAGGCTTTCAGTCTGAAAAACAATCTTCCACCATCATCCTCTGTTTTCTCCCGTGAGGCCAATTCTCTATCGAGTCAGCTAGATCCCATGCCATCTAACCTTCGAGCGCAGCCTACGATTCGGAACCAAATCAAATGCCTTGTTGAAGTCCATATAGACATTGTCGACATTGTTGGCTTTAGTTAACCTAGGCAAGAAGGCAAGAGCAGTCCAGGGAATTGCAATGGGATTGATCTGTGGTGAATCTGTGGAATTCTCTGCCACAGAAGGTAGTTGAGGCCAGTTCGTTGGCCATATTTAAGAGGGAGTTGGATGTGGTCCTTGTGGCTGAAGGGATCAGGGGGTATGGAGAGAAGGCAGGTACAGGATATTGAGTTGGATGATCAGCCATGATCATATTGAATGGCGGTGCAGGCTCGAAGGGCCGAATGGCCTGCTCCTGCACCTAATTTCTATGTTTCTATGTTTCTATGATCTCTGTGAAATGGTGAAAGCAGTAGGCTGGGAAGGTGAGGGAGGGGGAAGAAAATGTGTGTCTTGTAGTGGAATATTGTTGGACTGGTGGAAGTTGCAAAGGATGATCTGTTGAATGCAGAGGTTGATGGGACCTAATGTAAGGACTGTGGAAACTCTGGTTCTGGTCTGTCCAGTATGAGAAAGGTTCAGACCAGAGGTGCGGAAAATAGATGAGACCCAGCCAAAGGTTTTTTCCCACTGTGGTAGAGAAGAAGCCACAGTTAAGGAAAAAAGTAAGATATTTCAGAGGTTCCTGGTCATAATATTTCTTCATCAGAGCAGTTACGACAGACACGGAGGAACAAAGTCAACGGCAACCATCAATCACTCGTTCACAGTAGTTTGTTGTCATCCCATCTTCACATTCACTCCCTACACACTAAAGGTAATTGACAGAGGCCAATTAACCTATAAACCAGCACATCTTTGGGATGTGGGGGAAATCCTGAAGGAAACCCACACAGTCACAGGGAGAACATGCAAATTCCACACGTAGTCACTACCCGAGGTCAGGATCAAACCTGGGTCTCTGGTGCTGTGAGGCAGCAGCTCTGCCCACTACACAACTGTGTTGTGTATTGTTTAAGATGATTGTTGTGAAAAGGTTTAATTACATTGGCAGTCATGTTTTTTAGGCTACTGTTTGGCAGCAGCAAATTGAGAATGAGGCCAGAGTGGTGTAGGTCTTTGATGATCTTGGTTGCTTTTCTAAAGCAGCACCTCTTATACATCTCTTCTGTGTTGGAGAGATCAGTCCGTGTGATGGACCGGGCAGTGTCTATCACTCTCTGTAATCTCCTTCATGCCAGAGCATTGGAGTTGCAGAACCAGGCTGTACATCAACCGGTCAGAATGCCCTTTCATACACATGTAGAAGTCTTATAGAGTAATCATAGATGTCCTAAATCTCTTCATTCTTTTCTGGAAGTAGAGGCAGAGATGGGCTTAATGTGTGATTGTATTGTGCTGGGCCCAGGACAGATCTTCAGAGAAATGCACATCCAGGAACTTGAGGTTGCTAATGTCATAATGTCAATGAAAACCGGTGATTCCCTGGCTTTCCCCTCCTGAAGTCAACAATCCGTCTAGCTGATGTTGAGAGCAAGATTACTGTTCTGACGTCATTCAATCAGCCATTTAATCTCCCTCTTATACCCTGACGCATCATATGAGATGTGTAGGAAGCAACTGCAGATTCTGCTTTAAACTGAAGATAGACACAAAAAGCTGGAGTAACTTCAGCGGGACAGGCAGCATCTCTGGAAAAAAGGAATGAGCCAGCCCTAACCAGGCTGAAGAAGGGTCTTCACCCGAAATGTCACCCATTCCTTCTCTCCAGAGATGCTGCCTGTTCTGCTGAGTTACTCCAGCATTTTGTGTTTATAATCATATGAGATGTCTGTTGAAGTGTCTGATAACTGCAGGGAGGAAGTTGTTTTTGAATTTGGTGGTACGAGCTTTTCGAGCTTCGGTATCTTCTTCCTTACAGGAGAGGAAAGAAGAGAGAATGAGTGGTCCTTGATTATGGGGTGTGAATAATCTTTGATTATATTGGCAGCTTTGCTGAGGCAGCATGAAGTGTAGGTGGAGTCAATACAGGGGAGGCTGATTTGCCTCCTGCAGAAATGGTGCCTGACCTGCTGAGCTTTTCCAAAACGTTCTGTTTTTATTCCAGTGTAATGCCTTTATTCACAAAGAAAATGAAAGATTGACTGTTCAACTATAACCCAGTCAATTTGACATCCAGGTGCACAGAACATAGAACATAGAAAAGTACAGCACAGGAACAGGCCCTTCTGTGCCGATATCTGTGCCAAACATGATGCCAAGATTAAACAAATCTTCCCTGCCTGCACATGATCAATACCCCTCCATTCCTTGCATATCTGTTCCCATCTAAAAAGCTCTTAGTGTAAGTACCACGATCGTAACTGCCTCCTCAAACATCTCTGGAAGCATGTCTGAGGCATCCACCGCACTCTTGCCCCGCACATCTCCTTTAAACTTTGCCCCTTTCACCTTAAACCTAAGCCCTCTAGTTTAGTTTAGTTCAGTTTAATTTAGTTTAGTTCAGAGTCATTGTCATAGAGTCATAGAGTGATACAAGTGGAAACAGGCCTCAGCTACCTCCTGTGGCAGCTTGTTCCATGTGTGTGAAAAAGTTACCCCTCAGATTCCTTTTAAATCTTTCCCCCTTCACCTTAAACCTACGTCCTCTGGTCCTCGATTCCCCTACTCTGGGCAAGAGACTCTGTGCATCTATCCGATCTATCATTCCCATGATTTTGTATTCCTCTCATGATTTTGTACACCTCCATAAGATCATCCCTCATCCTCCTGCGCTCCAAGGAATAGAGACCCAGCTTACCCAACCTCTCCCTATAGCTCACACCTCTCGTCCTGGCAACATCCTCGTAAATCGTTTCTGAACCCTTTCAAGCTTGACAATATCTTTCCTATAACATGGGGCCCAGAACTGAACACAATATTCTAAAAGCGGTCTCACCAACGTCTTATACAACTACAACATGACCTCTCAACTTCTATACTCAAAACTCTGACTGATGAAGGCCAAGTGGCCAAAAGCCTTTTTGACCACCTTATTTACCTGTGACTCGACCTTTAAGGAACCATGCACCTGCACTCCAAGATCCCTCTGTTCTACAACACTGCCCAGAGGCCTACCATTTACTGTGTAGGTCCTGCCCTTGTTTAACATCCCAAAATGCAACACCTCACACTTCCCTGTTTTAAATTCAATCAACCATTCCTCAGCCCACCTGGCCAATCGATCCAGATCCTGCTGCAATCTTTCACAACAATCTTCACTGTCTGCAAAGCCACTCACTTTTGTATCATCAGCAAACTTGCTAATCTTGCCCTGTATGTTCTCATCCAAATCATTGATGTAGATGACAAACAGTAACGGGCCCAGCACCGAACCCTGAGGCACATCACATCTGACATCCATGTACACAACATCTACAGCTCTGCCCTCAAAAAACTTTTTGGTCACATCTTCAAAATATCAATAAGATTTATGAGACATGACCTTCACCGTACAAAGCCATGCTAACTATCCCTAATCAGCCCTTGCCCATCCAAATGCCTGTATAACTATCCCTCAGAATACTCTCTAGTAACTTTCCAACTACAGATGTTAAGCTCACCGGCCTATAGTTCCCAGCATTTTCCCTGCAGCCCTTCTTGAAAAGAGGCACAACATTTTCCACCCTCCAGTCTTCCGGCACCTCTCCTGTATTTAAGGATGACTCGTAAATTTCAACCAGGGCTCCCGTAATTTCCTCTCTAGTTTCGCTGCACTCCCTCAATTGCAAGAATGTGCTTCCTCAAATTTGGACACCAAAACTGCACACAATACTCCAGGTGTGGTCTCACTAGGGCCCTGTACAACTGCAGAAGGACCTCTTTGCTCCTATACTGAACTTTTTGTCATCTGCAAATTTGCTAATATTACTATTTACCCTTTCATCTAAACCATTAATATATATTGTAAATAGCTGCGGTCCCAGCACCGAGTCTAGTGTCCATTTGGTTTGTTTTGCATATCATTGATGATGGCATGTGCCTTGAAATTTTAGACATCCCATTATATTGTGGGTGGGATTTATGAAGTGTTTTAGGGCGTGTTTTGTGCTATGTATCTTGTGCAGAAGCTTAGGAGTTAGTGTAGTTTGGAGCCACCATGGAGAAGGTTAACCCTTCAACCATGCGAGGTCTAAAGGAGATCATGCGAGGAACCAAGGAGATCATGCGATGTGTTATGGACACACAAGGAGTTTTTTAATGTTTAAAACAATAAGCTGGAGCTCGATGAAGATAATAGTAACATCAGAAGAAATTTGGATGTATCTCACTGTTTTCTATCAACAATAAAGCATTTATTCATCAAAAGATTGTGTTTGAAGACTTATCTGTGAAAAGGCTCTGAAGGTCTCGGTGGGTGAGCTCACATGCGTTTCGAAGACATTCCCCTTACCCATGCTCATCCAAAAAGCGGCTAAAGGGTTAATTACTCGAACGATTTGAAAATATATCGCTACACCGACCCTTGCGGTAGCCCATTAGTCACTGCCTGCTATTATGAAAGGGACCAGTTAATCCCTACACTTTGTTTCCTGTCCGCCAACAAATTTTCTATCCATGTCAGCACTACCCCAATATCATGTGCTCTAATTTTGCCCACTAATCTCCTATGTGGGACCTTATCAAATGCTTTCTGAAAGTCCAGGTACACTACGTCCACTGGCTCTCTCTTGTCCATTTTCCTAGATACATCCTCAAAAAATTCCAGAAAATTAGTCAAGCATGATTTCCCCATCGTAAATCCATGCTGACTCGGACCGATCCTGCCACTGCTATCCAAATGTGCCGCTATTTCATCTTTTATAATTGACTCCAGCATCTTCCCCACCACTGACATCAGGCTAACTGGTCTATAATTCGCTGCTTTCTCTCTCCCGCCTTTCATAAAAAGTGGGATAACATTAGCTACCCTCCAATCCACAGGAACTTGAATCTATAGAACATTGGAAAATGATCACCAATGCTTCCACTATTTCTAGAATCAAACCCTTTACACTATGAATTTCCAAGTCAATTTTGGGAAAGTTAAAATCCCCTACTACCACAACATTATTTAACCTGCAGCTGTCCGCAATCTCCTGGCATATTTGTTCTTCTAATTCCCGTTGACTATTCAGAGGTCTGTGGTACACCCCCAACAAGGTGATCATCCCTTTCTTGTTCCACAGCTCCACCCATGCAGCCTCATTAGAAGAACCATCCATAATGTCACCTCTGACACCTGCCGTGACATCCTCCTTAACCAACAATGCAAACCCCCCTCCTCTTTTTCCCTCACCCCTGTCTCTCCTGAATTACCTGTACCCCAGAACATTGAACCGCCAGTCCTGCCCCTCCCTTAAGCAGGTTTCAGTGATGGCTACGACATCCCAGTTGCTAAGTTCATCTGCCTTACCCGTCAGGCCCCTTGCATTAAAATACATGGAGTTTAAATCAATCCACCTTCCTCGCTCACCGCCTTTCACCTGTTTATTCTGTCCACTAACCTTCCCCTCACCACCCTCCATACCTATTTCTAACCTCTCACATGCCTCTGTCCTGTTCGAGATACCACCCCCCTTAGTTTAGAGATGCCGCCTGGAATCAGGCCCTTCGATCTACTGAGCCCACACCGACCAGCGATCCCCGCACACTAGCACTATCGTAGGCACTGGGAAAAATTTACAATTTTACCAAAGCCAATTAGCCAACAAACCTGCACATCTTTGGAGTGTGGGAGGAAACTGGAGCACCCTCAGAAAACCCAAGCAAGACACAGGGAGAACGTACAAACTCCACACAGGCATCACCCAAAGTCAGGATTGAACCCCAGTCTCTGACAACTCTACCACTGCGACACTGTGCCACACTTTTACATTTCCACCCTGGGAAGATTTTGTGACTCCCTACTTTATCTCTGCCTCTCATAGTTTTACTTATTTCAATCAGTTCTCTCAACCACCTACATCCCAGAGAAAACAATTTGTCCAATCTCTAGTTACATAAGATAGACACAAATGCTGGAGTAACTCAGCAGCATCTCTGGAGAGAAGGATTGGGTGACGTTTCAGGTCGAGACCCTTCTTCAGACTGATGTCAGGAGAGAGGGAGATATATCGATAAGGAAGTGAGAAGGTGTGAAAATAGGACAAAGGGAATGGAGATCAAGGAAAATGTAGATTAGATAATTGTTAGCTGGGGGAAGGTAACAACAAAGCAAACAGAGATAAAATGTAGTCAGAGACAGTAAGACTGGTCGGAGAACTGGGAAGGGTGAGGGATGGAAAGATGGGGAAAGCAAAGGTTACTTGAAGTTAGAGAAATCAATGTTCATACAGCTGGGGTGTAAGCTGCCCAAGCGAAATATGAGGTGCTGTTCCTCCAATTTGCGCTGGGCCTCACTCTGACAATGGAGGAGGCTCAGGACAGAAACATAGAAACATAGAAATTAGGTGCAGGAGCAGGCCATTCGGCCCTTCGAGCCTACACCGCCATTCAATATGATCATGGCTGATCATCTAACTCAGTATCCTGTACCTGCCTTCTCTCCATACCCCCTGATCCCTTCAGCCACAAGGGCCACATCCAACTCCCTCTTAAGTATGGCCAATGAACTGGCCTCAACTACCTTCTGTGGCAGAGAATTCCACAGATTCATCACTCTCTGTGTGAAAAACGATTTTCTCATCTTGGTCCTAAAAGACTTCCCCCTTATCCTTAAACTGTGACCCCTTGTCCTGGACTTCCCCAACATCGGGAACACTCTTCCTGCATCTAGCCTGTCCAACCCCTTAAGAATTTTGTAAGTCTCTATGAGATCACCCCTCAATCTTCTAAATTCCAGCGAGTACAAGCCAAGTCTATCCAGTCTTTCTTCATATGGAAGTCGTGCCATCTCTGGTCAGTGTGGGAATGGGAGGGGGAGTTAAAGTATGTAGCAGCCGGGAGATCAGGTTTAGGCGGACTAAGCAGAGGTGTTCAGCGAAACAAACACTGAGCCTGCGCTTGGTCTCACCATTATATAGGAGTCTACACAGTGGTGCAGCGGTAGAGTTAGTGCCTTACAGTGCCAGAGACCTGGGTTCGATGCTGACTACAGGTGCTGTCCATATGGAGTTTGTATGCTCTCCCCGTGACCTGCATGGGTTTTCTCCAGATGCTTCATTTTTCTCCCACAATCCAAAGATGTACAGGTTTGTAGGTTAATTGGCTTTGCCAAAATTGTAAATTGTGAGTGTAGAATAGTGTTAGCATGCGGGGATTGTTGGTCGTTGCAGACTCGGTGGGCCAAAGGACCAGTTTCCTTGCTGTATCTCTGAACTAAACTAAACTAAATAGCCCATTTGTGCAATATTAACTGGTAACTACCCATAAATTATCACATTGTCATCAATTACGCACTAACGTCAATCACTGTACATGTTGGATAAATGTTTCCTTCACACTAAAACACAGAGCTAAATCTTACATTTGTGGTGCAGATGGTTTGATTAATTCTGGTATATCTTAATCACACAGTGATGATTTGATGGCATTCCAGGAAACTTTTAGGTTTTTGAAATGACGTCAAGTGATAGGATATACCGGTATAATAGCGAGCACTCACTTCAGTCTTTCACAAGCTTCAAGTGCTACATTTAAGGATTATCACTTGTTTAAGTTAGAAGCTCTCCAGACCAAGATGCTGAAAATTGTCATTCTGCTTTTCTTCACCGTAGTGAGTATCAACTGTGGGATGATAAGGAAGAGGAGCGCTGAAGGTCTATTCATGAAGGAGATCATCAACACACTGAATGTTCTAACAGATCCGAATCTAAATATTGTAAGTATGATTTATAGCGGCAAATGTTCTCGATGAATATCACCATGATTTTTTATTAATATTCAATTCTTACCTAATGTTGAAAAAAATGAATAATTGTATATAACATTCATATCTGTCTGCCTCTGAGTACCACCTATGGCAGTGATGGACGTCCAGTTACTCTACACCTCCATCCCCCACCAGGACGGTCTCAAAGCCCTCCGGTTCTTCCTCGACCAGAGGAGCAACCCATACTCTTCCATTGACACCCTCCTCTGCCTAGCGGAGTTGGTCCTTACCCTCAATAACTTCTCTTTTGATTCCTCCCATTTCCTCCAAACACAAGGCGTAGCTATGGGCACATGCATGGGCCCCAGCTACGCTTGCCTCTTTGTTGGGTACGTCGAACAATCCTTGTTCTCGGCATACCAGAGCCCCATCCCCGACCTCTACCTCCGTTACTTTGGTGTCACCTCCTGCACCCACACACAACTGACTGACTTCATTCATTTCACCACCAACTTCCATCCGGCACTCAAATACACTTGGACCATTTCCGACATTTCCCTACCTTTCCTTGACCTCACCATCTCTATTGCAGGTGATACACTCTTGACCGACATCCACTACAAACCAACTGACTCCCACAGCTACCTGGACTACTCTTCCTCCCACCCTGCTTCCTGTAAGGACTCCATCCCCTATTCCCAATTCCTCCGTCTACGCCGCATCTGCTCCCAGGATGAGGTGTTCCACACCAGGTCATCACAAATGTCCTCATTCTTCAGAGAACGGGGATTCCCCTCCCCCACTATTGATGAGGCTCGCACCAGGGTCTCCTCCATACCCCGCAACACTGCCCTCTCTCCCCATTCCCCCACTCGCAAACAGGGCAGAGTCCACCTGGTCCTCCCTCACCTTTCACCCCACCAGCCGGCAAATACAACACATAGTCCTCCGCCAATTTCGCCACCTCCAACGTGACCCCTCCACTCGCCACATCTTCCCATCTCTCCCCCTGTCTGCCTTCCGCAAAGACCGCAACCGTCAATTCTTCCCTTCCCTCCCGCTCTCGTCCTTCCCTTGCAACCGCAAGAAAAGCGTACACTTGTCCCTTCACCTCCCCCCCTCCTCATCCTTCTCTCTTCTCTTTCTTCTCTCTCCCTCTCTTCTCTTCTCACTTCTCCTCTCTTTCTCCTCATTCTTTCCTCTTTTTTCTCCTTTCCTCTCCTCTATCTTCCTTATCTCTCTCTCTCTCTCGTCTTCTCTCTTTCTACCATCTCCTCATCTTCTTCTCATCTCTTCCATCTTCTTCCATCTTCTCTTCTTCCTTCTCTCTTCCTCTCTGCTCTTCTTCCTTCTTTCGCTCTCGCTGCATTTCGGTTCTATCTCTCTCTTCTTCACAATCATCTTCCTCCTTCTCACTTTTCTGCCCTCGCTCCCTCTTTCTCCTCTTCTCTTCTTCTTCTCTCTTCTCCTCCTTCTTCTCTCTTCACTCTCTCTACTCTTCTCTCTCTCTTTCTTTCCCCCTTACTGCCCTCTCTCTTCTTCAGTCTCTGCATCTCTCTGTCTCCTCTCCTCATCGGCCCTCTCGCTTCTCTTCCTCTCTCTCTTCCTTCTCTCCTCTCTTCCTTGATACTTCTTCTCTCTCTCTCTGCTTTCTCTACCTCTCTCTCTCTCTCTCTATCTCCTTCTCCTCATCTGCCAATCCTCTCTTCTTCCATGCTCTTCTCTACTCTCTTCCTCTCTCTCTTCTTCTCTCCTCTCATTCCTCTGTCTCGCTCTCCTCTTCTCTCTCTTCTCTCTTCTCCATCCTCTCCTCTTCTCTCTTCGCTCTTCCTTCCTCGCTCTCTCTCTTTCTCTGCGCTCTGTCCCATCTCTCTTCTCTCACTCGTTCTCTCTCTCTTCATTTCGCGCTCCTCTCTCTTCCTCCTTTTCTCTATCTCCTCTTCTTCTCCTGCCCTCTCTCTCTTCTCTCTCCTTCTATCGTCCTCTGACTCTCTCCGCTCCTCTCTTTCTGCTCTCTAGCCCTCTGCTTCTTATCTCTTCTCTCTCCTCTCTCTCTCTCTTATCCTCTCTTATCTCTTCATTCTCACCTTCCTCTCTCTCTCTCTCTCTTCGGCATCTCTTCTCTACTTTCTCTTCTCTTGCTCTCTACTTTCTTCTCTTCTTCTCTCTTCTCTTCTCTCTTCTTTCTTCTTTCTCACTTCCTCTTCTCTTCCCTCTCTCTCCGTCACTACTTGTCTTCTCTTCTCGTTCTCTTCTCACTCTTCCTCACCATCTCTTCCTCTCTCCCCTTTCTCTCTTTCTCTCTCTTTCTCTCCTCTTGTCTTCTCTCACCCCTCTTCTCTCTCTTCTCTCTCTCTCCTCTCCTCTTCTTCTTCTACCTCTCTCTCTTCGATCTCTTTCTTCTCTCTCTTTTCTTCTCTCCCTATTCTCTCATGCTCTCTCTCTCTTCTCCTGCCTCCTCTACTGCTCTTCTTTCTTGTCTCTTCTCTCTCTTTCTTTCTCTCACCCTCTTCTTACTCCTCTCTTCATCTCCCTCTTCTCCTTACCTTCTCTCTCTCACGCTCTTCTCTCTCTTTTCTCCTTCTCTTCTTCCCTTTACTCTCCATAGTATTCTCTTATCTCTCCTCTCTCTCTTCCCTGTCCTCTGCCCCTCTCTTCTCTCCTCTCTCTCTCTCACTCTCCTCTCTTCTCTCTCCTTCTGCTCTCTCCTCCCTCTTTCTCTCCATTTCTCTCTCCGCTTCTTCTTATTCCTCTTCCTTCTCTGCCCTCTCTGCTCTCTACATACTTCTTCTCACTCTATTCTCTCCTCTCTCTCTTCATCTTCTTCCTCTCTCTCTCTTTCCTCTCTCTTTTTCCTCGTTCTGTTGTTTCCGACTTTCTCTTATGCTTTTTCTCTCTCTCTCTCTCTCATCTGTCTTCTCTCATCTTTCTCGACTCTCTCTATCTTCCTCTCTCTCTCCTTCCTTCCCTACCTCTCATCCCTCTCTAGTCCTTCTGTCTGGTTCTACGTCTCTCTCTCTCCCTTCTCTCTCTCTCGCTCTTCTCACTCTCTCCTCTTTTCTTCTCTTGTTCCTCTTCTCTCGGCTGCCCCTCTCCTTCTCTCTCTCAACGTCTTCTCCTCTCCCTCTCTCTCTCCTTATGCTCTCCTCTCCTTCTCTTCTACTCCTCTTCTTACATCTCGGCTCTCGCTCTTCTCCTGACTTCCTCGCTCTCCCCTCCTTCTCTCTCTCTCTCTCTTTCCATCCTCTCTCTCGCTGCTTTTCTCCTCTCTTCCCCTTTCTCTCTTCTTCTCTCTACTCCTTCGTCTTTCTCTCTTCTCCCCTCTCTTCTCGGGGGTGGGGGGGGCCTTTCTCCTCGTCCCTTTCTTTTCTCTTCTTCTTCTCCTCCTCTTCTCCTGTGTCCTTCTCTGCTCTTTATCTCTCTCGCTTCTCTCGTCTCTCTCTCCCATCTTCCCTCACCCCCCCTCTTGATCTCGTCGGCGCGGGAGGGTCTCTTCCCCCCCCCCTTCTCTCTCTCTTCACTCTCTTCTACTCGCTCCTACTCTCTCTCTCTTCCCTTCCATCTCTCTTCTTATCTCCCTCTTCTCTCCACCCTTCTCTGTACGCTCCTCTTCTGCCCTCTCTATCGCTTCTTCATCTCTTCCTCTCCTCTCGTCTCTCTCTTTCTTTTCGTTCTCTCTTTCTCCTTCTCTCATTTCTCCCTCTCTTCTTCTATCTTTCTCTCTTTCTCTCTCTTCTGTTCTTCCTCCTCTCCTCTCCTCTCCTCTCTATATCTTTCCTTCTCTCTCGATTCTTCTTCTCTTCTTCTCTTTTCCTCTCTCTCTCCTCCTTTACTCTCCTTCTCTCTCTCTCTCCTCGTTACTCTCTCTATCTCTTCCTTTTTTTCCTCTTTCTCTCTCTTCGTGTCTCTTATTCCCCTCTCTCCGTCTCTTCTTCTCCTCCTCTTCTCTTTCTTCTCCTCTTCTTCATTACTTTTCTCTTACCCTCACGCTTCTCTCTCTCTCTTCTCCCTCTCTCTTCCTCCTCCTCCTCTCCTCCCTCTCTTCTCTCTCCTTCTCTACTTCCTCGTCTCTCTCTGCTCCTCGTCTCTTCGCTTCTGTGCCTCTTCCTCTTCTTTCTCATCTCTCTCTTCATCCCTCTCCTCTCTTTTTCTCTTCTCTTTCTTTCTCTCCCTCTCTCTCTCGTCTTCTCTCCTCCCGCTCTCTCTCTCTTCGCTCTCTCTCTTTCTCTGGCCTCTTTTCTCCTCTTCCTATCTTCTTCTCGCTCCATCTCCGTCCTTCTCTCTTCTGCTTCTCTTCCTCTTCTCTTCTTCTTCGCTTTCTCTCTCCTCGTCCTCGTCTCTTTCTCTTCTCTCGTTTCTCTCTCTCTCTTCTCTATTCTCGACTCTCGTGCTCGGTCCCGTCTCTCTCTCTCCCTCTCTCCCTCTCCTCTCTTTTCTTCTCGCTCTTCTTCCTCTCTTCTCATCTTCTCTCCTCTCCTGTTTCTCCTCCTCTTCTGTATCCTCTCTCCTCCTTCTCTGTCGTTATCTTCTCTCTATCTCCCCCGCTACCTCTCTCGCTCTTTCTTGGCTCTCTCGACTCTCTTCTCCTCTTCTCTCTTCCTCTCGTCCTTTCTCTCTCTCTCCTCTCTTCTCTCGCTTCTTTCCTCTCTTCTCGTCTAATGCCTCTCCTTCTCTCATCTCTCTTCCTTCTTCAGTCTCTCCTTCTTCTCTTCACTGTCGCCGCCCTCCTCTCTACTCTCATGCTCTCTACTCTTTCTTCTGTCTCTCTCTTCTCTCTCCTGCTCTCTCTCTCGGTCCTTCTGCTCCCTCTGTTCTCTACTCCTCTCTTTCGTCTCTCTCCCCATTCCCCCACTCGCAAACAGGGCAGAGTCCACCTGGTCCTCACCTTTCACCCCACCAGCCGGCAAATACAACACATAGTCCTCCGCCAATTTCGCCACCCTCCAACGTGACCCCTCCACTCGCCACATCTTCCCATCTCTCCCCCTGTCCTGCCTTCCGCAAAGACCGCTCCCTCCGCAACTCCCTTGTCAATTCTTCCCTTCCCTCCCGCTCTACCCCTTCCCCGGGCACTTTCCCTTGCAACCGCAAGAAATGCTACACTTGTCCCTTCACCTCCCCCCTCCACTCCTTTCAGGGGACCCAAGCAGTCCTTCCAGGTCCCGACAGAGGTTCACCTGCACCTCCTCCAACCTCATCTACTGCATCCGCTGCTCCAGATGCCGGATGATCTATATCGGTGAGACCAAGCGGAGGCTTGGCGATCGTTTTCGCCGAACACCTCCGCTCGGTCCGCAATAACCAAGCCGACCTCCGGGTGGCTCAGCACTTCAACTCCCCCTCCCATTCCGTATCCGACCTCTCGGTCCTGGGCCTCCTCCACGGCCAGAGTGAGCAACACCGCAAGTTGAGGAACAGCACCTCATATTCCGCTTGGGAGTCTGCATCCTCTGGGCTTGAACATTGAATTTTCTCAATTCTGTTAATCCTTGCTGTCTCCCTCCCCCACCCTAGTCGCACCAGCTTCTCATTTTCACACCACAAACAGCTTACAAAGGCTTGTTCCCTTAATCATCGATACTTTTTTGCTTATCTTTCATTCATTGTTCTTTATCTCTCCACATCACCGTCTATATCTCTTGTTTCCCTGATCCCTGACCAGTCTGAAAAAGGGTCTCGACCCGAAACGTCGCCTATCTCCTTCGCTCCTTAGATGCTGCTGCACCCGCTGAGTTTCTCCAGCCTTTTGTGTACCACCTATGGCAGGCAGTGTGATCAGGATGCTTGTGTACCTGCGAGTGTTCAGAGAGAGAAGAAAGGAAGCAGGAAATACATTGCATGACATGGATAAACTTGGTGAAAAAACAGATTTGTTATTCATTCAGGTCGTATGAAAATGAACAACAGAATCATTATGTTGATTTATTATTCTACTATGTTCACACGGGAGGGCTGGTCCCCCAACACAATATTCCACCTCTCCACCAATTCCAATAGTGGTGTCCAGTGGGAGGGGGGTGGGCTTTCTGCAGCACTAATATGGGTGTTGTGGGCCGATGGGACTGGTTTTCACAGGGATAGTATGGACATTGTGAGCTAAATGGATTCTTGGGCTGGCAGCTCAGTCACTCAGGACTGGTGGGCTGGCAGCTCAGTCACTCGGGGCTGGTGGGCTGGCAGCTCAATCACTCAAGCCTGGTGGGCTCGCAGCAAAGTCACTCGGGCCTGGTGGGCTGGCAGCTCAGTCACTCGGGCCTGGTGGGCTGGCAGCTCAGTCACTCTGGCCTTGTGGGTTGGCAGCTCAGGCCTGGTGGGCTGGGAGCTCAGTCACTCAGGCCTGGTGGGCCGGCAACTCAGGCCTGGTGGGCTGGGAGCTCAGTCACTCAGGCCTGGTGGGCTGGAAGCTGAGTCACTCAGGCCCGGTGGGCTGGAAGCTCAGTCACTCAGGCCTGGTGGGCTGGCAGCTCAGTCACTCAGGCCTGGTGGGCTGGCAGCTCAGTCACGCAGGCCTTGTGGGTTGGCAGCTCAGGCCTGGTGGGCTGGGAGCTCAGTCACTCGGGCCTGGTGGGCTGGCAACTCCGGCCTGCTGGGCTGGGAGCTCAGTCACTCAGGCCTGGTGGGCTGGCAGCAGAGTCACTCAGGCCCGGTGGGCTGGAAGCTCAGTCACTCAGGCCTGGTGGGCTGGCAGCTCAGTCACTCAGGTCTGGTGGGCTGGCAGCTCAGTCACTCACATCTGATGGCTGGTAGCTGACTCACGACTAGTGGGCTGGCAGTTGACTCACACACATGGCTAGTGGGCTGGCAGTTGACTCATGGCTGGTGGGCTCACACACACACACACTCGCCATCACACACACACACCCTCCATCACACACAAGCACTTCATCTCACACACACACCGATACACACACTCCATCTCACACACACACGCTCCATCTCACACACTCACATACACACCCTCCATCTCACACACACATACACACCCTCCATCTCACACACACCCACCATCTCACACACACACCATCTCTTACACACACACACTCACACTATCCATCACACACTCTCACAGATGGTTGGAGAGGAGGATGGTGAGTAAGATGGCAAAACATCATAGTAATATATGGTAGTGTTTTTTCTAAAATGTATTTACAATGTAGACAGGAAGTGGTCAAGATGAGATTTTTAGTAATAGTATAGATGTAACAGTCATTTTATAATATTGATAGTCATAGTTATAGAATTATACAGCAAGGAAAACAGGCCAAACACGGCCATGCCGACCAAAATGCCCCATCTAAGCTAGTCCTATTTGCCCATATTTGGCTCATATCCTGTAAATCTTTTCCATCCATGTACCTATCCAAATGGGAATGTATGTTCTAACACCACATTGTTTGTTTTGAAGGATGAATGTGAAGATGATGTAGTGGTGGACATTTTCGCACAGATGACAGTAAGTTGCTAAGTTTTTGCATTATATTGAAACACATAAGATTGTTAAGGGCTTGGACACGCTAGGGGCAGGAAACATGTTCCCGATGTTGGGGGAGTCCAGAACCAGGGGCCACAGTTTAAGAATAAGGGGTAAGCCATTTAGAACGGTGAGGAAACGCTTTTTCTCACAGAGAGTGGTGAGTCTGTGGAATTCTCTGCCTCAGAGGGCGGTGGAGTCAGGTTCTCTGGATGCTTTCAAGAGAGAGCTAGATAGGGCTCTTAAAAATAGCGGAGTCAGGGGATATGGGGAGAAGGCAGGAATGGGGTACTGATTGGGGATGATCAGCCATGATCACATTGAATGGTGGTGCTAGCTCGAAGGGCCGATTGGCCTACTCCTGCATCTATTGTCTATTGTCTATTTAGTTTAGGTTAGTTTAGTTTAGAGATACAACATGGAAACACGCCCTTTAGCCCACCTAGTTAATGCCGACTGTTGATCACCCATTCACAGTAGTTCGATGTTACCCTACTTTCACATGCATTCCCTACACACTAGGGGCAATTCACAGCGGCCAATTAACCTACAAACCACTTATCTTTGAGAACTGGGAGGAACCTGGAGGAAACCCACACAGCCGCAAAGAGAACGTGCAGACTCCAAACAGACAGCACCTGAGGTCAGGATCGAACCTGGATCTCTGGCATGTGAGGCAGTGGCTCTACCAGCTACACTGTTTTATGACAGCACTGCTATTTTAATCAATGGCCAATCATTCTTCAGGGAGGTTGAAGATTGAAGGTTGAAGGTACAGCGCCAGAGACCCGGGTACAATCCTAACTATGGGTGCTAGCTGTATGAAGTTTGTATGGTCCCTCCCCAGTGATCTACGTGTAATCTCTCCGGGATCTCCAGTTTCCTTCCACACTCTAAAGACGCAAAGGTTTGTAGGAAAATTGGTTTTTAAAATTATAAATTGTCCCTGTTTAGGTGTGTTTAGGATAATATTGGTGTGCGGGGACCTCTAGTCGGCACAGAGTCGGCGGACCCAAAGGCCTGGTTCCATGCTGTATCTTCAGAGAAAACTAAACTAAACTACTGAGTGATGCATCTGGATAAATTAGACATCTTGTAAAAGTGCCCTAAAAAGGATAGACATATTATCCATTCATATCCATTGTGATTTCACCCTTAACATTTGAAATGTTTCTTTGATGCTTCTCATTTCAGTAGTTTGGCTGGGGAAAATAACCCATTTAAAGTAGCAGTAAGCATTTGCAAGCTAATATTTACAGGGACTTTACCTCTGAACAGGTAGATGGTCATGCTGCCATTTCATTACCATGTTTAGGGGTGGCACAGTGCCGCAGCTGGTAGAGCTGCAGCCTCACAATGTCAGAGACCCAGGTTCGATGCTGACTTCGAGTGCAGTCTGTGTGGACTTTCTCTCTGTGAACATGTGGGTTTCCACCGGGTGCCCTGGATTTCTCCTACATCCCATAGATGTGCAGAATTGGAAGTTAATTGGCCTCTGTAAATCATCCCTCGTGTGCAGGGAGAAGATGAGAAAGTGGGATAATATAGAACTAGTATGAACGGTGATCGGTGGTTGGTGTGGACTTAGTGAGCTTTACTTTAGGCAGTATTCAGATTAGTTTATTTTATGACAGATTGGGACAAATATAAGATCATGTCTGAAGTCAGGTGCTGTCTTGTATAATTGATTTATTTTTTTTGTCACTGTTTCATTGTAGGATCCACATACGCTTGAAACATTCTGCATTGCTGCTGCAGCTCTACAGAATATTACCGACTGTCAAACCAAGCAACATAATGTGAATAAACTTCGAGAAAACTTGGGACATATCATCACGGTAAGGCTGCATTATAACTTGTGTCTATCTTGGATTTAAACCAGCATCTGCAGTTCCTTCCAACACAGTTGAATGTAAAAGATAAGAGGGGAAAGGTTTGAGAGACCTGAGGGGATATTTATCCACACCGAGGTTGATGCATCTGTGGAATGAGCTGCCATTGGAAGCTTTAGAAGCTGGGAGAAGCAGATACAATGGTGAGATGTAAAAGCCATTTAGATGGGTAGGAAAGGTTTAGAGGGATATGGGGCAAACACAGGCAAAGGGACCAATTTAGTTATAAAACCTGGTCAGCATGATGAGTTAAGCTGAAGGGCCTGTTCCCATTCTGTATGATGCCATGACCCCAAAACACTGGAAATGCAAGCATGCTTCCCGTAATGGGACTATTGCTTACTGGATTTGTAGTCCAGAGGATTAAAATGATAATCCAGAAATGAAGCCAGGTAATCAAGAGTATTTGAGTTGAGAAATAACTTTGGAAATAAAGAGTAGTTCTTGCTTGTAAACTGGTTATGACTAGGTAATACCTCCTCATGGAGTCATAGAGGGGGGTGGAGGATTGCAACCTTCATGTGGTCCGCCCTGTTTTGACGACTGCAATCAAATAAGATCAAATAGAACAAGTTGTCCTACAACTTTAGGCTGTGCATGCCATCCGCAAGAAGAAGAGTCATAGAGGTATTTAACATGGAAATAGGCCTTTTGGCCCATCTAATCCATGCTGATGAAATTGGCACTCTGGGCTACTCCCTATTGCCTGCATTTGCCCCATATCCCTCTACACCCTTCCTTTCTTTTTATCTGTCCAAAGGCTTTTTGAAAGTCATAGTAAAAACAAAAAACGGTCTGAATCTGTGGGAAGGGGAACATAGTTACTCCTCGGGTAAATAATAAACCAATTAATAAACCAATTTCCTCCAGGCAGGGAATTTGTCACTTTTACATTACATGAATTGTTCCAAACATGTTTTCTGTAATTATACATTTTATTTATTTAATAGACAAACCAACGACCACTTTTCCTTATGTTTAAAATAATTATGGACAGAGACAGAGCGGGCCCATAGTTAAAATGCTAAATTGGGCTAAGGCCAACTTTAAGGGTATGACACAGGAACTTGCTCAAGTTGATTTTGTTTTTGTTTGAGGGAAAAGGAACGTCAGGAAAGTGGGAGTTTTTTAAAAGAGTTCAGGACATGCACATCCTTGTTTGATTGAAGGGCAAGGCAGACAGTGGGGCCCCTCAGTAATCAAAGTGGTTAACTCTGTGTAGAATCACAGGAGGTGGGCAAGGTCCTCAATGAGTATTTCTCCTCTGTTTTTATTGTGGAGAAAGACAGGAGGATGGAATAAATTGGGGTAGTCACTGGAAGTGGCTTGAGAGCAGTAAACTAGCAATGATACTCCATTGGCAAAATCAGGGGAAATCCACTTTTACTAGCAAGCAAAAGCTATTGAAAACATTCACATTGTTGGTTCTCCAGGAATGACTCCCTTTAATGTAATCCTTAAAATGCCTGCTTAAATTTCAACCAATTTCCTTCTCTTTACAGACATCCAGATGTACCTTGAACAGCAATAATTACATCAGTTTACGGGAGTTTCTGGAGAGACTGCTAACAAGTTCGAGGATTATTGTCAATTCTATTTCACACAAAAGATAAGATGGTTGTGTATTAGGACAATAATATTATTTATTAATCATATCAACCTTGTTAATACAGTTAAAACACTGAATCAACGCTGCATTTTATTGTGTACCATTCCTCAAAGTAATATATTTTACATGATCCAAAATCATATTCATCTGAGATATAACTGAAGAGATAAGGGGGAGACACTGAACACAATTTTTTAAACTGAATATTTGTTACAAAAATATATTTATATAGAATCAGGAAATTTTACGACATATATACCACATTGATTACATGCAAAGAGAGACACAAAATGCCACAAAGGGAAAGGGGAACGAAAAAAAAAGATTACATGCAAGTGCTCTGCGAAATGGCATGCAAAAACCCTTCTCGTAGCATTTCCCGTTCTTCATATGCTCCTTTTGTGTTTAATTTTACTTATTGCAGAGCAATAAACTCCTATAAAATATAAAGTTCGTCGGGTCCCTTGTATTTTAAATGGATATATTTGGTTGATCACTATCCACCAACCAAAGCTTTGGGTGGTTGCAGCAAACGCTCTATGAAAAAAAGATTTCCATTGTTGATTGATTGGTTATGGTGCATTTTAGGATATCTAGAATTTGAGAACGGCAATACTTCAGTGCAATGGAGAAGCAAGAAACTGCAGATGCTGGAACCTTGAGCAAAATACAAAAGTGCTGAAGAAGTGTTCCAACCCCAAACACCACCTATTCCTTTTCCCCAGAGATGCTGCCTGACCCATTGAGTTACTCCAGTATTTCTTTCTATCTTCGGTACATCTGCAGTTCCTTCCTACACTGGTTGACTGACCTGCTGAGTTACTCCAGCACTTCGTAATTTGCGTGCAGGTCATTTATTTAGTGTTTTAGTGCTGGTCATTTATTTATACAAAAGGCACTACATCAGTGTGAATAATTTCCTTGCACAGGGAAATATGATACCGTTTGGAATATAAGGATCCGATGTCAATTTGCGAATCTGTTGCAACAGAAATGAGTGGAACATAATTCTATTTTGCCTAATACTGTACAAAATTAATTTTCACTTGCCAAAGCCTGGGTTAATACATAACTGGAAACATGGGTGATTTGAAGGCCCATTACATCCAAATGTTTAATTGGGTTCCTCCGTTTATTAACAGAGATGGTTGATGGTCACAACAAATTCGCAGGTAAATCTTGGAAGTGGTGAAGAAGGCAAAATGCCCATTCCTCCGGGTGCTCTGGTTTCCTCCCACATCACAAGGACCTGCGGATTTGTAGGTTAATTGGCCTCTGTAAGTTACCCCTAGTGTGCAGGGAGTGAATGAGAAAGTGGAATAACATGGAACTGGCCTAACTTCATTCTCGCCAACAGCGGTGACCAAGCCCTTACCTCTCGAATGCACAAATTTAAAATAATTGTAATGTGATATTTCTGAATAAATAAGACTTGTAAAAGTGCCCGACAAAAGTATAGTCATAATATCCATTAATATCCATTGTGATTGCGCCCTTATCATTTGATATGTTTCTCTGATGTTTCTCATTTCAGTAGTTTGGCTGGGGAAAGTGACCTATTTAAAGCAGCATTAGGCATTTCCAAGCAAATAGTTACAGGGACTTTACCTCTAAACTGGCTGATGGTCATGCTGCCATCTCACTACTACATTAGGATCAGGCAGCATCTGTAGGGGGAATCGATAGGCGACATTTTGGGTTGCAGCCCTCACAGAAGTGTTCTTACAATTATAGGGTATGGGTCAAACAACACCAGGAGTACTACACACAGTTTTGTGTCCTTTAACTAGGAAAGGATACAGTTGATGTGAAGGCAGTCCAAAGGATCCCTCCTGTGATGAGAAGTAACCTACCAAGAGGGTTTGATCTATATTATATGGTCAAGAAAAATGACGAGTGATCTTACTAAAACATACAAGATTGCAAGGGGCAAAGACAGGGTAGATGTCAAGAAGTTATTACCTGTGGGAAAACTGCAAGCTATTTCATTCTATTTATATTACACAATGAATGTCCCTCCCACAAACAATCTGAGGGCTCTTGGAGAGTTTCCAAGCCCTCAGTTTTTAATGGTGTTTGGGCTCCGATTAATGACATCCCAAAAGGAGCCCTTTTTGCTCATCTACTGCTTTCAAAGAGCAAAATGTTGCAGCTGGAATAATGTATTAAACTGAAGACACAAAATGCTGGAGTAACTCCACAGGTCAGACAGCTTTATTTTTTTATTCCACAGGGGGCGACACAGTAACACAGCAGTAGAGTTGCTGCCTTACAGAGCCAGAGACCCGGGTTTGATCCTACCTACGGGCTGTCTGTACGGAGTTTGTACGTTCTCCCTGATGCTCATGGTTTCCAAAGACGTCCAGGTTTCTAGGTTAATTGGCTTTGGTAAAATTGCAAATTGTCCCTCGTGTGTTGGATAATGCTAGTGTACAGGGTGATCATTGGTTGGTGTGGACTTGGTGGGTTCAAAGGGCCTGTTTCCCCGCTGTATCTCTAAATGTCTGGAAAAAAAAGCATCTCTGGAGAAATGGAACAGGTGATGGTTCGGGTTGAGAATTCTTCAGAGTTCAAAATGTATTAAACCATTCCCTGAACAGCAGTGAGATGCACCTGTGTGTCAGCTATGAACATGAATCCTTTGCGTGAGAGAATGGATACCAGGGAGTAACATCACTGTCATTGCATAACTTCTTGCCAAAGCATGAAGACAATGCCTCTAAGAACAATCGGCACATTTGATCTTGCCTAAAAGATCAATTAATTTGTTATTATTTGCTGAGAATTTCTGTTTTTTGTTCAAAAATCTGACAAATATTTGTAGTTTGCAGGGGAGGGGGAGGGGAAGGAGGAGGAGGGGGGCGAAGAAAGCACTGTCCCCAGAGACTACAATGTGCGCTGCAATTGCTGCCATGCCTCATGTGCAGTGGGTGAAGGGTTCGCTGGTGCACTTTACAAGATGGGAGATGGGTTCAAAAGCCAGGGAGATGGTGGGAGCTGGGGATGGGTCGGCAGGTTATAGGAGTAGATTTAGGCCATTCGGCCCATTGAGTCTACTTCACCATTCAATCATTGCTGATCTCTGCCTCCTAATCCCATTTTCCTGCCTTCTCCCCATAACCCTTGACACCCGTTCTAATCAAGAATGTATCTATCTCTGCTTAAAAATATCCACTGACTTGGCCTCCACAGCCCTCTGTGGCAATGAGTCCCACAGATGAACTACCCTCTGACTAAAGGAGTTCCTCCTCATCTCCTTTCTTTCTATTCCATTCAGGTCTTTCCATTCACATTCAGTTTATATTTTATACTTGCTTTATTTAAGTTTCTGGCACTCCATGGTGTTTTAGAGACACGAGAGGGGTGTCATTAACCGGCCAAGGGTGTATTGATGTTTCATTATCATGTGACCTCTGTTGATACAAAAAAAGGGTAATCCTCAAGGACTCTGGAACTGAGGGTGCCTGAAAATCAGTGTTCAACCTGTATCACCCAATGATGTTTCATGGATCAAACAGTCTAAGTGCTTTGGGACGGTGTGCATTGGTGGTAGGGCTCTGGACAACGGGGTTCTCCAAAGAGCCCTTACAGTGACTGCACTAAGTGTCAGAACATCTCTCATCAAGTTGCCCTGTATCTTGTAATCAACCCATCTGCAACGTTCGAATGTGGACTCTTCCTTGTTGCGGTCCGCTGTTCTTGGTTCGAGCAGACCAAAGTGTGCTTTACACACTTTTAGTTTGATAGTTTACTTTAGTTTAGAGATACAGAATGGAAAAAGGCACTTCGACCCATCACGCCCACCCTGCCATCGATCTGCATTCACACTAGTTCTAAGTAATGCAACCTTCTCATCCACCCTTGGGGCAATTTACAGAAGCCAATTAACCTATAAACCCACACACCTTCGGGATGTGGGAAGAAACCAGAGCACATGGAGGAAACCCACTCAATCACAGGAAGAACGTACAAACTCCACACAGGTAGTACCCAAGGTCAGGATCAAATCTGGGTCTCTAGCACTGTGAGGCAGCAGCTCTACCAGCTGCGCCACTGTGTCACCCAGATACTGTAATTCTCACTACTGGGTGACTACCCTCATGGCCGGCTTTAAGCCAATTGGACCAATTGCTCCCAATTGAACCAATTGCTCCCAATTGGGCCCCGCGCTAATGGGGCCCCGCACTAATCTACTCTCGGCTTGGGTAGATCTACCCCGGGTGGAGGGGGGAGAGAGGGGTGGAGAGAGAGTAGAGGGGTGGAAGGGGAGGAAAGGGTTAGACAGGGAGGGGGGTGTGAGAGGGAATGGAGAGGGAGGAGAGGGGAGGTGGGTCGTTCCCTCAAGGTCCCAGGGCAGTGCTTTCGCCCCTCCAGTCGCCTTCATGCTTCATGCAGCTCCAGCTCCATCCCTCTCTCTCCCCGGGGAAACGCGGTGAACAATACAGGGTGGGCTGGGCTGGGCTGGGCTGGGGGTTGGAGCATCGTTTACAAACCTCGGCCTCAGCTCACACCCATCCGCCCGGACCCCGGCATCCGCTCCTGCCACCGGCCCTCTCCCTCCCTTCTCTCCTTTCCTTCCCTCCCTCACTTCCCTTCTTCCCTCCCTCCCTTCTCTCCTTCCCTCCCTCCTTCCTCTCTCTCTTTTCCCTTCTCTCCTTCCCTCCCTCCCTTCTTTCTCTCCTTCTCTACCTCCCTTCTTTCTCTACTTCCCTCACTCCCTTCTCTCCTTCCTCCTTTCTCTCTCTCCCTCCCTTCTCTCCTTCCCTCCCACATACACACACAAATAACACACACACACACACACACACACACACACACACACACACACACACACACACACACACACACACACACACACACAACTAAGTTAGGATGGGTAGAAGCCCAAAGGGTAGGATGGGGCTGAAGCCCAAAATTTAATGCCTGGACTGGTTTTTCACCAATAGTTATTGGTTTTCCAGGATCTAGTTAATTAAATTACTTTTTTTTTGTTATTTCACAGTCACTAAAACAAGTGGTATTGTAACTATGTACTTTTCAGAGGTGATCTACACATTTTGTTTGTTACTTGTAGGCTTACATGTATGCAATTTTATATTAAAATGTAACTTAGATCTGTCCATTAACTCACAGGCATTTTGATTACTTTCCATTCTACCATAAAGATATAAAGTCTATAATAGACTTCATTTATATTTCTATGATTCTACAGACCTTGGCTGGGAACCTGGGGCTCACCAAAATGGTTCCCAATTGGGCCCCGCATCGCCTACGGCCGGCCCTGACTACCCTGCTAAACAATCACTTTTACTACCAACCAGTAATCAAGTTACCATCAGCAGGCAGAAGGTATGATTAGTAATTTTTACTTAATTATGAAAGGAAACTAAGTGATAAAATATATTTATTTGTGGTTAAGAGATTAGAGTAATCTTAATGAAACCTCTGATAGAAGGATAGCCTGCCTTTTCTCTCTGCCTCTCTATGCAAGTTGAATATTAAGTATACTCACCTCTGTACCAGGGTCAATCTGTGGTTGCTCCAAACGGGCTATGACTCAGCGGCGACCAAACCATCTCTCTCCTCACTGCCACCTCGCACGCAGTGGTCCACCTGCCAAGATCTGCTACTGCAGGACCACTTCAGCACCTGTCTGGTTGAAAGGTCTTATTTTCCAGGTACAATTTCACTGGCCTAAACAACAGTAACTGCAGCAGAGTTATCAAGAACTGTTATGGCAATTCCAATGTCAAAGCATGTAAGAGGCTGCAGAGAGTGGTGGACAAAGCCCGGTCCATCATGGACACAGCCCTACCCTCCATCAAAAGCATCCCATTAGAGGCGCTGCCTCACAAACACAACATCTGTCATTAGGTATTCCCACCATCTTCTTGCTTCTACAGACACTTGGAGTCGCACACCACCTGGTTCAGGAACAACTACATTCCTACAACCAACAGGTTCTTGAAACAACCACAATCCTAATCCTACCTTGACAACAGTACACTGTGGTCCACCTTTTGCACTGTATTGGGGATGTTTTATGTTCTAATCATGCACATAACGGTTTTGCACTAATGCATTGGTTTTTGCATGATCTTTTCTTTTGAAAACTTATGTAATTTATGTTTAATTTGTTTTTTGCATGTTTGAGTCTGTGCCTCGGATGTTGCTGCAAGCAAGATTTTCATATTGTCCGGAGCTCATTGTATTAATAATAATAATAATAATGATAATAATAATAATAATCCACTTTATTGTCATTGTAAATACATACAACAAAATTTCAGGCGCACTGCCCGAGCGGGGCTCCAACGTAACTGATAAATAATAACGACAATGGAAATAGCAAAAACTTCTAGAAAAATGTCGTCATCAGAATGTGCAATATTTCACAGTATAGTGTTATAGCAGTACAAAATATTGGCTATGGGGGCTGTGTGTTCAGCGCAGAGTTCAGAGTGGTGATGGCCTTGGGGTAGAAACTGTTTGTTAATCTAGCAGTGTGTGATTTGATGCACCTCTAACACTTTCCTGTGGGCAGAAGGGCAAACAAATAATGCGCGGGATGAGATGTCCTTTAGTATGCGTGATGCCTTCCGCAGACAACAAGAGCAATTTGTACATTTGTACATTTGACAATACTTGTACATTTGACTATAAATTCAATTTGACTTGACTTGACCTGACAGAGTTACTTAAGGCATGGCGACTAAACATTATATAAATAGGACAATCAAGTGGCGAACAGAACTTAAGGAGGTTATAGTAGGATATAGGTAGGTTAATTAAGTGGGCAAAAACCCTGGCAAATTAAGTATAATATGGAAAATACAAAATTATAAAGTCATACAGCATGGACACAGGCCATTTAGCCAACACATCCATACCGATCAAGATGCCACTTCTAAGCAAGTCCCAGTCGTCCAATTTTGGCCCTTATTCCTCTCACCTTTTCCAATCCATGTACCTATCCAAGTGCCTTTTAAGTGTTGTTGTTGTACCTGCCTCGTCCATCTCTTCTGGCACCTCATTCCATATATCAACCACTTTAGGAATGAAAAGGTTCCTCTCTCAGTTTCCTATTAAATATTTCCCCTCACACCTTAGATCTCTGTTTCTTGATTCCCCTACCCTGGGTAAAAGACTGTGCATTCACCCTAACAATTCTCCTCGTGATTTTATACACCTTAGTTTTTTGCTTTAAAGATAGAGCACGGAAGCAAGCTCTTCCGCCAACCGAGTCCACACCGACCAGCGATCCCTGCACATCAACACTACCCAACACACACTGGGGACAATTTTACATTTTACATTTATACCAAGCCAATTAACCTACAAACCTGTATATCTTTGAAGTGTGGGAGGAAACCGAAGATCTCAGAGAAAATCCACACAGGTCACATGGAGAACGTACAAACTCTGTATAGACAAGCTCCCGTAGTCAGGATCGAACCCGGGTCTCCGGCAGTGTAAGACAGTAGCTCTAATGCTACGCCACCCAACTCTATAAGATCACCGTAATGCCAATTTAAACTAATCCCATCTCCTGAACATGGCCCATTTTCTACAATCCCCTGTTGATGTGCAGGTCTAAAAGCCTCTTAAATGCTTTCATATTTGTTTCCATCACCTCACCTGGCAGTGTGTTCCAGGCACCTGCCAATCTCTGTAAAAAAAGTTGCCTTGTAGATCTCCTTTGAATTTGTTATTTCTCACATTAAACCTGTACCCTCTATTATTTAACATGTCCACTCTGGGAAAAAGATTCTGACTATTTACCCTATCTCTCCTTCTCATCATTTTATACACTTCTATCGGATTGCCCCTCAATATCCAATACACCGGAGAAAACCATCCAAGTCTGTCCAACCTCTCCTTATTGTCAATAAAACCTCAAATCAAAGCATGGTAAACCTCTTCTGTATCCTCTCCAAAACTCCCATAGCCTTCCTGCAATGCGGCAAACTGATCTACACATAATAATCCAATACAACATAACCAATAGAGCTGTAATATAATTTTCCAACTTTTACACTCAATGATCCAACCAATAAAGGCAAGTATACCATATATCATTCCATCCTATCTACCTGTATTGCCAGTTCTGGAGTCTATGCATTTGCACCCCTCTGTATATTCACCAATGCTCCCAAGAATCTTGTAATTTACTGTGTACATTTCGCTTACATTTAACCACCCTAAGTGCAAGACTTCACACTTGTTTGGATTAAAATCTCTCTGCCATATCTCCCCCCCCCCCCCCATATTTTGAACTGATATATATCCAGCTGTATCATTTGACAATCTACCTCACAATCTACAACTCCCACCACTTCACTAATTTTCGTGTCACTTACAAAGTTACCAATCTGACCCCTTTTCATCCAATTCATATATAATCCATCAGAAACACCCATAGGACATCCGTTTCCAGTCAGAATAACAGCCTTCTACCACTATTATTACCAAGCCAATTTGAATCAATTTCCATTGTGTCATTATGATATCTATGATTATCTATGTTTAGTTTGGTTTAATTTAGTTCAGTTTAAAGCTACATTGCGGAAATAGGCCCTTCGGCCTACCGAGTCCGCACCAACCAGCGATCCCCGCACATTAACATTATCCTACACACACTAGGGACAATTTATGCATCCACCAAGCCAATTAACCCACAAACCTGTACATCTTTGGAGTGTGGGAGGAAACGAAAATCTCAGAGAATACTCAAGCAGTCACGGGGAGAATGTACAAACTCCGTACAGCAGGTGTCAAGATGAAAAGAAGCAGATAATTAGGAGCATTGATTTCTCTAATTTCAAGTAACATTCTCTGTCTCTCCATTCCTCTTTCACCCTAATTGTCCTGCTAGTTTCACAGTTCACATCCATATATCCCTTCATTATCACCACTTTCACAGCCAACTATGGACCAATGTGGGCTCCAACGGGATTTCACTACTGGCCACATCTTCCCATCTCCACCCTTTTCTGCTTTCCGCAGAGACTGTTCCCTCCGCAACTTCCTGGTCAACTCATCTCTTCCCACCCAAACCACCCCCTCCCCAGGTACTTTCCTCTGCAACCGCAATAGATGCAACACCTGTCCCTTTACCTCCCCCCACGACTCAATCCAAGGACCCCGACAGTCTTTTCAGGTGAGGCAGAGGTTCACTCACACCTTCTCCAACCTCATCTACTGTATCCGCTGTTCCAGGTGTCAACTCCTGTACATTGGCGAGACCAAGCGCAGGCTCGGCAAACGTTTCACTGAACACCTCCACTCAGTCCGCCTTAACCTACCTGATCTCCCGGTTGCTCAGCAATTTAACTCCCTCTCCCATTCCAAATGAGTGAGGCCCAGCGCAAATTGGAAGAACAGCACCTCATATTTCTTAGGTAGCTTACACCCCAGCGATATGAACATTGACTCCTCTAACTTCAAATAGCCCTTGCTTTCCCTCTATCTCCATCCTCTCCCATTTCTCAGATCTCCCACCTATCTCCGACTACATTCTATCTCTGTCCCACCCGCTCCCCGACATCAGTATGAAGAAGATTCTCGACCCGAAATGTCATTCATTCCTTCTCTCCAGAGATGCTGCCTATCCCGCTGTTACTTCAGCATTTTCTCTTTCCCGGGACTCTCAGTCTGAAGAAGTGTCTCAACCCAAAACGTCACCTATTACTTATCGCCAGAGATGCTGCCTGACCCACTGAGTTACTCAAGCATTTTGTGCCTATCATTCGGAGCATTACTGTTCATGGATGATGGTACTGGAAGATTCATCCCAGCATGCACACATTTTTAAGCAAGCTTCACCAAATGGCAAAGACCTCGGCCAATTGCCCATCCATTCAACTGATATCAATGAAACCATCTGTCAATGAAACCATCCTGCTTGAGATGATGCAATCCCTTTGAAGGAAGGAGTTGAACCTTGATCTTCACAGGCATGTATGAGACAGCCACACAATGGACTAATCTGCTGCATCTCCTAAAGAACTGGTACAGTTTGATGCTACTCTTAGTGGTTGCTCTTTCCTCTCTTATGAGTTGAGGTTTCCCTTCCTGGAAGAGTTAAGTGTCAAGAGGAAAGGGAGCATCATAGTTCTCTGAAGCAGACGATGTAAAATTGATTCCTCCTTTTGATAACTTCTTGGGGAAAATGCAGGGTGATTCCTACGCTGTCCATATCTAATTGTGTAGAAAAAGACTAGAGATGCTGGTTTAAAATAGACACAACATGCTGGAGTAACTCAACGGGTCAAGCAGCATCTCTGGAGAAAAGGAATAGGTGATGTTTCGGGATTAAATTCTTCTTCAGACTGTCTGAGGAAAGGTTCCCCCCCCCAAAATGTCACCTTTTCCTTTTCTCCAGAGGTGCTGCCTGTCCCGCTGAGTTACTCCAGCATTTTACATCTATCTTCTGTTCATATTTATTCAGGTGTCCAGCAATAGATGAATCTTCTTCTTCTTGCGAGTGAAATATAAATAAACCAAAGGAACAGTTAGATCTCAAATCGGGTGTTGAGCAGCCAGGTTGTTGTTTCTGTGTCAATGTCTGAAGGGCCTGAGCTCCATTTGGTGGGTGGTAGAGCGGGCACCCTGAGATGACATGGTTGGCTGTCTGTTGTTCTGCTCCGCATTCACAGGCTGGGCTCTGGCGGAGTCCACATCTCCACATGCTTGCATTGAAATGCCCAACTACAGTACCAAGTCTGTTGAGCTTCGTCCAGGCTCCTCTGAGGAGGTCAGACCCTGGACAGCTTTTATCTGGTGAAGAGATGTAGCTGTGTAATGGAGATGAGGTTGCCTCCCAGGCCTGTGACCACTTAGTGGCTATCCAGTTTGCTTTTGTCTCAGTTGGCTGGATGGATGCTAGTTGTTGTTTTCCATGTGGGGCAAAGGGGTGACGGGACTTCAGTCGGGGTGGCCTCTGCTCCCTGCTGATAGCCTGATGGAGGAGGTGATCTGGGTCCATAGCATGACGAGATAGTACCAGAGTTGCTGCTTGCCTTCGGATCCCTGCAGGCGGAATGCACATGAATGTAACTGGAGATCCAGAATTTAAAAACAACTAGGCTAAGTGGGACTCGTTGGGTCCTTATCACACGGGAGGCTTGGTCCCCCAACGCAACCTGTTCCCCAACGCAATATTCCACCACTGTCCCGTTCCCCCAATGCAACACTTTCTCCCAACGCAATATTCCACCACTCATGCGCAGGCACGGCTCATTTCTCCCCATCACCCAGCACTCCCTCCCCCTCCTTTTCACCCTCCCTCTTCTTTCCCCTCTCCTCCTCCCCCCCAATCCCTCCCTCACCTCACCCTCCCTCTCCTTTTCCCTATCCCCAGTCACTCCCTTTCTCCCTCCATAACTCCTCTCCCCTCCTATGCCCCTCCTATTCCACTATGCCCAACCTCCCGCACCCATCACCTCCCCCTTTTTCCCCCACACTCTCCCTCCTCACCTCCCCTCTTTCCCCCCTCTCCCTCCATACCCCCCACTCTCCCTCCTCACCTCCCCAGGATCTCGAGGGTGCCGCTCCTTTTCTTCCTTGCGTGCCTGGAAGAGCAGTGCAACTGCCCTCAGAGCAAGGCTCAGCGCCCAGGCCTTGGATCAGCGCAGCGTCTCCCCACCCCCGGAACTCGCCACATGGGCCCGGAGCAGCAGCAGTGCCGCTGCCCTCGGAGCCAGGCTCAGCACCAAGGCACCAGATCATCGGCGCGGCCTCTCCCCGCCCAGCCTTCCCCCACCACTGGAGCCGGCCGCCATCTCCCGCAGACACAGCCCCAGCCTCGGCACCAAGGTGGCGGATCCCTATGGACCTGGGGCGGCAGAAATTAAAATGGAAGTAATCTTACCCGTGTCGCCGTTGTGAAAAAAGGATGGCGATCTGAATTCTGGAAAGGCCCCAACGGCGCAGGCGTGACTGAGGACCTGTTGGGTGCCCTTTGTGACGCCAGTAAAGACATACACGGGAACTCTCCCCCAACTGCGCATGCGCGGGTCGGGGCGTAGTTTTAAGTTAATTTCTTTTAAATGTTAATAATTTTTAAAATATACTATCATTCTGAACAAAACTTGTGTCATTTACAGCACTGGACAATGGTGAGTAAGGTGGGGCACAAATTGTAGCGCTATCGTGTACTGTTTTTGCACAAATAGAGGTACAACATAAACCTGCAAACAAACAAGATGAGAGTTTTAGTAATATAAATTGATGTCTTACATACCATCACCCGGTGGGGTCACAACATCGGAGGCCTGGATCGCCTCAGCGCAGAGGGATTGCAAGAAGGGAAGAGACAATGACTTAAGACTTTTGCCTTTCACCACAGTGAGGAGGTGTCTGGTGAACTCACTGTGATGGATGTTAATTTGTGTTTATTGTGTGTTTTGTTATTTTATTAAATGTATGACTGTAAGGCAATAAAATTTCGTTCAGACCGAAAGGTCTGAATGACAATAAAGTATACTTTACTTTACTTTACTTTACTTTACTTTACTTACTTTACTTTACTTCACATCAATGTAGCACCTTTCAGGTTCCCAATCCATCTCGAAGTGTTTAATAATAATAGTATATTTCTTTGATGTGTAATCACATTTGACATAAAGTAAACATGGTTGCAAATTTCCACAAAGCAAGTTCCCTCGAGCAGCAATTAAATAAATTGCCATTTCATTAATTGTAAGTATGGCATGTTGGCAGTTGGCATGGACTTTAAGTACTGCCAGATAATCTTGCCCAGACAGGAAATAAATCCTTATCTGAAAAAAGTTAGGTGTGAAGAGGAAGAGAAGCAGATTTTTAGGAGCATCATAATTCTTTGAGGCAGATGATAATAAATTATTTCACAAGATCATAATACATAGGAGCAAAATGGTGCCATGCAGACCATCGAGCCTGCCGTGCCATTGGATCATGGCTGTTTTCTTCCTTTTGGTAACAATAGACAATAGATAATAGGTGCAGCAGTAGGCCATTCATCTCTTCGAGCCAGCACCGCCATTCATGGCTCAACATCCCCAAACAGTACCCCGTGCCAGCCTTTTCCCCATATCCCCTGACATTGCTATCTTTAAGAGCCCTATCTAGCTCTCTCTTGAAAGTATCCAGAGAATACTTCCTCCACTGCCCCCTGAGGCATTGTCCATGAGAAAAAGTGTTTCCACATCTCCGTTCTAAATGGCTTACCCCTTATTCTTAAACTGTGGCCCTTGGTTCTGGACTTCCCCCTACATCAGGAACATGTTTCCTGCCTCTAGTGTGTCCAAACCCTTAATAATCTTATTTGTTACAATAAGATCCCCTCTCATCCTTCTAAACTCCAGAGTATAGAGTCTAAGCTCCATTCTCTCAGCATATGACAGTACTGCCATCCCAGGAATTAACATTGTAAACCTACGCAGCACTCCCTCAATAGCAAGAATGTCATTCCTCAAATTAGGGGACCAAAATGCACACAATACTCCAGGTGTGGTCTCACTATGGCCCTATACAACTGCAGAAGGATCTCTTTGCTCCTATACTCAACTCCTCTTGTTATGAAGGCCAACATGCCATTCGCTTTCTTCACTGCCTGCTGTACCTGCTTGCTTACTTCCATTGACTGATGAACAAGGACCCGCCAGATCCTGTTGTACTTTCCCTTTTTCCAACTTGACACCACTTATAATATCAGATAATAATCTGCCTTCCTGTTTTTGCCACCAAACAGCATCTGTCATGCATCTGCCTACTCACCCAACCTGTCCAAGTCACCCTGCATTCTCATAGCATCCTCCTCACAGTTCATACTGCCACCCAGCTTTGTGTCATCTGCGAATTTACTTTGTTACTTAATGTTACTTTGAATCCCTTCATCTAAATCAGTGATGTATATTGTAAATAGCTGTGGTCCCAGCATCGTCTGCCAACCAATTTTCTATCCATGTCAGCAATCTACCCCCAATACCATGTGCCCTAATTTTGTCCACTAATTTCCTATGTGGGACTTTATCAAATGCTTTCTGAAAGTCCAGGTACACTACATCCACTGGCTCTCCCTTGTCCATGTTCCTAGTTAAATCCTCAAAAAATTCTAGAAGATTAGTCAAGCATGATTTCACTTTTGTAAATCCATGCTCACTCGGACCGATCCTGTTACTGATATCCAAATGTGCCGCTATTTCATCTTTTATAATTGACTCCAGCATCTTCCCCACCACTGATGTCAGGCAAACTGGTCTATAATTCCCTGTTTTCTCTCTCCCGCCTTTCTTAAAAAGTGGGATAACATTAGCTACCCTCCAATCCACAGGAACTGATCCTGAATCTATAGAACATTGGAAAATTATCACCAATGCGTCCACGATTTCTAGATTTTTTGATAACTACACTATAAAATACAGCATTCTTTCAAGCAGTTCATGAAAGTATCAGCACTGATTAAGAAGTCAAACCTCTGTCGTAAGGTTGAGATGAATCTGCAGGGATTACAAGTGTTTTTTTAGTTTTGACAAATGCTGCCATGCCACGTTTACACTTTTTAAATAGCAAAACTGAATAAGAATTGCTCTGAACTTTGACATCTGATGAGAGGTGCTGGGATTGCTGGCATTTCAACTGCACTTGAAGCAACCCCCCCACTTCCTCCACGGACTGCCACGCTTCCTAGTTTTACTATGACTCACATCTGTGCTGGTAGCCAGGTGGCGCCACCAGCAGTAGTTGCCTCGCCAACAGTCTGTCCCCTCTCTGCTTTTATTATTTTAAGTATGTTTTAAAAGTTTGTTTTGATTTTTCTTGGTCTGTTTTGTGTGGGGGACGCGATTTTTCTCCGTATCGTATCTCCGTCCCCCCTGTGGCCTAACAACGTGGAGTGGTGCGGCCTTTCCTGAAGACCAGCCCGGCACTTCAAGCTGCGGGCGCATGGTCTTTAACATCAGGAGCAGCAATTCTTTGCCGAGTATCGCCTGTGAAGACCGCGGGGCCTGTGGACTAACACCGTGAAGCCCGCAGTCTCCGGTAAGAATAGGCCAACTTGGGAGCTCCATGCTCCATGTTCCAATCCGTCCCAACGCTGAAGTTTCGATCATCCCGATGCAAGGGCTTCGGACATCGGACTGTCGGCAGTGGCGACTGCGGAGGGTTCAACAGCCCCGACCAGGGGGGAACAAAAAGAGGAAGATAATTGAACTTTATTACCTTCCATCACAGTGAGAAATGTGGATTCCGCTGTGGTGGATGTTTATGTCAAATTTATTTTATTTGCTGTGTGGCTTGTTGCTTTTTACTTAGTATGGCTGTGTGGTAACTCATATATCACTGTACCTTAATTGGTACATGTGACAATAAATTTTAACTTGAACTTGAACTAATCTCTTCTACCTGCATGTAATCCATATCTCTCCATTCCTTACATATCCACGTGCTTCTCTAAAAAACTCCTAACCACCATATCATATCTGCTTCCAGCACCCACCACCCACCCCCCCCCCCGGGCACACGTTCAAGGCACCCACTGCCCTTTGTGCCCAGGCACCTACAATGCCCCTGCGCACCTCCTTTAAATGTACCCGCTCTCACTTTAAACCTATGCCCTCTACTCATTGAGATTTCTACACCAGGTAAAGTTTCTGACTGTCTATTCAATCATTGCCCCTAATAATAGTAAGATTAAATGAGAACTTACCAGTTTGAAGTTTGATCTGTATTTTATGAGGAGTTACGATGAGGGATTACGTGAAGACCCTGTCTAGCACGCATGCGTGACATTCTTCAAAGCAGCGGTGTGGATGCACAGAAAAAACACAACGATTGAAATAAATATAGTAAAGAAAAAATAAGAACTTAATTACCAGTTGATCTGTATAAAAAAGGGTGGGAGCGGAGGGCACGTAATCCCTCATCGTTACTCCTGATAAAATACAGATCAAACTTCGAACTGGTAAGTTCTCATTTAATCTTACTATTTTATTTCGGAGTCACGTGAGTGACTACGTGAAGACTTCAAAGCTCTGTGATTCCGAACCGTGTACGAGCTCATGCTTCACTCACTGTCTGAAGACCTTTGAGGGAGGAAGTATGTTATCACAATCAACAATAACCTGTTTGTGAACAAAAAAAGTTTATTAATAACAACAAAAAACAGAGAGCTCCCCCGGGCTTAAATTAAATATTATCTGCAGACTCTAAAATTCTGTCTGCAAATGGAGCAGGTTCCGCCAGCAGCTTATTATAAAACCTTTGGAAAGTTCTTTTCTGCGGACCATCTTGCTCTGGCCAGAATATGGTCCATAGGCACGTCCATTCGCCTAGCCGCCGACGTGGATGCAGCCCTGGTGGAGTGAGATTTGTAAACATTAGTGTTGATTCCCGCAGACTTAAGCACCTGCTTGAACCACCTTGAAATGGTTTGGCTTGTCACCTGACCATGGGGCTTCTTGTGGCTTTTCCATAAGGCTTTTTCACTCCCTCTTAAGTTGTATGTTGTGTCTATGTAAATGGCGAGATGGGTCTTGGCACACAGCCGTGGGTCAGATGAATATGCCCGGAACTCCATAACTGGAGGCGTGGTTCCTGGTCTAGTTTGTTTGACCAGACCCTGAATATGGAATGTGATACAGTCCAATGACTCTGTCATGCTGTCCAGCCTCAGAAGGTGGAGGGACTGTACCCTTTGTGCTAACACTAGTGCCATGAGCATGACTGATTTCAGGGTAAGTTGGTCCAGCGTGAGTGACCTGGGTGGTGGCCATCCCCTAAGGTACGTCAGCACAATGCTGACATCCCAGATCTGAGTGTACCTTGGTCTGGGGGAATTAGTGTTAAAAATACCCCTCATGATTTTGACCACCAGTGCATGGGACCCCAAAGACTGTTGGCCTGCTGCTGGAACCAAATAAGCTGACAACGCACTCCTGGCTGTATTGATGGCACTGTAGTTGAGTCCATCCCATTGTAATCCAACCAGGAACTCCACAACACTGGGAGCTGTGGCTGTTGAGTAGGTAGTGCCTGTTTTGGAGCAATACTGTTCCATTTCCTTATGTTGGTCAGGTATTGTCTCCTGGTGGCTCCCGGTGGGATGCGGTCATCATGTTGATGGTGTCCTCAGACAGTCCCAGGCCCAGTAGAGGTCTTTTTAGAATCTGCAAGCCAGGAGATTGACATGGCACGGGTGACTAATGCCTGACACTGGGTGGATTAATAATTCTGGACTGCTGGGGAATTCCAACGGTGTTTTGACAGCCATGTCGAGGGCCACTGGAAACCATAGCTGTGTAGGCCAGTCGGGTATTATCAAGATTCCTGAAGCGGAATCCAATTGAATTTTGCGTAATACCCGACTGATGAGGCAGAAGGGAGGAAAAGCATAGAAGAACATTTTCCCCCAATGCAGCATGAATGCATCAACTGCTGCTGCCTCAGGATCTGGTTCCCAAGCGACATACGTTAGTACCTGGTGATTCAGCCTGGATGCAAATAGATCGCTATCTGGTGTGCCATATTGCTTTGTAATTTCAGCAAATACTTTGGGATTTAACATCCATTCGATGTTCGTTAAATTTGCGTGACCTGGGTGTCTACCACTGTATTTTGCTTACCTGGTAGGTAAGTTGCTGATAACCAAATATGTCTTTCGACACACCATTGCCAGATTAGGTTGACCAAATTGTCACATGATATCGACTTTACACCACCCATGTGAGTGATATAAGCCACCACCGTGGTATTATGTAATTGCAACCGGACATGTGCCATGATGCGTATTAGATGAATATGCTTTTAAACCATAAAACGCACCCAACATTTCTAAGTGGTTAAATACCCCGTGTCTGTAGGCCAGATGATTCAAATTAGTCCATCTGCCCCCTGTGCTGGCTTGCATGTTAGTTGCTTCCCAGCCTAAAGCACTGCATCCATTTTGAATGGTTAATACTGGTTGGTGATTATTATGGGACTGGAGCTAAGCCTAATGTTCCTTGTCCACCATTGTAACTCTGGAAATGGATTCAGCAGTTAAATTCATAACTTGGTCAAAGTGTGCTGAGTTTTTCTTTAGCGTGTGCACTTTTGTTCTTTGTAAATTTTGATAGTACAGCAGGAAAGGCTGCTACCATTTTCCCAATAACACTAGCTACCTGCTGTATGGTTGGCTGATGATTAACTATTAGTTTGTTGTATGATTGTGCCAACTCTGATGCTTTCCCTTCGGCAGAGTTACAGTCACACGAATAGTGTCAATTGTAAATCCAAGATAGTCCATGGTTATGGACGGTGTCAAATTGGATTTATCTGGATGTATGACAAACCCCAAAGTTTCAAACAAACGTTTAGTGGCTGCTACTGCTGAAATGGATGTCTCCAAGGTTTTCCGTACTATTAAAATGTTGTCTAATACGCCATGACTATATGTTTCCTCAATAATGCCAAGGCAGGTTTTAAGATTTTTGTGAACAACCTTGGAGCTGAGGTTAGCCCATTTGGTAAGGCTTTAAATTGCCATAGCTGTTTTATCCAGATTAAACTTTAGGTATTTATGATGCTCCTTGTGTATGGGTACTGAGTAGTAGGCATCTTTTAAATCAATGCTTGCCAGAAAGTACCCTCTAGAAATCAATTGTCTAGCTGCTTCAAAAGTTTCCATCTTGAAATGTATATACTTAACAGATTTGTTTAAAGAAGTTAAGTCAATGATGATGCGACATCCACCATCTTTTTTTAGTTTTAGTGAAAATATTAGACACAAATTCCAAAGGTTCATGTTTTGTTCTTTCAATGACACCTTTTGCTAGTAGCCCCTCATTGGTTCTGCTTGACACTTGTATCTCTTTGACTGAGAGTGGGGGGGGGGGGGGGGGGGGGGGGGGGGGTGAATACCCTTTGGGGTATATGCTGAACTAGCGGCAAGTTTCATGAACAAAGTCAATTTTTTAGCCATGAATGCTGCTGAGTATATATTTGTCATTAGTGATAGACTCCCATGCATCCAAAAACAAGTGCAATCTCCCTGTTAGTATAGAGCCCCAACTGCTCATGTGCTGAGAGGAACCACACCCATCTACCTCCATGGTTACTGGTGCTTCTTCTGCCTCTTCGCTGGACGATGAGGTGTCTGCTGGGCTGTAGAGGGTGCTGTTGATATTGATATTGCCGTTGATGTTGATGTTGTGGGTGCCGCATTTTCCATGGGGTCCGCTCTGGGCCCTGGCCTAAAAAAGGCTTACGAGGATTGGTTGCGGACCCCAAGCTTTCACCAGTCCCATATGGTAGTCGGCGACTGGTAGACGCCGTGGGGTACTGCCGCCTGGGTTTGTTAGGTCTGCTTGGTACCAAACCTGCCCTCATGAGACCAAAGGTCTTGGACTCTTCCTCCAGGTCTTTCACCTTTTTGGGAAGGTCCTTTCCAAAGATTGAGGGCAGGATTCCGTAAATTGTTAATCTCGAATTGAGTGGTGCACAGCAGAGCTAATGTATCTTGCTGATTTGTGGTGATGTCCACACCATCTATGGACCGAGCATATGAAGTTATTCCTGCTGTCAGGAGTTTTAGGGTTTTTCTGAGCTTCAACTCCAGGTTCCTGATATTCTGCCCCAAATGTCCCCAAATTTGGCTGTTTACAGCTGGTACATTCAGTGATGTACAATTTTCTGGGGCTGAATATAATTCAAGAGCCCCATTGACCACCCGTTCTTGTAGGGGTTTTTCAGGACAGATGGTCAATGCTGGCTGCAAGTTTTCGGCTCTAAAGGCTGACCCCTCGTGGAGTGGCCACATAGCATTGACCACACCCAGCAGCTCTTCCTGATCTTGTACACCCTGCGGACTCCCGGACATCTTCAGCCAGCGACCCCTCTTCTTGACCAGCCCAGGCCTGGTCGCCAATGCTGCCTTCAATAGAAGGTGAAGCAATGGCCAGTGCCGTAAAGGGCACTGCGGGAGTGCCTGAACTCCCTTGGCGAGGCTGCTGCTGCTCTCTCAGCAGATCTCGCTGGAGCAATTGCTCCATAAACCGTTTCCATTCGGCTTAGGCGGCTGCCTTTGCCGCTCTCGAGCGGTGAGGCATCTTCATCCGAATCGTCAGATACTACCGCCCGGTTCTGGCTGCAAGGTACCTCCAGCCCGCTGCTCAGGCTGCACTAGCGGTGCTGGGCTCGGCTCAGTAGTCAATCCTGCCGCCTCTCGCCCCCCTCAACGGGAGACGAACGGGGGCGAGCTACAGATTTCTTTCCCCTCTGGTCTTGCTCATTCTTTCTGGAAGATTGTTTTCTCATTCACTGCAGAGAAAACAATCCAATTTTTTCCAACCTCCTCCTTACAGCTAATACCGTCTATTCCAGACACCATCCTGGTAAACCTCTTTTGCATCCTCTGCATACCTTTTACATTGTTCCGTAATGGGGTGACCAGAAATGCAAACAGAACTCCATATACGACCTAACTAAAATTTTATACAGCTGCAACCGAATTTTCTGATTTTTATGCTCAATATCCCACCGATGAAGGCATGTGCCTTTTTTACCACTCTATTTACCATGTGCCTTTTTTACTACTTTATTTACCATGTGCCTTTTTTACCACTCTATTTACGTTGCTATTTCAGTGAGAACTCTGGACTTGGGCTCCAAGATCACTCTGTATATCAATATTGTTAAGAGCCTTGCCTAAACTGTATCCTTTCCTCTTGCATTTAACCTCCCAATGTGCAATACCTCACACTTGCTTGGAATAAACAAATCTCTTAATTAACCTGCATTTGGCCCATGTCCCTCTAAACCTGTCCTATCCTTGTACCAGTTTCTTAAACGTTGTGATAATCCCTGCCTCAACTACTTCCTCTGGCAGCTCGTTCTATACACTCACCACACTTTGTGTGAAAAAGCTACCCCTCAGGCCCGTACGAAGCTTTTAAAAAGGGGGGTGGAATGACAGAATGACAAAAAATTTAATGTGAAATAATGTGCGCGATGCTCACATCACGAGCGTGAAGCAATGAAGTACCGCGATGCCGGGGCCCGCTTAAGGCCCTGGAAAACTCTGGGGTTTTTAGATGCTCTCTGATGCATTCTGATCCTTATTTTTGGAGCAATTTGCACCACATTTATGACCAATATTTCAGAAATTAACAGGAATCTGAGAGGGAGCTTTTTCACACAGTGGGTGTATGGAATGAGCTGCCAGAGGAGGTAGTTAAGGCTGAGACTATCCTAATGTTTAAGAGACATTTGGACACGTACATGGATAGGATTAGGTTTCGATGGAAATGGGCCAAACGCATGTGAGTGGGACCAGTGTAGATGGGACATGTTGGTCTGTGTGGGCAGGTTGGGCTGAAGGGCCTGTTTCCACACTGCATCACTTTATGACTAAAAAAGTTAAGAAGACAGATGCGAGTAGATAAGTAAAACAGGTTTGAAAGAGGAGTGAAATGTAAAGGAAGAGTGAGATTTATGGTGGGAAGGAACATAGGAAAGGAGGGGGGAAGGGGGGAGGGGTGGCTTGGGCAAATGGGTGAATGGGAAAATAGACACAAAGTGCTGGAGTAACTCAGTGGGTCAGACAGCATCTGTGGAGAACATGAATAGGTGACGTTTCACAGAGTGCTGGAGTAACTCAGTGGGTCATGCAGCATCTCTGGAGAAAAGGTATAGATTATATTTTCGGGTTTAGACCCTTCTTCAGTAATATTCATGATGTGACATGTATAGGACATTCCTGAATGTTACCCAAACCATCGTGAGCTACTTTGTGACGGTGCTTGCCCTCTCCTATAATGTCTCTGCTGCCTTGGGTGATGCAGGACAGGACATGAGCATTGGGACACGGTTTGAAGCTGTTGCTGTCTGTCCCAGCCTGGTAAAAGCCTGGATGGTGTGGATGTGGAGAGGATGTTTCCACTAGTGGGAGCGTCTAGGACCAGTGTCCACAGCCTCAGAATTAAAAGATGTTCCTTTAGGAAGGAGATGAGCAGGAATTTCTTAAGTCAGAGGTGGTGAACTGTGGAATTCATTGCCACAGACAGCTGTGGAGGCCGTCAATGGACATTTTTCAGGAGGAGATGGATAGATACTTGATTGATACGGGTTGTCAGAGGTAATGGGAGAAGGCAGGAGAATGGGTTAGAGAGGGAAAGATAGATAGTCATAGAGTGATACAGTGTGGAAACAGGCCCTCGGCCCAGTATGTCCTATCTACACTAGTCCCCCACCTGAAACACGTTTGATCCATATCCCCTCCAAACCTGTCCTATCCATGTACCTGTCTAACTGTTTCTTAAACGTTGCAATTGTCCCTGCCTCAACTACCTCCTCTGGCAGCTAGTTCCATTCACCTACCTCCCTTTGTGTGAAAAATATACCCCTCTGATTCCTATTAAATCTTTTCCCTTCACCATAAACCTATGTCCTCTGCTCCTCGATTCACCTACTCTGGGCAAAATACTCAACCTGGTTTATTCAAATCATGATTTTATACACCTCTATTAGATCATCCCTCATCTTCCTGTGCTCCATGAAATAAACTCCCAGCCTACTCAACCTCTCCCTATAGCTCTGGCCTTCTAGTCCTGGCAACATCCTCGTAAATCTTCACTGTATCCTTTCCAGTTTGATGACATCTTTCCTATAACATGGTGCCCAGAAATGAACACAATACTCTGAATGCGGCCTCACCACCTTCTTATGCAACTGCAACATGATCTCCCAACTTCTATACTCAGCCTGAACCGCTGAGTTACTGCAGCACTCTGTGAAAGTTTCAAAAGGGCAAGATTAACAAATTTGCTGATGATACAAAAGTGAGTGGTTTTGCAGATAGTGAAGATGGTTGTGAAAGATTGCAGCAGGATCTGGATCAATTTAGCCAGTGTGGGCAGAGGAATGGTTGATGGTTGCATGGTTCCTTGAAGGTCGTGTCGCAGGTACATCAAGTGGTCAAAAAGTATTTTGGCATTTTGGCCTTCATCAGTCAGAGTATTGAGTATAGAAGTTGAGAGGTCATGTTGCAATTGTATAAGACATTGATGAGACCGCATTTAGAGTATTGTGTCAGTTCTGGTCATCTCAGTAGGGGGCGCCGTAGAGTATGGCATTCCTGCCAGCAGCTGTTAGTCTTTTCACCCTTTTTTTATTTTTAGTCAGTTAAAAGTGTTTGGTTTGGAGGTCTTTTAGACTTTTTATGTGGGGGGGGGTGGGGTGGGGGGGGGGGGGGGGTGGGGGGGGGGGGGGGGGGGTTGGGGAAGGGGGGGAAACTTTTTCTCAGTCCTACCTGGTCGGAGATGCAGCTTTTCTCCGAGCCGTGTCTTCAACCCCTTCCTCACGGCCTACCGGCAGTCTGGAGCGGCGTTTCCTGCCGGGGACCCGGCCAGGACTGCACCTCCTGAAGGCGGAGGCACAGCGCTGAGGCACCATCGCGGAGCCTCAGGAACACCGTGGAGCCTGGGATCTTACGGAGGTCGCCAGGGTCGGAGCTCGGACCAGCGCGGCCTGTGGACTTTGGGAGCCGTGTTGTTCGGGGAGGAAGCGGCCGCACCAGACACTCCGGGCCGCTGAGAGTGTTCACCCGATGCCAGAGCTTCGTCATCCGGCGAGAGGGCCAGAAACATCGGGCTGCCGTAGCGGTGACTGCAGAGGCCTCAATAGGCCCGACTATGGGGGTGAACTGGGGATGGGACTGGACTTTGCTGCCTTCCCCTACAGTGGGAACCATTGTGGGGGATGTTATTATTTTTACTGTTAAATTCTTTAATGTTGTGTACTATCTTTATTCGTGTGCTGCATTGGCGAGACAAATTTCACTACCCAATTGGTATATGTGATAATAAATGTCCTTTGTCCTTTGTCCTTTGTTATAGGAAAGATGTCAAATTGGAAAGAGTACAGAGAAGATATACGAGGATGTTGCCAGGACTAGAGGGTGTGAGCTATAGGGAGAGATTGAGTAGGCTGGGACTCTATTTCATGGGGGCACAGGAGGATGAGGGGAAATCGTATATACAGGTATACAAAATCATTAGAGGAATAGATCGGGTAGATGCACAGAGTAGGGGAATCGAGGACTAGAGAACATAGGTTCCAGGTGAAGGGGAAAAGATTTAATAGGAATTTGAGAGAGAACTTTTTCCACACAAAGGGTGGTGGGTGTATGGAATGAGCTGCTAGAGGAGGTAGTTGAGGTTGGGACTATCCATCGTTTAAGAAACAGTTTAAGCCAGGTACATGGATAGGACAGGTTTGGAGGATATGGACTATACGCTGGCAAGTGGAACTAGTGTAGCTGGAACATTGTAGCGGTGTGGGCAAGTTGGGCCAAAGGGCCTGTTTTCCACACGGTGTCACTATGACTATCTATGGTCTCCAGAGATGCTGAAAGGACCCGCTGTGGCAGATTGTGCTTCCTCAGCTGATCCGTAGGAAGTACAATCCTCTGTTGTGCCTTTTTGACTGTGGAGTTGATGGTAGCCGCCCACTTAAATCATTGGAGATGATGGTTCCCAAGAGCTTAAAAGACTCCACAGATGTGACTGTGGTGTTGTTGATGGTGAGTGGGGTGAGGGTAGGGGGAGGCCTCCTAGAGTCTACAATCAATTCCACTGTCTTAGGAGCATTGAGCTCCAGGTGTTTTGGTGGCTACCAGGACGCCAGCTATGACACCTCCTATTTGTAGGCAGATTCCTCCCATCCTGGATCAGTCCAATCAGGGTTTGTGTCATCCGCAAACTTGAGAAGCTTGACAGAGGGTGTTTGTGGAGGTGCAGTCGTTGGTGTAGAGAGTAGAGAGAGAGGAGAGAGTACGCAGCCTTGTGGTGCTCCTATGCTGAGTGTTTTGCGGGTCCGAGATGTGCTTTCCCAGCCTCACATGCTCCTTCCTGTCTGTCAGAAAGCTGGTGATCCACCGACAGAGGGTTTCAGGCACAGTCAATACCGGAAAGTTTGGAGTGTAGTAGCTCTGGCACAATGGTGTTGAATGCAGAGCTAAAATCAACAAACAAAATCCTCGCATAGGTCCCCTGGTGGTCTAGGTGCTGGGGATGAATGTAGGCCCAGGTTGACTGCATCATCCACAGATCTATTGGCCCGATATGCAAACTACAGAGGGTCCAGCAGGGGGATCGTGAATATTTTTCAGCTTGTCCAGCACAAGCCTTTCAAGGATCTTCATGGCTACAGAGGTCAGTGCGACAGGCCTGTAGTCATTACGACAAGTAATCCTTGCCTTCTTGGGTACAGGGACAATAGTGGAAACTTTGAAGCAGGCAGGGGACAGTACATATTTGCAGGGACTCTTTAAAAATGTCTGTGTAGACCGGTGCCAGTTGTTTTTGCACAGAGCTTGAGAGTAGAGGGGGAAACATTTGTGTCGGCACATGTAGCTTGAGAGTAGAGGGGGAAACATTGTTAGGTCCTGGAGATTTCTGGCTTTTCTGTCTTCTGAAAAGCCTCTCTACCTTCTCTATTTTTATTGTTGATGAGTGATGTTGTTCAGCAAGGAGGGTGTGGGTAATTGGGTGTGAAGTGGTGATTGGAGAGGTGTGGGTGTAAAAGGGCCCTGTCTTTGCAGACTGAGGTCAGGGCGTGAGTGGGTGTGAGTGTTGGTTGCAGTGTGAAAAGGTTATAGTCTTTTCATACTGGAGTCTTGCCTTAAGTAGAAGTGAAGTAGTTAAATGGGGATGGCAGTGCATCGCGGTTAGTGACTGTGGGGCGCTCCCGCAGGTGGAGAGGAAGGAGAGGGGCGAGAAGGGGGAGAGAAGGGGAGAGAAGGGAGAGAGAAGAAGGGGAAGAGAGAGAGAGTAGAGAGAGAGGGGGAGAGAGAGAGAGAAGGGGGATAGAGAGGAGGGGAGAGAGAGAGAGAGAGAAGAGAGAGAGAGAGGAAGAGAGAGAGAGGAGAGAGAGAGAGGAGAGAGAGGGGAGTGGAGAAAGAGAGAGAAAGAGGGAGAAAGAGAGGAGAAGAGGGGAGAGAGGCGTAGAGAGAAGGGAGAGAGAGAGAAGAGGAGAGAGAGAAGGGGGAGACAGGAGCATGGGGGTCATTTTCCCACACATGGCATAGGTGACTGGGCAATCTGAACCCAAGCACCAAGTTGAAAGCGGCCGAAGGTGTGCGTGCCTTGGGACAGCCCCCACTCTCCCACGGCCACCCTCCGCGGGCTGCGGGTCAGGTGGAGCGGAGGTTTGGGGACAATGTTCATGCCTTCACAGTGATGTGATGGACCAATCGCTGACAAGTCCCGCTCCCCGGCAACGTCATGTCCGTTATTGGACGTTTCTGTTGAGCGGCAGTCGGTCCTTTGACCTGTAAGCGACGCCACCTTTTGGGTAGGTGGCATTTCGACAGAGCGGCCACTCGGTAAATTTGCCTTTAGGCAACGCAGCTTTTTGGTTTGTTGGCTTATAGGCGTCACGCCTTTTCGGTATGTTTGCATTTAGGCGTCCCATCCATTCGGTTAGTCGGCGTTTCGTCTTCGGGCTCTTTCGGTTTATTGGCGTTTCGGCCTTGTTTCCATTCAGTTCTTTGGCTTCGACTTCTTTGCTTCGGTTTCTTGTCTGTCGGCACCTAACTCTGCCAGGAAGGAAAGCCTCAAATCATCAGAGACTGAAATGCCACCACTGAGTGTCATTATAACCCACATCTTCAACAAAAACAGAGAAACATAGAAAATAGGTGCAGGAGTAGGCCATTCAGCCGTTCGAGCCAGCTCCACCATTCAATATGATCATGGTTGATCATTCAAAATCAGTACCCCTTTCCTGCTTTTTCTCCATATCCTTGATTCCATTCGCCCCAAGATCTCTATCGAACTCTCTCTTGAAAACATCCACTGAATTGGCCTCCACTGCTTTCTGTGGCAGAGCATTTCCCAGATTTACGACTCTCTGGGTGAAAAAGTTTTTCCTCATCTCAGTCCTAAATGGCCTACCCTTAATTCTTAAAAGCTTACCAAACTTTCTTTAGGACAGACAGGTGAAATCAGAACTTGAGCAAGGGAAGGAACATAAAGTTATGGATCACAAGACAGTGGTTGCTTGCAGACATTGTGACTAGCCGTGTCAAAATAGGAGACTGTAATATTAAAAGGTCGGATACAATGGCAACACGGTGGAGAAGCTGATATAGCTCCTGCCTCACAGTGCCAGAGACCAGGGTTTAATCCTGACCTCAGGTGCTATCTTGGTGGAGTTTGCACGTTCTCCCTGGGAAAACGTGGGTTTCCATATGGTGCTTTGGTTTCTTCTCTTTACCTCCTCACTCCATAATTCCATTAATAAAACCCAGAACAAGTCATACCCTGTTATCGGATTTAACATACTGTTTTCCCGATTCCATTGTCATATGTAGATACACCATCGCCTCTCAACTAATGCCCACTGAACGCAGCCAGGGACTGGGAAATGCGTGTTGACCTAGGCCAGAGGCTTTCGTTCCCAGTTGAAATCACAGTTCCCAACCTGCGACCAGACCTTGTTCTCTGGTCCAACTCCTGTCGGCGTGTTTTCATCATTGAGCTGACGGTCCCATGGGAGGAGGCTGTGGACGAGGCTTATGAAAGGAAAAAGCTTTGACATTCAAACCTTGCTGCTGAGGCAGAGGAGAGAGGTTGGAGGGTAAGGTTGTGTCCAGTGGAGGTGGGGTGCAGGGGCTTTGTAGCCAGTTCCACCACAAGGCTCCTGAGGGAAGTAGGAGTCAAAGGGCAGGCACAAAGGAGGGCAATAAAAGAACTTGCCAATGCCGCCGAACGGAGCAGTCACTGGCTGTGGCTGAAGAGGAAAGATGCTGTCTGGGCTGCCACGTGACCATCTAGAGGCTAACAATAAGACACACACCCAGGGCTGATCAACCTGCGGTGGGCCTGCCTCGACTGAGGGTGTCTTGTGATAAAAGGCCGAAACACCCAGTGACGTTGAGGTACACAACTGAAGATGTGTCTGATTGTTAGCAAATTCACCTAGTGGTCATACCCAAGAATGTCAATTGTAGTGAAATCTTAGGGATTGTCACACCCAGTCCTACTAATCAATCAGTTCCTGATACCTTTTTGAAAATTACACCATTTAGCTTACAATGCACCTTCTAATTCTTCCAACTAAATCTACCATCTCATAACCCCCCACATTAAACCCTCTCTGTCATGAACCTAACTATTTTGCTACTGTTTGTACACCCTGCTGAATTCTTACTATACTTCCAATTTCTGAGTTGTTTATAGTCAATTGCCCTGATCATTGACTATTCTCCACAGCAAATGACTGGCCTATAGTTGCAGGAGTTTGTTCTCGCCTTTTTGTTGAACAAAAACTTTATATTTGCTGTCCCATTCTAACCATAGCCTCTGCAATTTCCACCTTTTCTTCCCTCGGGATCCATCTTATTCAGATGTGGTGACTTTCCTGTTTTAAGTTCTCAAGCTTTTAAGTAGTTACAAGTAGTTCCTCTTTATTTATTTCTGTCCTATATAATGTCTACACGTTGTCTTGCTTTCTTCTTAGGCAGTCCCTTGGCATCGAGGACAACCTATTTCCACTCTGTTTTTAGTTTAGTTTAGTTTAAAGATACAGCGTGTAAATAGGCCCTTCAGCCCAACGAGTCCGCAATGGCAAGTGATCCCTGCACATCAACACTACTCTACACACATTAAGGACAATTTACACTTATATCATGCCAATTAACCCACAAACCTGTACGTCTTTGGAGTGTGGTAGGAAATCAAAGATCTCAGAGAAAACCCACACAGTCACGGGGAGAACATACGAACTCCGTACAGACAGTGAATCCTCTTGCTGTACAGACAGCAAGCATCTCTTGCTTCCACGATTTAGTCTCTTAGTAGTGATTGTGAGCACATTGCATATCTCACTAACTGGGGGCTCATCCGCGTTTGCCACTCGGCTGCTCGGTGGAGGCAAAAAAAGAAGGGAAGGTGCACACCTGCTGATTTCAGCAGTCTCTGATCTCCTTGTTTTACCATCAGCGGTTTGAGCGAGTGATATTCGGGCAAGAGAATCAGGAAGCAAGAGGGAGTGTCAGATAAATAAACAAGGGACGGCCGAGCGATTCTTGTGCACAAGACCCAGGTAAGAAAACTGACTATTTAAGTATTGCCTGGGTGACCGAGGGTCTGTCGGGCGGGAATAGTCCGATAAGATATAGATAACCGGAACGGGAAAAGTAAGAGTCCGGCGGGAAACAGGACAAGGCTCACACTGGTGAAGAGCCGCACATTCCACCTGATAGTCCATTGGGGCGAATATGGCAATCTTGGGGAGAAGGAAAGCCCCGGAGGTAAAATCTCTGAAAGAAGACTACGATTAAGTTCTGTTATTTTGATTAACCAAAGGAACCAATAAGGGGGAGTTCAGTCTGGTGGCACTGGGCTGTACAGAATATTCAGAGTATCACTCAGACATTGCAAAAATCTAAGGAAAATCACAGTGCCAAATGTTTTGAGTACAAAAAGTTAAAAAACAAAGGAGCAGCACATGAAAGAAATATTGAGTTGTTTCACACAATCTCATTGAAGTAAGAATGGAACTAATGTGATATGTGTATAAAAAAACGGTTTTGTATGAATGACGACTTTTATATATGTGATAGGCTTGTTTGTTGTAGGCCACATGCTGTAAGGTGTGTGTGTGTGTTCCTTTAAGAAATTGTAAGCAATGGGGAGGTTACGAACAGCTGTAAGGTAATGGACAACACTTTGTATCATCGCAATTTAAAAGGGGAAAGTTGGAAAATGTAGGTTGCTTGGCTTCTATAGATTTCTTTTCAGTAAAGTTAATTTGGAAAATTGTTAGTCTTATGTATTTAAACTAGGAATTGGAATTTGGGAATTGTAGGGAAAATGGTTTGAACAAAATGAGAAATAAGTTAATTGCTGAACAACAAGCAGCTTTTTTGGTTGGTTTAGATAAACATTCTGGTTGGAGAAGGGTAATAAATTAATGGGGCCCAGGGGAAAAGGAGTTGGCAGACAATGATGTCAATAATGGGAAGTTTATTTATTTCAGAAGAAAGACAGATTGTCAGACAAGCAGGAATAAAGATCTGGGAAAAGGGGTTGCAGGCTCCGGGGGTAGCAGCAGATGCAGGTCAGCAGTTACTAAAGGTTAATTTTGTAACCAAGTCATGGCCAGATATTAGAAAGAAACTGGAAAAATTGGAGGATTGGGTGAAAAGCAAGTCAGAATCTCGGGGGTAGGAGGGAAAGTGATGACTGCTCCCGAGGTAGAAGGGGTGGTGGTAAAATGTGAGAATCGAGAAGTCAGTGGAAGATTTTAAAAGGAAGGTGAATAAATTTGCAAAGGAGGCTAAACTATCTAAGAAGTAAGAAATTGAGTTTAGAATGAGAAAGAAGGCAGATCAGAAAGGATTAAAGTGGGAAGCAGAGGGATAAATTGATGAGACTGCTTTAAAAAGATAAGAGCAGGCCAGACACAGATTATCCTTTGGGGCACCCATAAACTGAGAGGGCTAGGAAATACCTTACCCAATATTCCTGATGGGGCAGGAAATGGATTATGGCTTTGGAGGACGATTATTGGCTATGGGAGATTTTAAGGCACTGTTGGTGAAAGTGAAAGGAACCACTAAACTGACAGAACTCCTGAAGATGGCTGGTATAAAAATGCTGTGAACAATGCAATAAACAATGCTTGCTGTTTGGCCACAGTCAGGCAGGGGGTATGGCAGGACCCTCAGACAAAAATCCAGCAGCCTATCTGGAGAACAAGCTGAAAAGGTGGAGACTGGAAACTGAACAAAAATAGAAGGCAACCAGTTAATGAACACTATTTTGAACCACTGTGGTGGATGTCATTCCTCCCAAAGTCAAGTCTAGATTGGAGGAGGTGGTGGGATTGTAATCTATTTCCCACCCCTGATTCAGTGATCATTTGGTCAATGAGGTTGAGAAATATCGCAAAGATAGGAAAACGACTTGCAGACCAGCAGGAAGTGCAGAGAAAAATGATGCAAATGTAACTTGAAGAGTTCAAAAAGAAAGAGCGTGAAAAAGGAACGTCAATGTTGTCAGTAACAACAGACCTGGTTGAAAAGTCTGAAATAAGTGATGCACTGACACACAGTGAGTCCTATGACAGTGAGCCAAACAGGGGCCAGCGATTCCATGCCAATAATAAATGTATTTGGGAGAGTATTTCCTCAAATGCCCTATCAGGAGTGAAATAAATCTGGATATAAGCCCAGACAGGACTGGGGTCCCCAAGGGAGGGAGGGATATCAAGGAAGAGGTCAAGGAAGGCTAGTAAGGAGATAGGTAATGGATAAGGTATGTGGAGGATGTGAACAGGTATGGTAATCGGGAAATAATAATAATTAAATTAAGATAATGGTGAACATAGCGATGGTAAGAACATTAAGAAGAGGTATTAAATACACCTAGGCTAGGATGCGGCAGGGTTTTAAATACTAGCCCCATGATTTTAATCAGATGTTGTAGGCAGATTTGGAAGGTGTTGATATAGTATGTGGGATGATTTGTTGGTTTGTTCCAAGCAAGTGTGAGAGAGACATTGTAATTATCTTGGAAAAGATGGCATAGGAGGTCATAATGTATCAAGGAAGAAGTTGTTGTTTTGTCAGCAGCAGGTAGAATATTTTGGATGAGTAATATCTAAAGAAGTAAAAGCTATAGCGCAGGATCAAATTGAAGCGATAATTGAAGTTCCCAAACCCAGACAGTAGAACAGATGATGATGATATTGGGAATGGCAGGGTATAGTTCAGACTAGATTGGGAAGTATGTTGAAATTGTGATGCCATTAAGAAAAATAATGAAGGAAGAAGGACACACAAGTCTGAGAAATGTTTTACAGTCAGAGCCTTTGAATGAAGGGGACAAAAGGGTTTTGCTTGTGGATGTTTCTTGTTAAAGGGTTCATAATAACAAGTATGCAGGGTTTGAAGTGATGCATCAGGATGAATTAGACTTTAAGGTAATCAAATCGGAAGCTTGCCTGCAATCTTGCTTAGCTCAATTGGCAGAAATTAAGGCTTTAAGAGCAGCATATGTACATGGAGTCTGGCACATGTTTGGAGCAGTAGGGAAACAGAAAAGCAACGGAGCCCCATGCAAAGTTAGCAGTGTCCCCCTATGAAATGTTGTTTGGGTTACCTTATTTGGGAAAGATAGAAGGAATACCCACCATAGAGGGCAGTGATTAAGGAACTATTTACTGGCAGTATCTTGTTCCCTTACAGAATTAAAAGCTAAAGGACTATTGGCTCAAAGCCCACCACTCGACTTTCCAATACATGCTGTAAAGGCCGGCGACTGGGTACTGGTCAAGAATTGGAAGGAGGAGAAACTCCAGCCCCGGTGGACCGGCCCATACCTAATATTACTGACAACCGAGACAGCAGTACGAACAAAAGAAAAAGGGTGGACCCACGCGACCCGAGTTAAAGGACCCGTTGATTCACCCGCTCCTGATAAGGAGGAACAGTGGATGGTGAAGCCAGGAAATAAGGCCCTGACATTAACTTTTAGAAAAAAATAAATGTATAACTAGCAGTATGAAAGGAGCATTTGTGGTATTGCTTGCTCTACATCTAATTATGGTAAAAAGTGTTAATAACTGTGATAAATGTTATCATCCTATCAGATACGGAGGGCGGACAACCAGATCATTTACTTATTATTCCCATGTGAATGATGCTTGCTATAACCTGAGGACTAGAACTATTTGTGAGGACGGGGGAAAGAAGTATTATAGGGTAGAGAATAGAAGATATGTAGGGAGGTTTGGGTACGTTACCTGCCCAAAGGGGGAGAGATGGGTTTGTATGACTAGGACAGGGCAGTTAGGTCTCCCTTTCCATGCCTTAAGATGGACATTAGATAAAATAAAGGAGGAAGTAATAACAAGGTTAACTAAAGTAGTAGTCACCAAGCCTCCCCCTCCCCCACCTCAGCCTCAATTGTACCAGACACTGTACGAAGAAATAAAGAAGCAGATTGAGATCCCTGAAGGAGGAAAAAACCTGTTTGTGGACTTGGCCCTCCGGATAGCTGGAATCCTGAATGTGACTAACTGTTGGGTCTGTGGCAGACCACTGATGAGCTCACGTTGGCCGTGGAGGGGATCCATTGTTGAAGTATGGGACCTGATGGAGTGGAACCTGACAGTGGGACAAGACCGAGATCCCCAGGCATGGATCCTGACAGACGCTCGGGTTGGGACTGAGTGTATCGCTAGGCCCTGGGCAAAGGATGCCGTCGTAGTAGGCAGCAGCCCCTGCCAGCGCATCGTCACCCAGTGGCCAAATCGGTCCCGAGTGTGGTGGCCAGAGGAGCCTAAATGGTATCCAACTAAGAAAGACGGGAGAAACTGCACTATCTGGATGAAGACCGATGGAATGGAATTGACTGGACTGTGGAAATGCACCGGGAACAACCCTTATCAAGGATTCCCGGTGTTGCGAGACATATGGAACAAGGTTACCTCTAGTGGACCAGCCCCTGAAGGACTGTTATGGATATGCGGACACAAGGCATACTCAGTGTTACCAACAAATTGGAGCGGGACTTGCTTTATTGGACTGGTACAACCGGGATTTTTCCTGTTAAACACCGAAGAAGGGCGGTCGCTAGGAACACCTGTATTTGACGACCTATATCGGAAGAAGAGGAAAAAAGACATTGGAGAATGGGAAGATGACGAATGGCCACCCGCAAGAATCATCTCATACTATGGACTAGGCACTTGGGCACAGGATGGACCCTGGGGCTACTGAACCCCGGCATACATGTTAAACCGGATCATAAGATTTCAGGCAGTACTGGAAGTAATTACCAACCAAACTGCGGTGGCACTGGAGATGCTGGCAAAGCAGCAGACACAGATGAGAGCAGCAATATACCAGAACCGGTTGGCCCTAGATTACTTCCTGGCAGAAGAAGGAGGGGTATACGGGAAATTCAACCTCTCTAATTGCTGTTTAAACATTGATGACAATGGACAGGCAATGATGGACATATTAGAAGGAATCCGTAAGTTGGCACATATTCCAATACAAAAGTGGAATTTGATTATGGGTACCCGATGGTGGGATTCCATCCTCGGAGGAACATGGTGAAGAACGGTGGGACTCGTGTTTCTATGTGCAGTGGCTGGACTGATCCTTATCCCCTGTTGCATCCCTTGTTTTAGGGAAGTTATTACAAGGAGTATAAGTCAGATGCAGGCTGTAGTCATGCCTATGGGAGAGAAAGGGGTAATAGAGAAAATAATGATAATGCAGCCAGGAAAGGTCCATGATCTACAGGAAAAGGAGATTAGGACAATGTTACGTCAATTTGAACTGAAGGAGCTTGAAATTGAGGTTTAATCAATAGATGTGTAGCAAAAGAAAAAGGGGGGATTGTGAGGGATAAAGTGATTAAACCCCACTATTGTAAGGGGCTTTAAAGAGGATTCAAACCGATAGGGAGAGGGTTCTGACACAGCTGTGTATCAAAAGTTACTAGACCCATCCTTGAGTAAGAAGTGATAGCATTGTATAGCGGTTAAAGGGAGTGATGTAGATAGATCCCTATCAGTAGAAGGGAGTGATAGATGGGACCCTTGTCACTGTAGCTTAGCTTTAGAGCTGATATAGGAGAACTGAGAGAGTTCAGTTGGAGGTGAGCAAAACTAGGGCAGGTCATGGACAACTGAGCATGCTTAATAAAATAAATGAATATTACAACACACCCCTGGTCAAGAAACTGCTCATTACCATGCACATGTCTGGACATGCGATGTATGATGTGGGAGGTACTGGGGGGACGTACCTACAGATTGTGCACCTCAGTGTCTGATTGGAGGGGGTCAAAGGAGGGGAGGTTGGATGTAGAATTCTGTGTATAAAGGGGGTTTACCCTTCTGACTTCGGTGTGTCTCAACTTGGAGAGGCACCCGACTGCAGACTCGCAAATAAAGAATCCCTTGCTTCCACGATTTAGTCTCTGAGTAGTGATTGTGAGCATATTACATATCTCACAAAGGGCCAAAACAAGATATTTCCAAATATCTGGTCTGGGATCCACCTAGAATCTATGTCCCTGCATTAAAATAAAAATAACACACCCCCCCACCACATGAAGAAATGATTTGGATTAATAATTTATTTGACAAACTCGAAATATTCTACAATAAACATTGGCTGATAACCTAAAATATTTATTTAAAAATCAAAAACTACATAAGTGCAAATTTCATAAGAATTTATTTATTCCTCCTCAGAAAATTTAAGCCAAAAGAAATATGTGAACAGGGATGGAGAATGAATAGAAATCTTATATTGATACGCTTGACTAAATTGTGTTCTTCCGCACAGTAACATTTGCCACTTTTATGCTATTCAATGTTGTTGCAAATATTCAGTATTTTTTAAATTGCATTGAGCACTTACAGTATTGAGATAATTATAAATCTTGAATCAGGTAAAATAAATATTAATTTTGAGAAAGTTATACGACTATAAATGCAGTATCAAGTCAGTGATTTTGAACATATAAGTAATGAAGAAATAAATAAATGCAGTTGTTCCGATGCACAAATAAAATTGAAGATGATGTCTCAATGTTTATAAGAATAATATTGTCTGGAAAACGTGAGTAGTTGTGCAATAAATTCATTAAAATCAGTTTTAGAATGATCCATGGTGCAGTTGGTTGCCTGAAAAGGGAAGAAAAAGGGAAGAAAACTTAATGCTCGCCAAACATGAATGACATTACATTAAATTTTAGTCATTCCAGAAGAATCAAAATGGTACCTAGTGGATCTCCTTTGGATTTGTTTGCTACTTTAATTATGTTTATAAATCAGTTGTGTTTACCTCAATTGGACATAAAAAATCATTATTCACATTTTCCCTTTGAGAACTATTAAAACAAAACCAATGTTTAATTCTGAATTTTTATCTGATCCTCTGAAATACTAAGAAAAGAAAAAGTACTCCACAATGGCAAATCTGTTTTTGTTTCAAACATTTTAGAAACATAGAAACATAGAAAACAGTTGCAGGAGCAGGCTACTCGGGCCTTCGAGCCAGCACCGGCACTGCCATTCAATATGATCATGCTGATCATCCAAAATCAGTACCCCGTTCCTACTTTTTTCTCATATCCCCTGATTCCATTAGCCATAAGAGCTAAATCTAACTCTAGAAAACATCCAGTGAATTGGCCTCCACTGCCTTCTGTGGCAGAGAATACCACAGATTCACAACTCTCTGGGTGAAATCCAGAGAGTTTAAATTTTACACCCATGTGTTGAATGAATTGTTGTGTTTCATCATATATATGGAGGTGGTCTGATTAATAAGTTTGCAAACAACATAAAAATGGATGGAGTTGCATCCAGGAAGGCTGCCAAATGATAGAGCAGGATATAGATCAGTTGGAAATTTGGGAGGAGAAATAACAGGTTGAAATTAATTCAGGTAAGCGTGAGCTGGTGCAAGTCAAATGTAAAAGGAAAGTCTACAGTGAACGGCAAGACCTTTAGGAGCATTGGTGTACAGAGGGATCTTGGGGTCTAAGCTCATAGTTCCTCAACAAGACAAGGAAAGTGATCAAGTGGTAAAGCTTATGCTTGCTTTTATTGGTCAAAGCATTGACTACAAAAGTTTGGTATAAAACCTTGATCAGGCCACACTTGAAGAATTGTATGACGTTCTGATCGCCGTATTGCAGGTAGGATATGTAGGCTTGGTGAGAGGGTATTAAACAGGTTCACCAGAACTTTCCCAAGCCTGGATCAGAGAGTATTAGCTGTAAGAAGAGGTTGGACAAACTTGGATTATTCTCCCTGGAGCTTCAGAGGACAAGGAGCATCCTGATAGCAATGCATAAAATTATGAGAGTCATGGATAGGGTAGACAGCCAGAGTCTTTTCCCCAGGGTAGAAATGTCAAATACTAGAGGACATAAATCAAGGGGAAAGTTTAAAGGAGATTTGTGGCAAGTTTTTTTAACATAGAGAGTGCCAGGTGCCTGGAACATGTTGCCAGTTGAGGTGATAGAAGCAGATACAATAGCAATGCTTAAGAGATATTTAGGTAGACACATGGACTGGCAGGAAATAGAGCGAAAAGGATTATGTGAAACCAGATGGGAATAGTTTAAATTGGCATCACAGTCTGCAAGTGGACTTATTCTTATGCTGTATTTTTTATGTTCAACGTTTTAAAGCAGCCTTACCTCGTTTCCAACTTTTAGTAAGTTCTCTTTAAGGTTGTCTATATTTTTGCGTATGGCCTTACACGGAGCGTATGGCCTTACACGGAGCAATAGAGTTTTAGCAGCTTTACAGAATGCGTCAGTTGCTCTCAGACCCTGCAACGAGATTACTGAATACTTAAACAGTGACAGCAAATAAATCATTTACACCAGATAGTATCTGTCTTTAGCCATGAATCGGTAATAATCTGTGAAGGTTCTGTGTCTGAAACCTTATTTTGAAATTAAACAACTTGATTGATTGATCATTTGCAAGATACAGCATAGAAACAGCCCTTCAGCCCACTGAGCCCACGCTGACCATCGTTCCTATTAGGTCTACGTTATCCTACTTTCATATCCACTCCCTACATACTAGGGGCAATTTATAGAGGCCAATTAACCCACAATTTCCCCCAGTTTCTGGGAGAATGTGCAAACTTTGCACAGACAGTACCTAAGTTTTAGCTATTTCAGATTTCGTTACACAAGTTTTGATGCAGAAATTCGGATAGATATTAGTAGATATTAAATGAAATTTAATGCTGGTACATTGATGTGGTGGGGGTGGTGGGAAATAGGAGAAATGTTTGTGCACCTGGATGGTGCGTTGGGGTGGGTAGGCATGGGAGAGGATTGAGAATGGATATGTCAGGGGGGTTTACGTTAAATTGGAGAATTCAACGTCCATGCCATTATCAAGGTGAATATGGTGGTGCCCCTCCAATCTGCATGTGGCCTTACTCTGGCAGTGGAGGAGACCAAGGACAGAAAACTTGATATGGGAATAGGAATCAAAAGGGAAGTTTAAAAAAATAAAGCTATTTTTGATCACAATAAGGTTCTTTTTACTTTAAATTTAAGTTACTGCAATGTAAAAATACTAAAAGTGGCATATTTACATTGTTTGGAAGAGTATGGTTGCACGTATCAATAAACGTGATTGCTTGTCAATTTTATTGGTTATCTGTTGTCCTTAAGAGATAATTGTTTTGAACATAGAGTCTCTTGCCCAGAATCCAGCATCAGACAACATAGGTTTAAGGTGAAGGGTAAAGAATTTAATAGGCGTCTGAGGGATATTTTTTTCACACAAAGGGTGGGAGGTGTATGGAATGAGCTGCCAGAGGAGATTGTTGGGGCAGGCACCTATCACAACATTTAAGAAACAATTAGACAGGTAAATGGACAGGACAGGTTTAGAGGGATAAGCCCCAAATGCAGTTAGGTTGGACTAGTGTAGATTGGACATGTTAGTCGGTGTGGGCAAATTGGGCCCAAGTGCCATTTTCCTTGCTGTATGACAATGACTCCACGATTCTATAACTCCCTGGACTGATATTTTTGTAAGGCATCTTTTTTTCCGCTTGTCAATTCCTAAAGAAACTTTAAAGTAGTTCTATTGTTCCCGATGGAACATGTTATAATCAATTCAGTCCACATAATACAAATACTGTTTTTGAATTCATCAATACACATTATATCCAATTTGCAATATGGAAACATGAGTTATAGCAGAACAACCTGTATTTTTGCATATTAAAGCTGGAGGAGAATCAAATATTATTTAGAAATAATACACAGGCAATATGCATATATAAAAATATTTGGAAAGAGAATTGTTTAATTTTTCTGATAAAGGGGTCACAAATTATTTAAAGTTTTCATGTGCTGCAACCTGCTTCTCCGGATTCTCTAATAGACCAAGGTTCTCTGTGGAAGTTAAGTTTAACAGCACATCGTGCTTCAATCACCATTTATGTTCCATATCAATGTTTCATTTCTTGTAATATTGAGCTTTCTCTTAAACACATCCATAGTAAACACATCCTGACTACTAATTCATATGTAAAAGTGCAATGACGTAGAACTGGTGTGAGCAGATGATCGAAATGGGTTGATAACTCGGTGGGCTGAAGGGCCTGTTTCCATGCTGTATTTTTCTATCATTCAATTATTTTGATCAGAAATGATATTGTTTAATTTATCATACATCTTCTTAGTTTAGTTTACTTTAGCTTAGAGATACAGTGCGGAAACAGGCCCTTTGGCCCACTAAGTCCGCACCGAGTAGTGATCCCCATACACTATCTATACACTAGGAACAATTTACAATCTTACCAAAGCCAATTAACCCACAAACCTGTACGTCTTTGTAATATGGGAGGAAACCGGAACACCCAGGGAAAACCCACACGGTCAAGGGAAGAACATACAAACTACATACAGACAGCATCCGTAGTCAGGATCGAACCTGGGTCTCTGGCGCTGTTCGGGAGTAACTCTACCGATGCGCCACCATCCCGACCTTGATCTATAAAGATGTATCATTTCACAATTGACAAGATTAAACTCTAAAATGGATGCTCATTGACAAAATGAAATACAATTCACAAAGTGGTGTTATAGTATATAAATGCATGACTTACATCAGTATTGCTGAAAACGTCCATCACCATGCGATTTTGACAGGCAGCCTTCAAATCAAAGGAACATGTTGTTAGACCACCTCTACTCAAAGAAATAGATTCCACAAAAACAGTTCAGCAAAATATGTTGATCACTGAGAAAGTACAATATAGCCAAATCCCATAAGAGTACTAAATCATTCATGAATAAGATGAAGTCTTCTGTCTCAATTGTATTTTCTATCAAAAATCTAGGATAAACATTTATCGTTAGATTTAATATAATTGTTTTTTAAACCCAAGTCTTCTTTATGACTCTTTTACAGAGTAATAAATAAGTAGTTATCCTTTGCAGACAACCTGAATAAATAACTTTGTTTTTCAATTTTTTAAAACATTTAGTGTTCAACAAGTAACATATAGTGTGAGATATTTTCTATTTTTACTCCTTTCTCTGGATCTTCCTGAGGACTTGAAATTTTAAATCCTTTATGGATCGTCACGTGGTTTATAAGCAGGCAAAGTAAAAATGTTCATTTCAAATGATCAAATTTGTTCGATTGTATAATAAGAATCCTGACTCAATACAGAATTGTGACATTAAGTAGTCGGCAATTATTTATACAAAAGGTACTTACAGTTTTAATGAGCACCTCTTTTATATCTACCAGGGTTTTAATGATCTCCTTCACACCGATCGCTCGATTAATATTTTCGTGTCGTGGTGCCTCACAGACAATGCTCAATGCCATGGCGAAAAGCAGAACTGCAGTTTTCAGCATCTTGGTTTGGTAATGTTCTGACTACTTGAACAAGTCAAAGATAGAGATTTCACCAGAGGCTTGTTGAAGGTTGATAGGTGAACATCTCTTTATATACTTATTCATTCTTGGAAAAAAAAAATGTCTTTGAGTGTCACCAAACCACCCATATCTGATTGAAACTGATTAGAATTAATCTGTTCAAAAATGTAATTACATAATCTAAAGTCTACCTTCTGCACTGAAGTGGGCAGGAAGGAAACCCTTATCTGGCAATCACTGCTGAGTGAACAAGGGGAATTAGCCAAAAGGTTAAAAAGCAGAATCCCAAGGATTGCAATCTCTGTATTAATCCTGGTGGCATGTGCAAGTGAGGGTAGGAATAGAAGGATAAGGCAGATGAATGTGTGTCTGAGGACCTGGTGCAGGAGGGAGGGATTCAGGATCTTGGATCATTGCAATCTCTTCCAAGGCAGAGGTGACCTATACAACAGGAATGGTTTGCAAAACTGGAGGAGGACCAATATCCTGATGGAAGAATTTGTTCGTGCCACTCGAGACAATTTAGTCTGGCAGGAGGGTGGGATCCAAAGTAGGCAGATGCCAAATTTGAAGAAAATTTAGAAGTTAAAGCAAGAAAGTTCAGTTGGTAGAATAGACAGGAGAAGGGTGGAGAACCAGGGGGTCCCACAGACTAAACTGACTATATTTTAATTCAAAGGGAATTAAAAAATGGACACATATTTAAGGTGAGGGGGGGAAAGATTTAATATGGACCTGAGGGGCAAATCTTTTTACACAAAGGGTGGTTTGTGTAACAAGATGCCAGAGGAGCTAGTTGAGGCAGGTACTATCGCAACATTTAAAAAAACATTTGGACAGGTAAATGGATAGCAGAGGTTTAGAAGGATATGGGCCAAATGCGGGCAGGTAGGACTAGTTTAGATGAGGCATATTGGTTGGCATGGGCAAGTTAGCCAAATGGACTGTTTCCACACTGTTTGGCTCTAAGATGCCTGACAGGTCAAGCAGGTAAACTAACTCTTGGCATGAAAAAGTAGGAACTGGGATAGTATTGCCATTACAGAAAAATGGTTGAGAGATGGGCAAGACTGGCAGCTCAATGTTCTGGGTACAGAAGCAGCAGATGTGATAGAGGTGAAGAGGGGGTACTTCACCACAGTACTTAGAAAGCATATTCCTCAGGGATCGTCCAGTGAGGTAATGGGAGGATAAGGAAATTTGATGGGGATGATCGCTTTGATGGGATTGTATTATAGGCCCTTCCCCAAAGTTCAATGGGATTTAGAGGGGCAAATATGTGGAGAGATTGCAGATGGCCATAAGAATAATATGGTTGTAATACTGCTCAAGCTCGAGAGAGAGATTTAGAGGGCAGTTATCTCCTCTTGGGAAATGAGGCAGGGCAAGTAACGGAAGTGTGCATGGGAGAGCAGCTGGGGACCAAACTATAATGTTATTAGTTTTTAAATAGTTATGGAGAAAGACAGGATTGGTCAATAAGAAAGTCCTAAATTGGGGCAGAATTAATTTTGATATTAAATTTGGTATCATTAAAGTTGATTGGGAGATGGTGTTTGCAAATAAAGGGATGTTTGGCAAGTGAAAGACTTTAATGTGAGAAAGGGAGAATTCCCAGTCACCATGTTCTTGTGAAAGTGAAGAGCAAAGATGGCAGGATTATAGCATTCTGGTTCACAATGTACTGTATGTTGAGGCTCTAGTCAAGAAAAAGAAGGAGGCATATGTCAGGTATAGGCAGTTGGGATCTAGCAAATCCCTTGAGGAATATAAGGAATGCAAGGGTAAACATGAGGAAAATCAGGAGGGCAGAAAGAAGATGTGAAAAGGCTTTGACAGATAAGGATAAAAAGAATCCTAAGGTAATCTATAAATATATTGAGAGAGAAAGGGTAACTAGGGAGCAAACGTGGCAAATTAAGTACATAGTGAGGTCTTAAATGAATATTTTTGTGTCTATATATACTATGGAGAAGGTCATAGAAGCTTGGAAATTCAGGGAAGAGAACAGCGATGTCTTGAAACATCCACTTTACAAAAGAGGAGGAAGAGGTCTTAAAGAGCATAAAAATAGCAAAATAACAGGTGCCTTACCAGGTGTAACCCAGAACATTGTGGGAAACTAGGAAAAACAGTTGGGCCCTGGCAGAGATATTTTTAGATTGGAGACCTATGATCAGTGCAGTGGCACTGGAAACCATACTGGGTCCACTGCTTTTCATTCATATCGATGATTTGGGTGAGAAGGTAATTTGCATGGTTAGTAAGTTTGTGTTAGATATCCTTTGAATGTCAGCAGTCTTTCTGGTGAAGGGATGTTAGGACCAGGAGCAAAAAATAGTTGGAGGAACTGTTTTTTGCTCCAGGTCTCAACAGTCTGTTGTGTCTACAACTTACTTTTTGACTATCAAGACTCCTACCATTACATTATTTTCTCCTTTGGCGCTCATTGACTAATTTTAACAACCCTTTTCAAGAGAGGACTCTCATTGCACATCTGGAATTTAGTTAATTGCTCCACATTTGGCCCAAGGCTATTAAGAGATCCATTGACACCTTCTATCACTTTGCTAACGGAAAGGAGAAGGCCAATTGATCTCTCCCACTTTTTGTGGACAATTATTGATTGGAAATTACCAGTCACAGTACTGTGGCTAAAGATAGAGCTGGAGCACGTATTCAAGCCTGCAGCCAAGATGTCGTCTGAGAGTTTAGTTTAGTTTAGAGATACAGCCCTGAAACGGGCCCTTCGGCCCACCAAGTCCACGCCAACCAGCGGTCCCAGTACACTAACATTATCCTACACACTAGAGACAATTTACTAATATACAAAAGACAATTAATCTACAAACGTGCACGTGTTTGGAGTAACATGCGCGTCTTTGGAGTGTGGGAGAAAACCGAGCACCTGGAAATAACGCACGCGGTCACGGGGAGAATGTACAAGATTACGTACAGGACAGCGATCATAGTCAGGATGGATCCCGGGTCTCTGGCACTGTAAAGGGCCTGTCCCATTTTCACGACCTAATTCACGACCTTTTTTACTCATGGACATTTTTCATCATGCAAGAAAAACTACCCGACCTACTTGATGCCACAAGTACCTACGACTAGCATCACGGCCTGCTACAACCTACCTACGACCTCCTACGACCTCGTGACGACCATGCTGTGAGTATGAGTCAAGGGCAAACTCGGCAGAGGTCGTGAATTAGGTCGTGAAAGTGGACAGGCCCTTAAGGCAGCAACTCTACCGCTGTGCCACCATGCTGCCCAACAGAGCTTAGCCTTTACTTTAACAGTGATCACAGCTATTTCTTCATGTGGAGTGAATTGGATGCAGGTAAGAACAGTGAGATTTGGGTGTTGTTAGATTGGTGATCAATTGTGTTTGTAGGCCTGGGCAAGTTAATGGTTCAGTTGCTGTACCGTGGCAGATCCTTGAACATTCTGACCTAATATCAACTTGAAAAGTCAGTAACATCTTATCTTTGCTGCTGCCTTTATGTTTTGCACTAAATATTGTTTTTATTTACGACTGTTATAATTTTGCTATTTGCACAATCCTGTACATTATAATTTTATTTCCATTTTATTTGGTGCTCATTTAATTTTCTTGCAATTTCTCTATTAACAATTGGTTAATCTACTTGCCTATCTGATGAACAATTAGCTGGTTTTATTACATTCACTATATTAAAGCATTAGGAAAAAAAACATAACACTTTTGAGATGTAGAATAATTTCAAATAGAAAATGAATCGTTTTGCAATTTCAGCTAAATCTGATATTGATGCTGCATCAGAGATCCCCTGGGTGCACGTATATTGAAGAGAGGAAATCTTAACCGACCCCAGAGCTCGCAGTAACCACCAAGAGTCATTTCCAGAAAATGCTAACAATCAAACCAAGCTATCAGATTTTGCTGTATACTTCACAAACCAGCAAGCAAGCAATTTTATGTTTCCGAAAAAGCTTTGGAAAATGACGTAAATCATAAAATGTTCAAATGGTACGAAGTAAATACATTAATTCTTCAACTTGTAAAACTTATATGAGAAATACAATTTAATATTTTAGTCTGGACAAATCAGTTCAAATTGCATTCATTATAATTCTATATGATAGGGTTATTGGTTTACAAAAAAAAAAGGCTACTGTCTTTGTAAGAAACTTCAGTACAGTACAATATCAATACTAGAGGGCATTGCATTTAGGTGAGATAGGTAAAATTTAAAGAGGATGCACAGAAGCGTTTTTTAAACAGAGGGTAGTGGGTTCCTGGAAAAGCTGTCAGGGTTGATGGTGGAGGTACCAACAATAGTGGCATTTAAAAACCTTTTGGGTAGGCACATGGATATCAGGGAATGGAGTGATAAGTACCACGTGTGGGCAGAGGGAAAAGTTTAACCTGGCATCATGTTCAGAAAGGACATCGTGGGTCGTACAGCCAGTTTATTTGTTGTGCTATGTTCTATGTTCATGCCACCAGTATTTCATCTGGGAATTTATATTAATACAGTTAACGAAAGAGTTGTTATGACTTGTTATGCTGGACCATGTTCTGCAGATAGACTGTCTGGGGTCTCATGGAGAACTACCAGCTGGGGCAATGAGAGCCAGACTATTCCTGAATTCTCCCCGGCAAACCACTGTGTGGAAGATAGACATGTGCTGCAGGGCAGATGCCTATATACCACGTCCAGAGCAGAGCTCAATCACACTGAGCTGAGGAGATTGGATAGACTTCATATCCATAACATGACCATGTCACTGACCTGAATTAATAAAATATATACATTGGTATGCAGTTTGGTTTGTTTCCTTTTCTTGATTTAATATAGTTTTAATTAATGAGTAAAAACATGTTTTATTTCTTCAAATATTACATAGAAACATAGAAACATTGAAAATATGTGCAGGAGTAGGCCATTCAGCCCTTCGAGCCTGCACCGCCATTCAATATGATCATGGCTGATCATCCAATTCAGTATCCTGTACCTACCTTCTCTCCATACCCCCTGATCCCTATAGCCACAAGGGCCACATCTAACTCCCTCTTAAATATAGCCAATGAACTGGCCTCAACTACCTTCTGTGGCAGAGAATTCCACATATTCACCACTCTCTGTGTGAAAAATGATTTTCTCATCTCGGTCCTAAAAGACTTTCCTCTTATCCTTAAACTGTGACCCCTTGTTCTGCAGTTCCCCAACATCGGGAACAATCTTCCTGCATCTAGCCTGTCCAATCCCTTAAGAATCTTGTAAATCTCTATAAGTTTCCCCCTCAATCTTCTATATTCCAGTGAGTACAAGTCGAGTCTATCCAGTCTTTCTTCATATGGAAGTCCTGCCATCCCAGGAATCAGTCTGGTGAACCTTCTCTGTACTCCCTCTATGGCAAGAATGTCTTTCCTCAGATTAGGAGACCAAAACTGTACGCAATACTCCAGGTGTGGCCTCACCAAGACCTACTTTCAATGACTGGTGTACACCCAGGTCTCGTTGCATCGCCCCTTTTCCTAATCGGCCACCATTCAGATAATAGTCTACCCTCCTGTATTTGCCACCAAAGTGGATAACCTCACATTTATCCACATTTATCCACATTATACTGCATCTGCCATGCATTCGCCCACTCACCCAACCTATCCAAGTCACCTTGCAGCCTCCTCACAGCTAACTGCCCCCCAGCTTTGTGTCATCCGCAAACTTGGAGATGTTGCATTCAATTCCCTCATCCAGATCATTAATATATATTGTAAATAGCTGGGGTCCCAGCACTGAGCCTTGCGGTACCCCACTAGTCACTGCCTGCCATTCTGAAAATGACCCATTTACTCCTACTCTTTGCTTCCTGTCTGCCAGCTAGTTCTCTATCCACATCAATACTGAACCCCCAATACCGTGTGCTTTAAGTTTGTATACTAATCTCAGATAATATTGAAATCTAATTCAACTGTTTTGGAATGTCTCTGAAAATAAGAGAATTTGAAACACTTGAAAAGATCTTTGGCAACACAATCTGTCAAAGGACCATCAGGCAGGGCCTTGGGATGTCCCATTTGAGGTCTAGTTGTTGCTTGCAGATCCAATCGACTTTATGGGACAGTTGCAGCAGTGATTCTAATAACTTGGTTTGATCATAGGGGCTACAAAAGGTTTTGAATCAGAGTCATACTGTGTGGAAACAGGCCTCTTGGCTCAACTTGCCCACATTGACGAACATGTCCCATCTACACTAGTCTCACCTGCCTCCGTTTGGCCCATATCCCTCTAAACCTGTCCTATCCATGTATCTGTTTCCTGCACGTTGCAAATGTTGAATCCTCGGAGATTGTAAATCAAGATGCTGTAAAGCTTTGAGTGCAACTCGCAGGTGAAAGTGTTTTTATCTCCTTGAAACCTTTATATTTTTTTGTCTTTTTTTCTGCCAGGGATCACAAATAACTGCAGTGAATTTTGTGGAAATGGCACACTGCTACCATTGTCCACTGGTTTTGGAGGCGATTAATATTTATGGTAGTGAATAGATATCAATCAGGCAAATTGTGCAAGATAGTATCACGCTTCTTCACAGTCCTTGGAAGTACACTCATCGAGACACATGTATTATATCACATTCTTGATTTATGTCTTGTTGATGGTGGAAAGTCTTTGAAGTGTCAGAAGGTGTCACTCACAGTAGGATATCGGTGGCCAAGGCAGATGTCCCAGTACCGTTGGACTCCTCTTGGACCAACAAAACTGTCAATCCAGAAAGACTCTGGAACCAAGGGAGCTGGAAAATCGATGGTGGACCTGTACATTAGAGCAATATACCATGTTATTTGTTAGTTGCGAGTTGCAATTTTACTGAAAAATCTAGGCTAGAAGCATGTTGAGTTTTGGTCTGTAAGTCTTCAGTAGTACAGCTAGCCCCATAGCTTTCTCTGTATCCACTGCTCCCAGCCATTTCTTGATACCGTGATGTGAATTGGATTGACTGCAAAGTAGCTTCTGTGACATTGTGGTGTCTCAGGAGAAAAATGAGGTGGAACATCCACCATGGTGATACAAGAGGTCCATTCCACTTATTAACGATGGTCAGTGGTAGTAGATCTAGTCACTTCAGCTGCCATATATGGACCATTGCGGAAGGCTTGCATAAATTATTGGAGTTAAACACCATAGTGAATATTTTACACTTGTCTCTTTACCTCCCCCCTCCACTCCATTCAAGGACCCAAGGAGTCGTTCCAGGTCCGACAGAGGTTCACCTGAACCTCCACCAACCTCATCTATTGCATCCACTGCTCTACATGTCAGCTGATCTATGTCGGTGAGACCAAGAGGAGGCTTGGCGATCGTTTTGCCGAACACCTCCGCTCGGTCCACAATAACCAACCCGACCTCCCGGTGGCTCAGCACTTCAACTTCCCCGCCCATTCCATATCCGACCTCTCTGTCCTGGGTCTCCTCCACGGCCAGAGTGAGCAACACTGCAAATTGGAGGAACAGCACTTCATATTCCACTTGGGGAGTCTGCATCCTCTTGGCATGAACATCGAATTCTCTCAATTCTGTTAACCCTTGCTGTCTCCTCCCCTTCCTACCTCTCCCTCAGCCCTCAGGCTCCTCCTCCACCTTTTTCCTTTCTTCCCCCCGCCTCTCCCCACCCCCCATCAGTCTGAAGAAGGGTTTTGGCCCGAAACGTTGCCTATCTCCATCGCTCCATAGATGCTGCTGCACCCACTGAGTTTCTCCAGCATTTTGTGTACCCACAGTGAATATTATGTTGGGTCTTACTTTCAAATGCCCTCTGTACTTTCAGCTGGATTTGTTTACAGATGCAGATCAAGTTTCTTATGAAACCAAACTCAACAGTTAACCCAATAATTAACCTTGAATATCGATAATTCATTTACAGGATGATAGAAAATCCATCCCATTTCAGCAAAAAAAGTGTGTAAAGCATCATGAAGTTGAATTATTCTGCTCAAGATTAGTTACTTTATCTGGTTTCTTCGTAAATCTAAATTAATATGGTGACATTGATAGGTGTATCTATACAAATGACAAATTATTCAAACTTCAACCAAATTAGTTTGATTGCACATTAAAAGTAATTGAACTAGTCTTCTGCAACACTGGTTGGAGCAGTTTTATGATACTGAAATGGTGTACTGATTTGAGCATCGAATTGTCATCTTATCTATCCTGTACTATTCTGATTCTGAATTAATTAATATGCATAATTAGAATTGGAATTGTGATATGGGTGATTTCCAAATTGGTCACAAAATGACCTAAATTTGATTGACATCAGATGCCAAGGTCGCTTTTTCAGCAAACCTAGTCAGTAAACTACGACATTAGAAATAACTTAACCGGGAAGCCCTGAGTGGGGATCAGTTTTGCAAATAGTATATCAGCAATTCAATTAACTTCAATTCAATTCATCCACATGTTTTCTTTGTACTCAAAATTAGACCAACTCTTTCATGGAGCAAGCAACTGAATGGAGATACATTCAGTGCTGAATACAATCAAATGTGTAAGTAATTCACGCCTTCACCACTGTCAATACCGCAAGTACAGAAATGTGGGTAGTGAAAAGATATGATTTGCATCAGTGTTACAAATCTACACAAGCCTTCTGTCTCTCCACATTGAGTGTTATGTGTTAGATTAAGTGAAGATTGTAAAATCGTTTAAAGGAAGATGGATTCAAGATATTCACAAAAAGCTTGAGTAACTCAGCGGGACAGGCAGCATCTCTGGAGAGAAGGAATGGGTGACGTTTCGGGTCAAGACGGGACTGAAGAAGGGTCTCGAACCGAAACGTCACCCATTCCTTCTCTCCAGAGATGTTGCCTGTCCCGCTGAGTTGCTCCATCTTTTTGTGTCTTTCTTCAGTTTAAACCAGCATCTGCAGTTCCTTCCTACACTTTGCCCCATCGATCAAACCTGTGAGGCAGCAGCTTTTCCAGCTGCACCACTTTGCAGTCAATATTGTTTGGCTAGTTTCAGTATTTAGACACAGGAAAAAAAATCATGGAAGAGTCAAATGGGAAGGGAACGCAGTAAAGTAAAATCCGCATGTGCCAGCTGCTCCAATCCTACTAGGTAGTAGGCGTGATGGGTTTGAGAGGTGTAATCAAGACCATTGATAAGTAAATGAAGTGATGCACTGGGTAATGGAGGAATTAAATGTTTAAGCTGATAAAAGAGAATTCAATCAAATAACTTAGCTGGATGGTGGTGACCTTTTTGCATGTTGTTATATCAGACGGATAATTCCATCATGTTTGTAGGTAGCAGAAAGTCTTTGGAGATTCATGTAGTGAGTTGCTTATCATAGGCTGTCAGCTTTCGACTTGTTCTCATAGCATTTGCAGCATTTATATGAATGATCCATTTAATTCTGGTCAATAGTGATCCTCAAAACATTAGTTGTGGGAGTTCAATTAAATTCGAATTGTCTCTTTCAGGAGATGGTGTCATTTATCAAAACTTCTTTTAGGAAGATGAGGAGAAATTTATTTAGTCCGAAGGTGGTGAATCTGTGGAATTCTTTGCCACAGTGGCCACAGCGGTAGAGCTACTGCCTTAGTGCCGGAGACCCGGGTTCAAGCCCGACTACCGGTGCTGTCTGTACAGTTTGCACGTTCTCCTCTTGATGGTGTGGGTTTTCTCCTGAATCTACGGTTTCCTCACACATTCCAAAGACGTGTGGGTCCTTTATGATACTGACTCCCTTTATGTGACAGTCCCTCTTATAGATTCCTTCGATGGTGGGGAGGTCAGTACCTGTGATGGACCGGGCAATGTTTGCCACTTTTTGAAATCTCGTTCTTTCCTGGATATTCGAGTTGGCAAACCAAGCCACGATGCAACCAGTTAATATGCTATCTCAATACACCTGTAGAAACTCAAGAGCTTATTTGTCGCAGGTATTCTTAGTGTAAGAGGTGAGTTGTTAGAAGTCAGTGGTTTACACACATGCTTAAATAACTCGAATGCTAATAAAGATTAGGCTGTACTAACCCTTGTCCTGGAGTCTTTTGTTTAACACGTCAGTTGATACAATGTAGAGGTAATAGAATCAAAAACAGTATATTTGGAGAATGCCACATTGTCAGGTAGATGCCAGTGTTGTTGAAATACCAGAACAAGTTTGGTACAGGAGCAGCAAGTCTTCGGCCTAACGGCAGAATCGATATAAGCAGTTGCAGCATCCACTATCCTCATACATTTGTAATATAAACATGAAGTGATTATAGTTGGCATAAGAATGGCTTTTGTGATTAAAGTTTTCTCAGGGAGAAGCTGTGTTGCATGTACTTGACACTGAATAAATATTAAAAGTTCATTAACCGTATTTGACACTCAGATAATGGGCCCCACCGCAGGTTAATACAATTCTATGAGAATGTTCGCATGAGGCCGTAGTTTGACTGGATTGTGTGACTGTTCACCTTCAGAAGTTCGTGAGTACTTTGTAATGTCAGGTAGACTGGATATGCCTTTGCTATATATAAATCTAATGCCACATGATCCATTTTGTTTTATTTTATTTTTTTGGAATGGCACAACTGGCTTGCATGTTTTTTCATGTTAAAATATTAACTATATTCCTGTGCGTTAATCTTACTTGCAATTCAATCCAACTTATTGTTATGTGTACCGAGGTACAGTAAAAAGCTTTAGTTGCGTGATAACCAGTCAGCAGAAAGAAAATACATGATTACAATCGATCCATTTAGTGTATAGATACATGATAAGGGAATACCATTTAGTGCAAGGTAAAGCCAGAAAGGTCCAATCAAGGGTAGTCCGAGGGTTATCAAAGAGGTAGATGGTAGTACCAGAGACTGAAGCAAATTTTTAGTCAGGACATGAGAGACCCAAATGGCTTTTTAAATTACAATTTAAGAGTGTCATTATTACCATTACTTCAGATTATTTTAATCAAACTGATTTTAATATCTCCAGATGTCATGTTCGAATTTTTATTCTTATGTGGATTGTTATACTAACTTTTGTTACTAGTCCAGTAATTTAAATACCACACCATAATTCCCACTCAGTTAACCCACCTTGAGTAAACTAATACGAAGTTAACATAACAACTAATGCACAGCACATACCCACCTACTTGTAAATATTAGTATTTGCCCTGTGGAATCTAGTCTCTAGACATCTTAGTTCCACCTTACTAATGAATCAAAGGCTCATTTGATTAAGTCGGCATGGTGTGCAAGTGCAGCAGCTCCCAATGTACCACATGAATTGTAGACTGGAATGAGAGGCTTGTTATAGGCAGCCCCAAAGGAAAGACTTGAATATTATTCTGTCATCGCATATCAAGCTAGATACTCCTTGACACTCATATTTCAATTAGGGCGGTGATGTCAATGTATAAGGCACACCAGAAGAGAAATACCATCATCCTGTGTTTCACCTTAAACAGTGAGCTAGTAGGGAAAGAGAATACCTCATGCCTCTCTAACCCAATCTAAGCAGTACACTCCCACCATCAGCACACATGCCCTCCAAGCTATTGATACTGCCAAGGACTTTCCTGCCACCCTCGGAAAAGGTGGGGTTTGGACCAGGATAATAAATTGGCAGTGCACAGCTAATAGAGTCAGAGTGTCAGAGACCTGGTTTCCAGTGTTGTCTGTGCAACTTACTTATTCTCTGAATGCACGGTTTTCCTTTTAGTGTTCACATTTCTTGCCACATCCCAAAGTCATGCAGACTGGTAGATTAATGGATCACTGTAAATTGCCCCTATAGTGTAGATGAGTGGCAGAAATAGAGAAAATTGATGGCAATATGTGGATAATAAAAATAGGATTAATGTACAATTAGTGTAAATGGATGATTGGTGGTCAGCAGAGACTTGGTGGGTCAAAGAGCCCGTTTCAATGCAAATTCCCTCTTATTCTAAATTGATACTCCCAGACAACTTCAACACTAGGGTCAGAAACGATGGGCAACTGACAAGGCCTCTATAGTCACAATATGTACAGAGTATCGACTTGTTATAACCCATTTTACAGGCGAGATGAACACACGACCACATGATAATGCCCCCAATCAAAGTTCCAGCCATCACATTATCCTGGCCCCAAAACAACAATGACAACCGTAACATCGGTTTTCCTGAGGCAATGTTGGACGGCATTGCAGATATGGCTATTCTTAGTAACTCAATTTATATTTCAATCATTCTCAATGCCAATCATAATCTAAGAGATTGATAGTGGAATAATGTGATAAATAGGAACTGGTTTATACCAAAGATATGCACAAAATGCTGGAGTATCTTAGCAGGTTAGACAGAATATCTGGAAAAAATGGATGGGTGACGTTTCAGGTGGGGGCCATTTATTGATAGTGGAGATGGAAGAGGTAGCTGGAAAGGCTTGATTACATTTAAAAGATTAGGCAAAGCTAGGGCAGATGAAACTCAACAAGGGAAAATATTTTGAAGCTGTACGAGACTCTATACATACATTTAACTAAAAGCTACAGCATAGGTACAGGGAAGTGGGTCTTTTTCTTAAGAGGGTACACAAAAAGCTGGAGAAACTCAGCGGGTGCAGCAGCTGAGTTTCTCCAGCTTTTTGTGTACCCTCGATTCTCCAGCATCTGCAGTTCCTTCTTTAAAACTTTTTCTTAAGAGGACAGAAGTATAAATAGGTAGAAGTATCTATAGTTTCGTAGCCTCAGCCCAACTCACCAATCCCTCCACATCACTCCGTAGAGTCATGCATTTCTGGAGTACAGTTGTTATATTTCATCTCAGGAAGAATATATTGGCCAGGTAAAGGGGGTGGGGTGAGAGAGAGAGAGAGAAAGGGAGCGCAAGGCCACCCAGTAGAGCTAAATAATTATATAAACTGTCCCCATTCAGTTTGCATTTCTTTGCATATGGAAGGTAAAATGAGTGGAGTTTTTGAAAGATTTGACACTTCTTAGAGTAGCAAAGCCCAGAAAAAACAAAGCATTATTTTAAACTCATTGCAAGGCTCTTCTACAGTGATACGTCTTCTACACAAAATGTAGAGGAAACCAATTTCAAAATACTGAAACTACCATTAAGATTTTTGTTTAAATATGGAATTGAGACACATAGGTGGCATTACACTACTGATTCTGATGATGTAAATGAATAGTAAACAGATAAGGGGCCAAATGACTACCTATCTTCCTATGATTTCCACTGCAAAGTTGTTAGTTGAGTGGAATCTCTTTTGATTCAGGTACTAAATTGGAACTGATGCTACTTTTCTAACACCAAATCAGATGACATCACAATTTTTAATTGACATTTAAAACAAAGACAACTCATTTAACAATCATGGTACATTAATTTCAAATAGCATTGCTAGCTGAGGTTTAGTGATAGCAATCTATACGTCTTATTTTTTGACATGAACATGCTGCATATATATACATATACATGGTCTTATATGTACAACACTGCACAACCTACACAACAGATTACATGGAATAACCGGTAAAAACACATTTTTTGAAGAGCTTAAATCAACTGCTCGAAGCATATCGTATACGAAGTTAGTTTACACGAGGTGAAACATTAAAAACGAACCCGGGAGCCCCTGTAATAATCTCATCACATATCCCAGTATTAGTATATATTTTAAGAACATGTGCAGATTTCTATTATTATTTTTTAAACACTCTACAGTAACCTTTGCTACAACAATGGACATTGTGTATACAGTAATAAAACAAAGACAATGCTTTACATTATGAATATGACATGCAACAATATATTCAACTATTAAGTTCAAATCTATGGTAGACAATAAAGTCACCATGACCAATTGTTGTTAAATCCGGATACTTAAATAATTGATGCTCATCCACAGATTTAAAAAAGGGTTATTTTAATATGCTTGAAGTAAACCATTTTTCATATAAATTCTTGAGATTAATTTATGAAATTACCACATTAAAACATTAAAGTTTGCAAAAAATAACAAAATGCAGATATCTCAGAGATCATTTGCAAACCACTTACATGGTCAAGTTTCTCAATCTGACAATGTAGATCTTTCAATTATTATGCAGATAACCAAATCAGCTGTACTTGCAGTTTTATATTACAGAAGTTATATTATAGCAATTCTGTGGAAATCTGTGTAAAAAGATTTTAATTTGTAAAGCTTGTTTCACATGGCAGATTTTATTCCAACACTGAGCGAGGGGCAACTGACCTTAATTTTAGGATACGGGGGAACCTACCCACTGCTGCCCCAGTGGTTCTGCTTGTAGGACTCTGGCATGGTCATGTCATCCATATATTTGAACACAAGTTCTGATCACTTTTGTGCTCTAGTACTATATAATAGAGGTATTCATTAATAATGTCAAAGGGAAATCAGTTGAAAATAGGGTATTTAATAGAATTAGTTCATTTGAATCCTTCAAAGCTATTACCTCTACAATATAAATCCTCATGTTTTGGATTATTAAGTATATTGATTTTTTTTTCTTTAGTCACACCAAAACCTAAATTTGTTTTTAATCCTTGGAACCAGAATCAAGACATTTTCTGACCAAGAATGAGCTAATTAAAATAAATATATTTTTCTACTCCTAAATGTGTGGCAAAGAATCAACAAACTCCCAGGTAGCTGTCAATGACCTGTTTAACATATTACAGAATGGAAACAAATTAACCTTGCTGTGCACACAGCTGGGTACTTTGAATTTGACTCAGTCTCCTGCTAATTTATGAAAATGACAGGACTCTGGGGTCTTTACAGTGAATTCCACATCAATGAAAACTGAAAGACTTACCATACTTTTTCATCTGCTACTACCCTAGAACCTCACATGGGCACCAAACATTGTGGTTTCAACCAGATAGGTTTCAAGTGATGTAAACTGCAAGTATTCCCAGGTCAGCAACAAGCTCTGTGTATCCAAAACATCAGCACATAAAGAGTCATTTTGCACTTTAAGCAGTAATTGACAGCCAAGTCTTGGGAATGGGTGGCGATCTGTTTTACTAAAGTTATAAATAATTGCTTTTCCTAACCTTGTAAAATGTTTACATAGCTGAATGGCACAACATTTAAGAATATGGTTGTAAGTCATCAATAATGGGAATTCATACTTTGTTGGTACAAGCTGACAATTTCCTTGTTATCAATCCTACAGCAGTTTGAACAAATCTCGGGTACCTTCCTCTCAGAGAAAAGCTGATGTACCTTCCTCCTAGAGAAATGCTCTATGCAGAATACTTTGCATGTTCACAAACGAGAGCAGCTTTCCATTTCACAAATACAAGGAATGTTTAAGCAAAATATCTGAGTTAGTGTTTTAAAAATAATAACTATCAAAGACTCGTTCTCCAATCCTGAGTTCCTGGTGGAGACGTGTTGAGAACTTAAATAACATTAGACTGTACTACCCCACCATGGGTGTCACCCTACACATGTGCAAAAGTGCTTTACTGTTTTGTTTCCTATATATATGTTTAAAGCTTCCTTAGTTAACAGCTTCCAGTACATAGGACGTTTTTAATTTATCTCTCATGCATTAAATTGCTGCCAACTGTCAAATGAAATGATCGTTTAATGTGATTTGATCAAGGAAGAATCCAAGACCATCACCAGTAGTGACTAGTGCTATCCATTAAATCCAATACCACTGTATTTTGTTTTACCTTTATCCATTGAGTGATTAATTTTCCATTCCTAAAACATTTTACAAAGTTCAATTTCTACTATACTAGTTACAGTATTCCATGTTGAACGACTTCTTAAAATAATTCGGACTTATTCTCTTGTGATTTTGAAGAACATCAAACTTTTCCCAAAGTATAAATCAACAGCGGAAACCACAGCTCATCCCTAGTTATCTTCCCAAATCCTCCCTTGTTTACTTCTTAATCTTCCCCGTCAAATGGAAGTCAGTTTCTGTGTCACAAAACTTTCATCTTACAGAACCTCATCTCCATCCTTTCCATTTTCTTGAATCCTTGATGGAGATGAAATAGAAAGCAAATAATTAATGTTCTTCTTCCTCCCCACTCTCCCAGGGTAAAAGATGTACCTTCTAATTTAACAACATAGTTATGAAAGGACTGATGTAATATACATTGCACTCATATAAAAAGTATGAGTATTCAACAATCACTTAACTTACATCAGTCACTGAACACAATCATAACTCCAAACCCATAACATGTCACACCAACAATAGCACACACGAGGCTTTAAACAAACACAAATGTACATGAAAAAGTGGTAAAAATAATGCCAAGTTTGAACGTTAAGGTCTCTATATTGCAGGAATTACACAGGATAGAGGTACCAGTTGCAGCTCAATGAAGGTACTTGGTACTTGATGTTTGTAACAAGTTTAGAAGCTTAAAGTCCTTTAAGCTGTAAATGTTTAGTATTATTTGCTTTACATTTAAAGTCAGATACATTTTTTTAATTAATAGCTTAGCTGCCCAATTGAGTACTTTATATTCACTAATAAGACACAATATAAGCCAAGGAATCTAGACTTCCAAAAATAATAGAATCTCAAAATGTTAGTTAACAAAACTTGATCTCATGACATTCCATCATCATTAGCAATAAATTTGTCACACAGACCAGTAAATGCGGGTTCAAGAAAAGCTTGTGTGATAACATAAATCATAATTGTTCTTTGCCATGGCGTTTTTCAATGTCCTGTAACATTTCCCACTATATTCAGACTGGTCATTTGATCATTGAAGGAGTCAATTCCAGCTTCAGCCTTTGTAGACCGTTTCCTGATTATGAAAAAGAAAACAAACCATAATAATTATTCAAAAATGTAAATTCAGCTTAATATCTTCCTAAGTGTATGCTAAATTACTGACCCTGTTATCAATATACATTAATAACGTACTTAGAATATAAGATGTGATTTCAGTTGAGATGAAACATAGAAGTGTAACAACACAGAAGATAACATTTAATGTTTTGGTGACGAGGAGAACTCTGGGCTGATGGAATGAGCACTTGCAATCAAATGCAAGAATACAATCTTGACAGTCTGGTGGGAAGAATGAGGATAGATAAAACAAACTAAATATTTCTGTTTTCCATCTCTCTTTCTCACACAAAAAAAAGCTTCTCATGTCCCCCTGTGCTGATGAAGTCATCAAACAATTTCCTTGTAGAGTGAAACCTAGAAATTCTATTTTCAACAATGGTATATAACTGGACAAATGGATACAGGTCCACCACCAATTTTCAGGCAACTGGTGGTCAGGCACTTCCCTTAATCCAGACAAAATTATGAGTGCGCACTTGAATTCCCTCCCAGAAGTCCCCCCGAAAATGTGGCGCCTAGGCCAGATGAGGCGGCCAATCTTGACCTTATCTGGGCTGATATCCTGGCTCCTGGGTGGACCGTTCTGGTATCCTAGAACTCCTTTCATTGCCAGTGACCTCCGTTGGTTTGGCAAAACAGATAATCCAGAAAGGCTCTGGAACAAAGGGTGCTAGAAAATTAGTGGTGGACCGGAGCTTGGTCTTTGACAAAAAATGTGTGTACTCACTCAAGGCAATCCATTTTCATATTATCACATTGTTAACTAATGATCAAAAACATTATATTCTACATCACTGAACTGCATATTTCCTATGTATCAGTATGCAATGCAGTATCTTTGAAGTTTGGTTTGTCTTATTAAGCGAGGAAATAAGTGGTTAAGATTGTCTTAGTATTGTTCGCAAGGAGGTTCTGGAGTTCTATACTACAGAGAATGATGATTTGCAAGGGAGAAAAGCAGCTGGCGATGGTAATTTACGCAAGGTAAGAAATTAAAGTGAACAATACAACAGGAAATGCACTCTAGGGGAGAAGATAAAGCAGGGAAAAAACAGCATTACTAACAACTTGTCAAAAACGACAAGTTACTGGAATTCATCCAACACCTTTGAAATAATATCTCAATGAATAGTCATGATTTCAAATGTTAGAAAGAATAAAACAAAATGTAAAAGTTAAGAGGGTACACAAAAAGCTGGAGAAACTCAGCGGGTGCAGCAGCATCTAAGGAGCGAAGGAGATAGGCGACGTTTCGGGTCGAGACCCTTCTTCAGACTGGTCAGGGATCAGGGAAACGAGAGATATAGACGGTGATGTGGAGTGATAAGGAACAATGAGTGAAAGATATGCAAAAAAGTATCGGTGATAAAGGGAACAAGCCATTGTAAGCTGTTTGTGGTGTGAAAATGAGAAGCTGGTGCGACTGGGGTGGGGGAGGGAGATAGAGATAGAGGGAATGTCAGGGCCCGAGGGCTGAGGGAGAGGTGGGAAGGGGAGGAGACAGCAAGGGTTAACAGAATTGAGAAAATTCAATATTCAAGCCCAAAGGATGCAGACTCCCCAAGCGGAATATGAGGTGCTGTTCCTCCAGCTTGCGGTGTTGCTCACTCTGGCCGTGGAGGAGGCCCAGGACCGAGAGGTCGGATGTGGAATGGGAGGGGGAGTTGAAGTGCTGAGCCACCGGGAGGTCGGGTTGGTTATTGCGGACCGAGAGTTAAGATATATTTTATAATAAAACAAACATTTAGAAAATATTTCCTGTAGCCTCACTTTCTTCCAGTTTTGGGTCTGGATTTTCCTCCTTTTGAAGTTCTTGGTCTCTCCAGTTTCATTAATGACTGACGAAGACTTTCCTCAGTGTAGGCCAAGTAAACGTGAGACAGATCCACTTCAAAGGGCTGAAATAATAAAGCCAGTGCTAAGTAAGAAAACAATTATGAACTTTTGGTATATCATTCAAGACCACCTTCAAGACTCAAGACTTGCTTTTGTTGAATAAAGCAAGATTTCCCAGATGGGATTGACATTAACATGCATCATAGAGCACTTATGCACATAGAAAAACTGCATTTGAATTCTACACAGGGATCATTTACCAAGATGGTAATATTGCTACTATATGATCGGAGGCAGCAAGCAAATTGGATACTATTTATATGTCTGTGTGACCTAAAGAGCTTCAGAAAAATACTTATTTTGTTGACAAATATGACCAACAGCGTTCATCCAATTAAAGTTATTACAAATAGCAGTTCAATAATCACACATCAACTTTGTTTGGTGTATATTGTCTGCTGCTTGGCATTATATCATTCAGGTCTGTAGGTTGTATGTTCAGGTCCTACTCGGGCACAAAAATATAGATTAATACTTCAAAGAGGTAAGGCATTGTCAAAAGAATTAAAGTTGAATAAAAATAGGATTTGAAAGTTATAAAACTGCTATCATATCGCAGCATGTTTTAAAGAAATTATTATCCAAATATCTTTAACTCTTAAGGAATGTATCACAATCCACAATAATGTCATTTTTTAATGTCCTGAACTACAGGTTAAATTTTAACTGCAACTGAATTGAAATACACTGCCTACGATCACAAATGATTTTGTAAAATTAGGTACCCTTAAGAATGGAATGGGGGACACAATTTCAAAATAAACATATCACTGCACTTGTGAATTATCAAGTTTTTTTAACGATCCAAATAACTAAAATTGCTTTTTTGTGGTTTTAGTCAGTATCAAGGTAACATATTTCAAAATAACATTAATGAACCCCATTTAAACTGAAAATATGGACATTCTTACAGATGCATTTTAAATAAAAAGGTCAACTGCTTGGCACACTGGAGGCTGAGGTGATGTTAAAGGGGTGTATAAAATCTTGAGGGGAATAGATAGGGTGAATGCAGTCTTTTACCCACAGTATGGGAATCAAAAACATGACACAAAGGTTTAGGTGAGATGTGCACAAAATAATAAAAACCCGAGTGGCAACGTTTTCACTCAAGAGTGGAACGAGTATATGGAACAATTTGAGGCAGTTGAGGCAGATAGTATAACAGCATTTAAAAGACTCTTGGACAGTTACATGGATAGGAATGGTTTGGAGGGATATGGGCCAAACTCATTCCGTGTGTGGAAGGGGCCTCGAAGGACAAGAAGCCGAAGCCAAGAAGTGGAAGCCAAGATACTGAACGGAAACAATGGCGAAAAGCCAAATAACCGAATGGACACGACGCCGAAAAGCCTTATAATTGAACGGACACGACACCGAAAAGCCAAATAACTGAATGGATGCGACGCTGAAAAGCCAAATAACCTAATGGACACGACCACAAAAAGCCAAATAACCAAACCCGCGCAACGCCGAAAAGCCAAATAACCGAACGGGCGCGACGCCGAAAAGCCAAATAACGGACACCCATTCCTTCTATCCAGAGATTCTGCCTGGCCCGCTGAGTTACTCCAGCTTTTTGTGTCTATCTTCAATTTCAGAGAGAATGCTGGAGGAACTCAGCGGGATAGGGTTCTCTGTGGAGGGAATGGATTAGGAGTTGTTTCGGGCCAGGGTTCTTCTTCAATAGGAAGGAACTACAGATGCAGTTGCAAAAAAAGAGAGAGAGATTCCAGCCTCTTAACCCCAAGCACCGTGGTAGATCAACGCTGACAAAAATAATCCGCTCTATGATCTTTTGCAGTCCAAAACCAGCGAAGGAAAATTAAAGGTACACAAAAAGCTGGAGAAACTCAGCGGGTGCAGCAGCATCTAAGGAGCGAAGGAGATAGGCGACGTTTCGGGTCGAGACCCTTCTTCAGAAGGAAAATTAAAAATCCCCCCCACCCTCCCGTCTCCCCCGGCCAGTGATGTGATGGACGCGGGGGTCTGGACTAATCGCTGACAAGGTCTCAGACAAATCCCGTCCCCGGAGACGTCATGTCCGTTATTCGGCTTTTCGTCGGTTCGGTTATTTGGCTTTTCGGCGTAGCGCCCATTCGGCTATTTGGCTTTTCGGCGTGGCATCCGTTCAGTTACTTGGCTTTTCGGCGTCATGTACATTCGGTTATTTGGCTTCTCAGCGTTGTTTCCGTTTGTTATCTTGGCTTCCACTTCTTGGTTTTGGCTTCTCGTCCTTCGATGCCCCGTCCATGTACCAACTCATTCAAATGGGACTTGTTTAGCTGAGGCATCGTGGTCAGCATGGACGCTTTGGGCCGATAGGCTTGCTTCTGTGCTCTTTCATTTATATTTTGTTCATATTTTGACAACTATCAAAAAGGTGGAATAGTTAAATAATAAGTGTTGAGGCTTGGGTTGGACGGGGGAGGGTTTGGTAAGGAAAGAAATATCTATAAAATAAATAATTCAAAAGTGGCATCAACTTACATCTTTTTCTTTTTTGTCCGGGACTGGCGTCTGTTTTCTCATGTTGTTTCCTGTATATGCCACACATTTCTACAAGCAAGCGGAGAAATCTTTTGGCAACCTAAAAATTTACAATTCTAAACAATGTCTTTGCAATGTACAATGAATCAAACGTGGAAATACTGCAAGTCTTGGATTAAGATTCAGATGGTTTGAACAGGTAAGAGCATGTTCCTACAAAATAGGAACTGCAAAATTAATTTTATGAATTGAACACAACATTTTCTGTAGATTTCCAAAATTTTCTATAAACAAACACATTGGCATTACTTTAAATGTTTTTGCCGTTGTTTCATTGAATTTCTTTCAGTTTAACATTCAGATCAATTCTTTAAGCACCAAAACGTAGAAATTGTTCCCAACATCCATAGTCAAATGCCTTTGCTCTGTACGCATGCCTCTAAAAACTGACATTACATTGTGAACTGTAAGGAGATTATTGAGTGGCTAATTTACTAAATGAAATTAATTTTGATGTGTTTTTCAAATTAACAAATTGTTTAATTATTAATCCAGCTATAAAGATATCTAAAGCTTACAAGCTAAAGGCAAAAATGGAAATTCTATCGATCCTCTCAATGAGACAATTCCAAGGCTAGCATTACTTTACAGATGAACCAAGCTTATAGTGAACATGAATCCGTCTAAAGTTCCAATTCATTGACTCTACAACCTACCAACTGCCACTCCCCGATGTCTTCATTCCAGTGTACGTAGTTTTCAATCATCTCCTTGAAGGCATAAATATCCAGTTTAGATAAACTTGCTCTCTCTTATCTATTAGTGCCAAACACAAAATATAATAAATGCAAAGTATAAACCAATTCACTGTACATGATTTGATCAATACTGCATGAAGAAAAAAACATTAGGCTCTTCTGAAGTTATACTAAGCTTTATAATTGATTATTCAGTTATTAATCTTCCCAATCATCAATCAAAATGTCCACAGGCTAAGGTATTACATGAAGTTCTACTTACAAAAAAATTAATGGCAATTTACTACTAATTTGCAAAATCTTTAGACACAGGAAGAGTAAATGCAATCTATCACTTTCCTAATGTACTGCTCAAAATATATTTGTTTAACATTTATAATAACAAAAGTTATTCCCGTTTTGTTTTTAAAGACGTAGGACAAGGAACGTGTCCTTTAGGTACATCAGGAGCACTTGTGTCTGGAGGTAGACACAAAATGCTGGAGTAACTCAGCAGGATAGGCAGCATCTCCGGAGAGAAGGAATGGGTGACGTTTCGGGTTGAGACCCTTCATCAGACTTGTATCTGGAACCTGATCTTACCATAATGGTCCTTCATTAACAATTTTCATCATTATTCATTGAGGAAAAGGATTTTGATGTTGAAGAACTTAGCAGAGGGGAAGGTGAAAGTCTTAATCAACAAAGAGGAGGTGCCTGATGCCTCAGCAGGTATAAAGTTAGATAAGTCCCTCGAAGCAAATAGGATTTATCCCTGGCTGCTCTGGGAAGCAAGGGATGAGATTGATGGGGCTTTAACTAAGATTTTAAAATCCTTGCTGACCACAAAATAGTTTCCTGAAAGGTGGCAAAAATGGTCTGTCTTTTCAAGAGAAACAGGGAAAAGACTAGCAATTATAGGCCTGAGGGTCTAACATCAGTTGTACGTGTTATTGGAGAAAATGCTGATAGTCAAGATAAACAATCATTTGGAATGACAGTCTAATCAGAGACAGCCAATGTGCAGATCCTGAGACCAATCTGATCGAAGTATTTGAGGAGGTAATCAAGTGAACTCATGAGGGGAAAACATTGGCTGCAGATTAAATAAACTTCAGCAAGGCCTTTGACAAGGTCCCACATGGAAGACTGTTCTAAAAGGTTAGGACCATGGGATCCAGGCAAGTTAGCAAACTACTTTCAAATCTGGCTTGGCAATAGCAGACAGAGGGTGATGGTAGAGGGTTATTTTAGTATTAGGATACCTGGTACTAGTGGTGTTCCTCAGGGCTCAGAGCTGGGACCATTACTGTTTACAAAATATGCAAATGATTTGGATGTGGATGGAAGAAGCATGATCATTAAGTTTGTAATGACACAAAGATTGTCGTCATCCATAGCATGGAGGGTGTTCTTCAGCTACAGAAGGAAATTGATATGTTGGTAAATAGGCTGATAAATATCGGAGTTAAATCCATACTATTCAGGAAGGCTGTGCTATCCAAGCAATCCAAACAACATCATAGTTTTGTGTTTAAACAAAAGTATGTTCAACAGAAGTACAAATTATTTAACTTTATAAAAATCCTTAGATATGCAGATCATTAAAAATCCATTTGACCTGGTATTCTTGTGGAATAAAGTTGTCAACAATGAGCATCTGGAGTCTAAGTTCTCGGCCGAGCTGTCTTACATTCTCCAGCAACCCTTCAATCTCACGTTGATGTTCTTGCCGCAGGTCTGCCATCTATGGATAAAAAACAAACAGACTATCTGTAACATTATGTGATGCAGGAAAAACACTCAGTCATACAACGTGAAAAAATGCTGTTCAACCCAATTTGCCCATGCCGACCAACATGCCCCATATACACTAGTCCCACCTGCCCACATTTGGTCAATATCCCTCTAAACCTTTCCTATCCATGTACATGTACAAACAGTTTTTAAATGTTGTTGTAATAAAAGACTGTGTGCATCTATCCTATCTACATTGAACCAATTAATGCAAAAAAAAAAACTGGACATTGGGGTTATTTCCAACAGGCCCTCTTCTATGTATTGTCAAACAGATCCACTGCAAGGTGGAGCTGCAGTGTGGTAATTTTGGGTGCTCTTCCCAGAGAGAGATCCACACTCAACCGATTCAATCTCTTGCATGAACCTGCAAGCATAGCTTCATACCTAAATGATCCAATGATATTTTCTGCACTCTGTATCTTCCCCTTTGCTCCATCTATTGTACATGAGTTTGACTTGATTGTACTTGTGTATCAAATATCTGATCTGATTGGATAGCATGCAAAACAAAGCTTTTCACTGTACCTCAATATAAACAACAATAATAAACCTAATAATAAACACCTAACAGTGTTACTTTTACATGGAAAAGGCAGTCACAAAATTGGGAAAGAATTGATTTTAGCTTATTTCCTAATTATTCTTTCTTGTTGTACTATTTTTTCAAATGCAACCCATTCCTGACCATCTTAAAATGCAATCTGCAAATTCTAAACTTACAACTTCAATGTGCTCTGTGAAGGACTCAATACAATGATGTCTTAGCATAGATGCAGAAAGAGTACTATCACTATAGATGGCTGAGAAAGTCAGAAAATTGATGTTGTAAATGTAGATTATATTCGTAGGTATATGGTTCTAAAGACTGTCTTATTAAACCAGCTTTCCTGGTTTGAATTTTTGAAATTTATTGTCCTTCTGCAGTTGTACAGATCCCTAGTGAGGCCACACCTGGAGTATTGTGTGCAGTTTTGAGGGAGTGCAGTTTAGGTTTACAAGGTTAATTCCCGGGATGGCGGGACTGTCAAATGCTGAGAGAATGGAGCAGCTGGGCTTGTACACTCTGGAGTTTAGAAGGATGAGAGGGATTCTCATTGAAACACATAAGATTGTTAAGGGTTTCGACACACTGGAGGCAGGAGACATGTTCCCAATGTTGGGGGAGTCCAGAACCAGGGGCCACAGTTTAAGAATAAGGAGTAAGCCATTTAGAACAGAGACGAGGAAACACTTTTTCTCACAGAGAGTGGCGAGTCTGTGGAATTCTCAGGATGCTTTCAAGAGAGAGCTAGATAGGTCTCTTAAAAATAGCGGAGTCAGGGGATATGGGGAGAAGGCAGGAACAGGGTACTGATTGGGGATGATCAGCCATGATCACATTGAATGGCGGTGCTAGCTCGAAGGGCCAAACGGCCTACTGCACCTATTGTCTATCGTCACCTGCATCTAATGTTTGAGTGGAATAAATACAATTGTTAAAAATATATAAATATTATAAAATATGTCCCAGAAGTACCATTAAAAATGTCTATTTGCTTACCTCAGACTTTGCTGCCATCAGCATGGTCCAAACTTTTTTCAGTTTTTTTGTTTTACCTTGCGCTTCCTCCTGCAAACTGGTATACTTCTCCTCAATGTCTAGACGTTCTTGCTTTAATGAAAAACATACCAGAAAAGTACATTATTTATTTGTAGAAATAACCTGAAATAATATAAATGAATGCAACCTATTGAAGACAGTTTTATTCGTCCCCTTAGCCATTACAAATCCTTTATGCTGCAGAAAAAGGACACTGTTGGGAACTTGTCATAATTTATTAGCTCATCTGTGCTAATGTAGTTTCAATATGATCACTGATAAGGGTGACTATTTGTGACAGGAAAATGTTTTCAGTGTAGAATATTGTTCAACCAAGAATGGCACTGGGGAAGTGGTAGGGAAATCAAAATCTTTGTTTAAATAAAAAAGGAAATGTTAAGAATGAATGGAAAACAGATTAAAATGGAAAGGTCAAGGGTAAAAAAAAAAAATTCAAAGCAATAAACCCAAATTTAGATGACGTCATGAAAGGGATATGAAAAAGGTAGAAAAAGGTGGGCATTGGTTCCTTGTGTGTACTCTGCCAATCAATAAGACCACTTATCACTGTGCAAATTTTCTACACTAACTCTGTATCCCCAAGTCATTACAAAAAAACTATTGATGTGATGGCAGCCTCACCAACAGTTTGTCTGTCTTTTCATCTTTTTTGTTATTTTTAGTGTTTCAAAACTATGTGTTAATGTTCTCTTGTTTGTTTTATGTGGGGGGGTGTGGGGGTGGGGGGGAAACATTAAACATTTTATCGATCTCTTACCTTGCCGGAGATGCTATTGTTTTCCAGATCATCTCTCCGGTCGCTCTGCGACCTAACATCATGCAGCTGGCGACCTTGCGAGACTGACTTTGAGCCCCACCGTGGGGCCGTGGACTTACCATCAGAACCTGCGACCCCTTGCCGGGATCGGCGCGGCCTGCGGATTTCAGCATCATGGAGCTCGCAGTCTCGGGTAGAGATTGATGGCGGGAAGCTCCAAGCCACACGAGGTTCAACCAGCCCCGACCCAGGTCCAATCGCCCGCGCAGGGGAGCTGAGAGCCCCTCCCCAATGCGGGTGCTTGATCGCCCCGATGCGGAGGGCTCGACCGCCGGTTGCGGGAGCCAAGATCGCCCCGACAACAGTAGGTTCAAGTGCCCCGACCATGGGAGAACAAAGAGGGGAAGAAAATTGAACTTTTTTTGCCTTCCATCATAGTGAGGAATGTGGGGGAGTCGCTGTGGTGGATGTTCATGTTAAAAATGTATTTGGGTGTCTTGTTGCTCTTTATTGGTATGACTGTATGACAAATCAAATTCCTCGTATATTGCAAAATATATGAATATGATTATGATTTTGAATCTACTGAAATGAACCTCAGCAGTTATCGATTAACGGAGGGGACTTCTTGTATTAATAAAGTACAGGAAGAAAAATAGGATAAGATATTTCGCAAAGGTAATCAGAGTAAAGTTATGCCCCTGTCCCACTTAGGAAACCTGAACGGAAACCTCTGGAGACTTTGCGCCCCACCCAAGGTTTCTGTGCGGCTCCCGGAGGTTTTTGTCAGGTTACCGGAGGTTTTTTCAATTTTTTGAAATAATCACCAGAGCATAGAAGAAGCGGAAACCACTTTCGTCCATTAGGGAGACTGACAAAAACCTCTGGGAACCGCACGGAAACCTTGGGTGGGGCGCAAAGTCTCCAGAGGTGGGGCAGGGGCATAATTCACCAAGACAGAGAACAGGATATTAAGTTGAGGGAATCAAATAAAAGAGGCACAAAAGGTCCAAACAGCATGAAAAGAAAATCTTTAGTTGAAGTTTATAGAGGTAGAAAATAAAACCCTGAAGTAAATGAAACACAGACTGAAAATCCTAAAAGTAGGTCAGCATGGACAAGATGTATGGGTAAGCAGGATTTCATGCAAGATAGATTCAGATAGGCTGAAGTTTCATAGAATGCAGCACAAGATGCAAGGCTATGTATATAGAGTAAGTTAGACAAGTACGCTGCAACTTTACAGGATAGGTTTGGCTGCATTTAGAGTAATGCATGCAGTTCTGATTGCACCATTACAGTACGGGTCTGGAGGCTATGGAGAAGGCGGAAAAGAGGTTTGCCAGAACGCTGCCTGGGATGGAGGGTATTAGCTATAAGGAGGTGGTAGACACAAGATGATTGAGTAACTCAGCGGGACAGGCAGCATCTCTGGAGAGAAGGAATGGGCAAAGTTTCAGGTCGAGACCCTTCTTCAGATCAAGTCTGAAGAAGGGTCTCGACCCGAAATGTCGCCCATTCCTTCTCTCCAGAGATGCTGCCTGTCCTGCTGGGTTACTCCAGCATTTTGTGTCTACCTTCAATTTAAACCAGCATCTGCACTTCCTACCTACAGCTATAAGGAGAGGTTGGACATACATTTTTTTTCTTCTGGAACAATGGATATTCATTATATATTAGATGATGAGAGGTATAGATAGGATAGAGAGCCAGGAACTTTTTCCAAGGGTGGAAATGTCAAAGACTACAGGGCATATTGTTTAAGGTGAGAGGGGAAGTTTAAAGGAGATGCGCAAGGCACTTATTTTTAAACAGAGAGTGGTGGGAGCCTGGAACTCAGTGTGAGGGGTGGTGATGGAGACAGATGTGATAGGAGTATTTAGCTTTTAAGATAGGCACCTGGGTATGGAGGAAATTGATGGATATGGCTCACATGCAGGCAGAGGAGATTTAATTTAACTTGACATCATGTGTGATGTGAACATTGTGGCCCTAGGGCCTGTTTCTGTGCAGTATTGTTCTATGTTATATCTTTATTTTATTCTGAATTATTATATTCTGAATTTGCCTACTCCTTTAAGGAGTGAATTAATAATTCAGATTGTACAGTAATCCCATTGCCCCATAACCTATGAAATTTACTTTTAAAATTGGGAAAATGAACAAAACTCTCCAATCTAGATTGGAACCCTCTAGCAAAGTCAAAGTAACCAAAAGAAAATATGTCATCAATTTAGAATTTTGGGTCATTTAAACAACACATTATCAGGTTGATTGACTGAAGTAGGTTTTCAATGTTATGATACTAAGACTGTGTTAAGAGAATTAACCTCTTTTTCCTCCAACTCTTTCCGAAGTTGTTCTGCACGATTCCGGCGAGTCTCCAGTTCACAGTTAGATTCATCCAGCAACCTCTCTTGCTCTTCAGCTTTAGCCAATAGATCCACTCCTCCCACTATCACCTTCTTCTCTAGTGCTGACAATTTTTCCAACAAAGTCTGATGTTCTTGCCTTGGGAAGTCCAGTGAAAGGATTTAATTACACACTTATTTTGTAATAAATAGCATTAAGATAAAAATTATCTTTGAAGGATTAAGAAAATATCAACTCTCAAGCATTTCATGTATTATTACAGAACAAATGACAGGTGATGAGGATATTTATAGGCAACGATGCATGCTGTATATACAGGCGAATATCCTCTTGCGTAAATTTGGTGCGTGTGCAGATGTGGTGAAGATGTCGCTATTTAGAGCATACTGCACACCCCTCTACACTGCGCACCTGTGGTCGAACTATTTAAAGACAAGTATGCAGAGACTAAAGGTTGCATATAACGATGCCATGAGAACACTGCTAAGGCAACCAAGATGGTGTAGTGCCAGTAATATGTTTGTGGCTGCAGGAGTCAGTACTCTAGAAGCTATCCTAAGACACCACATGTATAAATTCATTTGCAGGATAAATGACTCTAAAAATGTGCTTATTGTGGCCTTGACAAACATAAGGGTTAGCACTACACGCTACGAATCCCAGTTGTGGAGACACTGGTATCGTTGTCTCGTTGTACGACATTGATCATTTTTTACTCTGGATTTTTAACTTAAGTATTGTGGAGTTTTTTAAAAATATATAAATTATGATGTTTTTATGTGATTTACCATGATTTTATATATATTTATGATATTTGAGATGCAATGCATTTTTAATGTAATGTTGCCCCTTGTCTGGACCTTGAGTCCGTAATAAAGTTATTATTATTATTATTATTATTATTACCCATAAAATGAAAAGCAAGTAGGGTGAGACCATACTAGAATATGTTAAGAAAATTAATGTTGTGCTTATACCTTCAGTCAAAAAAATGCAAGCACTTTTTGCACAAAGTAATTTAGTAATTGACCACAAAAAACAAAAATTCAACACTATCTTAATCAGAATATAACTAACTCATCACAATCATAGGTCCTAATTGGAAAATAAATAATATCTGATGCAAAATTCCACCATAACTACGGATGCACGTTTTACAGAACATGCTTTAGTAAAGCCTGTTCTGTAAAATGTTTCCATCCGTAGTTATGGTGGAATTTTGCAACAGATATTATTAAATTCTTTATACAATATTTGATATAGATGGTTTACTCACTCATTATACCAAGCAGTTTTTAATGTATTCTGCTATTACTAAACTATTTCTGTTAAGCCAAATGTGAGTTAACACTCACCCACACAGTATAAATTCACAGTACAAAACAGTGGAGCATCTGTGGAGAATTGGACAGTTAGCTTTCAGGAAGGAAATGCTCTTCAGATTAATTGGTGTAGGAGGAAAGCAGGAAAAGAGAGATGGGGGGGGGGATAAACCCTGGCACAAGTGATAGGTGGAAACTGGTGTGTGGGGAGGAGGTGATTGGCAGATGGATAGAGAAAATGACAAAGGTGAGAGGTGAAAAAAATGTGTCAGATAAGGAAAGAAGTGGAGTGAAATGTAAAGACAGAGCAAGGTGTATGGATGGAAGGCAAAGGATGGATGGATAAAAAAGAACTGGGAGACTCAAGGATGGGAGGTGAATATACAGAGGCGGAGAGAAAGCAGTGTGTCTAAGGCGGTGGGAGAAATTTGTGCACACCGGGGTGGGGAGGGGTGTACTTGGGAAAGAGAGAGATTGGGGGGGGGGGGGGGGCGATATAGGTTGAAGTTTAGATTTCAATGTCATACCATTAGGTGTTAAGCTACCCTAGTGGAATACGAGATCTTGGCAGACAGAGTGCAAGTGTTCGGCAAAACGCTCGCCTAGTCTGTGCTTGAATAACATCAAGGTAAAAAGGGTTGAGGGAATGCAATTTTTTCATGTTCAATGTTGCAAAAAAACGCAGCTTAGCAACTCTTTAGTGGCAATAAAAGGGGTCTTTGCATGACATGCCAAGGCCCACTTATTTCATGGGCCTGCTGCCACGAAGACTGAAGCAAACATTATCCTTTATGGGAAAGGGGATGCAATGACTGAAGACTCGGAAATGAATGAGAGCCCCCTCGGGAAGGTGTGAAGGGGAGCGAAGAAGAGAGCAGGTGTTAAAATTGAAAGGAGTCAACCTGGGTTACATTCCCAGCTCTGGGCTGGGCCTACTGCAGAACACCCTCCTATAATATTGATTTTACAGTGATCCATAATAATTGCTCTCTGGGCAATATGATCTAAATTCCCCAGGAACATTCCAAAAAGCATTGCAGCAACAGTGTCATGACCTGAGTGTGATTGCAGTGGACATCATGAGAAAAATATGAATTGTGAATAGAATGTCCAATTTAATTTCCAGTGTTGCAATCAAACCTTACTCTTAAAGATTTGTGTTTAAAAATATAGCAAAGAGAAAAATAAATGTTACCAAATTTCTAATCCCCCTACACCAAGAAAATCTAGGAATGTGGAGATAGTGCATTAAGTGATGCTGAGGTAAAAGATCAACTGTGAGTGTATTCAGTGTTAGAAGCACTGAATGGCCTACCATGGCCTCCATTTTTGCTGCTTTTCCCTTCACTGTCATGATAGCTACATCTGGTGGATATAAACGGATATTGCACAACTAAAAATATAATGTGTACAACAAATCTGAAATAAACTATAGGGCAAATGAACTAAACATCCCCTTATAGTGTATTTAAGGAAATCATACTCAGTAAATACATTTTGGGACATAGGGGTAAATTTTCCAAACAATCTTTTAAAAATACATTTAAATGAAATGTAATTCAGAATTTAAAAACAATCGCTATGAAATAAACTGGCACTCACGAACACAAAAATTGAGCGCACATGTTCTCAACTCACCCCCACTCCATTATACATCCCCACAACCACATGATACAAACTATATTGCAGAGATACCAATCTGTCAGTTTCTTTGTTGCATATTTTTCCCTAGATTCACTGTCTATAATCTAGGGAAACAAATACCTTCTTCAATCAAATACCTCTCTCTTCACAAATTTGGGTAAGTTTTGTTATTTAACGATGAGGCTCGATGTACTTTTTTCAGAATAAGAACAAATGTACATCTTTAAAAATGACACTATAGCAATTAATCTTTAAATGTAACCACCCGGATGTAACTTTATAGCTCCCTTGTAACTTTATAACTCCCTTCCTTAAAAAGGCGGTGAAAGCAGAGATGTTGAAAATGTTCCAAGGCAAGGTTTGATAGATTCTTGATAAGGAATGGGTTAGGTGGGACTGGGGTGCGATTATGGTTACGGTATGATCATCTACAATCATATTAGAATGTGGAGTATGTTCAAGGACCGGTACTTGGTCCTGCTCTTTATTCATACAAATGATTTTGATTTCTATGTGGAAGGTTACAGGAGAATTGATTAGCTGATCAGAAAGTTTCAACACAAAACTCAAGACACAAGGCCTTACATATTTTCGAAACGTAATCACAAGTTAAAATCTCACCTACAAACAAATATCATAATTTGAAATCTGATGTGACCTGACCTGTTGAGTATTACCAGTATTTTCTGCTGTTATTTTAGAATTCCAGCATCTGCAGCTTTTGCGGTTGCCCTGGTTCGCTCTCTCTCACCTTGACAGCCAGAGGGGAGGGCGATGTGAGGATGCTGTTCACCGATTTCAGTTCAGATTTCAATACCATAGTCCCCACCAGACCTGCTGAGAAGCAGCTGGAACTGGGGCTGAACACTCCCCTGTGTGCCTGGGTCCTGGACTTTTTCACTGCCAGGCCTCAGGTGGTCAGGATGGGGAGACATACCACCAACCCCCTCACCCTGAACACAGGATCCCCCAGGATTGCGTCCTTAGCCACCTACTGTACTCCCTGTACACACATGACTGTGTGGCCAGGTTCAGCTCCAACTACATCATCAAGTTTGCTGATGACACTGAGGTGGTGGGCCTGATCTCCGATAACGATGAGAAGGCCTAACGGGAGGAGGTGGCTGATCTGGCACTCTGGTGTCAGGACAACAGCCTCCTCTTGAATGTCACAAAAACTAAGGAGTTGATTGTGGACTTTAGAAGGGCTCAACATCCGAGGACGTACACAGCACTGGAGATAAATGGGACTACTGTGGATAGGGTGAGCAGCTTTAAATACCTGGGAGTTCACATCACAAAGGATCTGACATGGACAACACACACTGCTGCACTGGTGAGTAACGCAAGGCAGCGCCTTTACCACCTCAGGCAGCTGATGGAATTCAGAGTCTCTGAGGATCCTTCAGTGCTTCTATTCTGGTGCTGTAGAAAGCATCTGGTCCGGTAACATCTCAATCTGGTTTGGGAACAGCTCTGCCCAGGACAGGAAGGCTCTGCAGAGAGTAGTGCGTTCGGCCGAACGCACTATGGGAACTACACTCACTCCCCTGCAGGACCTATACACTCACTCCCCTTGCCTGACCATAGCAGGAGGTGCAGATCCAGAGCCAGCTACATAAAGAAGAACCCCTACCACCCCATCAATGGACTGTTCCAGCTGCTACGGTCAGGCAAGCACCTCCGCTGTCACGCTGCGAAAACAGAGAGGATGAGACAGAGTTTCTTCCCACAGGCCATCAGGACTGTAAACGCTAATCTCATCAGGGACTAATTTACTATTGTGTTGTGTCTTTTTAATTTTTTTCTAAAATGTGAATACTGGTTCTGTTCTATTTTGTTCTGTTGCTTTTGCACAATCCATAGGCCTTGCCACTTTCATTTCACTGTACATCTTGTATGTGTATGTGACAAATAAAGTTGACTGGACTTGAAAAATATACTGGAAATTAAAAAGAAAACAAGAAATATGAAATTTTCAGTATTATTGTGACATAGAACATTCAGTCCTCATCTATGCCACTCTCGGAACATTCCCATTTCCTCACTATGATCTATGTGAGAACATGCCCATCCTACTCTGCTGTTATCAACATAAACCAGGGATAATTGTTAACAGTCAATTAACCTAGCAAGCAGCATTTTGGGAAATCAAAGGGAACTAGAGTAACTGAGAAGCAACACATGGTCACGGGGAAAACATGCAAACTCCGCATAGATGGCACTTAGATTGTTGAAACTGTGCATCAGCAACACTGCAGCTGCAACATTGTTCTGCCCGATACTCCAAATGTCAGCCAATATCTGAAACTCAATTTCTTTCTCCAAAGATGCTGCATGACCTGCCGAATGTTTTCTGAGACGTTCCACATCTTTTTAAATTAAAATTTCAGGAGTTTCTGCACATTTATTAGTCTGAGTTATACAACATAGAAACAGGTCCTCCTGCCTCACATGTACTTGCAGATCAAGGTGCCTTCCTCAGCTAGTCCCATATCCCACTAAACATTTCCTATCCTGTCTTTTAAACATCATAATTTTTTTAAAATGTATTTATTAGAAGCAAATGTGCAAGAGTAGAACAAACGGCATATAAAATTATAGTTAATGTACAGCTTTAATTTTAACTTTTTAGCTTTAAAATAAAGGAAAAGAAGAGAGAAAGAACAAGAGAGAGAAAAAAGTGAGAGGTGCAAAGATAGGACCCCTAGACTACCAAAAGTAGTGTAGCCAAAGAGTGGGTAAGAGAAAGAAAAGAACGAAAAAAAAGAACAAAAAGAAAAAGAGAGAGAAAAGTGGTGAAAAACCTGCCTCTCGTCCCTCCCCACTCACCTCACCTAACCCATAGTTGGATATAAATCTAAAGTTATGTTGCATCAAACTATCCTTGTAAGAATTTGAAGGGTGTCCACGTCTTCGAAAAATGATCTGGTTTTTCTGCCAAGACAAGTCTAATATTTTCAAGATGTAGTGTCTTGAAACATCGTAATTTGTACCTACCTGTACCACTCCTCTGGCAGATCATTTCCTATACCTATCACCATCTGTGGGGGAAAAAAACATGATCCCAATGGACCCCTTTACATCTTGTATCTGTGCAGACTTCAGTTGCGGCCAAATTGAGATAATGAAAGAATACACTAACCGTTTCACCACCATTACAACTACAAAGTGTAAGCCCATGTTTATTAACTTTAGTGACATGCACTGCAAAAATCACTCATTTAACTTTATAATCTTTAACTTACTGTGCTTTCAGGAGGTCTTTTTCTCTCTTCTCCAGCTCTGCTCTTGCTTTGTTCCTTTCTTCCTCCTCCATGTCAAGCTTAGTTTCAAGAACTTTTCTCTCTTCATCAATCTTTGCCTGCATTTCCACCATCTTTTCAGGAGATACCTTCTTCTTTCCTTCATTACAAAATAAATAGTGCTATCTTACTGCACTGATCACATTTATATTTGGCCAAATTATTCACTTCTGGCCAAGTAAGTCTTCCTCACAATTAAACTCATCTTTAACTTCAATGACTGCTTTAACCTGTTGATCATTTCCAATATTTCCCGAGCCCGAGAGATTTTGGGGCACAGAGGCCAGTACATCCCAATAAAATAGCAAATAAAACTAAGTGGTTTAGTTATTTTTATTTTACTTAGTGTTTGTTCTTTAAACTGTTTTAAATAAATTGCTTGATGTTTAAATATTTAAGGCTGAGCTATTTTAAATGTCTCTGATTATCAATAACATACTGTTTCTATACACAATCTAATTGTAAACTTTTTTATATAGCAGCTTAATTGGGTTTCTATCTCAATTCATTTCACCTCCTTCATTATGGGCTATTTAAAATAGATAAGCTGCTCCTTAGTAAACATGCAGTGCATCAGTTTAGTTTAATGGCATTGTGTTCAGTTCTTGCAAAGGCAACTGCCCGCACAATAAAGTGTATACAAAAAAACATTATACTGAAAAAAAGTAAAATTGAGGTCACAAACCTGCTTGGTCTTGAATTGGCAAAAGGTTAGTAGGCCATACAAAGGCAGCATGCGAATGTAGGAGGGAAAAGAGAGAAAAATCAAGTCATTATTGTCGGCATTTCCAATAGCCAAAGCGATGGAGATCAAAACTCAAGCACAAACTGTTGCCAATACAAAAGAAAGTTAAAGATAATGTGTCCTACAAATCGTAACCGTGCATGTTAAGAAATAAAATAATTGCAAAAAGCACTAGTTATTTAAACTTGAATTTAGTGGATAAAGTTTATTTTGAAATGTAGTTCTCGTCACAACTTTTCTTTAGCAACTCATGCAAATTTGTTATTGTAATAACAGAGGTTTGAGTTGCATATAACAAACCTCTAAACCCATCTTTCAGCTGACAATCAAAATCATTGAAAAACTGTCACGAACATTTGAATCCACTAGGATTCCTACACATGTTTAAGTATCTATCTTTGACAATTCCCATATCATCTTAGGAGTTCTGCTGCCCAGGCACATTTGCTGCCTCTCATCAAGGACAGGATTAGGCTTGCAAGGTCAAGGACCTCCTGAACCCCACCCCCCTCCCCTTCTAAGTTTCTCCCTGTGGCATCAGAAGAATCTTAATATATCTCATACTCCTGATGTAAAGTCATCACTTGAACCATAACTCTGTTTCTCTGTTCATTGCTGCTGCCTGATATGTTGAGTACTTCTGACATTTCTAATTTAATGCTTTATTAACATGTAACTTGCTGACAACAACTGCTAATTAAATGCCTTGTTGGCTGCTAAAATAGGGCAGAGCAGGTATAATCCAGATATATTAGTTGCTCCAAGAGAACATTTTAGGCCAGGCAAGTTAATGTGGATCAAAGATTGCATTTTGAGCATGAAAGAACAATCTTGCTTCGATCACATAACTTAAAACTCAACTTTCGTGAACTCTTTTGGGTCTGATTTTCACTACGTTTGGCCTGGCAACATGTATAATGATATGCATAATGACTCCCCGACTCTTATACCCAATGCCCCAATAAATAAAGGCAAACATACCATAAGCCTTCGTTATCACTTTATCTACTTATGTTGCCACTTTCAGAGAGTTATCGGCTTCAACCCCAAGGTCCCTCTGTACGTCAAAGTTTTTAAAGGTTTTGCCATTAATTATATATTTTTCCCTTAAGGGCCTGCCCCACTGTACGAGGTAATTCAAGAGTTCTCACGAGTTTCCCCTGATTCGAACTCGGAGAATTACACTAATAGCCAATCGTAGGTACTCGGGGCTCTCACGGACATTTTTCAACATGTTGAAAAAACTTCACGAGCTTACCGCGTTTCCCGAGTACCTGCCGTTAGTGTTACGAGCCGCTAAAGACGTCTCGAGCTCCGACGTACCCGCTATGTACTTACCACGAGGTTGATTTTTATTTAAACTTGGGAGAGCTCTTGGGTAAACTTGTATAGTGGGACAGGCCCTTTACATTTGACACTTGTTCGGATTAAGCTCGATCTGCCATTTCTCCGCCCATTTCTGTAGCTGATCTATTCCCGCTGCATACTTCGCCAACCTTCCTCACAGTCTGCGACCTTAGCAATCTTGGTGTCATCTGCAAACTTACTGACCAACCTTCCTTACATTCACATGCAAGTCTATATATATATATATATATATATATATATATATATATATATATATATATATATATATATATATATATATATGTTTTGAGATGTTTTCTAACTCAATTTCAAAGTACAAATTTAAAACTACATTAAAAAAAGTAGACGGGCCAAAATAGACTATATACAACAATGCATGCATGTCAAAGACTTGCAAATGGTAGGTTAACTGGTTATTGTAAATTCCACTCTCCCCCTCCCCCAAAGTTTAAGTGAGTGCTAGAATCTAGTAGGAGTTGATAAAAAATGTAGGGAGAGCAGAAATGGATGGCTCGTGTAATTAAAAAAATGGATATGCTAGTTTATACCAATGATAGTACAAAATGCTGGAGTAACTCAGTGGGTTAGGTAGCATCTCTGGAGAAAATACATCAATGACGTTTCGGGTCAGGAAGAAGACCAAGCCAAATCAGGGTCAAATTGGGTGGTTGATGGTTGTTCTGAACTCAATGGACAAGAAAGGCCTGTTTCTGTTCTGTGCCTCTATTTGAGAAGTACTCAGTCAATGTCTAAATATTATCCTCCAATCACTCTCAAACAGAAATATAGTCAGGATTCCTGTGCAATAATTGGCAATCGAAGCAATGATATTCTAATACAATTTAGCATAGAGCAGTATGGATAAAACCCAAGTCCAGAGATAATCTCAATGCAATCCAAGAGGGGTTTGTCAGGATAATTAATGTAAGGATCTATGCACTGATGGAGGAATCTAGAACAAGACAGCACTGTCTCACAATGAAGGCACCAACCATCCAAGACTGAGAGGAAGGAAGAACATTTTCTTTTGGGTTTTGAATTATTGGAATTGATAATGCCATAGAGTTGTGTTACTCAAATCAATGTATCAACAAGGTGAAGAGGCATTGATTTTTTATCGAGAGAGTGAATCAAGGTTTATGATAGGAAAATTCATAGAAATATTAGCAATTATTACCCATATCACCCATCTGAGGTATGCTTTTACGAAATTGTATTCCCTTCCTTTTTACTGCCAGCAGGGGTAACAGGGGAATATTTTCTTATATTCCCCTTTCTAGCGAACGCCTATGGACTTTACCTGTTTAAACAGCGGGGAATATAGTCTTATATTCCCCTGGTCTCACATCCGGGAACTTGGCAACGTGACGCTGCGTGACGGCAACGTGACGCTGCGTGCGAAATTTAAAATTTATTCTCAAAACAAACAAAATGGCAGCCGGTTGCGAGAAGAGGTTCGCGATTTAAAAGTTCGACCTTCACATTGTCACATAAATGAATTACATAAATTACATAAATGAAACATAAATGTTACATTGTTTTAGTACCCTTATTTACAATGTTGCAATGCATATTGCAAAATGTATAGATACATTCATATCATATGAGATGTTCAGATTTTCCTCTAGATGTCTGATAATGGGTAATAATAACAATATTGACTGTCCTCTTTCGGGAGATACGACATATATTGCCCTCACTAGATCTTCGACTCGGGCAATATGAATCTACTTCAGGCAATATATGTCGTATCCCCCTCAAGGCCAGTCAATATTCTATTAATATTTCATTGAATGGTGGTGTGGATTGAAGGACTGCATGGATTACTCCTGCCTCTTTTGTTATAATACAACAGTAACTTTCTAGATCGCATAAAGTAAAAGATAAATAACCTGAATTGGTTTTCTTGAGGTTTGACCACATAAGAAATGTTAACCGCAATAAAGAGAAGAACGCAAGAATGATGGAGCAGGAGTGAGTCACTCAGCCCCCCAGGCCACCTTACCATTCAATGTGATCATGAGTGATCTGTGCTCTTTATTTAACATGGGATATTTGACATGCCCCCATGGGGAAAATAGGATTCTGGTTTAACATTTAAACTGATATGTTAGAAAGCATAGCAGCAGTATATTTTAGAACTGGTGGGATTTGCATTTAACAAGCATGTGGATACTTTAATATAACAGAAGCATAATTTGTTGGTATAATAATGAAGGTATTACCTGTTACAATAATTAACCTGTCATATAATAAATTAATGGCCCGTATGTTTTCTTCAGGCAAATGAAAAATATGCAAATATTAAGATAAGCAATTAGGTAAAGTGAAGACATCAGAGTATTAACATAACATCAACATATCAAGGCCAACTACATGAAGGTTAATTAATACAGGCACCTTTCCGTTTCTTTTTCTTCTCTCTTCCCTCTCCATTTTCCCCTTCTTCTTCTTCGTCTTCAGACCCACTTATTTCTGAACCAGAGATTTCTTCGCCTACAAATCGTTAAAATTGTTAAATGAAATACAAGCAGTTCCCTGGTTGCATGAGGGTTTCATTCCTGAGAACATCCATTTTCTATACCTATCCATAGCATCTCACATTGCATATCTAGACTAGATATATATACTAGACTAAGTGGGACCCGTTGGGTCCCAGCATCACACGGGAGGGTTGGTCCCCCAACACAATATTCCACCTCTCCACCAATTCCCAGTGGAGGGGGGGGGTCTTTCAGGATCACTAGTATGTGTTGTGGGCTGAAGGGGCTGGTTTCCAGAGGGCTAGTATGGACATTGTGGGCCGAATGGATTCTTGGGCTGGCGGCTCAGTCACTCAAGCCTGTTGTGCTGGCAGCTCAGTCACTCACGGCTGGTGGGCTGGCAGTTGACTCACGGCTATTCCTTGAAATTCCATTTCAAGCAGGGTGCAAGGCCACCAAATTCAAGTGCAGTTTCATACCATTTCAAGCAGGGTGCAAGGCCACTAAAGACAATGAGTCGTGACCCCTCCCTCCTCCATCTTGCAGAGACTGAGCCACGCCCACACTTCTGGGTTTTATAGTCTCTCCTCCCCTCCAACCAGAAGAGGCGCGGGCTTCATGGCGTGATAGACAGGAGAGAGAATCTCAACATTTTTTAAACACTAATAACTCTTTTATTTTGCATCGATGGGAAAAATTCTCGGCACCCGATGAGCGGAGGGGGATTCTGAGCAAGATGGCCAAAAGTCACAGCTGTACGTGGTAGCGTTTGTTCTAAAATCAATATAAAGCACAAACAGAAAGTGGTCAAGTCCACTTTTAATTATATAGAAGGCAAGGCAACTTTAATTAGGCAAGGCAACTTTAATTAGGCAAGGCAACTTTAGCATTTCCAAACCTTAGGCAACACAGCTTTAGCATTTCCAAACCAAAGGCAACCAGCTTTAGCATTTCCAAACCTTAGGCAACACAGCTTTAGCATTTCCAAACCTTAGGCAACACAGCTTTAGCATTTCCGAACCAAAGGCAACCAGCTTTAGCATTTCCAAACCAAATGCAACACAGATTTAGCATTTCCAAACCAAAGGCAACACAGCTTTAGCATTTCCAAACCAAAGGCAACACAGCTTTAGCATTTCCAAACCAAAGGCAACACAGCTTTAGCATTTCCAAACCAAAGGCAACACAGCTTTAGCATTTCCAAACTATGTTTTCAAACCACATTAAGGGTACTGACAGGTCAGTAAAACAACTCACAGTTTGGTAGACGTGTGTTCAGTGTTATTCATAGCTCAGACTGAGAGACGTGACCCTCTCGCTCCCCCATCTTGCAGAGACTGACTGAACCATTCTGGTTTTTATAGTCCCTCCAGAAGGGGCTTGGCCTTCAGGAGAGAGAATCTCGACATTTTTCTTAAACACTAATAACTTTTATTTTTCATCGATGGGAATAATCCTCTTGTCCTGCGCTGAGTAAGATGGGCAAAAATCACAGCCGTAAGTGGCAGCGTTTTTTCTAAAATCCATATACAGAACAGGAAGTGGTCAATGTAAATAAGCAATTCACATACTCTTGAAGTGTATAGCATCATTTAATGATAGCACAGGGTATATCACACGTCAGCAATCACTGGTTACATTCTTCTACCGAACTATACCCAGGGTGTGGAAAGCGTTATGATTGATGTTAACTAATGCGGGGTTATAGGTACTGAGGTAGCTATATTATTGGTTGCATGCATAAACCATCTACATCCTTCCCCTTAGAAAATCAAAACAGCTTAGAAGTCATAGCAACAGAATTAAACAAAATCGCCATAACGAACAGGTGGCTTACTAATCCGGCCCGAGCGCGCACGGATGTCTCCCCCTTCCCCCGAAAGATTAGAAGAAACAGGAGGCCGCGAAACAGCTGGGGAACCAGAGAAGGGCGGTGGGGTGGGAGAAGCAGGAGAGTCAGAACCACGACCGGCAACAGGTGACCTGCGCAGAGGGGAACAGGGCGCGTGAGATGGGGATCGAGGCATGCAGGGAACACAAACTGGGACTGCAGCCGGCTGTTGGTATGAGAGTAGCGGGGCACAGGGACCCGGAGGCTGCGGCTTCGGCTCATTCACGGCAAGCAGGTGTTGACGGCTTCTTTGGTAAATGGTTCCCTCAAAGTCGACCAGATACGAACGAGGTGAATCGGCCACCCCAACTACGGTAGCCAGACGGGAGTAACCACTGGCGGTCTGCAGTCGAACAACCTGTCCAGGCAACAGAGGATCGAGTGGTCTGCACAACCGATCGTGGGAACGCCGCTGGCTGTCATGTTTCTCTTGAATGCGCCTCTGCACGGAGGCAGGCTCCAGCACCCTAGGATGCAGCTGGCGCTGAGCAATCGGGATAGTAGGTCTGGTTGTTCTGGACATCAGACGCTGAGCAGGGGACCCCATGGTCGGATCCCTGGAAACGTTCCTGAGGTTCAGGAGATCCAAATACAAATCAGAGTTAGACATAGTTCACCTGTTCCATCAGAAGCTTGGCGCTGCGGATGGCCCGTTCAGCTAGGCCGTTGCTCTGTGGGTACTCTGGGCTGCTTGTCAGATGCACGAAAATTCCACTTGTCGGCAAAACCTTTGAACTCTCGACTGGTAAACTGCCTTCCATTGTCAGTCTGCAACCGGACAGGAGACCCAAAAGTGGAGAAGTGTTTCCGCAGCTTACGGATTACCATCTCCGACGTGAGGGATGTCAGCAAATCCACCTCGAACCAGTTGGAGTACGAGTCGACCAGGACAAGGTAGTGGTTACCACGCCATTTGAAAATGTCGTCAGCCAGCGAGGACCAGGCCAAGGCAGGAGCAGGTTGTTGCAGCAGGGGCTCTCGCTGCTGGTGTGGTGCAAGACTGTTGCACGTGGAGCAGGCAGAAACGTGGTCCCTGATATACTTGGCCATTCCAGGCCAGTAGAATTGGCACTGAGCGTGGGCGAGTGTCACATCAACCCCGGGGTGTCCGCTATGGGCTGCACAGTAGTACGAAACAAACAGGGAAGACGGGACTACAACTTTATGTCCCTTGACGATAACGCCATTCTGTAGCACCAGTTCATCGCGGACCAGGAAGAAAGGCTGTGCTTCAGTTGGCGTGCTGGAGTGCTTTGTTGGCCACTCCAATTTAATCAGAGGCAAGCCGCTGCAAAACTGGATTGGCAGCAGTGTGCTCAGCCAGAAGCTGTAACTGCTTGGTGGGAATAAAGTCAATGCCCAGTACGAGCAAGTCTTCTGTTTCGTAGGGGTGGCGGGCACACGAAGTCCGCGGGGCGCGGGATAGGGTGACCGCAATGTGCATCTCGGTGCCCTTCTTGTAGACGATATTGAAGTCGAAACGCTGGAGCTGCAGCATCATACGCTGCAGCCTGGCAGGGGCAGCATGAATCGGTTTGTTCAGAATTGTCATCAGTGGCTGGTGGTCGGTTTCGACCGTGAATTTGCTGCCAAACAGGAAGTCTTTGAACTTGGAGCAGACGAACACCAACGCGAGCAGCTCCTTCTCGATATGAGCATACCGCTGCTCGGTGTCCGTCATGGTGCGGGAGGCATAGGAGACAGGATGTAACGATCCATCGACAGACTGTAGGCAGGTCGAGCCTAGTCCGAACTTGGAAGCGTCGCAGGTGACGGTGAAGGGGCGACTCACGTCGAAGAACCTCAAAGTCGGTGTGTTAATCAATCTGGACTTGAGGCAGTCAAAATCCTGCTGGTGCTGTGGGAGCCAGGCCCAAGCGATATCCTTTTTTGTCAGCTGCCGCAGGGGTGCACTCAGCTCACTGAGATTTGGTATGAACTTCCCAAGGTAATTCACCATGCCCAGGAAGCATTGCAGGCCAGGCACGTCGGTGGGGGCTACCATTTCGGAGATGGCAGCAGCCTTCAAGGGATCGGGTTTTAGTCCGTTAGAGGCGAAAACATGTCCAACATACGCGACTTCTGCAACTCGAAACCGGCTCTTCTTGGGGTTCAGTTTCAGGTTGGCCTGTCGCGCCCGATCCAGGACGCGGCGGAGGTTCAGGTCGTGCTCGGCAATGTCCTTCCCATAGGATATCATCCACGATGATGGCACATGGCAGGTCTGAGAACACCTGCTCCATCGCTCGCTGGAACACCTCGCTAGCGGAATTGATGTCGAATGGCATTCGCAGAAACTTGAATCTGCCGAACGGTGTGGAGAAGGTCGTCAGGTCAGAGGACGCTTTGTCCAATGGGATCTGCCAAAACGAGTTCTTAGCGTCTAGGACCGAAAAGGCAGTGGCCTGCCCGACCCGAGCCGCCACGTCCTCAACAGACCACATAGGGTAGTGGGGTCACTGTCTGATTCTGCAGGAGTAGTCACCATGTTATTCTCGTCCAGAACCACTGGAGCGTAGGTGAAAGTTTTGGCTCTCCTTATGGCATCAGGTCCGACAAGGTTGAGGAGGAGGGAGGCTTTAACGGAGTCAGGTTCGGCGCGGTGCACAACGTTGACAAAGTGGGTGAAATCAAATTCAAACGTGGCCCAGCACTCAGAGATATCAGCATCAAAGACAAGCTGCGCGGGCTTTCTGCAAGAAGACGCCATGGCCAGAGAGATTAAACGCAAGCAGGCACAAAATCAAAATAAAGAAATAAAACCCGACAGACAGGAGACGCAGGTATCTTCCAGCTTCGACACCATGTAAATAAGTAATTGACCTACTCTTGAAGTGTATAGCATCCTTTAATGATAGCACAGGGTATAACACACATCAGCAATCACTGGTTACATTCTTCTACCGAACCATACCCAGGGAGGGGAAAGCGTTATGATTGATGTTAACTAAGGCGGATTATAGGTACTGAGGTAGCTATATTATTGGTTGCATGCATAAACCATCTACAGTCAAGATCAGACTTTTAGTAATATAAATATATATTACTAAAACTGTCATCTTGTTTGTTTGTTTGCCAGTTTATACGTACCTAGATTTGCGCAAAAATCGGTACATGATAGCGCTACAATTTTTGCACCACCTTACTCACCATTGTCCTGTGATGTCAATTAAACGTTTTGTTCACATTGATAGTACATTATAAGTAATTAACATTTTAAACTTAAAAAAAAATAAAATTGGTTTCCACTTACCCTATCGTCAGCAGTGTTCCATCCCACAATTACATCACAATGGGATCTCATTTACATTAAAATAAAACACAGCAGCGTTCCACCTCACAATGACGTCACAATGGGATCCCCAATTTCAGTTACAGTATTTCCCGGCAATGAATACGCTAATTTTTACCCAAAAATAAGGCACGAAAATTTACTTGCTTCTTGGAGGCCAAAGGTCAGGTTGTTAGCCAAGAAAGATAGACTCGGCTATTCCCCAGTACAGCAACATCAAGAACGATACAAAAGGGACTATAAAACCCAAATTGCTGGCAGCTGATGGGAAGCGACTGTAAAGTGGGAATTCCACAGATTCACAACTCTGTGTGAAAAAGCGTTTCCTCATCTTCGTTCTAAATGGCTTACCCCTTATTCTTAAACTGTGGCCCCTAGTTCTGGACTCCCCCAACATCAGGAACATATTTCCTGCCTCTAGCGGGTCCAGACCCTTAATAATCTTATATGTTTCAATAAGATCCCCTCATCCTAAATTCAAGAGTATACAAGCCCAGCCGCTCCATTCTCTCAGTATATGACAATCCCGACATCCCGGGAATTAACCTTGTAAACTTACGCTGCGCTTCCTCAATAGCAAGAATGTCCTCCCTCAAATTAGAGGACCAAAACTGCACTCAATACTCCAGGTGTGGTCTCCTTATGCAACTGCAGAAGGACCTCTTTGCTCCTATACTCAACTCCTCTTGTTATGAAGGCCAACATGCCATTCGTTTTCTTCACTGCTTGCAGTACCTGCATGCTTACTTTCATTGTAATGGAGGAGTGGAGGGGAAAGAGAGAGGAGGGGCGGGAGGGGTTGAGGGGAGGAAGCAGTAGATGGTTGGTGGAGGGTGGGGAGAGGGAGGATAATGGATGAGGGGAATAGGGGACTGAGGAGGGAGATTGAGATTCATTAACATTGCTTTTATATTTTACAAGTTGTTGCTATTTTTAGACTTTAAAACGTCGCAGTCGCGCTCCCATTTGACTGCCCTGCCTGCGCAGTTGGGGGAGGGTTGCCGTGACTCGCGTCACAACGGGGATCTCTGGCGTCACAACAGGAACCCGTCAACCACACTACACAGTGAGCCTTTGCATTTTTATTTAATCTGTAGCTCAGTTTTCCTTTACATCATGGGTCCGTACCTTCCTTCAGTTTATTCCTGAGATCTTCAATTTCCTTCTGGAACTGACGCAAAAGAGCATCTTTAGGATCTTCATTAATTCTAGCTTTATTCTTGATATTCTTTGCTCTGTTTGCATACCGTAAAGTACTTATGGTTTCATCATAGTTGTAATCCGCTGGTCCAATGTTTGCACACTAATTATAAAATGGTAAAAGAGAAAACACAATTCACATTCAACTCTGTGTTACTGAGTAGTCAGTCTTAGCAACTTTGCTGTAAGGATATGTCAAGCAATGGGAAATTAGAGTCCTCTGTCATAACATAAAGTGAACATTGCAGTGGAACTAAATTAGCACAGTTAGTAAACTGCAAGTGATCTGTGGTCTACAGAAATTATTAAATCAAAAAGCAATTTACAAATAACTCACAGCCCAATATTTAACGTCGTTTGTGATGTAAACTCACTTTAAGAAAATTAGGCAATGAAGTTCTATTATTGTCTATGAAAAGATGCAGACAGATAACAATGTTGTCAATTAATGTGAACCTCATAATTAGCCACATTAGATTTTCTACCTCTCCAATACAAATCCTCAAGCTAAAAATAAATTCATTCATAGCACCATGCCATCCCATCATCCTTTCAGAAAAGGTCCAACATTAACTGAAAATAATATTTTTATTAATATTTATATTCATAATATTTTTATCCCGTTTTATCTACAGGAAGCAACCCACTAATGTGTAGTGGGTTAACATAAGCAATAACATAACATATGTTAAGATTCTACACTTTTTTTAGATTACACTTTTGATTTATAGCTACAAGTGTCAGCCGATGCAAATGCTATTAACAATGTTCAAATACAATGTAATCTCACAAAAATTATTCTTTATCCATTAAGTACCAGAAGGACAAAATTATAATCTCACCATCATGGTCTTCGAATTGCCTCCTAATGAATCTTGAAGTAAACGTGTCAACTTGGAGTTACGATAGGGCACATGTGTACTTTTACCATCAACAAGAGCCGAGATAACATTACCAAGGGTGGACAATGAAAGGTTAATCTTTGTTGCTTCTTTTAATCGCTGCCCTGTGGCTCCAGTTTTTCCTTGCCGTTCTGAACCCTGTTGGAACAAATAATGGGACCAATTCTTTGCTATGAAAATGTTAAAATCTGCTTTAATGATTACAAAGATTGAACCTGATATATGCTTTACACATATTTCCAAGTGGATGGCAATAAATATTTAAATGCACCATACATTATTGAGCCATTATAAAGACAGATTAACAAAAACAAAATTGCTGCAAATAGTCAACCAGACAGGCAGCTTAGATGGGAAAGGAACTAGTTCCATCCTTCTGATGAGAGTTCACTGATCTAAATTATTTATTGTTTTTCTCTGCAGGGAGACTACCCAATTCAAATATTTAACTCATATATTTCACATACTCAGATGTCACACTAAATCTTATGTCCAAATTCAGGAGTAGGAGTAGAATATACAATGGTCAGACGAGAGCAACAAATGCTATTACACTAGGTTAAGATGAAAATGCTTTTAATATTTTTCAATAATTGTTAGAGCATATCAGATGCTGAAAATGTGAAATTATAAAACAGAAAAGGCAGGGTATATTCAACACTTCAGGAAGAATGTGTGGAGTTCAAACCAGAGTTCATGTTTCTAGCTGATTAATTTATAAATGCACTTGGCATGCTATTAGGTAGTGAACAATCCCACAGAAGTTGGTGAACAAACTGCAGTATCTTAAAAAAATAAATAAATAAAATATAGTGGCCATGATTTTATTTAAATTTTTGAGTTTTTCACTAAGGGACCCAGAGCATTTTCAACAAATATATCAATGCACATACTGCAAAAAAATGTTTGAGAGTACTACAGAACACAATAGGAGAAGAGTTCATGTCATGTGCTACCTTTTAAAAAGCAAACTTTTGAGAAGAGGGATAATATCCATAGTGATTCAAGATAATGTGCAGTAATTATGGTGGTAATGATTAGATGAAGGTTACCATGTGTCAAAGTGGTTAAATCTGAAATTTATTGGCAGAACAAAATACTGAAAATAGGAAAGGAAAAAAAGGATGTCAGACTTGGAATTCAGTTATTAATCGTGGGTGATTGATTAGACAAAAATAACCAATAAATTATAAAGATTTTAAAATACTAAAAAATCTGCAAAACCAAAGTTTAAAGTTAGGAAATTTGAAATACAGGTAATACATAACATTACACATTCAAAATATACTTCTATTATTTAAATATATTGTCTAGGATATATTGCCAATTCTTACAGCAAGATCAACGAGGTGTAGCTTGCCCATGCGCACGTGAATATTTCCATCTACTCCTTTTTCACTACACTCAATAGTGATGGTGAAAATAGCATGTGAACGAGAACTGTGCTCATTCATATTTGTGGCACCAACAGAACCTGGAAGAAAAACAAAAGATTACTATCAACATATGGCCATTTTCATTTAAAAGCCAGATGGAAAACATAGCTGAGGTTTTTACACAAAACAATTTTGCCAATGGGATGCAATTCTCCCTCCTCTGATTTGAAAGACACAAAACCTTTTGCCACTGTTAGAAAAAATCTACTTTGTTCACCTTTTACCATGGATTCTGTTAGTAGACTTCATGTAGTTTGACAGCTAAGTAGTAGCACATATTTTTTAATCCAACACAAATATAAATTTAACAATATTTCTCAGGGCATTGAAGAAAATAATTAAAATAGTTACAAAATTCAAAAGGTTAGAATGGAAATATTCCAATCCACCCTCAACACAAAGCTTCCGCATAAAGGAAATTCAAAAATGGCCTAGTTACTACTTGTGATGATGCCATTCCTGACATTATAAGATAATTGAGAAAATACTAACATACTTCAAACATTCAAGGAAATTCATGAACTATGAATAAAATTCCACTATAACCATCAGCTTTAATATGGACACTCTCAAGGACATACAATTGAATATCCCTAACCTAATTTGATAGTTTTGCAAATCTATGGGGATAGAGTTTAATTTTGTTCCCCATATCCCTCAGTGTCTAATGAGAAACAGCTCAGGGATCAATAAGATTGGCTAATTTATTTTAAATGGGAGAGATTACAAAATGTCCACTGGTTTTCCAGATGTTCGATTTGTATTTTTTCTCTGATGCATTTGACTAAACTGATGGGAAATGTTAACAAATAACATTACGGCGAGAATCTTAAGATTGACTTATTAACAAAAAAAATGTTGGTGTACCAAAGTACAAAGTAAGAATCCCATGACAAAACTTCCATTATTTAATTATTTTGTAAACTTACGGTTTTTATTCCCTAAAGTCATAATACGGTCCATGTCATCTGCATTGTTTACTACATAACCAGAAAGATCTTTAATATATACTCCAACATCAGGCCGTTCCTTAACCTACACAATGAAGCAGATAAATTAGAAATACAACATGAAAATCAAGAAGACTGAATTACCATTATTACTCTCAAAATCAAACTAACTGGAGTCATTTTGAATTCTACCATAGGATATCTACCATATGGTAGAATGGAAGAAAATAAGTTGCGCCAAAGGATAGTCAAATCCATTTTCCTGTACAAGTAGTGGAGTATAAAGTAGAAAACGAATCAACACTGCAAGTAAAAAGGATTATTAAAATGTAAATTAATTTTAAGGTTGGCCTTACTATTATAAGAACCGTGGCAAACCCATGGGTTTTAACATGGTCTTTCATATCTGCTGAAAGTCATCGTGGACCCCAAATCTATACAACTGTGGGAAAGGAATATCTGGTAAGTGACAAGAATAATGGGTGTATTTTCCTTCCACTTTAGCTGGTTGCGCAACATCAACTCAGCTTCTTACCTCCAGTCTCTGACTCTGATCCTTTCCAAGAAGATCACGAACCTCCTCATTATAAATCTCCAGGTAAGATACTCGCACAAGGAATCTAAAAGAAACGATAAAAGCCCTATATTCAATCATTTAAATTCAATAATCTACATTTCTGACAGGCACACATCCAAAATGGATTAAAGTTTGTAAATGCAGTGCCTGCATTGTACTTTTAAAATTCCTTACATATTTTAATTATAAATAAGTTTTTAAAAAAATCCTGGCGGAACTCTGTGTCAGGGTGCACCTGCATAAGAAACGGACATACTGCAGATGCTGGAATCTTGAGCAAAAAATAAGCTGCTGAAGGAATTCAGCAGGTCAGGCAGAGTCTCAGAAGGAAATTAACAGTCGATATTTCAGGTTGGGAACCTTCTTCAGTCTGAAGGTGGGTCCGGACCAAATTTTGTAGCTATCAAATCTCATATAGAAATGTAGAAACAGCAATACACTCGTCAAACTCATTCAACTTGCAACCCCTTGGTGCTTAAATTCAGGATTTTCATTATACTGTAATAACTGTACCACTACTACATTGGGAAAACAGAAATTGCAGTGATTCTCATCAGTATTAAGCCCAGCTAAAAATACCCACTTTATCTTAGCCTTGTGTTTTCTTCATCATCCATGTAAAATAGTAAGATTAAACAATAAGTTACGAGTTTGAAGTTTGATCTTTATTTTATGAGGAGTTACGATGAGGGATTACGTGAAGAACCCCGTACAGCCGTTGGTGCATCAATCTTCAAAGCAGCGGGGTGAAATCACAGGTAACAATGAATGAAGTATAATGGTAAGATAACAAAGACTAGAACTACCAGATGATATTTATGAGGGTTGGGAGCGGAGGGCACGTAATCCCTCATCGTAACTCCTCATCAAATAAAGATCAAACTTCAAACTGGTAAGTTCTCATTTAATCTTACTATTTTACTTCGGAGTCACATGAGTGACTATGTGAAGACTTCAAAGCACTGTGATTTCATGCCACAGACCTAAATCCAGCGTTCACACTGCATCGATTGACTCAAAAAGTCGTTAATAATCAATAATGCATCAATGATAACATTTGTTAAATGAATAACAGTTTATTTACAAACTAAACCATAACAACCCCTCTAACTCAGGGGGAAACTATAAAATAACTCAAAACAGAATCAGCAAACACCCCCAGCCTTGAAATCGGCTTGTGGTAAAACTTTTGAAAGGTCAGCTCACTGGACCATCCTGCGGACACGAGGATATGGTCTATAAACACGTCCATTGCCCTTGCCGCGGAAGTTGATGCCGCCCTGGTGGAATGAGACTTGAATTTATCAGTATCAATCCCAGCACTTCCCAGAACCTGCTTTAGCCACCTTGAAATTGCTTGACACGACACCTTACTGTGTGTTTTTTTGTGGCTAATAAATAATGCAGACTCTGTTCCTCGTAGGGCTCTGGTGGCCCCAATGTAACGAGATAAATGTGAAACTACACACAGGCGAGCATCTGTGGGGTATGCTGAAAACACAATCTTACATCCTGTCATGCCTATTCTACTATGTTTAAGCAAATCATAGACATAAAATATAATGGCATCTGCCGATACCTGCATTCTGTCTTGCCATAGTTTTTGCAATGTTTGCACAAATTGGGCTGAAACCAATGCCATAAGCATGACCACCTTCATGGTTAATTTGGCTAGAGATAGGCTTGCAACAAGAGCCTATTGACGAAGAAGCATAAGAACTTCACTCACATTCCAAATACCGGCATACCTGGGTTTAGGAGGATTAGAATTGAAAACTCCCTTCATAAATGGAGAAACTAATGGATGTGTCCCTACTGAATGTAACTCTGAATTCATGGGTAAATAAGAAGACAAAGCACTTCTGGCTGTATTGATCGCACTATAGCTTAATTTTTGATCAAAATAAAGAGTGGACAAGAACCCCAATACGTCTGTGATCCCTGCAGTTTGATATGAGATATTCTGCTGTGGACAGAATTCCTCACACTTCCTTATCGAGGTGATGTACTGCTTCTGAGTACTATCCCTGCAGGCCGATGTGAGAACATCCACAGTCCTCTCCCCAGGTATGGCCTCCTTAAAATATGCAAATTAACAGATCAATACGATCATGTAAAGGATGTTGATCCCCAGTTACTGGATTTACCAGTAGCTTTTTATGCTTGGGAATAATCATGCGAAGCTGACTAGCCATTTGTAATACGAGAGTAAACCATGGTTGTGTAGGCCAATCCGGCACTACCAATACTCCTGAATCCTGCTTGATCTTTTGCAAGCATGGAAATGGAGGAAATGCATAAACAAACATTTCACCCCAATGCAGCAAGAATGCATCCACCGCTGCTGCACCAGGATCTGGTTCCCATGAAACATATCTGGCCAACTGATGGTGTAGTCTAGATGCAAACAAGTCAATATCTGGCATTCCATACTGAGCAATCACTTGAATAAATATGTCCTGATTTAACATCCATTCTATGTTATCATTGAATTGGCATGACCTCATGTCAGCTACTATATTGAATTTACCTGGTAAATATATTACTGAAAGCCAGATATTTTGGTCAATGCACCAGCTGCAGATCTGATTAGCCAGTCTATCACAAGACTGTGACTTGACTCTACCCATGTGGTTTACATATGCCACTGCTGTGGTGTTGTCAATCTGAACCTGCACATGCAAGTCCCTCTAGGCAGAGCAATAAGCTTTAAGCCCATACCAGATTCCCAACAACTCCAAATAATTGATCTCTCTTAATTGAAGAAGGGATGTCTCATCAGTATTCCATCTGCCTCAACAAATGGAAGACATATCTGTTGCACCTCAACCCAGCGCACTTACATCAGTCTGTAATATTATGGAAGGTGGTTCCACCAAAACCTTCCTAGAACTTTTTGAAACATTTACAATCCACCATTGAATGTCGGAAAATTGCCCCAGCTCACAATTGCATAGGCCTGTCAAAATGGCCCACTTGTGTCCTCAGTGCCAGTTCTTTGGATTGTTGTAATTGTTGATAATGCAAAGGACCATACTGCACAGCTGGAAAAGCAACCACCAATTTACAATTAAACTGGCTACTTGTCTATTTGAAGGCTGTTGTTCTCTAAGGAGATTAACACAATCCTCAATTAACTGTTGCAATTTGTCCCTAGGCAAAGTTACCAACATGTGATTTGAATTAATGGTAAATCCCAAATAATCAATTATTTGAACCGGTGATAACTTGGATTTATCTGGATGAATGACGAACCCTAATTGTTCAAAAGTGAGTTTAACAATTGAAACAGATGACTCAGCGTCAGCATGAGTCTTTCCAACAATTAAAATATCGTCTAGATACGCCATTACCACATGCCCCTGAGCTCTGAGTAATGCTAGAACAGGTTTTAACAATTTAATAAATAATCTAGGAGCTGAAGTTAATCCATTAGGCAGTGGTTTGAATTGCCACAACTGAGTCATCCAGATAAATTTCAAATACATAGAAACATAGAACATAGAAATTAGGTGCAGGAGTAGGCCATTCGGCACTTCGAGCCTGCACCGCCATTCAATATGATCATGGCTCATCATCCAACTCAGTATCCTGTACCTGCCTTCTCTCCATACCCCCTGATCCCCTTAGCCACAAGGGCCACATCTAACTCCCTCTTAAATATAGCCAATGAACTGGCCTCAACTACCCTCTGTGGCAGAGAGTTCCAGAGACTCACCACTCTCTGTGTGAAAAAAGTCTTTCTCATCTCAGTCTTAAAGGATTTCCCCCTTATCCTTAAGCTGTGACCCCTTGTCCTGGACTTCCCCAACATCGGGAACAATCTTCCTGCATCTAGCCTGTCCAACCCCTTAAGAATTTTGTAAGTTTCTATAAGATCCCCTCTCAATCTCCTATATTCTAGAGAGTATAAACCGAGTCTATCCAGTCTTTCTTCATAAGACAATCCTGACATCCCAGGAATCAGTCTGCTGAACCTTCTCTGCAATCCCTCTATGGCAATAATGTCCTTCCTCAGATTTGGAGACCAGAAATGTACGCAATACTCCAGGTTTGGTCCCACCAAGACCCTATACAACTGAAGTAGAACCTCCCTGCTCCTATACTCAAATCCTTTTGCTATTAAAGCTAACATACCATTTGCTTTCTTCACTGCCTGCATCACCTGCATGCCTACTTTCAATGACTGGTGTACCATGACATCCAGGTCTCGCTGCATCTCCCCTTTTCGGAATCGGCCACCATTTAGATGGTCTGCTTTCCTGTTATTGCCACCAAAGTATATAACCTCACATTTATCCACATTATACTGCATCTGCCAAACATTTGCCCACTCACCCAGCCTATCCAAGTTACCTCGCAATCCTCCTCACAGCTAACACTGCCCCCCAGCTTAGTGTCATCCGCAAACTTGGAGATATTGCCTTCAATTCCCTCATCCAGATCATTAATATATATTGTAAATAGCTGGGGTCCCAGCACTGAGCCATGCGGTACCCCACTAGTCACTGCCTGCCATTATGAAAAGGACCCGTTTACTCCTACTCTTTGCTTCCTGTTTGCCAGCCAGTTCTCTATCCACATCAATACTGAACCCCCAATGCCGTATGCTTTAAGTTTGTATACTAATCTCATATGTGGGACCTTGTTGAAAGCCTTCTGGAAATCCAGATACACCACATCCACTGATTCTCCCCTATCCACGCTACTAGTTACATCCGCAAAAAATTCCATAAGATTCGTCAGACATGATTTACCTTTCGTAAATCCATGCTGACTTTGTCCAATGATTTCACCACTTTCCAAATGTGCTGCTATCCCATCTTTAATAACTGACTAGCAGTTTTCCCACTACCGATGTTAGACTAACTGGTCTGTAATTCCCCGTTCGCTCTCTCCCTCCCTTCTTAAAAAGAGGGGTTACGTTTGCTACCCGCAAATCCTCAGGAACTACTCCAGAATCTCAAGAGTTTTGAAAGATTAGCACTAATGCATCCACTATTTCTGGGGCTACTTCCTTAAGTACTCTGGGATGCAGCCTATCTGGCCCTGGGGATTTATTGGCCTTTAATCCATTCAATTTACCCAACACCACTTCCCGAATGACCTTCATTTCACTCAATTCCTCCTTTGACCCGCGATCCCCTGCTATTTCCGGTAGAATATTTATGTCTTCCTTAGTGAAGACGGAACCAAAGTAGTTATTCAATTGGTCCGCCATATCCTTGTTCCCCATGATCAACTCACCTGTTTCTGACTGCAAGGGACCTACATTTGTTTTAACTAATCTCTTTCTCTTCACATATCTATAAAAACTTTTGCAGTCAGTTTTTATGTTCCCTGCCAGTTTTCTTTCATAATCTATTTTTCCTTTTCTAATTAAGCCCTTTGTCCTCCTCTGCTGGTCTCTGAATTTCTCCCAGTCCTCTGGTATGCTGCTTTTTCTGGCTACTTTGTACGCATCATCCTTTGCTTTGATACTATCCCTGATTTCCCTGGTTATCCACGGATGCACTACCTTCCCTGATTTATTCTTTTGCCAAACTGGGATGAACAATTTTTGTAGTTCATCCATGCAGTCTTTAAATGTCTTCCATTGCATATCCACCGTCAATCCTTTTAGAATTAATTGCCAGTCAATCTTGGCCAATTCACGTCTCCTACCTTCAAAGTTACCTTTCTTTAAGTTCAGAACCATTGTTTCTGAATTAACAATGTCACTCTCCATCCTAATGAAGAACTCAACCATATTATGGTCACTCGTGCCCAAGGGGGCATGTTCAACAAGACTGCTGACTAACCCTTCCTCATTACTCAATACCCAGTCTAAAATAGCCTGCTCTCTCGTTGGTTCCTCTACATGTTGATTTAGATAACTATCCCGCATACAATCCAAAAAATCAGCACCCCTGCCAATTTGATTCACACAATCTATATGTAGATTGAAGTCACCCATTATAACTGTTTTGCCTTTGTCGCACTTCTAATTTCCTGTTTGATACCATCCCCAACTTCACTACTACTGTTAGGTGGCCTGTACACAACACCCACCAGAGTTTTGTGCCCCTTAGTGTTTTGCAGTTCTACCCATACCGATTCCACATCCTTCAAGCTAATGTCCTTCCTTTCCATTGCGTTAATCTCCTCTCTAACCAGCAACGCTAGCCCTCCTCCTTTTCTTTTCTCTCTATCCCTCCTGAATATTGAATATCCTTGGATGTTCAGCTCCCAGCCTTGGTCACCCTGGAGCCATGTCTCCGTGATCCCAACTATATCATAATCATTAATAGCTATCTGCACGTTCAACTCATCCACCTTATTATGAATATTCCTTGCATTGAGACACAAAGCCTTCAGGCTTGTTTTTACAACGCTCTTACCCCTTATACAATTATGTTGAAAAGTGGCCCTTTTTGATTTTTGCCCTGGTTTTGTCTGCCTGCCACTTTTACTTTTCACCTTGCTCCCTATTGCTTCTACCCTCATTTTGCACCCACCTGCCTCTCTGCTCTTGTACCCCTCCCCCTGCCACATTAGTTTAAATCCTCCCCGACAGCACTAGCAAACATTCCCCCAAGGAGATTGGTTCCATTCCAGCCCAGGTGCAGACCGTCCTGTTTGTACTGGTCCCACCTCCCCCATCTATCTATCACCTTCTATCATCACCATGAATAGACATTGAATAATATGCATCCTTTAAATCAATGCTGGCCATATAACACCCTTTGGAAACAAGATGTTTGGCCATGGAAAAGGTTTCCATTTTGAAATGCCTATAGCAAACAAATGTGTTCAAACGCGTCAGATCCAAAATAATTCTACATCCCCCAGTCTTTTTAGACCTAGGAAAAATACTTGACACAAACTGACGACTTTGACAAACTGACTACTCAGTCACCCCTTTCTTGTGTAATGCATTAATTTCTGCTTGTATGAGCACATTTTCTTCTTCTGAAAATATGTTTCTGACTTGGAACATGCTGATTGGGTGGACTCTCAGTAGAGTAAAATTCAATTTTTACCCCTTCAATACTGTTAAGTATAAATGAATCTGATGTTATCTCCTGACATTGTTTGAGAAACAAATGTAATCTTCCCCTAATTTGAACATCTATCTTACTTGATTAATTCTCTTTCAGAGGCATTTTTCTCACCTGCATATGTCTTGGCTGAGCTTGTTGGCCCCAGCCCCTTGTCATCCTTCCCTTCACACCAGTGGCAGCCTGCCAGTTCCGATACTGCAGACCTGAATGGCTGGTTCCTTCCCCTGCGTCCGAACTGGTACCCAGCCAATCCTCTTCCCGTTTGCCTCCCGGCTTAATGAGGCCCATCGTTTTAGCGTCCTCATGACACTCTTTGACTCACTTGGCGAGATCTCCTCCAAATAAAAGATTGGGTGGTTGTACACTGGGCGGCTTGCACAAAGCCGCCAGATTGGGATTCATAACTGGCCTTATAGCACTTCCTCTGATGTTATTGATCTCGAAATAAGCACTACAGAGGAATCCCAGTGCATCTTGATGGTCTTCAGACATATGCCCTTTATCTACTGTAACAGCAAATGCCGTAAGCCCTGCTGAAAGTAGCTTTAGCACCTTCTGAAATTTTAATTCTTGAGCCCTGGCTGACACCCCCAACTGTGTCCAGATCTGATGGTTTACCATCGGCACCTTAAGTAAACCACATTTGATAGGGGCTTCATATTTTGTAGCCGCCTCATCCATGGCCAATTCCTGTAGTTGGTGAGAGAGTATATACTGTATAGCTGAAGCCAATACCTCCCCTAACGGCTCTCCTGCCTCTCTAGGCACTGCAAACTTCTCTGCAATATTAGGGATAATTTCCAGCTGTATTCCCTTATTGCTCTCTTCCACCACTGATTCGGCGTCAGCAAACTGCACCGGTATAATTTCCTCCTCAAAGGTAGGATATTCTTGCAGCCCTCTTATAGGTGCTGCGAGCACAGGCTCTACACTAGCCTGGCGTAGGCACCACTCCTCCTCACGGAGTTCGTCCCTGTCGAGCATTTTTTGCAATAAAATCTCGACTTGGAAGAGCCGTGAGCAAATAGTCTCTCCTGTTGAGGCTACAACCTCCAGGCCCGACTGGGTCCACGGGCATATTTGAATTTCAAGTAGCCTTACAGCGGGTCCGGTGTCGCTAGCTCCATAGCTGGCGTCGGACTTGGTGTGCTAAGCGGGCCTCCACTAACAATGATATCTTGGTCATCGACCCTTTTTGCTGCGGAGCGCCTTGCCGACACCGTCTTCACTTTCTGTAACATCACTAAACGGAGTATTGACAACCGCTGCTACAGAAAATGAACACTGAAAAAGTTTGAAAACTTACCTTCCGTTTTAAACTTACCGCTTGAAGGAGCTCTGCTGCTCCAACCGGCCGACTACACCAAAGCGTCTGACGTAATGATGCACCAACGGCTGCACGGGGTTCTTCATGTAGTCACTCACGTGACTCCGAAGTAAAATCATAGATCTATTATCAACTCTCATTAAATTATTTATCCTAATATTGTTACACTACAATTTAATGCAACCACAAGATGTCTTGGTCTTCATGATCTTGTAGCATGAATATAACATCACTGAGAAACCATCCGTTCCAAACAACCAACAATTATATCTACTCTTAAACAGGTGGAAGTATTACAGTGATTTGTATATCGTTTAACACAATTCAAAAACAAGATTTTGTTTTTTGTTTTATACGCAATGATTTAACTACAGTCCCATATAACAATAGGCACATTTATTTTTGGAATGTTACCTGGTATCTCCCTCAGACTTTGCAATATGGCCAAATATGTGTGCAAATGAATTGGGAATAATACCCCTAAGTTCAGGCACAGCTCGTACTCCTTCCATGGTGAATGTCTTCCCAGTGCCAGTTTGTCCATAAGCAAATACTGTGCCTATGGAATAAAAAAGTGTATTGTAATTTTAGGTGATATGTAACATTCAGAGACTAAGCAATAGAGTGAAACATTACAAAACATTGTGATGCAAGAAATGAATATTTTAAATTCACAGTTATATTTTCTGGTGGATCAGTAGGCCCATAATTAGATGATCAATCTAGAAATTAAAAACGTCCTGCAGATCAACAAAATGAAGAGACAACTTAAATAGGATCCTTAAAATGAAATGATTCAGTAGGATAGCAGCAGAAAAAGCTTCATAAGTAACAATAATCACCTATAAATACAATACAAAATTTGAGAAAAATAGTATAAATTAACATGAATTATATAGATGAATGCAGGAAAGAGCCTGTAACGGGTGGTGGTGGAGACAGATAAGATAGTGGTTTATAAGAGGATTTTCAATTGGCACATGGGTATACCAATGGAAGGATATGGATCAAGTGCAGGCAGAGGGGATTTGTTTAACTTTGCATCATGTTTGGCACAGACATGCTCTGTGCTGTACTGTTTTATATTCTACTAGACCAAATGGGACCCGTTGGGTCCCTGTCGCACGGGAGGGCTGGTCCCCCAACGCAACACGTTCCCCCAACGCAATATTCAACCACTCACCCATAGCCCCCACAGGAGGCTTGGTCCCCCAACGCAACCCGTTCCCCAACGTGATATTCGACCACTCACTCGTTCCCCCAACGCAACCCGTTCCCCCAACGCAATATCCCACCACTCACCCATAGCCCCCAACTGCGCTGGGGCGGCTCATTTCCTCTTATTCACGCTCCCTCATTTTAAACTTAAAAAAAAAATGCAATTGTACTTGCTAGGGCTGGCAGGACCCAGTGTCCTGGGATTGCGACATTGAATGGGTTACAGCGGGCATTGTTGGGTTACAATCCCATTGTGATGTCATAGCCAGTGCAGATGGAAGAAATATTTCTCAAAGTGGAATTTTGTAAAGTTAAAAATGTGAATAACTTGTAAAATATAACATAAATCTGAATGAAACGTGATAAAAACACGCCACAAGACAATTGTGAGTAATTGTCCAGAAAACGGTAGCGCTATCGTGTACCATTTAGGTGTAATTTCAGGATCTTACTCACTCACTCACACAGATTCACTAACAAACAAGATGAGAGTTTTAGTAATATAATAGATCAAGTGCAGACCCAAGCGCACCCGTTCCCTACCCGTAACCCCCACACGAGGCGTGGTCCTCCAACTCAAGCCGTTCCCAAACGTATGATTCCAGCACTCCCTGCCTCCCTCAGCAGTGGGCTTTAAAATAAATTCCAATTGCACTTTCCCTGCGTGTTGCAATAGCAATTCACCCTCTCCCTCCTGTGAGGTGAAAAGTTCAGAGTGTTTCTATGTCGCAACATTGTATCTAAATATGTTGGAAGCTGGCAGGAATGATTTTACTGAAAAATGGGAATATGTCTGCTCCCCCAACTATGTGGTCTTCCAACGCAAATATTCCACCATTCAGCTGTTCCCCCAATGCAATTTAACCTGTTCCCGAACCTAAGATTCCAGCACTCCCCTGCCTCCCTCAGAACTAGACTTAAAAAAAAAATTCCAATTGCACTTCCCCTGCCTGCCGCAGAAGTTCCAACTGCAATACCAATTATCCCTTCCCCTGCCGTTGAAAAATCCCATTGAGGTGAGAAGTTCAGAGTGTTTCTGTCTTGCAACTTTGTATCGAAGTGTGTTGGAAGCTGGGAGGAAGGATTTTAACAGTAAAAATCTTGTTAAAGTTGGCATTTTTAAAGCTTTAATCGCGAATAACTTGTGAAATATAGGATGAATCTTCAGTGAAGCTGATCACTGCTAGCCGAGCCATTGTGACATCATCAGTTCAAGCTGGTCTTTTAAATTCAAAGTTTTTGGATTTTTTTAAACTTTAATCAGTAATAAGTCAAAAATAGGTCGAGAAATAAAGCATAAAATGTTCAGTGAAGGTAGTCTCTGCCTTGAGGGGAAAAATGTGAATCAGAATATGTAAACATTTTATCGTTACCGCGTAGTGTTTTTGCGAAGATGTAAAGACAACCACATCTACACACACAAATATACACACATACAAGATCAGAGTTTTAGTATATGACTGTAAGTGGGACGCGTTTGGTCCCATGTTCACATGGGAGGGCTGGTCCCCCAACGCAATATTCCACCTCTCCACCAATTCCAATATTGGTGGCCAGTGGGTTGGGGGTGGGGGGGACTTTCTGGAGCGCTAGTATCAATGTTGTGGGCTGAAGGGACTGGTTTCCAGAGGGATAGTATGGACATTGTGGGCTGAATTGATTCTTGGTCTGCGGCTCAGTCGCTCAAGCCTGGTGTGCTGGCAGCTCACTCAAGGCTGGTGGGCTTCTTGCAGAGACTGAGCCACGCCCACACTTCCAGGTTTTATAGTCTCTCCCACCAGAAGGGACGTGCCTTCTTGGCGTGATTGACAGGAGAGAGAATCACAACAATAATAACTCTTTTATTTTTCATCAATGGGAAAAATCCTCTGCACCTGATGAGCAGAGGGGGACTCTCAGCTATACATGGTAGCGTGTTTCCTAAAATCAATATACAGCGCAAATAGGAAGTGGTCAAGATTAGACTTTTAATTATATAGACGGCAAGGCAACTTTTGCATTTTCGAACCAACTTTTCAATTAGGCAAGGCAACTTTAGCATTCTCAAACCAACTTTTCAATTAGGCAAGGCAACTTTGCATTCTCAAACCTACTTTTCAATTAGGCAAGGCAACTTTAACATTCTCAAACCAACTTTTCAATTAAGGTAACTTTTGCATTCTCAAACCAACTTTTCAATTAGGCAAAGCATTCTCAAACCAACTTTTCAATTAGGCAAGGCACCTTTCGCATTCTCAAACCAACTTTTCAATTAGACAAGGCAACTTTTGTATTTTCAAACCAAAAAACACTTTGTTGCCAATGCGTCTTTGGGAAGTGGGAGGAAACCCACGCGCTTGCACGGAGAATCTGCAAATTCAACACAGACAGTGCCCGAGGACAGGATGGAACACAGATCTCTGGCATGTGAGGCAGCAAATCCACCAGCTGTGCCACTATATTTTATTTTCCAACACACGAAAAATTATATGTTGATAACTTTGGTTACTAAAAAAAACTATCCATTTTCAGTCTTAAATCACTAAGTGAAACTATGTCCCCCTTTACAGCTACTGTGTGTTTTAATTCAGTTCCAAGACTATAGGGCAGTACATTGCCCATAAAGCTGCTGCCTAAAATTGCCAGAGACCCGGAATTGATCCCGACAGAGTACTACATATTCTGTTTTACACATTTACATATTCTGTTGTGCTGCTGCAAGTAAGGATTTTCATTGTTCTAACTGGGACATGAGAGAATAAAACACTCTTGACTCACGTCGCTAATGTGTGGGATAGAACTAGTGTACGGGTGATCGGTGGTCGGCGTGGACTCGGTGGGCCGAAGGACCTGTTTCCACGCTGAATCTTTAAATTAAACTAAAAACACTAAAACCAGAGGAAATCTAAAGAAGGGTCTCTACCCGAAACGTCACCCAATTGCTTCCATGGAATTCCCCTGCACAATTAAAGCATGGAATAGTCTCCACCCATAGTTACCTGAACAGATGCAACTAAATTTAAGGTAGCTCTTATTTCCCAAGAACCCTTTTTTGCTTAAGTCCAAGTCAAGAGTCAAGAGAGTTTTATTTTCATGTGTCCCAGATAGGACAATGAAATTCTTGCTTGCTGCAGCACAACAGAATATGTAAACATAACACAGAACAGGAGATAAAAGTTCAGTATGTCTATATACCATAGACCATATATACACACAATAAATAAACAGATAAAGTGCAATACGCTGTTATTTTAAAATGTGATAACTTGTAAAATATAACATCTATCTGAACGAAATTTATTGAAAACACACCACAGGACAATTGTGAGTAAAGTGGTGCAAAATTGTAGCTCACAGTCACTCACAGACAGACATCCAAACCAGACAGACAGACAGACAGACAGACAGACAGACAGACAGACAGACAGACAGACAGACAGACAGACAGATAGATGAGGAATACATTTCAATCAATGAACAAGGTGAAATGATAAGAATAGGCTATTCCGGTGCCAATTCTAAGCAACATGGCTACTCCTGTAGGGAGGAAAGCCACTACAAAATCAGTAAGGCCCATGGACTCTGATGAGTCGGGCCAGGAGGGTTCTCCTCCCACTATGAGGGACGTCTGGGGTCGTCTAGATAAGATGGAGCACCTAATGGAAAGGATGCTCCATCGTGATATATTCCAGGAGGAATTATATATCCGTGGGTCACCCCATGGGCCCGTGGCAGCAGCCTCTACTAGAGGACTGTATAGGGAAGATCTGCTCCATGAAGAGGAGCCTTATATCCACGGGTCTTCCTGTGGGCCCATGGCAGCAGCACCTTTGGAAGGGCTGCATGATGTCTCCCTCATGGAGGAGGTGAGCGTACCAGGGCAGTTTTGTTCTGACCCTGAGGTTGGAGGTATTGCGGAGGAGCATACCCCAAGGCACGAGAGTGAAGCTGTAGACGTGCCAGATATGGAATGTAAATTCGCCATACCAACAGGAACTGGTGAGCCAATGGAAGATAACCTGGCTAGAAACATTAATTATATGGTTTCCCATCAGTTACAAGAGTTAACAATGGAAGATACGGCGAAAAGGTATGAGACACCTGTCAACTGGGCCTCAATCAAAGTGCCCACTGTTAACCAGGCCATCTGGGGGCAAATGGGTGTTAGCATGAGAGCACAAGAGTTAAGGCTGCAAAAGTTCTTAAAACTGGTTGGGTCAAGCATTACGACCTTTGGAAGATCAGTCGAAGGGGCGCCCCTGTCTAATACACAGCAGAATGCTTTGGCAGTTTTGTGCAATGCGCACTTCGAAATAAATTGCCTTCGAAAAAATGCAATAAGACAAACTCTAAATCCAAAGTTTGCAGGGTTGTGCAGAACAACTAAGGTGCAGCCGCCGAACCTGTTGTTTGGGGAAGATCTGTCAAAACAGGTCAAAGAACTGGATGACGAGGCGAAGACGGTCAGCCTCATTAAAGCATAACCGACCGGTAGAATTCCGTTTCGTTGATTACACCCCAATAGACGGTTCACTGAGGCTGGTTCGGGTCAAGGACCAAGCCGGATTCTGCCATCTTTACGCAATTGGCGTACCCCAAAATTTACTCCCTCCAGAACTCGGAGGCTAAAGTATCCACCTGCAACTATGGAGGTACGTCCATCTGGTTCTGTTCAGGACATGTCATATATGGATCAGTCACGAGTTGGGGGTAGATTGCGGTTGTTCTTTAATGAATGGTGCTCCTTAACATCAGACCCGTTTATACTGGACAGCATTCAGAAGTTTCGAATTGAGTTCATTTTTAAATTGCGTCCACCCACACAACATACACCGAGTCGGACATTGGTCTTTTCACAACCAGAAACTTTACAGGTAAATGCTGAAATTGAAACGTTATTTACGAAAGGTGTAATTGAAAAGTCGGTTCATCAACCTCACCAGTTTGTGTCCAATATATTTCCTAGACATAGGCAAGACTCAGGAAGCAGCTGAATTAGCTGTTTCAGTTACTAAACATATGTTTGAAAGGTTGGGGTTTCTCATCCATCCAGCTAAATCAAAATTGATACCATCAAGGATCATTGATTATTTGGGGTTCACCATTGATTTAACTAACATGTTAGTAACTCTGCCTAGAGACAAGAGATTAGAATTATTGGAAGCTTATAGCAATCTTGTTGATGAGCAGCAATCCTCCATCCGACGAGTGGCTAGTGTAAATTGCAAATTAGTGGCTGCTTTCCCTGGAGTGCAATTTGGCCTTTACATTATCAGAATTTGCAATGAGCTAAGGAACAGGCACTCAAAACACATGCAGGTCATTTTGATAGACTCATGCTGTTGCCAGTTGCAGCTATCACCGAGTTACAGTGGTGGATAACGAATGTTTCACGTTGTTCTAGTAAAATTCTGGTTAATCAACCTTCAGTTGTTTTACAAACTGATGTGAGTGCCTTGGGATGGGGAGCCACTGATACAATTTCTAGCTGCGGCGGCAGATGGAATGTGCATGATGCGTTAATTCTTCAGATGCATGGTATTAACTATTTAGAATTGTTAGGAGCATTCTATGGCTTAAAAGCATATTGTTCAACTTTGCATGATTTGCACGTTCCGCTCCAGATTGATAACACCACAGCAGTAGCATATGTTAATCACATGGTCGGAATCAAGACGGTATCATGTGATAAGCTGGTTAACCTTATTTGGCATTGGTGTATTGCAAGGAACATTTGGATTTCAGCAATCTACTAATCAGGTAGATATAACATGGTGGCAGACACCAGGTCACGAAAATTCAATGACAACACAGAATGGATGTTGAATCCAAAAGATTTTTTATATGTTGTCGCCAAGTATGGGTTGCCGGACATTGATTTGTTGCATCCAGGCTAAATCACCAGTTACCAAAGTATGTTTCATGGGAGCCGGATCCAGGGGCAGTAGCGGTAGATGCATTCTCGCTACATTGGGGTGGTATGTTCTTTTATGCTTTTTCCCCATTCTGCCTCATCAATCGGTGTCTCATTAAGATTGAGCAGGACTCCGCTTCAGGCGTTTTAGTAGTCCCCGACTGGCCTACACAACCATGGTTCCCACTCGTTCTGAGACTGATCACACAGCCTTTTATGGTTGTCCCCAAATGCAGCAACCTGTTGGTTCACCCTGTGACAGGAGAGAATCATCCTTTACATGATCGTATTAAGTTATCGGTTTGCAGATTCTGACGAGACCGTCCCTGGGGCTCGGACTACCAGATTGTACGATGGATGTGATTACTGCGGCCTGGAGGGATAGTACTAAGAAACAATACGTATCTCATATCAAAAAATGGGAGATGTTCTGCTTGCAGTCAAATATATCTTATCACACTGCAAGCATACCTGATGTATTGGAGTTCGTTGCCACATTATATTTTGATGAGCGACTGAGTTATAGTGCCATCAATAGTGCCAGAAGTGCATTGTCCTCCTATTTATGGCAGGGGTCGGGACAACATTCTGTTGGGTCTCATCCATTGGTTCCGATTCATGAAGGGTATTTTTAACTGTAATCCTCCTCGGCCTAGGTATTCGTAAATCTGGGATGTGAGCATAGTTCTCACACTACTTCGTCAATGGTCCAATTACATCTCTGCCTTTGCAAAGACTCACCCTTAAAGTGGTCATGCTCTTGGCGCTCGTTTCAGCGCAACGTGTCCAGACATTGCAAAAGCTACGACTGGACAGCATGGTTTCTTCTGTAAATAATATTACATTTTATGTTTATGATTTAATCAAACAAAGCAGGCCAGGGACGTCTGGGATGAAGCTGAGTTTTATGGCATATCCTATTGATCTGCGGCTATGTGTAGTTACGCACTTACGACAGCATGTCGAGGTCACCAAGAGCCTTAGAGGCTCGGAAATTACGATGCTCATCAGTCACAAAAAACCTCACAAGAAGGTGTCAGTACAGACCATTTCTAGGTGGCTGAAACAAGTTTTGGATTGTGCCGGAGTGGACACTGATGTGTTTAAATCTCACTCCACCAGGGCGGCATCAACATCCGCAGCGAGGGCACTGGACGTCCCTTTAGACCAAATCCTCGGGGCCGCAGGATAGTCCAGTGAAAGGACATTTCAACGGTTTTATAATAAACCTGTCCTCACGTCGGAAGTATTTGGGCATGCTATTTTGAGTTCTGTTTTGTAACGATCCCCTGGGAGAGAGGGGTCGTTATTGTTTCCTTTGTTTATTAAAACATTAACATGTATAATTCGAACTATGTTGCATACACTATTTGTTTATCCTGTCAACTGAGGCAGTGTGTCGTATGGACCTGTATCTACAGCATGAAATCACAAAGCTTTGAAATCTTCACGGGATCACTCACGTGACTCTGAAGTAAAATAGTAAGATTAAACGTGAACTTACCAGTTTGAAGTTTGATCTTTATTTTATGAGGAGTTACGTTGAGCAATTACGTGCCCACCGCTCCCGGCCCTCATATCACAAAGGTCATCTTGATAAGGTGAAATTATGTAAAAAATAAAAGAAAAGCTTACAGCTTATATTTAGTCTCAAATTAGGCTTTTCCCCAATAGAATAATACAGAAACACAAGCCAGGTTACTGTGTATTGAGATAATGAATGCCTTTAAAATGCATCTAGTATTTGTCGAGAAAAGCCGAGGGTAATCTCAGTAAGGGGTATTGGGACAAATGTCCGATGTTTATGAGGGAAGAGGTGACAAGAGAGGAAGTTAGATTGATCCCAGTAAGGGGCAATGACAAATGGCTGAAGCCTTTGATGTGATGAGACCACTTGGGTGCATCCTGTAGTGATCTTTATTCTCTGTACCTCTGACCATGACTAATGTCTGTGGAATGTGTTAAGGTGACCAAAAAAAACTATATAATACGATGTAATTCTGTTGTTCAGAGAAGTGGGCTAAGGGCTGTGAAGTGACTGTGTTGCTCACTTGACTAGAGTTCTCGCTCCCTTCCATCGGCCGATAATAAGTAAAGTTTTGAACTGGTCTACCAAACAGTTTGTGCGTTGTCTGTTTATTAACCATATAACCATATAACCATATAACAATTACAGCACGGAAACAGGCCCTCTCGGCCCTTCCAGTCCGTGCCGACCATTTGTTTTCCCCTAGTCCCATCTACCTGCACTCAGACCATACCCCTCCATTCCCTTCACGTCCATATACCTATCCACTTTACTCTTAAATGTTAAAATCGATCCTGCCTCCACCACTTCTGCTGGAAGCTGATTCCACACAGCCACCACCCTCTGAGTAAAGATGTTCCCCCTCACGTTACCCCGAAACCTCTGTCCCTTAATTCTCATGTCATGCCCTCTTGTTTGAATCTTCCCTACCCTCAATTGGAAAAACGTATCCACGTCAACTCTGTCTATCCCTTTCATCATTTTAAAGACCTCAATCAAGTAAAATTAAAATTAAGAACTCAATTAAGAAGCGAACCTGTTTAGTTATGTTATAGAAGTAACTTTTTTAATTGGCGTAGTCATGCAGGCCTCGCTGGGACCCCATCAACAGCTGACTGTGCAAGAGGTTGCAGAGGTTGCCTGGATTGGAAGGGAGATAACTGAGCTCTATCGGCCCCCTTGTACCGACTCCCTAGAAACTTCCGGGAATGTCTGTGATCCTTCATCAGATGTTGAATTGGTTCCCTGCCGAGGTTCTTAGAAACAGACCAATTGGGCTTTATGTATGTATTTTTTAAGAAGGGCTTGTGTTTATTTTTTAAAAAGGAATTGTGTATGTGTTTTTAAGAAGGGTTTGTGTATATTTTCAAGGAGGAATTAAGCAGTTTCTCTCTTTTTTTCTATCTATTTTTTTTCTCCTCTCTCTCTCTCTTTCTGTCTATCTCTCTCTTTGTTTTCGCTTTCTCTCTCTCTACGTCGGCCTTGTTGAGACATCCGTAGTCTGTCGGGTTGAGATACAGGGGACGAGGTGTGCCTGGCTTATTGAGACATCCGAAGTTGTCGGGTTGAGAAATAAGTGGCGTTTTTAAAAGAGTTAAGTAGTCTGCCTAGTTGAGAAACTGGGGTCTCGATTAGCGGGTCAGCCTGGTTGAGATACTTGGGATATTTATTTTAAGGGATAAGGAGTCGGCCAAGTTGAGAAACTGGGGTCTCGATTAGCAGGTCTGCCTGGTTGAAATACTTGGGCCGTTGTTTTTTTTAAAGAGGGGAATTGAGAAGTCTGTTTTTTCTCTTTCTCTCTTTCTCTTTCTCTCTCTTTTTCTCTTTCTCTCTATCTATCTATGGGGAATGCTCTGGATAATAGTCCAACATATGTGTTATTTGAATCCTAAGTATAATAAGGAATTTAGAATGTTAAGCTACGTTGACAAACGGTTAGGGGATGAAGCCTGGCCGGTCGGGGGCACCTGGAATGTAGAGACAATTATATGGGAAAAGAAGGTAGGAAAGGAATGGAAGGGATAGAGTTAAGAAACAAGGATAGCACTATGAAAGGATGGAAAGTATTGTAACTAGAATACCAGTGGGCAGAGAAACAAGTGAAAAGAATTAAAAGACAGGCAGGAGGTGAAAAACAGGTGAAGGTTAGTAAAAAATAAACCCAGTACTGGTAAATCCTCTGGAGGAGACTTTAAGTCTGGCACGACAACCCTGTTTGGTAGTGAAGATGAGGAGTTAGATAATCTTGGGAGATGTCCACCTCCCTATGTCCCACCAGTAGCGATGGCATCCTTACCTGTGACAGCTCCGTCAGTAATATCCCTATACCTTGAAGTTCCGACCTTACAAAGCTCCCCAGAATTGGGAGCATGGAAATGCCTTTCTGTGCATAATTTGCTTAAGGCATTGGTGCTACCAGAACAGCTGGCCATTATTAAATGTGCTATACACACTGGTGCTGGGGACCCTATAACCAAAGGCAATGAGTTTGCCGATAGTGTAGCCAAATAAGCAGCCTGTACATCAAAATATGTGGTGACATCTGGTAAACAGATACTAGCAAATAAAACGGTCCTGCCATATATGAGGGACACCTCTAATATATAACAATAACTATGGAAACAAGAGGGCTGTGCCATTTATTCGGCTCACCCCGCTTGGACAAGTTGGTGTATACGATGCATTTTTACCTGTCTTACTAACATATATTCACTACCTTACCCATGCTGGTAAGGAGGGAATGATAAGGATGACAAAGGAAACGTGGTGGCACACGAGAATTAGGCAAGAGGCACTGAAGCAGGCCTCTTAATGTAAAATTGCCAACAAAGTAATCCAGGCAAACCAATTAAGATACCCTCAGGGGTGACGCCAATGCCATCACGACAGTTTGAATGCATACAGATTCATTTTATTGAAATGCCAAGGGCCCAATGTTATAAATATTACTTAGTGATTTTAGATTTATTTAGCAGGTGGATTGAAGCTCTACCAACCACTAATAATACTGCTGAAACTACAGTAACATTGTTGTTAAGAGAAGTTATTCCCAGGTTTGGCCTACCTACTGTCATAAGCTCGGACAATGGTCCCCATTTTATTGCCACTATTAATAAGGAAATATGTGCACATTTTAATATCCGACAGCAATTTCATTGTGTACACCATCCACAGGCATCTGGAATGGTGGAAAGAGCCAATGGGGCATTGCAAAACAAAATTACCCCAGGGAAATCCTTTTTCTGACAAGCAACTATGTTATAAAAAATTGGGGATGAAGGAAAATTTGGTGGAGAAATGAGGATAGGGTAGGGAGATTGAAAAGTCATGGGGAGTCTGACTAATCATGATCTGGATCAATGTCCAATTAGGGTTAGGTAACCGGGATTCTGGTAAACAGAAGTTTTGTCAGAAAAAGGGAAAGTAAAATTACAAAGAGATGTCTTTGAAAATGAAATATTATATGTACTGCTGGTAAAACAATGTTTTTGTATGTGAAATGTGTGAAATTTGAAGTAATGAGCAAATGTGTGAGTCCCTTTAAGAACAGTTTGTCCTTTAAAATGCAAATGAACAGACAGGTTATGGTGTGTCCCTTTAAAACACTGAATGGGGGGGCAGAGTAATGATAAAATGTGTTGGTTGTTATAAATCTTTTGAGCTGAGTTCAAAAAGAGACATCCCGATTAAAGTGTTAATTGAGATTGGAAATGTCAAAATTACAGAGAATTACAGAGAATTACAGAGAAATGTATTATTGATTACTGATTCTGAGTTCTTTTGGGAAAGATTGTTTTGATGTGATAACAGAGGTTGTCCTTTAAAAGGCAAATGAAGCAAGATTACTGTCTGCAGACAAACAAAGGTGTTGAAGCATGTGCTGTGTAAGGGAAATGAATGTACATGTAAAATGGGCTATTGATCCTCTTTTTATTCTGGGGTGGCACACATGGACTGGACTTTCTTCAGAATGGCAAACTTGCAGACTAACCCATATTTAAAGGATGGTACACACTTCCTTTTAAACAAGATTGGAGTCTAACATGACAAGCACAGCAAAGATACCCTGACTACAGAGAGTAAGAGATCTGCTAAGGGCTAATTAAATCTACCTGGCTTTGCCACAACCAAGGCACTGGTGTATTTTTGGGAAACAGCATGTTTGTGACAGGGCATTGATATGTTACAGATGCAGTGCCACACAAGAAAAGCATAAACCAGTTACTCCAGCACACGGGGAGTTCCAAGCAAAGCCTAACGAAGGCTGAGCAATTTTTTATGATCCTTTTGATGTCCTGTGGCAGTAGTATCATGGGGACTAATTAGAATGGCCTTAGATTTTAACCTAGCAGAGAAAGGACGGACATGTGCAATAAAAGGTTGAGAATGTTGTACTATTAATTTGCCTGATGAGATGCTTATGGTTTTTCGTATGTACTCAGCAAGGACTGTAGTTATTATCAAGATTTTGATAAAAGGATGGAATGATAAGGCAAAATTATGTTAAAAATATAAGAAAAGCTTACAGCTTATATTTAGTCTCAAATTAGGCTTTTCTCCAGTAGAATAATACAGAAACACAAGTCAGGTTACTGTGTATTGAGATAATGAATGCCTTTAAAATGCATCTAGTATTTGGTGAGAAAAGAAGCCGAGGGTAATCTCAGTAAGGGGTATTAGGACAAATGGCGGACTGGCGGGGCTTCTTCACGTAATCGCTGATCGTAACTCCTCATAAAATAAAGATCAAACTTCAAACTGGTAAGTTCTCGTTTAATCTTACTAATTTACTTCGTGCTTGTCATGTTAGACTCCAATCTTGTTTAAAAGGAAGTGTGTACCATCCTTTAAATATGGGTTAGTCTGCAAGTTTGCCATTCTGAAGAAAGTCCAGTCCATGTGTGCCACCCCAGAATAAAAAGAGGATCAATAGCCCATTTTACATGTACATTCATTTCCCTTACACAGCACATGCTTCAACACCTTTGTTTGTCTGCAGACAGTAATCTTGCTTCATTCGCTGGCAGCCTTTTTGAGGTAGCGAATGCGATAGATCCCCTAGATGGTCGGGAGGTCAGAGCCGTTGATGGACTGTTTACAACTTTTTGCAGCCTTTTCTGCTCCTGGACGCTCAGGTTGCCATACCAAGCCACGATGCAACCGGTCAGCGTGCTCTCTCCTGCGCACCTGTAGAAGTTCGAGAGAGTTCTCCTTGACATACCGACTCTCCTTAATTTTCTCATGAAGTAGAGGCGCTGATGTGCTTTCTTTATGATTGCAACAGTGTTCTGGGACCAGGAGAGATCTTCAGAAATATACACACCCAGGAATTGGAAGTTCTTAACCCTTTCCATCAACAACCCGTTGATATAAACAAGACTGTGGGTCCCCATTCTACCCCTTCCGAAGTCCACAATCAGTCCCTTGGTTTTCCTGGTGTTGAGAGCCAGGTTATTATGCTGGCACCATTTGGTCAATCGGTTGATCTCACTTCTATACTCTGACTCTGTCCCCATCAGTGATACGTCCCACAACAGTGGTGTCATCGACGAACTTGATGATGGAGTTCGCACCATGTCTGGCTACGCAGTCATGAGTATAGAGTGAGTACAGCAGGGGGATGAGCACGCAGCCTTGAGGTGCTCCCGTGCTGATTGTTATCGAGGGTGACAGATTTCCACCAATGCGGACAGACTGTGGTCTGTGAATGAGGAAATCAAGGATTCAATTGTAGAGGGATGCGCGGAGACCCAGATCTGAGAGCTTGGTAACCAGCTTCGAGGGGATGATGGTATTAAATGCTGAGCTGTAGTCAATGAATAACAGCCTGACATATGAGTTTTTGATGTCCAACTGGTCCAGAGCGGAGTGGAGAGCCAGTGAGATCGCATCCACTGTTAATATGTTGAGGCCGTAAGCGAACTGCAGTGGGTCCAGGTTTTTGTCGAGGTATGAGTTGATTTGCACCATGATCAGCCTCTCAAAGCACTTCATCACCACAGACATTAGTGCCACCGGTCGACGGACATTGAGGCATGTCACCTTGCTCTTCTTGGGCACCGGTATTATTGATGCCCTTTTAAAGCAGGTGGGGACCTCAGACCTCAGAAGTGAGAGGTTGAAAATGGCCATAAAAACTCCAGCCAGTTGGTCCGCACAGGTTTTTAAAACACGCCCGGGTATACCATCAGGTCCAGGCGCTTTCCGAGGGTTCACCCCTCTGAAGGATCTTCTGATGTCGGCCTCTGTGACTGTGACCAAAATACCATCACGGCGAATGGGGGATCGGGAAGGCACAGCAGTGTTCTCCCTATCAAAGCATGTGTAAAACACATAGAGCTCGTCAGGGAGTGATGCTTCGCTGACATTTGAGCTGCCTCCCGATTTCACCTTGTAGGAGGTGATTGCACTCAAGCCCCGCCACAGTTGCCGAACATCCGTCTCATCCTCCAGCTTGGAGCAGAAGTCCCTTTTGGCCTTTTTGATTACCTTACCAAGGTCGTATCTGGACTTCTTGTAGACCTCTGTATCTCCAGACCTGAATGCCTGGAATCTGGTCTTCAGAAGAATGCAGATCTCATGGTTCATCCAGGGCTTCTGGTTAGGAAACACTCGGAAGGTTTTTGTTGGGATGCAGTCCCATCAGTGAGAATTCTTCCTCCTTTCATGCCTTATTATCAACACTCCTCCTCCCCATAACTTCAATTTTCATCTTTTTGCTCCTGCTCTCTTCGTTGAAATAATTCCGTGGAAAGAGAAAGTTAGATTGGGGATGAGGGGTATAGAAGCTAAGGCATGAAAGGAGGAAGACTTCTCACTGGAGTCTGTTGTTAATTTTGGCAGTAAATCTTTTTTGATGCACCCTGCAAAATCCACGAGTCATGCAACAGGTCATGCTGGCTTCCAGAAAAATCCCATTAGTTCCATTCCACCTTTCATCATCCTGTAACATCAGAACTCATTCTCCCTCGTACATGCGCATCAACTCCCATTTGATTTTCTCAGTCATAAATTTGGATAAGGGGTAATTTTCACTAACCAATTGACTTATCAGCATGTCTTTGGGAAGGAGGAAATTGGAAGAAACCCATGCAGTCAAGAAGAGACTGTACAAACATTGCACAAACAGTACTCCAGGTCAGAATCAAATCCAGTTGCAGGAGCTGTGAGGCATCAGCACCAACGGCTGCACCACCATACTGCATCAACAACATTTACAGCCTAAATTAGCACCAAACAGTCCTAGAATTCGAATATCCATATTAATATTACTACAGAATGACTGTAGAAATAATTATTACAGCAGCCATTCTCCTTACATCTACCAATAATTATCTTGAAAGTTGGTCAATGACTTCAAAGAAAAATGGCACCTCTTTTTGCGATTTAATCTTAATTGTCTCAATTCTTAGTGTCAAAGGTTAAAGCATCAAGAAAAAAGGTTAATGCAATTTTGATAGTTATCCATGTACATAACCAGAATGTATGTCAAGATCACTAAAGAAAATTCTGGACATAAAATCTGAAACCAAGATTTATTCAAAATAACATTGCAAATATCAATAATATGAGAAAGTTAGAAAAAAAAATTATTCCGCTCAATCCATTCCATTTCAATACTGTACATTATCAGAGAATACAAATAAAAATGTTAGTGGTGTTCTTAAAAAAAATACATCTTTACGGCCAAAACTATAGCCAATTAATTGTAGGTATATCTATCTATATAACTCTAAATGTAACGCTAATGTAACCCCACTTTTTAAAAAAGGAGGGAGAGAGAAAACGGGGAATTACAGATCAGTTAATCTAACATCGGTAGTGGGGAAACTGCTAGTCAGTTATTAAAGATGGGATAGCAGTACATTTGGAAAGTGGTGAAATCATTAGACAAAGTCAGCATGGATTTTCGAAAGGTAAATCATGTCTGACGAATCTTATAGAATTTTTCGAGGATGTAACTAGCAGAGTGGATAAGGGAGAACCAGTGGATGTGTTATATCTAGACTTTCAGAAGGCTTTCGACAAGGTCCCACATAAGAGATTAGTATACAAACTTAAAGCACACGGTATTGGAGGTTCAGTATTGATGTGGATAGAGAACTGGCTGGCAGGCAGGAAGCAAAGGGTAGGAGTAAACGGGTCCTTTTCAGAATGGCAGGCAGTGACTAGTGGGGTACCGCAAGGCTCCGTGCTGGGACCACAGCTATTTACAATATATATTAATGATTTGGACGAGGGAATTGAATGCAACATACCAAGTTTGCGGATTACACTAAGCTGGGGGGGTAGTGTTAGGTGTGAGGAGGATGCTAGGAGGCTGCAAGGTGACTTGGATAGGCTGGGTGAGTGGGCAAATGCATGGCAGATGCAGTATAATGTGGATAAATGTGAGGTGGCAAAAACAGGAGGGTAGACTATTATCTTAATGGTGGCAAATTAGGAAAAGGGAAGATGCAACGAGACCTAGGTGTCATGGTACAACAATCATTGAAAGTAGGCATGCAGGTGCAGCAGGCAGTGAAGAAAGCAAATGGTATGTTAGCATTCATCATGAAAGGATTTGAGTATAGGAGCAGGGAGGTTCTACTGCAGTTGTACAGGGTTTTGGTGAGACCATACCTGGAGTATTGCGTACAGTTTTGGTCTCCAAATCTAAGAAAATACATTCTTGCCATAGAGGGGGTACAGAGAAGGTTCACCAGACTGATTCCTGGGATGTCAGGACTTTCATATGAGGAAAGACTGGATAGACTTGGCTTGTACTCGCTAGAATTTAGAAGACTGAGGAGGGATCTTATAGAAACTTACAAAATTCTTAATGGGTTGGATAGGCTAGATGCTGGAAGATTGTTCCCGATGTTGGGGAGGTCCAGAACAAGGGGTCACAGTCTAAGGATAAGGGGGAATTCCTTTAGGAGCGAGATGAGGAAAACATTTTTCACACAGAGAGTGGTGAGTCTCTGGAATTCTCTGCCACAGAAGGTAGTTGAGGCCAGTTCATTGGCTATATTTAAGAGGGAGTTAGGTGTGGCTAAAGGGATCAGGGGGTATGGAGAGAAGGCAGGTACAGGATACCGAGTTGGATGATCAGCCATGATCATATTGAATGGTGGTGCAGGCTCGAAGGGCCGAATGGCCTACTCCTGCACCTATTTTCTATGTTTCTATGTAAAACTCTGATCTTGTATGTGTATGTGTGAGTTTGTGTGTGTGTTTGTGTGCTATTACATCTTCGCAAAATAATATGCGGTAACGATAAAATATTCACAAATTCCGGGTGACATTTTTTCCGTCGAGTCCAAAACCGAAAATTTCATGCTTTATTTCTCGACATTACTGAAAATGTTAAAAAATGACAAAACTAAATTTAAAACGACTGCCTTTCGCTGATGATGTCATAATGGGTCTGCTCCATGGTGTGTGTGACGTCACCCCCCCCCGACCCCTCCCTTCCCCCCCCCCATTATTGAAAAGACGCACAAAGAACGAGCTAATCGGGCTCTGTACTGGATCTCTCTCTCTCGATCTCTCTCTCTCGATCTCTCTCTCTCGATCTCTCTCTCTCTCTCGATCTCTCTCTCTCTCGATCTCTCTCTCTCTCTCTCTCTCTCTCGATCTCTCTCTCTCTCGATCTCTCTCTCTCTCGATCTCTCTCTCTCTCGATCTCTCTCTCTCGATCTCTCTCTCTCGATCTCTCTCTCTCTCTCTCTCTCTCCCCCTCTGCCCTCTGCCCTCCTTACGAACGTGTTGTGTGTTGTAGTGTTGCCATGTGTTGTAGTGTACCAAGTTTCATTCACATTGATGGTATATTTTACAAGTAATTCATGTTTTAAACTTTACAAAATCCAGTTTGAGAAAAATCACTTTAACTTGCACTAGCAGTTAGCAGCTATGATGTCACAATGGGATCTCATTTACATAAACTGCCCCAGCAGTATTCCACCCCACAATCTTCACCGTCCTCAGCCTTGTTTTGGTCCACGACGATCGCAGCCTAGCTCGGACCCGGCGCCTGATGGGGAGGCTTGTGCTCAACGACTTGTGTAGGTCCTGCCTCTACCCCCTCCCCCTCCCTCTACCCCCTCCCTGGAGCACAGAAAGAGGGAGGGGGGGGAGAAAGGGGATGGTGGAGAGAGGGATAGGGGAGGGAGGGAGGGAGAGGGGGGAGGAGAGGGGGGAGGAGAGGGGGGAGGAGAGGGGGGAGGAGAGGGCCCTTCCTCTCAGCCCCCCCCTCTCTGCCCCCCTCCTCTCTGTCCCCTCCCTCTCTAGGGAACCCCCCATTCCCCTTTTTTCCCCCTTCTCCCCCCCTCTCCCCCTCTGCCCTCCCTCCACCTCACCCTTCTCCCCTCCCCCTTCCATCTCGCTCCCCCTACTATCCCCCAGTCACCCCTCCCTCCACCCCACCCCTCTTGCCTCCCTCTCTCCCCTCCTGGCTCCACCTCCACCCTCTCCCCCCCTCCTCTCTCTTCCCCCTTCCCCGCTTCTCTTCCCCTCCCCCCTCTGACCCCCTCCACCCTTCTCCCCCCTCCCCCACCCCACTCTCCCCCCACTCCCACCCTGTGTGTGTGGGGGGTGGTTAGTGTGTGTGTGATGCCGCAGCCTCCCCCCCCCCCACCGCAACCGCGCATTGAAGGGACGGGACCCAACCGGTCCCCCTTGTCTAGTTTATATTAAAAAACAGCAGTTTCCTTCTCACAATGATGTCAAGGGGATAGGGAGGGTAGAGGGGTTATGGAAGGAGGGAGTGACTGAGGGTAGGGGAAAGGAGAGGGAGGGAGAGGTGAGGGAGAGGGAGGGGAGGAGAGGAGATGGGGCGAAAGAAGAGGGAGGGTGAAGAGGAGGGGGGGAGTGCTGGGATATGAGGGAAAATGAGCCGTGCCTGCCCAGTTGGGGGCTATGGGTGAGTGGTGGAATATTGCGTTAGGGAAGGGGTTGCATTGGAGGCACATTTTAAACTTTACAAAACCCTACTTTGACAAACTTCACTTGCATGCACTGACAGTTAGCAGCTTTGACGTCACAATGGGATCCCGAAACTCATTTACATAAAAGATTGCTCTTTTCATTAAACAATCCGTTACAATGTTAACAAAGACAGGGCTCCCAGTGTAATGAGAGATTTGTAACATTGTTGTAAGGGGGGGGGGGAGAGAGGGAGGGGGGGAGGGGACAAGGAGAGGACTGTTGTTTAATGTTATTTAAACAGATAGAGGGAGAGGTGGGGAGTAGGGAGGGGAGAGTGTTTATGGAGGGAGGGAGAGACTGAGGGCAAGGGAAAGGAGAGGGAGGGAGATGTGAGGGAGGGAGTGGGGAGGGGAGGAGATGGGAAATATGAGGGAGGGTTAAGAGGAGGGGGAGGGAGTGCTGGGGGATGAGGGAGTTGGGGACTATGGTTGAGTGGTGGAATATTACGTTGAGGGAACTAGTTGCGTTGGGCGAGTGATGAAATATTGCGTTGGGGAACGGGGGCCCAACGTGTCCCACTTGATCTAGTATCTTATAACTATAAAAACTCTGATCTTGGATGTGTGTGTGTGTGCATGGGTATAGTCACATCTGCTCGAACGAATGACGCTCTAAAGGTAAAATATTTACATATTTCTGTAGAGATTTATCCCGTGGTCAAAAATCGCCTTATCTGAAAAATTCATGCATTATTAATCAAATTAGTTATTGAATTATTATTAATCAAAATGTTCAATAAATCTCAAATAACTTAGAAATTCGGCTGGCTTTGGCTGATGTCACAATGGCTGCACGATACCCGCTCGCTCACAGCAGCCCGCTCCTCGCTCACAGAAGCCCACCACTCACTCACAGCAGCCCGCCCGCTCGCAGCCCGCCCGCTTGGCTCCCCCTTCCTCTCCCCTCCCCCTTCTCCTCTCCCTCCCCCTCCTCTCTCCCACCTCTCCCCCTCCCTCTCACTCCCCCTTTCTCCCCGCCTCCTCTCTACCCCCTCCCCCCTCTTCTCTCTTCCTGCTCCCCTCCTCTACCCCTCCTCTCCCCCTCCCCACTTTTCCACCCCACTCTCCCCGTCCCCTTCCCCCCCTCTCCTCCCCGCCCTCTCCCTCACCCCCCGTCCCTTCCCCTTTGTGTGTGGGGGGTGGTTAGTGTGTGTGATGCCGCAGGCCGCCTCCCCCGCAGTTGAGTGTTGAGGGGACGGGACCCAACGAGTCCCACTTGGTCTAGTATATTATTAAAACTCTCACCTTGTTTGTTTCTATGTCTGTCTATCTGTCGACCGGATGATCCTGACATTACACCAAAACGGTACACGATAGCGCTACAAAGGTTGGCCCACCTTACTCACCATTGTCCTGGGGTGCTGTGTATCAAGTTGCGTTCAGATTTATGGTATATGTTACAAGTTATTCACATTTTAAACTTTACAAAATCCAGTTTGACAAAAATTGCTTGAACTTGCACTGGCAGTTAACAGCATATGAAGTCACAATGGGATTCATTTACATAAACTGCCCATCAGCCGTAATCCACCCCACAATGACATCACAATGGAATCTCATTTACAAAAAAGAAAGTCTTTCAAAAACACAGCAGCGTTCCCTTAAGATTGATGTTATATTTTACAAATTATTCACATTTTAAACTGTAAAAAAAAAAATCACTTTTCTTTTAAAAAATATCAAACTTTTCACTTTAAAACTTGCTCTGCCTGTTATAATGTTAACTAATGACTGGACTCCCAGTGCAATGAGAGATTTGTTACATTGTTGTAAGGAGTGGTAGGGAGTGGGGGAAGGGAGGAGGAGAAATGTTATTTAAACACTGTGTTTAGTGGGGGAGTGGGATAGGGGAGGTGAGGAGTGGGGGAGCAGGGAGATAGAGGGATAGGAGAGATAGGAGGGGGTAGGGAGGGGAGAAAGGTTATGGAGGGAGGGAGTGACTGAGAGTTGGGGAAAGGAGAGGAAGGGAGTGGGGGAGGGGAGGAAGAGAGGGGAAAGAAGAGGGAGGGTGAAGAGGAGGGGAAGGGAGTGCTGGGGGATGAGGGGAAATGAGCCCGCCTGCGCAGTTGGGTGTTATGGGTGAGTGGTGGAATATTGTGTTGGGGGAACAGGTTGCGTTGGGGGAATGGGTGAGTGCTGGAATATTGCTTTGGGGAACGGGGCCCAATGGGTTCCACTTGGTCTGTATAAAATAAAAATGCCATGCAAAAGCTTCATCATTCAAAAAGTGTATTTTTCCGCATCTTATTATTCAATTGGGGAATCCCTTCTTCCACCAATCTAACATTTCTCACACTGGGAAGTGGCTATCCCACTTCCCAATCCTTTCCCACACCACTCCTATTAAAAGCAATGAGCCATGGAATGTATCAATTTTCATTATGCTTTGCTGGATCCATCGAGTGTTGCAGGTTTGCAAGGATATGAATAAATAGAAAGATTGTGAATTTGCATTTTTTTTTGTACAAAAATCTGGCGAGGAAAATATTTCACATTCAATTTGTGAAAATATGTTTCTGTGTCACCGAATTTTATCTGAATGAGTGACTTCCTGGCTTTGAAATCATGAAATAACTAACTTATTTAAATAGTTTTAAGAAAATTCATAACTGAAAGTAGTTAGAAACTTAAGATTTACCATTATATCCTTCCAGAACAGAATCGACAATAGGTCTTGCTGTGAGATTGTACACATCTACTTGCTTGCTCTCTGGTCCGAAAACTGTATCAAAAGTGAATGTTTTTGGTGGCTCATTGGCGGCATCTGTCTTATAGACCGTGATTGTTCCTCGTATCTCATCCACATTCACCACTTGTCTGTGTCCCATATTTCTTTCCTTTTCATTCATTGGCCGACAGCGTACCACAACTTTCACATTGTCACTGGCTTCAATGCGGTCACTTCTCTCTAATTTATTACTCTAGAAAACAAACAAAAATGATTCATCACTAATAAAGCGAAAAATTAAATATCAATTCAACATTTTCCCTTCATCATGAAATAAAATACCTTTCAAATACTTGACCAAAAGTTTATTTTCCACGCTTCAATTTTATATGCAATTCAAAACTTGAGTTGAGTACCAGTACCAATAAATGTACTTAGTATTAAGGAAATAAATAATTTACTGATATCAAACATACTAAATATTACTTGTACAAGGTGGATTGGATGAAAGGTTACAGAACATGAACAGTGAAATTTCACAATTGTTAATACTGATAAGCGCCTAATAAATGAAAGGAAACTACACCATGTACGTGCCGTCAGGGTAGGCAAGGTAGGCACTGCCTACCCTGATTAAAATTATGAAATGGTAATTGTTAAATATAAATAGTAAAGGCATGGTAGAATTACGCCTATCTAAGAGATCGATCTCTTATGTAGGCATAATTCTCCGTGCCTTTCATCCGCAGCACTTGCAACATGCGAAGGTCTGTGTAGCCCATGTGCCATCGGCTTCAAGCCGTCAATGACAAGCGGGGCTGAAGGCAGCTGAAATTCTGCCTTTGCTGTACTGCGCATGCGCAGCAACCTTCTGCGAATGCGCAGTGCAAGCTCCTTGGCGGGTTTTTCAAATATGCATTGTCATTATTTTAAGACTATCTTAGGAAAAGAGAGAAGAATGGAGTTTGTGTACCAATAATGTGGTAAGTAAATTTCTTGGCGCTGTATGTTTTTAAATACTGTATTTCCCTGGGTGGGGAGTGTGGCCCGGGGTAATGCTGCGGGTAGGGCAAGAGTGTTGTGAAGGACGGGGTCGGGGATCAGGCCAGTGACCCACTTGTGACGCTCCTGGCACGGAGCCTCCGCATTGTGGCCGGGGGGAGAAGTATCTGGGGTGGCTGTGAGCGGCCGCTGGGACCGGACAGCCCCTCCTGCCGGCCCGCTCACCTCAGGCAGTGCTCTCCGTCAGAAAACCTCTTTCCTGCCGCTTGCCGGCCTCACTCATGTTAGCCACTTCCCGCAAATCCTTAAACTCCGACAATGCGTTCAAGGGACCAATTGAGGTTACTCGGCTGTGGGAATTTAAGGATTTGCGGGAAGCGGCTTACATGAGCGAAGCCGGCGAGCGGCAGGTGAGAAATGTTCAGTCGGAGAGCACTGCCAGAGGTCAGCGGACCGGCAGAAGGCACTGAAGTGGCGGCCGCTCGCAGCCACCCGAGCTGCTTCCTTCCCCGGAAGTGGTGACCAGTTCTACTGTCGTGCCCGGAGCGGTGAGTGAGTTACTGACATAATCCCCGACCCCCTCCTTCTCAACACTGCTGCCCTCCCTGCAACTTTACCCCTGGCACAACCTCTCCACAAGCTGTGAAAGGAACTCCCATTGTTCGCAACATCTCTCCATCTGCCTTCATCCTCCATCCCTCACCCATTCAGTAATTAAAAAAATGAAGGAGATTTGGAAGCCTTGGGCAAATTGAATTGTTACTTATTTTTATTTTTTATTTTTACGAAGAGAACAATCTGCGCATGCGTGGTTTAAGATTTTTTTTTAAAGCCGACTGACTACCTACCTAAGTAATCACTCACGGCACGTGCCTGAACTACACCTACATATGGCAGCAAATTAAGCATGAGTCCACCAGCGATTTTCTGGCACCCTTGCTTCCAGAGGTTTGCTGTATTATCCATTTTGCTGGGCCAGTAGAGGTCAGGGCCTTGGGTGGGGGTGGGGGAAGGGACAGCATGGGGCAAGATTCCGGCCTGCAAAGTCAGCAGTGGAAGTCAGCTATGGGAGTGGATCTGCCGGCTTCAACTGAGCTGGAGTTCCAGAGCCCTGATAGCGACCGGCAAATTCAACCCGGTCGAATTTGGGGGAATTTCCAGGGGAGATTTCAAGCACGCTCTCATCATTTTGTCTGGATTAAAGGAGCTGATGGACCAGTTGCCAGAAAATCGGTGGTGGACCTGTAAAACAAAATCTAAGTTACAATGTAAAGGAATGAATAAAATAAACAAATTCAAGGCAACTTTGTAGCCTTTAGAGCCTTGATAGTGTGCAGATATACTGCTGGCATAAGCTACAATCAAAGGAGTTCAGTCCCCACTCCAGAAGATTTGAGAACATAAACTAATACTTACTAATTTATTATAATAACTTACTAATTTGTTGTACATACAAGTGTTCTCCTGCAGGCTGCCAGCTTTTAGATGACATACTTAATTAAGAGGTAATCATCTAAATTGGATGTTAAAGCATTCCATAAAATCCACAAAAAAGATTGAAATGTATTCTTCAATCAACTCAGAAAGCCAACTGAACATCTCTTTTCTGATTATGAATATGCAAATTAACTGCTCCATGGAATAAAACTGAAAAACTACATACATGTAGGAAAGAACTGCAGATGCTGGTTTAAATCGAAGATAGACACTAAATGCTGGAGTAACTCAAGCGGGACAGGCAGCATCTCTGGAGAGAAGGAATGGGTGACATTTTGGGTTGTGACCCTTCTTCAGACTGATGTCAGGGGAGTGGGCGAGAGGTAAAATGTAATCAAAGACAGAAAGACTGGTCAGAGAACCAGTCTCTGACTGGGGGATGGAGAGAGAGGGAAACCAAGGGCTACTTGAAGTTAGAGAAGTCAATGTTCATAACGCTGGGGTGTAAGCTACCCAATATGAAGTGCTGTTCCTCCAATTTGCGCTGGGCTTCAATCTGACAAGGGAGGAGGCCCAGGACAGAAAGGGCAGTGTGGGAAGTGTTGAGGAAGTGTTAAAGAGTTAAAGTGTTGAGGAACCGGGAGGTCAGGTAGGTTTAGGCGGACTGAGCAGAGGTGTTCAGCGAAACGATCGATGAGTCTGTTCTTGGTCTCGCCGATATACAGGAGTCCGCACCTGGAATAGCGGATAGTTTGGAGGAGATGCAAGTGAACCTCTGCCTCACCTGAAAAGACTGTTGAAGTCCTTGGATCGAGTCGAGAGGGGGAAGTATAGGGACAGGTGTTGCATCTCCTGGGGAGGGGTGGTTTGGGTGGGAATGGATGAGTTGACCAGGGAGTTGCGGAGGGAACGGTCTCTGCGGAAAGCAAAGGGTGGAGATGAGAAGATGTGGCTATTAGTGGGATGCCATTGGAGGTGGCGAAAATTATGGAGGATTATTTGCTGTATGCGATGGCTGGGGGTGGAAGGTGAGGACAAGGGAGACTCTGTCCTTGTTACGAATGTGGGGAGAGGGAGCAAGAGTGGAGCTGCGGGATATCGAGGAGACCCCAGTGAGGGCCTCATCTATAATGCAAGAGGGGAACCCCCGTTCCCTAAAAAATTAGGACATCTCCAATGACCTGGTATGGAACACCTCATCTTGGGCGCTGATGCGGCGTAGACAGAGGGTGCAACACCTGCCCCTATACCTCCCCCCTCGACTCCGTCCAAGGACCCTGACAATCTTTTCAGGTGAGGCAGAGGTTCACTTGCACCTCCTCCAACCTCATCTCCTGTATCCGCTGTTCCAGGTGCGGACTCCAGTATATTGGCGAGGCCAAGTGCAGGTTCAGCGATCGTTTCGCTGTAAACCTCCGCTCAACACAATCCCCCTTCCATTCCCACAGTGACCTTTCTGTCCTGGGCCTCCTCCTTTGTAGAGTGAGGCCCTGCGCAAATTGGAGGAAGAACACCTCATACTGTATTTCACTTGAGCAGCTTACACCCTGGCAGTATGAACATTGATTTTTCTAACTTCAAGTAGCCCTTGCTTTCCCTCTCTTTCCATCCTCTCCCCCTTCCAAGTTCTCCAACCAGTCTTACTGTCTCCGACTACATTTTATCTCTGTGCCACCCACATCAGTCTGAAGAAGGGTTGTGAAAGTGGAACGGGCGTAACTCAGCGGGACAGGCAACATCTCTGGAGAGAAGGAATGGGTGACGTTTCGGTTCGAGACCCTTCTTCAGTCCCGTCTTGACCCGAAACGTCACCCATTCCTTCTCTCCAGAGATGTTGCCTGTCCCGCTGAGTTACGCCCGTCCCACTTTCACGACCTCTGCCGAGTTTGCCCTTGACTCATACTTACAGGCTGGTTGCCACGAGGTCGTAGGTAGGTCATAGTGCTAGTCGTAGGTACTCGTGGCATCAAGTAGGTTGCGGCCTTTTTTCTAGCCTGATAGAAAATGTCCACGAGTAAAAAAAAAGGTTGGCGTGGAAAAAATCGATACTTTTTACTCGTAGGTAGGTCATAGTAGGTCGTGATGCTAGTCGTACGTGGTCGGAGGCAGTCAAAGGTAATTGCTCCGGAGTTTAAAAAAAGGTCAGTAGGAAAAAAAGGTTATTTAAACAGCAGAACGTCACCTCTTTCACTCCAAGGCATGTTCATTCATAGCTGGAGACTTTTTTGGAAAGGAGACGTGTTTTAGAGATGGCACCAAAAAGGCAGCAGCGCAGGTGGAGGGCACAACCGTAAAAAAAAACGGCCATGCAGGTGTTGCCCACCCAAGAGGAGGAGTGGCAGGAGGTGACGCCACAGGAGGCGATAGCGCAGGAGGACGTAGCCCTGCATCACAGACCCCTGGAGGAGGAGAACAGGGTGGTAATATATGTCCCCACCACCACCCCATCCTTCACCGCCTCATTTGAAGGCAGCAAAACAGCCTTTTCTCCTGTGTCTGAGGCATCAGAGGCAGATTCCCCTTTGGTGGTAAGGGGGGGCTGGAGGAAGGTTATGCCCTACACATTCACCAGGCAGCAGGAGGGGGACCTTGAGGAATGGTTCCAGCAGAATGCCATCCCGTACGAAAAGGAAAATGAGAGGGACAGGGACAAGAATGGCATGCTTGCCATCCACATGTGTGATTAAAGTTCCATCTTTTGTCAAAGCCCACGCTACTCTCTTCCAGTCATCTGGTGTACTGGGACAGTCCATCACTTCATCTCCATTCACCCATTGAGACCTCTTCTTGTGCTTCCTCTTCACCCTTGCTCTTCCCCTTCTGCCTTTGTTAAAAGGCTGCTGAAGCAAAAGTGTTGGATGGATTACTAATGTCAAATCCACTACTATCAACTTCTTGTGGTGGTTGGGGTCGATGGACACAGGGCAATGCAGCCCCTCTTAACTGTCACATTAAACATTCTACAAGCAACTGCAGCTGCAAAATGTACTATATATTTTTCCAAAGCCTTAACCTCTGCCATCTGTTAACGACAAGACACAATGGAACACTGCCACCAGCATGTTTCCCTCCCACAAACACCATCAGTACTTGGAAAATACTTCCTCATGTTTGTTGTGACGAAGTGCTGCAACTCACTAGAGAAAAGCATTATAGTGGCTTAGTAATTGACTCATCACTGCCATCTCAAGGACAATTATAGAATATCAAAAATAGATGCCTTCCAAGCAATGCCCAAAATGTATAAATTTAAATATAAATTTAAAAGCAACAATTCATCAGCCATGAAGAACTTCGGGACATTTGTCAAAATGAAAGACACCACATACATTTATCTATCTTCCCTAAACCAGGGCTCGAAATTAGCGGTTGCCCGGGTGCTAATGACCACCCAAAGTGCCGCCGGGCAACCTAAATGCCTAGTCATTTTGCCCGGCTTGGCACTGCAGATACTGGTTTATACCGAAGATAGACACAAAAAATTGGAGTAACTCAGCGGGTCAGGCAGCATCTCTAGAGCGAAGGAACGTCACGTTTCGTGTCGGCGGCAGTAACAAGAAAAGATACTGGAGGAGTTCTTCTAGTATCTTTGGTAACAAGCTGTAGTGCGGGGCAAAGATACTGGGTGCGGCGTGACGGACGGTCGGAGCGAATGACCAGCCCTGCACAGCGGCAGCGACTCCTCCTCCTCCCGCACCCCGCCCTGATAGTGGCCGCTGCTTGACACTCCGCCATATCCACTTTTAAAACATACCCTCCCGCGTGCCGAGGCCGGGAGGAGGGATGGAGAGGGAGGCCTCCTTTCGCAGTCTGAGGCACCTGCACTGCTTGGCCCCGCACCTTGCTGTTGGTTGGCGGAGGACGGGAGGCGGTGGCGAGGTGATCCCAACCGCCTCCCCCTTTGGCTTCGGCACTTGGTGGTGGACAGGGACGGCCAAGGCAGCGGGGCAATGTTGTCCAACGAGAGCTGACCTTCCTTCCTCCCCACCTCCCCTCTCTCGTTCTCTCTCTCTTGTATGCCCACCTCCACCCCCCTTATCCTGAGACCCCCCTCTCCATCCCACACTGATCCCCATTCCCGTCTCTATTCTGTCCTCACTGACATCCACTGTGCTCCCCTCCCCATCTATTCATCCTGCACTGATCACCCTATCCACCTCGCATTGATTCTCCTGTCACTCCCCATCCTACACTGGTCCCCCAATTCATCCTGTACTGACCCCCTTTCCCATTAATCCTGCACTTCTCCTCCATCCATGCTGTACTGATCCCCCCCCATTCATCCCGTACTGACCCAACCTCCATTTACCCTGCACCAATCCCCCCATCCATCCATCCTATAGTGATCTCTCCATTCATCTTTTACGGAACCCCCCATTCATCCTGTACTGGTCCCCCCCACTCATCCTGTACTAATCCCCCCCATCCATCCTGTATTGATCTCCCCATTCATCATTTACTGATCTCCCATTCATCCTGTACTGATCCTCTCATTCAGCCTGTACTGATCCCCCCTCATTCATCCTGCACTGATCCCCCCTCATTCATCCTGTACTGATCCTCTCATTCGTCCTGCACTGATCCCCCATTCATCCTGCACTGAACCCCCCAATTCATCCTGCAGCGATCCCTCCATTCATCCTGTAGTGAACCTCCCATTCATCCTGTAGTGATCCCCCCATTCATCCTGTAGTGAGCCCTCCACTCATCCTGCACAGACCCTCCGATCCACACTATACTGCCCCGCCCCGTTCATTCTGTACTGATCCTCGCATTCATCCTGCGCTGATTCCCCCCCCATTCATCCTGTACTGATCCCCCCAGTCAAGAAGAATGGGGGGATCAGTCTGAAGAAAGGTCTCGACTAGAAACGTCGCCTATTTCCTTTGCTCCATAGATGCTGCCTCACCCGCTGAGTTTCTCCAGCATTTTAGTCTACCCCCATTCATCCTATACTGATCCCCCCCATTCATTCTGTACTGATCCCCCCCATTCATCCATCCCGTACTGAGCCCCCCATTCAACCCCTCTGACATCCCCCGCGCTCTCCCCTCACAATTTTACATAATCCAACATGCACTAATTCCCCTGCCTCAATCCATCCATTCTGCCCCGATTGCCTTCTCAAAGACCCCCCCCCCCCCCCATCTATCCATCCCGCACTGATTTGCATCCCCCTCCCCCCACCCACTCCGCTGGAAATGTCTTCAGAGCGAACATTGAATATGTTTTATAGCGGAATGCAATCAAATGTGTTTTAATTCCCAATGTTATTATTTGTTTTAATCCATAAAGATGGATTAATTAAATTGTGAACTTGTGAAACATTAAAACCGCAGTATTCGATTGTCACTGCTACCCTTGACACGTTATTACAGAATTAATTTTAACGGCAATTCAATACTCTTAATATGGAATATCAGTGCTGTAGTTATTTAATGAGCAATATTAACAACTATATGTTGGATTTATCCAGGTTTTACTTCTACAGTCGGTCATATACATCTGGTCAGGTGATATTTCAGTTGAAATTTTAACGTTAATTCTGAAATGGGAATGATGGAAACAGCATTTATCAATTTTTTTTATAAATCTGGTGTGTATAAACTGGGTTTCTTCATTGCTGTTCACAGCGCATACATCTAATCTGAATGTTCGATAATGTGGCGTTTTGACTCCTTTATTACCAAAGAACATTTGCTGCAGTTATGTCCTTTGGCCATCTCTTGTCAGTTAGTGTAATGTTTAACCTGTCAGATGGGTAGAGTCGGGTTTAACAGCTATTATTAAAAATGCCTTTAGAAATTTCCTTGCAACCTGTATATTTTGTTGTGGATAAATTATGTGGGAAGCGAGAGTGTTTCTGTACCAATAGCAATAATGACCCATGCTATGGCCATGTCATGATAATTTTCAGTCCTTCACAGAAAACAAGCTTGCATCAATCTGTAGTGTGCATGGTTAAGCATATATGTTACCATGGTCCAGGATTTATTGACACAGGTTGATCATACGCTGAATAATCCAACCACACTTTTGTTTGGAAGTGGAAAGAAATAATAGAAATTGTATTCATAGCAATGTGTAAAGAGTTGAGATACTGTATTATAATTTTGCTACATTGTCATTGTGGTTAATATCATGTCTTGATTGGTGAATATGTTAAGTTTGTGACTTTATTTCAAGCAAAAATAATATGTGAATGCTTCATTGAGCATAATTCCGACTGGTAACTACGCACTTCGTCCGAGCACATTATTGCACGTGTCATGCAAGCCGTCTTAAATGACTACCTAAACTGTCATTTGGCAACCTAAAAACCTGCCTGGGTTGCCCGGCTGGCAACAGGGAAAAAGAGTTAAGTGAGAGCCCTGTAAACTATTACAAAAACAGAGATGTAATGCTAAGGCTTTATAAGGCACTGGTCAGGCCTCATTTGGAGTACTGTGGGTTAGGATATGATGAGCATTGGACAGCACTGGGCCTCTACTCACTGGAGTTCAGAAGGTCAAGGGGGGACCTCATTGAAATTTACAGAATAATGAAAGGCATAGAGTGGATGTGGAAAAGATGTTTCCACTGGTGGGAGAATCTAGGACCAGAGGTCATAGCCTCAGAATTAAAGGTCACTCTTTCAGAAAGGAGGCAAGGAGGAACTTCTTTAGTCAGAGGATAGTTAATTTGTGGAACTCATTGCCGCAGAGGGCTGTGGAGGCCTAGTCAGTGGATATTTTTAAGGCAGAGATAGACACATTCTTAATTAGAACGGGTGTCACGGGTTATGGGAAGAAGGTAGGAAAGTGGGATTAGGAGATCAACCTTGATTGAATGGCAGAGTAGAATCGATGGGGCAAATGACCCAATTCTACTCCTAAAACTTGTGAACTTGTGAATTAACTGAGGCGTATCGAATTTTCTATACACATTTACAGACAAAGTGGATGCCCTTATCAATTTTTCTATGTAATATATTGGTAAATGTTATGGACATCATTAAGGTCAGTTATGACATTTCACAACATCTATAGAAACATAGAAAATAGTTGCAGGATTAGGCCATACGGCTCTTCGAGCCTGCACCGCCATTCAATATGATCATGGCTGATCATCCAACTCAGTATCTTGTACCTGCCTTCTCTCCATACCCCCTGATCCCTTTAGCCACATCTAACTCCCTCTTAAATATAGCCAATGAAATGGCCTCAACTACCTTCTGTGGCAGAGAATTCCAGAGACTCACCACTCTCTGTGTGAAAAATGTTTACCTCATCTCGGTCCTAAAGGAATTCCCCCTTATCCTTAGACTGTGACCCCTTGTTCTGGACCTCCCCAACATCGGGAACAATCTTCCTGCATCTAGCCTATCCAACCCCTTAAGAATTTTGTAAGTTTCTATAAGATCCCCCCTCACCTTCTAAATTCTAGCACGTACAAGCCAAGTCTATCCAGTCTTTCCTCATATGAAAGTCCTGACATCCCAGGAATCAGTCTGCTGAACCTTCTCTGTACCCCCTCTATGGCAAGAATATCTTTTCTCAGATTTGGAGACCAAAACTGTATAATACTCCAGGTGTGGTCTCACCAAAATCCTGTACACCTGCAGTAGAACCTCCCTGCTCCTATACTCAAATCCTTTCGCTATGAATGCTAACATACCATTTGCTTTCTTCACATCTATAATCATGATTCAATTTTCAGGCAAAATCATGTTCACATTTTTTTTGGTTTATGCACAGAAGGGGTGAACAGCTTTGTCCTGGAGGCATATTCGCGTGCATAAATCTAATAAGAGTCCAAATACTTAAAGCACATGGGGTGGAAGATAATACTGGTGTTAGGAAGTTCATCTCTCTAGAAATTGAATACATCTTATAGATTTAACAAGTGTTTGGGTGAACATAGTGATCCTCACACTCTGCAAGATGACTACCATTATTCTCAATTCCCACATGTGAACAATCTAAATCCAGATTAAACATGATTAATTGTACAAAAGATTCAGATGACAACATTGATTATTTGGTAATCAAGGCCTTATAGGGGTGTATTAATTTATGACAGGAATACATAGGGTGAATGCACAGAGTCTTTTACCTTGGGAAGAGGAATCAAGAACCAGAGGACATAGGTTTAAGGAGAAAGGGCCAAGATTTAATAAGAACCTGAAAGGCAATATTTTCACTGAGACGGTGGTAGATATATGGAACAATCTGCCATATGGTCAAGGCAAGTACTATAACAGCATTTCAATATTACTTGGACAGGTACATCGTGAGGAAAGGTTTCAAGAGGGATATGGACCAAATGCAAGTAACTGGGACTAGCTTATATGCATCTTGGTTAGCACGACTCTATGACTAATTCCCCACGGGAGCTTACATATTTGAATAAGGACAATCATAATTCTCTAAACTCCAAGGAATACAAACCCAAAGTGTCTGGCCTTTTTTGATAGGACAACCCGCTCATCCTAGAAACTTTCTAGTGAATTTCCTTTGGTTTCCTCCAATGCTTTTTTTTATGGAAGAGGACTAAAAATGCACACAGTATTCTGGTATGGTTTCATTCATACTCTGTATAACATCCATTCTTTTAAACTCCTTCTCCTTTGCAATAAAATCCAAAATAGTTTGTCCTCTTAGCTACTTATTGGACCAGTTGCAATCTTTGTGATTTATGTACGAAAACACCATTCATTTGCAATCTCTTTCCATTCAGATAATAATCTACCTTTTGGTTCCTCTCACCAAAGTGCACAACCTCACATTTTCCCACATTAAACTCCAGTATCCTGGTTTTTGCCCACTCACTCAATCTATTCTTATTTGCAGAATCACAGTGCCCTTGACACAGCATGCTCTTCCACCTATCAGAGATTCTCATTATCATTCCCACCCCTTTCCCTATCTTCCCAATCCACAATTTAAGAGGTTTTCCACTGAAAAAACAGAAACATCAATCATTTATTGCTCTATATATGTTACCTGACGTAAAGTTGCCATTATTTTCTATTTTTATTAGATGAAAAATGCATTATTTTATTTAGATGCATGTTTTAATTCAAACCATAGCAAGAGGTGCAAATGTTAGATTCCTAGCATCATCTCCAAATGTTATAAAGAAAAGCTGAGACAGCTCACAACAATATAATCATACAACCATATAACAATTACAGCACGGAAACAGGCCCTCTCGGCCCTTCTAGTCCGTGCCGACCATTTGTTTTCCCCTAGTCCCATCTACCTGCACTCAGACCATACCCCTCCATTCCCTTCACGTCCATATACCTATCCACTTATGGTGATATTGAAAATGTGATACTGATGTTTAAAAATAGTTAATGAAACTTGAACATACTATTTTAATCTGGGAGTAGAGATGAACACATAATGAGTAATTCTATGAGATTAGAAATCTGTACTGGTAAGATAATAAATCAAATAAAACCTGTTAAAACTGATGAAATATATGAACAGGCTGGATGTTGTTCCAAGGAGGAGAATTTTGTACAATACATAAAAAAGAGCCAGATACATAAGGATTTAACTATGATTAATAGAAAACAATGTGGAAGATAGGGAGGCATAGGAAATTTAACATATAATTATTGGAATGGAAATTCTTAAACCCATCTTAAATGTGGTAAGTGGTGCATGTTTGCAATTCTCTACAACTTAACAAATGACATATACTGACATACATGGATCACTCAAAGGAGTAGGACCTCTTTTAAGCTGCAAATGGAATCAAATATTTCTTAAAACTATAGTGACAGGCACTCAAAAAATGAATTTATTATGATAGAATGATTCTGGGACATTTCTCTGGGGAAACTATATTCTGTGGGAATGGAAGTCATATTAGTGCAGCTACTGTCACTTCCAATTCAGTAACCTAGAACAATGATAATCCAAGAATAACATTCAAAAATCTATCACTTGGTACTTTCCATTTAACATGTCAGGAGAGACCACAATATGTAAGGAATATACCAATATTAGAAATCAAGTCATGTGTAAATCTAATCTGAGTTAGGTTTGCCTTGGCCATCCTGGTACCCAAAAAAATCAGTCCTACTCCTGGCTTTGTTGATATATATCAGTATTAAATGTGTCATTGTGAACAGTTAAATGACTTCTAAATGTAGATTAAATACTTTACAAATTGCATCTGATATACCTTCAGTGTGCAGCAAATATATTTTCAATAACATTTGTGCAATGACATAGAACAAAAAGATGCTACACATATGTCCACAATGAAACATTAAACCAACATTTGTGATTCAAAAAAGGAAATGTATTCCTGGAAAGTTTCCATAATTCAAATGTATCAACTTTTGGCAGACAAAATGCATTATTGGAATGTTAGTAGTATAATGATTTGTACAAATATTGGTATATTATTTGTTGTAGAGAAAGATAAATATTCACGTTCAAGAGATGAAGCCTAGAATCAATGATCTTATACGGAAAACTCATAAAATAAATCATACGTAAATTAGTGAATATCTGTATTGTTTGTTATATAAGGTGCATCACTTGATATATTTATTTTACAGTTAACTTCTTAACGCATGAAGAATAAAATGTTTAATTAATATATTGGGATTAGGACACCAAGAATAATTGGAAGGTTTTGGAGATCCTTTTAAAGATGGAAAATAAATACGTAAAAAGGTTCAGGTGTTTCAAAGAGGAAAGAGCACCAATATTGAAAAAAATACAAGGTCAGCGCCTTCAGACAAAGACTGTATAAAATTAAAGAGACAGATAGACAAGGCAATGAAGTCTGAAGAAGGGTCTCAACCCGAAACGTCACCAATTCCTTCTCTCCAGAGATGCTGCCTGTCCCGCTGAGCTTTTTATGTCTATCTTCAATTTAAACCAGCATCTGCAGTTCCTTCTTACACAAACAGAATTTCAAACTGGGTAAATGGAGTTTGAATTCCATTATTCAGGCGTGGGTCAGCCAGCACACAATGGAGCCATGAGGAAACAAGGATAATAAACAAACGGGACATATTGCAGAAGAATGCGACAATTAATATTTAGCCAAATTAAAGATGAAATACATTGTGTATTGGGTAAATAAGAATAAAAACTACCATATCATTAAAAAAAATCAGCAATGTATTTGAATACATTGAAGATGAGGTAAGGGAGGTGGTATTGAAATCATGTAGTTTTATAAATGCATTTTGGTTCAACTTTGTTCTTGTGCTGTAGCATTAATGTGTGTAAGCTACTGGAGAGGAAAATAAACAAAAAGAGGCAAATGGATAGCTTGATTTTTTTCACTGTTTATTTAGTTATGTCTTGAGTTCATATCTCAGTTATGTTAAAGCCAAGAATGGTTTCAGGGAGTTAGGATTGTTGGTGGAAGGGGAAGGAAATGGGTAGTACATTTACACTGAATAAATCACCAAAACTTGATACATTTGAGAAGCATTGAAATTATAAAATATGCCACAAATTACTAGACAATCTTGGTGCTACGCCCACAAAATAAATTTGAAAAAGGATTTAAATCAGGAATTTGTAAGAAACAAATTAACATATATTCAGCATTAACAGCCAAGAGATGAACAACAATTATTATTTAAAGATGGGGGTGATGAAGGGAGCAGAATAGTTTAACCATCTTGTGGACCAATTGATAGAGATTTATTGGAATGAATGGCCAGAATCCCTATTATCAGAATGGTTAATGGAAAACCAAATGGAAATTGATATTCTTTCATCCGGCACTTTTTCTGCTCCCATGCTTGTATAAAGGAAGCCAATAGTGACTTGAAAGGAGAAATAGTTGTGTGATTTAGAGCTTACAAAACCACTGAATGAGTTACGCAGCAAAAATCCAATTTGCATTTTTTGTTTTCTGTTCGTGTTGTTTCATTTCTATGATACTTTCTAATTTTACAAAAGAAAGTTCCAGTGCTCTGTCACACACATTTCGACCAATATGCAGGCATCAGAACATGACTACCAAATTAATCTGTTGTTAGTTTATGCAGTATAGACATTGCCTATATGCCAAAGGTTTAGGACATTTTTCAGAAAAATGAAATACATTATAAATGAAGCACTTATGCTAATAATTTCTAGAAATGCTGCATTAACACAGCACTGAAGCAGGCCCTTTGGCCCAACACATCCATACTGAATATCAAGTACCCATCTTTCTAAATACATTTACTAGATCTTGATCCATAGCCTTCCTTACTTTTTCCTATTCAGTTCAGTTCAGTTTTATTTGTCATATGTAGGTTAACACAGGGTCAACAGTACAATTAAATGTTTTTGACAAAACAACGGGTCACCTCAGCAATTATATTACAAGGATAAAATTAAGGTTAAAAAAAATAAGTATGACATTGGTAGGTAAAAGACAATAATAAATAAAATAATCAACATATATGATGTGTTTATGAGTTCAGAAGCCTGATGGCATGATGATAAAAACTGTTCTTATGTCTGGTGGTGCGTGCAGCCATGCTCCTATATCGTCTGCCTGATCGTAACAAGGAGAATGGGCTGCGTGCTGGGTGGCTGTGGTCCTTGATGGTGCTGTGTGCCTTCAGCAGGCACTCCCTGTGGAAAATGTCCCGAATGGCCAGGAGACAGTTGGCAGTGATGTGCTGTACCGCCTTCACCACTCTCTGTAGTGATTTGCGGCTGTGGGCAGAACAGTTCCCGTACCAGACTGCGATGCAGCCCATCAGCAGACTCTCGATGGTGCAACTGTGGACGTTTGTGAGGATGCTGGCGTTCATGCCAAACTTCTCAGTCTTCTCAGGAAAAAGAGCCGCTGGCGGGCTTTCTCAGTTATTGTGTCCGTGTGCAGTGTCCAAGAGAGGTCCTCAGTGATGTGCACACCGAGAAACTTGATGTTGCTGACCCTTTCAACCTCAGCATCACCGATGTGGATGGGGAGGTGTCCACTCCCTGCAGTCTCCTGTAGTCCACAATCATCTCTTTAGTTTTGCTGACATTGAGAGGGAGAGGTTCTTTTCCTGGCACCAGCTGTTTAGTGCCTTTACTTCCTCTCTATAGGCCGTCTCATTATTGTCTGTGATGAGGCCCAGGATGGTCGTGTCATCAGCAAACTTTAAGATGATGTCGGAGCTGTGCTTAGCAGTACAGTCATGCGTGAATAGGGAGTACAGGAGAGGACTGAGCACACAGTCCTGTGGTGCACCTGTGTTGAAGATCAGTGAGGAAGGGGTGTGGCTGCCAATTCTCTCCACCTGGGGCCTGCCCATCAGGAAGTCGAATATCCAGCCGCAGATGGAGGTCTCCAGTCCAAGATCTAGGAGCTTGGGGACGAGTTTTGAGGGAAAGATAGTGTTGAACGCCGAGCTGTAGTCAATGAAGAGCATTCTCACATATGTATTCCCTTTGTCCAGATGGGTGAGCGCAGTGTGAGTTGCCATGGTGATGGCATCGTCCGTGGCCCTGTTTGGTCTATACGCAAACTGAAGAGGGATGTAGAAAAGGTTAATGGTAGGAAACTATTCTTGGCACAAGTATCTTGAGCAAGAGAACATAGAACTAGGATAAAGTGTAATTGGTTTTGAGGGAACAGAGAAATAATTTTACCCAGGAAAATTACCCAGGTGTGTGTCTAGATATTTCTTAAATGTTGCAAAACTACCTGCCTCCAGAAATTACTTCCAAATTTTTCTGGGTAAAATTCTTTCTCTGTTCCCACAAAACCAATTACACTTTATCCTAATTCTATGTTCTCTTGCTCAAGATACTTGTGCCAAGAGTAGTTTCCTACCATTAACCTTTACTAGATCCCTCAATGTTGTACACCTCAATCAGACACAGCATCCTTCCATTGGCTCCTCTGCACCAAGAAAAATAAACTCATCCAGTAGTTTACTTCACTTCACAATTGGAACACTACATCCCAGGCACCACATCAAGATTGCTCAGTTAAATTGTATGGTAGCAGACTGATCCAAAACATTGACCTTCCTTTTGCCTCGACAGATGCTGCTTGACCAGCTGAGCTCCTCCACCAGTGATTGTTATTCCAGATTTCAGAATCTGCAATCTTTGTCAACATCCTCTTGAATCTCCACTGCTGGAGGGAGGTAGGGGTTGTATCCCATATTCTTCTTGACACCTTATCTATCCTGTTCTACCATCTTCAGGAAGCCTTGGACTTTTGCAGCAAGGTTCAGAATAATCCCTCAGGCTCCACCATTAATTGTGCAAGTTCTACCTTTACTAGTCCTCCAAAAGTGCATCACCTCGCACTTATTAGGATTAAATTCCATCAGACATTGCTCTGCCCTATCTTTCTCCAACCTGCATGACTAGGCCCCTTTCTCATGCAGGAAGTTGTATTCAGCATTTCATGCTGAAAGACATCTGATGGTCACAAAGTGCTGGAGTAATTCACCAGGTTCAGCAGCATGTCTGGAGAACATGGATAAGGTGACTTTTCAGGTCGAGGGCCTTCTTCTGACTGGCTATCGGGTTGGGACTTTTCTTCAGACTTATGGGCCTGTCCCATTCAGGCGACTGGAGGAGACTATGCAATCGCCACATGTTCACGGGGTGGTTGCCGGGGAGTCGCCTTCACAGGGCTCTGACTTAACTTTTTTTCTCCGACGCCAGCCGGGCAACCTCGGCAGCTTTTTAGGTTGCCAAATGACAGTTTAGGTGGTCATCTTAGACGACTTGCATGACGCGTGCGATAATGTGCTCGGACGAAGTGCGTAGTTACCAGTCAGAATTACGTTCAATGAAGCATTCACATATTATTTCTGCTTCAAATAAAGTCACAAACTAAACATACTCACCAATCAAGACATGATATATACCACAATGACATGCAAAATTATTATACAGTATATACAGTATCTCAACTCTTTTTACACGTTGCAATGAATGCAATTTCTATTATTTCTTTCCACTTCCAAACAAAAATGTGGTTGGATTATTCAGCGTATGATCGACCTCGGTGAGACCAAGCGCAGGCTTGGCGATCGCTTCGCACAATACCTCCACTCAGTTCGCAATAACCAACCTGATCTCCCTGTGGCTCAGCACTTCAACTCCCCCTCCCATTCCGAATCCAACCTTTCTGTCCAGGGCCTCCTCCATGGCCAGAATGAGGCCCACCGCAAATTGGAGGAACAGCACTTCAAATTTTGCTTGGAATGAACATTGGCTTCTCCAATTGCAGGTAGTCCTTGCTTTCTCCCTCCTTCCCCTCCCATTGCCAGCTCTCCCACAACCTACTGTCTCCGCCTCTTCCTTCCCCCCCCCCCCCCCCCGACATCAGTCTGAAGAAGGGGCTCGACATGAAACGGCGCCTATTTATTCGCTCCGTAGATGCTGCCTCACCCGCTGATTTTCTCCAGCTTTTTTGTCTACCAACGGGATCCCACCACTGGCCACATCTTCCATCTCCTCCCCTGTCGGCTTTTTGCAGAGACCGCTCCCTCCGTAACTCCCTGGTCAATTTGTCCCTTCCCACCCAAACCACCCCCACTCCTGGCACTTTCCCTTGCAGCCACAGGAAATGCTACACTTGTCGTTTTACCTCCACCCTTGACTCCATTCAAGGACCCAAGAAGTCTTTCCTGTGCGGGAGAGGTTCACCTGCACCTCCTCCAACCTCATCTATTGCATCTGCTGCTCTAGGTGTCAGCTGCTCTACGTCGGTGAGACCAAGCGTAGGCTAGGCGATGGCTTTGCCCAACACCTCCGCTAGTTCGCAATAACCAACCCGAACTGCCGGTGGCTCAGCACTTCAACTCCCCCTCCCATTCCAAATCCGACCTTTCTGTCCTTGGCCTCCTCCATGGCCAGAGTGAGGCCCACCGTAAATTGGAGGAGTAGCACCTCATATGTCACTTGGGCAGTTTACACCCCAGCAGTATGAACATTGACTTCTCCAATTTCAGGTAGTCCCTGCTTTCCCCTCCCCTTCCCAGCTCTCCCTCAGCCCATTGTCTCCGTCTCTTCCTTTCTTCTTCCCGCCCATCTCCCCCCCCACCCTCACATCAATCTGAAGAAGGGTCTCGAACCGAACCATCACCTATTTCCTTCGCTCCATAGATGCTGCCTCACCCGCTGAGTTTCCCCAGCATTTTTGTCTACCCATTCACACAAGTTCTGTTATCCCATTTTCCTCACCCACTCCCTACACATTTCCTCACCCACTCCTTACATTTTACAGAGACAAGTTAACCTACAAAGCCAATGTGTCTTTGGGATGTGGGAGGAAACCCACATGCTTGCAGGGAGAATGTGCAAATTCAACACAGACAGTGCCCGAGGACAAATCTCTGGCGTGTGAGGCAGCAAGTCCACCAGCTGTGCCACTATATTTTGTTTTCCAACACACAAAAAATTATACGTTGATAACTTTGTTTACTAAAAAAGAAACTATCCATTTTCAGTCTTAAATCTCTAAGTGACGCTATGTCCCCCTTTACAGCTATTCTATGTTTTAATTCAGTTCAAGACTATGGGGCGGTACATTGGCCATAAAGTTGCCACAGACCCGGATTTGATCCTGAATATGGGTGCTGTCTGTATGGAGTTTGCTCCTTTTCCCTTTGATCACATTTCGGACACATTGAAAAAATTAGCAGCGACTAGAATGAACCCGCCATGGGGAGTAGCGAGAATTCGCGTGCCATAGGTGGGTCGCCAGGAGGTCCTAGTGGGTTGCCAGGAGGTCGAAGGTTCTCGTAGGTTCTCGTAGGTTGTAGCCGGTGCTGACCGGTGAATTTCATTGGCTCATTTGGGAAATAAACATAAGCAGTAGTTTTCAGAACCAAGAATAACCGACCAGTAATGTTAAATGTCCGTCGAACTTCACAGCCATGTATCTCTGGCTTCTAAAAAGTTGTTGCCACTCCTTCTCTTCCCCCCCCCCCCCCACAACACTGTGCTTTTACCGTCTTAATTACAGCGCCAACCTCCCTGTTCTTCGCGGTGTGTGTCTATCACCTTAGCTTTGCACTGTGTGAATTTCAGACAGCGCTCCCCCCGCTTGCCCTGTCCCCCGCCTGCGATGTGTTTGTGTTCCACTCTGACAGTCGCCGTTCCAGGTTCCGGTTTTTCAGGCGACTGCCGACAACTTGACAGTCACTGGCAGTCATCTGAAAAATCGCCTAAGTGGGACAGGCCCATTAGGAGGAGACATTCTTCAAAATAGGCATACTTTGAGGTGATTTTGCAATGGAGCAGTAAAATATAGAAACAAGCAACTATAGATGCTGGTTTACACAAAAAAGACACCAAGTACTGCAGTAACTCAGCAGGTCAGGCAGCATCTCTGGAGACATCAGTTCAGTTTAGTTTATTGTCACATGTACCGAGGTACGATGAAAAGCTATTTTGTTGCGTGCTAACCAGTCAGCAGAGAGACAATACATGATTACAATTGACCCATTTACAGTGTATAGATACATTATAAGGGAATAACGTTTAGTGCAAGGATTTATGGATTTAAGAGAGAGTTGGGTAGAGCTCTAGGGGCTAGTGGAGTCAAGGGATATGGGGAGAAGTCAGGCACGGGTTATTGATAGCGGACGATCAACTTACAAAATTCTTAAGGGGTTGGACAGGCTAGATCAGTGGTTCTCAACCTTGTTTGCCCCATGCACCCCTTTCACCATATGTCAGAATGTCATTCCCCCCCTCCTTTCCAAGATTGTCTGCCTCAAAAAGTGCATTCCAAATAATACGCATATAATACTGAAAATCCTTTATTTCTAACAGTTTGAGTTTGCTAATCTGTGGTCCCCATTCCCCCCCTGAAAACCTGAAATCCCCCCCGGGGGGAATTCCCCCCTGGTTGAGAACCCCTGGGCTAGATGCAGGAACATTGTTCCCGATGTTGGGGAGGTCCAGGACAAGGGGTCACAGCTTAAGGATAAGGGGGAAATCCTTTAGGACCAAGATGAGAAGGACTTTTTTCACACAGAGAGTGGTGAGTCTCTGGAACTCTCTGCCACAGAGGGTAGTGGAGGCCAGTTCATTGGCTATATTTAAGAGGGAGTTAGATGTGGCCCTTGTGGCTAAGGGGATCAGAGGGTATGGAGAGAAGGCAGGTACGGGATACTGAGTTGGATGATGAGCCATGATCATATTGAATGGCGGTGCAGGCTCGAAGGGCCGAATGGCCTACTCCTGCACCTAATTTCTATGTCTATGTCTATGATCACAATGAATGGCGGTACTGGCTCGAAGGGCCGAATGGACTCCTCCTGCACCTATTTTCTATGTTTCTATGTTAAGGTAAAGTCAGCAAAGTCCGATCAAATATAGTCCGAGGGTCACCAAAGAGATAGATAGTAGTTCAGCACTACTCTTTGGTTGTGGTAGGATGATTCGGTGGCCTGATAACAGCTGGGAAGAAACTGTCCCCGAATCTGGTGGTGTGCATTTTCAAACTTCTATACCTTTTGTCTGATGGGAGAGTGGGAGAGGAGGAAGTGACCAGGGTGCTACTCGTGCTTGATTATGTTGCTGGCCTTGCCAAGGCAGCATGAGGTATAAATAGCGTCAATAGAAGGGAGGTTGGTTTGTATGATGGTCTGGGCTGCGTCCACAATTCGCTGCAGATTCTTGCGGTCTTGGATGGAGCTGTTCCCAAACGCAGCTGTGATGCATCCTGATAAAATGTTTTATATGGTGCATCTATAAAAGTTGGTGAGAGTTGTAGGGGATATGCCAAACTTCCCAAGCCTTTTAACAGAGATGCCAACCTTCCAGAGCACAAATCAGTAATCATAAGGCTAAAAATCAGTAATTTGGAGACAAAATCAGTAATTTTTTGCGCGAAGCAATTTTTTTTCTGCATGATGGCAAGTGCGGCTCCCACAGGCAAGCGATAGCGCATAATGTTAACATTAACATACCTGTATGTTCATTAGTTGGTATTACATAAACATGTATTAACTCACCATTGAAAATGCTCTATTGAAAGACTGGATGAACGAGTTCATTATCAATATGTCTTGATATGTTTATACACACACACTCACACATATATACGCTCACACACACAGACACACTCACACACACAGACACACTCACACACACAGACACACTCACACACACAGACACACTCACACACACAGACACACTCACACACACACACACAGACACACTCACACACACAGACACTCACACACACAGACACACTCACACACAGACACACTCACACACACAGACACACACAGACACACTCACACACACACTCACACACACTCCAGTGATGGAAATGGGTTTAGGAACTAAGGGTACTCTGGGTCCGTGAAGCTGAGGTTGGGAAAGGGGGGGGGGGGGGGGGGGGGGACTCTGTCTCTGTCTGTGTGTGTGTGTTGGCTGCAGCCATCGTCTGCTTTAGTGAGGGAAGCAGGTCGGTGATTGATCAAAAGGCCCCTAGGAGACTGTCTGATTGGCTGCCAAGTGACCAGCGCATTATGTGATTGGACACAATGCCCTTGGAGACGGCGGCTGATTGGGCGGGAGGAGACCGATTTATTGATTGGACGGGTATTTTAAGGGTAGCTGGTCGGTGATTGGACGCAACCCCCCTTAGAGACAGTCGTTGATTGGCCACCAAATAATCGGGCGCGAAAAAAATAAAAATAGGGAAAACAATAAAATCAAAATTACGATTTAAATCGGAAGAATATCATGCCTGATCTGCAGCAAAGATACTAGTATCCGCTCTAGTATCTTTGATCTGCAGTTCCTTCCTATTGAAGAAGAACCCTGGCCCGAAACAACTCGTAATCCATTCCCTCCACAGATGCCGCGAAGCCCGCTGAGTTCCTCCAGCACTCTGTGTTTTTTTATTTAACTCTTGAAATTTAAGTTAGACATACAGCTGGAGTAACTCAACGGGACAGGCAGCGACTGGAGAGAAGACTCTTTTTCAGACTGAACTGAACTCTCGTCGGTGAGAGTACTTGTGATTATCTGCAGAAGGATCTCGACCAGAAAAGTCATCCACTCCCCAGAGCCGGCGCCCGTCCCACTGAGCCACCCCAGCCCCCCCACCCCCCTTATAATTTCCGTACTTTTTCTATAGCTGCCACCCATTTGATGTCATCCTGCACCCTGCTCCTGGTCCCGGCCCGCGCCGATCTGCGTGTGTATGTGTGTCGGAGTCTGAGCAGAGAAGCGCCGGCACCAAGAGTGAGTGAATGCATGGACAGACGGACGAAAGCAACCATCGTAGAGCGCAATAGGTGACATTTTGGGCAGAGACCCTTCTTCAGACTGACAATCAAGGGAAAGGGAAACGGGAGGCATATCTTCCATTCGTTTGTCCTTAGTGCCATCTATATCTATTGTTCCTCTTTCCCCTGACGGTCTGAAGAAGGGTCTCAATCCGAAATGTCATCTATGATCGTTCCTTTCGCCCGTCTGTCCGATTGTTCGCTCGTCCTTGGATTAAGTAGCGCAGGATAAAGCTGGGAATTCATGCACAGGATGGAAACTGGAAACTGGAACGTAGGAGAACGTCGTCCCTCTGCGTACCCCCCCATTTCCATCACTGGCACTCACACACACACACTCCCAAACACACACAACAAGTATGTGCTAACTTAAAATCGGCAAAATCCGGGATTTACGATATGAAAATCGTACCGCCCGTAATTGGCCAATTTTCCGTAGAAATTACGGGAAATCCGTACCAGTTGGCATCTCTGTTCTAAGGAGTGGAGGCGTAGGTGTGCTTTCTTGGTTGTTGCTCCAATGTGGATGGTCCAGGACGCTCCAGAGATGCTGCCTGTGACAATATTGGCCAAATAAATGTAATAAAATGGAGAATCTCTGTATTTGCAAAGCCTGCTTGCCCTCTTTCTGTGAAAGGTTGCAGGGCCATGACTCATGGCTCCAAGGTGTCTGGACCCTGGGAGGAAGTTGAGGATAAGGTGAGGTCCAGATGTCCTCCCTATTGTTAAATTGTATGAGGGTTTTGCTGAATGAGCTGAGCAGGATTGCAAATGCATCATTAGGATTGTTTATAGGATGGGGTGTTATAGAGTATTGTTAATTATGTTACAGTGTTTGTGCTGTTATCTTGTGATTGGTTAAAGTATGGATCCTTGTTCAAATTGTTTATACTACCTGAGGAAATGTTTCTTTACTTTGGTAAACTGTCTTCCAACTAGAACCTTCTGTGGAAACAATGTAATGGGGTACTTTGTGATTGGGTTACAGAACTCTCCCCCCCAATATTATCACAGGAAGTTGCCCCCCCCCCCCAAATAGTTTCGCGCCACAGGTCTGATACCCGCTTAAAGAGGGGACACCACATGGATCAGAGTCAATCTTCTGAGAGTGCACTTGGTAGGTATGTTACAAAACTTACCTTCAGCGGTGCTGTAGTTCTGCCACTGACTGTGCGCGCGACTTTGGCGCCTTTGAGGGAGAGGGGCGGGGTTAAAATGCGGTTTTCTCCTACCTGTCCTAAATATTTTTTACTCGGAGTGCAAGCTTTTGCTTAAGAATTGTTCCGACTGCCATTCTGTGAAATCTTTTTTTTCCAGTAATTTAAAAATGAGTTTCTAAAGCCGTCAACGCCGACAACGGGGACGGATTTCACGTACGGGACAGGTAAAGGAAAGCCGTTTATTTTATGTATAAAAGTGCTTTTTAAGAGTCAAAGAGTCAAAACAGTTTATTGTCATGTGTCCCTGACAGGACAATGAAATTCTTTCTTTGCATGGCACAACAGAACATAGTAGGCATTGACTACAATTATATACGTAAATACACACATGACTGAATAAATTGATAAAGTGCAAATAACAAATGGAGGTGTATTAATGTTCAGAGTTTTGTCCGAGCCAGGTTTAATAGCCTGATGGCTGTGGGGAAGTAGCTGTTCCTGAACCGGGTCGTTGCAGTCCTCAGGCTCCTGTACCTTCTACCTGAAGGTAGCAGGGAGATGAGTGTGTGGCCAGGATGGTGTGGGTCCTTGATGATGCTGCCAACCTTTTTGAGGCAGCGACTGTGGTAGATTCCCTCGATGGAAGGAAGGTCAGAGCCAATGATGGACTGGGCAGTGTTTACTACTTTTTGTAGTCTTTTCCTCTCCAGGGCGCTCAAGTTGCCGAACCAAGCCACGATGCAACCGGTCAGCAAGCTCTCTACTGTGCACCTGTAGGTCAGAGAGAGTCCTCCTTGACAGACCGACTCTCCGTAATCTTCTCAGGAAGTAGAGGTGCTGATGAGCTTTCTTAATAATTGCATCTGTGTTCTCGGACCAGGAAAGATCGTCACAGATGTGCACGCCCAGGAATTTGAAGCTCTTGACCCTTTCAACCATCGACCCGTTGATATAAACAGGACTGTGGGTCCCCATCCTACTCCTTCCAAAGTCCACAATCAGTTCCTTGGCTTTGCTGGTGTTGAGGGCCAGGTTATTGTGCTGGCACCATATGGACAGTCGCTCGATCTCTCTTCTATACTCTGACTCATCCCCATCAGTGATACGTCCCACAACAGTGGTGTCGTCAGCGAACTTGATGATGGAGTTCGCACTATGACCGGCTACGCAGTCATGAGTATAGAGTGAGTACAGCAGGGGGCTGAGCATGCAGCCTTGAGGTGCTCCCGTGCTGATTGTTATCGAGTCTGACACATTTCCACCAATACGAACTGTGGTCTGTGAATGAGGAAGTCGAGGATCCAATTGCAGAGGGATGCGCAGAGACCCAGTTCTGCGAGTTTGGTAACGAGCTTGGAGGGGATGATTGTGTTAAATGTCGAGCTGTAATCGATGAATAACAGCCTGATATATGAGTTTTTGTTGTCCAAGTGGTCCAGAGCGGAGTGGAGGGCCAGCGAGATCGCATCCACCGTTGATCTGTTGTGGCGGTAAACAAACTGCAGTGGGTCCTGGTTTTTATCGAGGTATGAGTCGATTTTCGCCATGATCAACCTCTCAAAGCACTTCATCACCACAGGCGTTAGTGCCAATGATCGATAGTCATTGAGGCATGTCACCTTGCTCTTCTTGGGCACCGGTATTATGGATGCCCTTTTGAAGCAGGTGGGAACCTCAGACCTCAGAAGTGACAGGTTGAAAATGTCCGTAAAAACTCCAGCCAGTTGGTCCGCACAGGTTTTTAGAACATGACCAGGTATACCATCAGGTCCAGACGCTTTTCGAGGATGCCTCTGAAGGATGCCTTTAATCCACATTTTACTTTGCGAAACGGTGATTTATTCCCCATACGAACCGGCAGTGTTTTTCCTGCCGATATGTGGTTCAAATTCACAGCAACCGCAATGTTCCAATTGATCGCGTTCCACAAAAACCCACTCGCAAGCTGATTTCAATGCCCATTAATTTACGGGAATTAAACATTAAATTCCTTCCATTTGGCCTAAAAATGCATGACAATGAGATTTAAAAATCATGTTCTATTGTGAATTCTTGTGTGAATGTTATTTGAACACTTAGGCTATTTAAAAATGTTAATTTCTTCTTAAGAAATCGATAGATGTTTAGATCTAGTAATTGAATTTTGTAATTAGCTACAATTGGATAACTGACTAATTATATGCTTTAATTTCAGGTCATCCAAGCAAGATTCTTTCATATTTGTTTCAGAATGCTTCAATCTATAATAACTGAACATTTCTTTCAGTTATCTTAATTTTTAAGAAAGTTATGGGCTTTTGACTGTCCTTGATCACAGCTTTTCTGTTAAGTCAATGGAAAAGCAATAGGAAACAAGATGCTAATTTCCAAGTATGAAAATGGCCATAACATTTTTAATACTGAAGATATGAAAGTGAATTAGGTGCCAAATTAAACTTATTTTTATGCTTTATCTGATGGGATAAATTGCAGACTTGATTTTTAAAATCCCAAAATGTTGTAACATTGCTACACTTGGGACTGTGTGATTGTCTGGAGGTGTCTTTTCGCACGAGGTTGAAGGGCTTAGACGAGTAGAGACAAGGATAGGACCCGCGGTGTTGGTTAAGTATCGTATAGGAAGTTCATTTGTGTTCGTGAGAATAAAGAATTAGTTGATCCAGTGCTTGACTCAGTATTTTACTGAACTACACTAAAGGGGCTGTCCCACTTGGGCGACCTAATCCACGAGTTCTAGTGAGTTTGCCCTTGACTCATACTCGCAGCATGGTCGACACGAGGTCGTAGGAGGTCTTTGTAACTCTCCTTCACGCTCGAGAGTAGTCCCCGTGTACTCGAGGCCTCAGCTGGGTCGTGGCGTATTTTTCAACATGTTGCAAAATGCCCGCGTGTAAAAAAAGGTCGCCATGGAAAAAATCAATACTCTTTTTACTCGTAGGTTTAGTCGTAGTAGGTCGGCATGTTAGTCGTAGGTAATCGAGGGTAGTCAAAGGTAGTCGAAGGTAGTCGTGGGTAGTCTTCATCATAGTCGAAGGGAGGTCGAAGGAGATTGAAGGAGGTCGTCTTTACTCTCCACTATTCGGTGTCCAATTTTCCCAAAGTTGGTCATAGTTAGTCGAAGGAGGTCTTCTACATTGTCGAAGGAGGTCTTCAACATGACTTTTTTTTTTAAACTCTCCTAAACTCGCCAATTAGGTCGCCCAGTGGGACAGCCCCTTGAGAGGGTAAGCTGTAGGAGCATAATTACACCTGAACCACACTGTGTCAACCAGCATCTACAGTTCCTTGTTTCTACATCCAGACTTCTGGTGGTGCTGCACTCCCTCAGTGCTGTCAGTCTAAATTAGTGTAATTAAAAAAAAAACTTAGACCATGGACGTGGTCAAAGGGCAATGAATGAGGCTCAAAGACAATTAAAAAACTATTTAAACATTTGTTTTCATAAAAAAATGCATTAATAGTTGCCTCATTAATCACGCCATTTCAATCAATTTCAATGTTACAAACAAATGAGATCTCGTCATCCCTTACTCACGTAATACAATTGATACACTCGTATCCCTCTTGCTTCAAGATCCATTTCACTCAAATATATACCATCAACATTCAAGCCGATGCAGATATTGTTTACAACACCATAGTGTTTCCCACAATGACCCAAATGGGCTTGGTTGGCCCCGTTCTCTCAACACACTCTGATTTTAACCGTCCTCCATTCTCAAGGCAATATTTAGCTAGAAAATAAGGTGAATCAAAACTTTCCCGTCCCTAACAGTCAGCGAGGGGGTTTATTTTGCGATAGGTTGGGAATGAATGGAGATTGCTGGCGAGTCGAACGAGGGGGGGGGGGGGGCAGATTTCGTCTCAGATGTGTGAGAGGGAGAGGAAGGGTGGATGTTGTTGGGAAGGGATAAAGGGGAAATATGATGGTTTCACTGGATCAGGAGACAAGGAGCTGGGTTCCTATTTCTGTCGCAAACAACGTAGTTCCAGTGCAGGTAAACCCTGCCATCGCCCGTCACTGAGCACTCAAAAGGGCTCTGTTGTCCACACTCCCGCTTCATGTTAGCGACGCGGCCTAGCAACCAAAGACCAACGCCGCGGCCTCGGGCGATCGACCGACTACATATCGGCTTCAAAGGCCCGAACTCATTCCCTCCCTCGCTCGCTCGCTCACCGGTCCCGTGCCTATTTATCACCTGCAGGCTGCAGCCTCGGCGCTGCTTCAACTCACCGGCATGTTGGACGCCGCGGTGGAGTTCGCTCGGATTTGATATCCAGCTCCCACAATCTCAGCCTTTCCCCGACAGACCGATCGACGTTCCCCTCCCTTCCCCCGACGGCGACGGCTCGAGCCCAACCGTCAACAGCTCCGCCCCGCCCTCCTCTCCCGCGCCCCGCCCTGACGGACCGCTCTCTCCGCCAATCGCACATCGCGCCCACCGGGATGGGGGCGGGACCAGACTGCAGTGCGTCTGGTTGCCTTGGACACGGCCTGGTCGTGAGAGAAAGGAGATTCATAGTTATGCCACAATTTGATTTGATTTGATTTTATTGCTTGTCATTCGAACCTCAGAGAGGCTCGAACGAAACTCCGTTTCTACAAGCCATACAAACAAACAAACAGAACAATTCATAGAAAAACATGCAAACAATTAAATTCACACAAACATCCATCACAGTGGATCCCTCCTCACTGTGATGGAAGGCAAAGTTCTTCTCTCTCCCCCGCACCATCTCTCTCCCGATGTCGAAGCCCCAGGCGGGCGGTGTTAAGTCCCATGTCCATTGAGGCCGCGCCGGGTGATGTACGGCCCCGCTCCAGGCCCAAAGTCACAAAGTTGGAGCCCCCGGCGGGCGCTGGAATGTCCCGCAGCCATTAAAGCCGCGCCGGGCGATGCTCGGCCCCGCTCCGGGTCGCCCCAACCCCGCGACACGGGCTGGAGAAGTTGTGTTGCGGAGCTCCGGAGAGCGGTCTCCCACCCAGACCCGCGAGCTCCCGACACCCCAACAGTCCACCGTCAGCAATCTGCAGCTGGAGCTGGAGCCAGAGCCCCGGAGTCAGGCCGGAGCTGAAGCCGGAGCTGGAGCCGGAGCTGGAGCCGGAGCCGGAGCTGGAGCCCCGGAGTCGGGCCGGAGCCGGAGTCGAGCAGCTTACAATGGCTTGTTCCCTTTATCATTGATACTTTTTTGCATATCTTTCATTCATTGTTCTTTATCTCTCCACATCACCGTCTATATCTCTCGTTTCCCTGATCCCTGACCAGTCTGAAGAAGGGTCTCGACCCGAAACGTCGCCTATCTCCTACGCTCCTTAGATGCTGCTGCACCCGCTGAGTTTCTCCAGACTTTTGTGTACCCTCGATTCTTCAGCATCTGCAGTTCCTTCTTTAACACATTCATAGTTATGCCCCTGTCCCACTTAAGAAAATCTGAACGGAAACCTCTGGAGACTTTGCGCCCCACCCAATGTTTCCGTGTGGTTCCCAGAGGTTTTTGTCAGGTTCCCGGAGATTTTTTCAATTCTTTGAAATAATCGCCGGAACATAGAAGAAGCGGAAACCACTTTCGACCATTAGGAAGACTGACAAAAACCTCCGGGAACCGCACGGAAACCTTTGGTGGGGCGCAAAGTCTCCAGAGGTTTCCATTCAGGTTTCCTTAAGTGGGACAGGGGCATTACAAGACACCTCTAGTCACAGACTTCCCGACTGTGGAATTGCTTCCTCTTACACCCTTTGTTTTCTATTTCTGAGCCAATTTTGAACCCAATGGATCCAATGTACCTGAACAGTCTGAATCATCCTATCATGTGGGCCCTCGTCGAAAGAAAAAGTGCATCTACACAACATTCACTGCCCTACCCTCATCTATTATCTTTGTCACATCCTCTCCAGAGGTTTCTGTTCAGGTATCCTAAGTGGGTCAGGGGCATAAGACTCATACAGCATGGAAACAGGCCCTCGGCCCAACCTGCCCATACTGACCAGCGTGTCCCATCTACACTCGGCCCAACTGTGAGCGTTTGGCCCATATCCCTCTAAACCTGTCCTATGAAGGGTCTCGACCCGAAACGTCACCCATTTCTACTCTCCAAAGATTCTGCCTGTGCTGAGTTACTCCAGCAATTGTATCTATATTAATAATTGTTGAAAAAAAAGAGTTTTCCTTTACATTTCCTAAATACATAAGGGGGGGAAAAGTAACTAGAGATAGAGTGAGACCTCTCAGGAATCAAAGTGGTCACCTCTGCGTGGAGCCACAGGAGATGGGCAAGGCCGAGGAGAAAGATAATAGGACGGTGGAAATTAATGCAGTCACTGGAAGTGTCTTGAGAACAGTCAGGGTAGGGCAAGCTAGTCTTCCAAGAGGGTCAAACAATATTATAGCTTATGACTACACCCCAGTGTATATCTTGTAAAATGAAACATATAATACTGACTCTCCCAAAGCTTTGGGCCTTCACACATACACACTCACACACCCACACACTCACACAATCACGCACACTCACACACTCACTCACTCAACCACTCATTCACCCACTCACTCACTCACCCAGTCACTCACTCACCCTCCCACCCACTCATTCACTCACCCACCCATCCACTCACTCACTCACCCACTCACCCACTCACTCACTTACTCAGCAGGCAATGGGGGCGGGACAAGATGATTCAGCGCGATGATTGGAGGAGGGAGGAGTGTGGGGGGTGGGACTGAGGATAGAGCGTGGTGATTGGAGGAGGGAGACGTAGCACAGACCTGTGCCTCATCCGCAGCCAGAATCGATCCCAGCTAGCTCTCCAGCGCTGTCCCGTCCAGTCCCCACCCCACGGGTGGCCAGAGAGGTCAGGGGTCAGACGTGAGCTATACCCTCAGGCCCACAGCCAGTGCAGAGAAGCAGCGCTAAACCCAGCTCAACTCTGCCTGGTTAACCTGCCTGGGCTTGCGGGAAATATGGCCAGCGCGGAGAAGCAGCACTGGTGTCCCGTCAGTCCAGTCAGGGTGTAGTTAACCCAGCGAGACAGGCAGAGTTGAGCTGCATTTAGCGCTGGATTGAGCCTCCGAAGCCTCACGCATGTGTGTGTGAGTGTGCGCATGCACGCGCGGCCGCCAATAAATTGTGTCCCCCTGTCCCCACCATATTTTGATAGCGAGTTCCGCTCTTGCTCACACACATTCACTCACCCACACCCACTCATACACACTCACACACAAACCCTCACACTCACGCACCCACTTACTCACTCACCCACTCACTCACTCACCCACTCACTCACACCTGCAATGGACCACAACTGTACTTCATTCGACGCCAGATCCGCACCCTCAATAAATGCTTCCTCACCTATCTGGACTCTACCAAAGATCACAAGCTTGCCAGCCTAGACTGGTCCCTCCACCGACACTCCTCGACTCGACCGCCTGCCCGTAGGCCCGGAGCTTCCCTGCTGGACCGCGGCGGCGCCTTCCCTACCACCTTGAGGCCGAGATTGCCACCACGAGGAGCAGCATCAACATCCACCGCCTCTCCGACCTTCACTGCCTTCCCGGCGAAACCCGGACACGGACCACCGAAACTACCGTAGCTGCCGACTCACCGCCTCCCTGGGGCTACCGCCGCTGTCGCCGACCTTCACTGTCTCCCCAGTGCCACCGATGCTGCTGCTGCCGACCAGTATCTCTATCCAGCCCCCCCCCCCCCACGGGCCTCCTCCAGCGATTCCACCGACCCTCACATATCCATCGGCCACCAGCTGGCTGGAAACGTCACCTCACCAGAGTTCCAGGCTCAGCATCAGGCCCGCAACCTCCACGATGCAGACAGCATGTGGTCTGCATCTGACGGGTCCTACTGGTCCAAGAAGAGATAGCTGAATGGATAGCAAATTGGCTCCATGTATGGATGCAGAGAGTGATGCTGGAAGGTTGCTTCTCAGATTGGATTGTGATTAGTGGTGTGCTTCAGGGTTCGGTGTGGGGCCCGTTACTGTTTGTCATCTGCATCAATGATTTGGATGAGAACATACAGGGCACGATCAGCAAGTGAAGATGGTTGTGAAAGATTACAGCAGGATCTGGATTGATTGGCCAGGTGGGCAGAGGAATTGTTGATGGAATTTAATACAGAGAAGTGTGAGTTGTTGCATTTTGGGACGTCGAACAAGGGCAGGACCTACAAAGTAAATGGTAGGCCTCTGGGCAGTGTTGTCGAGCAAAGGGATCTAGGAATACAGGTGCAGGGTTCCTTGAAGATCAAGTTGCAGGTAAATAAGGTAGTCAAAAAGGCTTTTGACACTGGCCTTCATCAGTCAGAGTAGTGAGTATAGAAGTTGGGAGGTCATGTTGCAGTTGTATAAGACGTTGGTGAGACCGCATTTAGAATATTGTGTTCAGTTCTGGGCACCATGTTAGAGGACAGATATTGTCAAGGTTGAAATGGTTCAGAAAAGATTTACAATGATGTTGCCAGGACTAGAGGGTGCGATCTATAGGGAGCTGTATTAAAACTAAGGTAAACAACAGTAAACTGGATGTTTGCCACACCCTTCCTTTATGTCCTCAGCTACAGAACTGGTTCCAAAGAATTAAAGGATTGCAAATATTATATATGTAGGAAGGAACTGCAGATGCTGGTTTAAATCAAAACTAAACAATGGGGGGGTGGAATGTGGAAGGCTGGGTCTCTATTCCTTGGAGCGTTGGAGGATGAGGGGAGATTTTATAGAGGTATACAAAATCATGAGAGGAATAGATCGGGTAAATGCACATTCTTTTGCCCAGAGTAGGAGGAATCGAGGACCAGAGGACATGGGTTCAAGGTGAAGGGGAAAAGATTTAATAGGAATCCGAGTGGTATCTTTTTCACACAAAGGGTGGTAGGTGTTTGGAACAAGCTGCCAGAGGAGATAGTTGAGGCTGGGACTATCCCATTGTTTAAGAAACAGTTAGACAGGTACATGGATAGGTCAGGTCTGGAGGGATATGGACCAAGCGCAGGCAAGTGGGACTAGTGTAGCTGGGACATTGTTGGCTGTGTGGGCAAGTTGGGCCGAAGGGCCTGTTTCCACACTGTAACACTCTATGACTATAACTCTATTCATGAAGCCAAAATAAAAGATGATGGGAAAATCACTTTATCTAGCAATAGCAACTTTTACATTATCAATATCAGATCCAGAACCCTAAATTAGATTGACAAACCTCATCTTCTCCCAATAGGGTGATGCCAAGAGGTTGACTAAACACCTTTAGAAGACAAAAGTGATTTTCCTTCCATTCGCCTGAGATGGAATTTTAATCTTGTGGAGATAAATGTTGGTCAAGTGCCTAAACCTGTCTTTCGGGCAGATACGAATTTCATTGTTTTGTTTAGAAACATATGACAATAGAACACAAAATGCCACAAAGTGCTAGAGTAACTCACTAAGTCAGACAGCATCTCTGGACAATAAAACACTCTTGTCTCTTAACTCATATGTAGTGCATTTGCCTATCATTTATGTCCATAAAGTAACATTTCATCTCATCCCTGATAGAAAGAAAATCTAGAAACAAATAACTACAGATGCTGGTTAATGCACAAAAGGACACAAAGTACTGGAGATGTTGCCTGACCTGCTGAGTTACTTAAGTACTTTGTGTCCTTTTGAGAAAGAAAATATAGATGTATAAAATATCAAATTAATTTAATTAATTTCCTATTAAAATGGATTACTCACTCACCCACTCACTCAATCATTGAAACTAAATTGCAATCATTTTAGTTTCCTACTCTTTCAAAAAGTATGATTATCTTTTAATAAAAGAATATCCAAATAACCTGAATTTTACTTTGGAGTCACGTGAGTGATTCCATGAAGAACCCTGCCAGTCGGTCTGACGCATGGCGCAGCGAGCGGCTGGGAGGAGCAGCGCTTCTCCAGCGGTAAGTTTAAAAAGCCTCAGGTAAGTGTCAAACTTGTTGGAGGTTGTTTCTGTGCTTGGTAAATCTTGTTACAGGATGACAAGTCCAAGCATGGAGAAATCGTTGAGAGCAAGGCGAGCCGTTGCAAAAGTAACTAAAGACGCGGGAGCGCGGGTAGCGGGCAGCCGCCTAGCTCATTACTGAGTCACTAGTAACAAAAACAGCGACAACAGACTTGTTGTCTGAGGGCACCGTGGCTGCGCTTGAGGGGCGTAAGGCCACCAGAAAGTCTGTACAGCCGATAGACTCGGACGAGTCCAGGTCGGGAGGGTTCTCCCTCGAGAATGGATACCATAGCACGGATATCCAGGATGGAGATCCTATTGGAGAGGATGCTCCATCAAGAGCGCCGGCCACTCCAAGAACCCTCGCCAGCAGCACCTACAGGGCTGCCTAGCATCTCCCTCTTTGAGGAGGAGAGCATAACGGGTCAGTACAATTCAGAAGCCAAATCTGTGTGCTTAGCATTGGAGGCTGCCCCACGGGACGAAGGACATGAGCCAGAGGTCCCATTCCTGGCGGCTAAGTTTGCCGTCCCAATATACTCCAGAGAGCTGCTGGGGAAAGAGCTGGCTGCCAGTATAAATTACTTGGCCTCGCACCAGCTTCAGGAGCTGGTCATGGATACAATGGCCAAAAAGTATGAAACCTCGGCAAATTATATCCTGCTTAAAGTACTGGCCGTAAACCATGCCATCTGGGGCCATAGGGGAGTAGGCATCAGGGCGCAGGAGATAAAACTGCAAAGGGCGCTGAAGCTGCTCGCAGCAGGCATTACGGCTTTCGGTTGGTCGGTGGATGGTGGGCACCTGACTGATGTTCAGCAGGATGCCCTGGCTCTCATGTGCAATGTGCACTTTGAGATAAACTGCCTTAGGAAGAGCGCCATCTGCCCTACCATTAACCCAAGGTTAACTGCCCTGTTCGCAAAGAACTCCACCGGTAACCATGGAGGTAGGTGGGTATGTTTCTTGTCGAAACATATTGAGTGAGAATTACCTACCAGTTGGGGGGAGGTTACACTGGTTTCTGAAAGAATGGTATGAAATAACATCAAACTGGTTTATACTGCAGAGTATACAAGGGTTTTATTCCCAATTTGTGTCCACTCACCCAGCACAAGCCAGAGCGGGCACTCATTTTCTCACAAAAAGAGAATTTGGAGATTCAAGCTGAAATTGCAAAATTATATTTTAAAGGTGTAATTGAGAAGACAGTTTATCAAACTCACCAATTTGTATCTAATATTTTTCCTAGACCAAAGAACGATAGTGGGAGTCGGATTATTTTGGACCTGACAGGACTTAATCCATTTGTGCAGTATAATCATTTTAAAATGGAAACATTTGCTACTGTCAAGCAATTGGTTTCCAGAGGGTGTTATATGGCATGTATAGAACTTCAGAATGCATATTACTCAGTGGCTGTTCATAAAGAGTATCGTAACTGGATGGGACAATTATGGCAATTTAAAGCACTGCCTAATGGGTTAACCTCAGCCCCTATATTGTTTACAAATCTGCTAAAACTAGTACTGGGGTTACTCCGGGCTCAGGGTCATATTGTAATGGCTTATTTGGATGACATCTTAATAATTGGAAAAACCCTTGTGGCAGCTGAGATCGGTTTCAGCTGTTAAACTCATGGTTGAGAGATTTGGGTTTATCATCCATCCAGCTAAATCAAAATTGGTGCCGGTTAAAGTAATTGACTATTTGGGATTCACAGTTAATTCAAGTCACATGTCTATGACTCTGCCCAAGGGCAAGAGATTAGATTTAATTGAAGGCTGTATCAAGCTCTTGGTGGAGGAATCACCTTCAATTAAACAGGTGGCCAGTTTGATTGGCAAATTGGTAGCAGCCTTTCCAGCTGTGCAGTATGGACCTTTGCATTACCAAAATTTACAGAGGGCAAAGGAACAGGCACTCAGAATACATGCAGGTCATTTCAACTGGCCCATGCAATTACCATCTGAAGCCATTGCTGAAGTACAGTGGTGGATAAGAAACATTTCAAATTGTTCTAGCAAAATTCTGATGGAAGCACCTTCAGTTGTTTTGCAGACTGATGTTAGTGCCCTAGGCAGGGGTGCTACTGATACCATGTCTAGCTGTGGAGGCAAATGGAATATGCACGAGGCATTTGGTCCCCAATCACATGGAATTAATTGTTTAGAGCTTTCAGGAGCATTTCACAGGCTCAAGGCTTACTGTATCACTAAGCATCACTTCCATGTTCAGCTTCAGATTGACAACACCACGACAGTGGCGTATGTTATTCACATGGGTGGAATCAAGTCGAAATCTTGTGACGGATTGGCTAACCTTATTTGGCACTGGTGCATTAAAAAGAACATTTGGATTTCAGCTGTCTACTTGCCAGGCAGATTCAATATTGTGGCAGACACCAGGTCACGCAAATTCAATGACAACACAGAGTGGATGTTGAGTCATGATGGATTAAATGAAATTGTTGTTCGGTATGGGATGCCATACCATGGGGGCAGTAGCGGTGGATGCGTTCTCACTACACCGGGGCGGAATGTTTTTATATGCATTTCACCCCTTCTGCCTCATCAGTCGGTGCTTGAACAAGATCAAGCAGGACTCCGCTTCAGGAGTTTTGGGGGTACCCAACTGGCCTACACAGCCATGGTTCCCTCTCATTTCGGACATTATTACACAGCCTATTATGGTGGTTCCAAAACGTCATGATCTATTGGTGCGCCCTGTGAATGGAGATCAACACCCATTGTATGATCGTGTTAATTTGCAGATTTTAAGAAGGCCATACCTGGGTCTGGGACTATCCAATCATACCGTGGATGTCATCAGATCATCCTGGAGGGATAGTACGAAAAAGCAGTACATCTCTTATGTGAGGAAATGGGAGGAGTTTTGTTTACATGGGAACATTACATACGAATTTCTGTCCAAGTTACATTTCGATGAAGGGTTGAGCTATAGTGCCATCAATAGTGCCAGGAGTGCCCAGTCATCGTACCTATGCCAAGGGTCGGAACGTCAGTCTGTAGGATCTCATCCGTTAATATCCAGATTTATGAAGGGTGTTTTTAATTCCAATCCCCCCAGGCCTAGGTACTCCGAAATCTCGGATGTGAGCATGGGACTGACACTGTTTCATCAGTGGGGTACAGCCACATCCTTGTCTTTGCCAAAGATTACCCTAAAGACGGTTATGCGCATGGCGCTGGTATCAGCGCAAAGGGATCAGACTTTGCACAAACTGCGTCTGGACAGGATGGTGTCATCAGGGAATGGCGTTATATTTTACATCTATGACCTAATTAAATAAAGCAGACCAGGGGTGTCAAGATTCAAGCTTGTACTGTCAGCATATCCCATGGATTTACGGCTGTGTGTAGCGGCGCACTTGAGGCGCTATATCAAGGTCACCAAGAGCCTCAGAGACTCTGATGTAGCATTGTTTATTAGCCACAAAAAGCCACATATGACAGCGTCCATTCAGACCATTTCAAGATGGCTGAAATAAGTGCTGGGTTGTGCAGGAGTTAATACTGACAATTTTAAATCTCACTCCACCAGGGCGGCATCAACGTCAGCAGCGAGGGCAATGGACGTCCCTCTAGACCATATCCTCGCGGCCGCAGGATGGTCAAATGAATTGACTTTTCAGAGGTTTTATAATAAACCACTTATTTCATTCATTGTTCTTTATCACTCCACATCACCGTCTATATCTCTTGTTTCCCTGATCCCTGACCAGTCTGAAGAAGGGTCTCGACCCGAAACGTCGCCTATCTCCTTCGCTCCTTAGATGCTGCTGCACCCGCTGAGTTTCTCCAGCCTTTTGTGTACCCTCGATTCTCCAGCATCTGCAGTTCCTTCTTTAACACTTTGTCTACTCCACTGCGATATCCCCTCAAGGTATGCCTACTTTAAAGAAGTTCTCCTCCACCCTACGGAGACAGTTTCCCTTTATCATCGATACTTTTTTGCATATCTTTCATTCATTGTTCTTTATCTCTCCACATCAGCGTCTATATCTCTCGTTTCCCTGATCCCTGACCAGTCTGAAGAAGGGTCTCGACCCGAAACGTCGCCTATCTCCTTCGCTCCTTAGATGCTGCTGCACCCGCTGAGTTTCTCCAGCCAGCATCTGCAGTTCCTTCTTTAACACTATTGAACCCGGGGTGTTCGCCCATTCTGTTTTAAGTTCTGTTTCATAGCTTCTCCCAAGGAGAAAGGAGTCGCTATTCATAGAATCATAATCATAGAAAATAGGTGCAGGAGTAGGCCATTCGGCCCTTCAAGCCTGAACCGCCATTCAATATGATCATGGCTGATCATCCAACTCAGTTTCCTGTACCTGCCTTCTCTCCATACCCACAATCCCTTTAACCACAAGGGCCACATCTAACTCCCTCTTAAATATAGCCAATGAACTGGCCTCAACTACCTTCTGTGGCAGAGAATTCCACAGACTTACCACTCTCTGTGTGAAAAAAAATCTTCTCATCTCGGTCCTAAAAGACTTCCCCTTATCCTTAAACTGTGACCCTTGTTCTGGAGTTCCCCAACATCGGGAACAATCTTCCTGCATCTAGCCTGTCCAACCCCTTAAGAATTTTGTAAGTCTCTATAAGATCCCCCCTCAATCTTCTAAATTCCAGCGAGTACAAGCCGAGTCTATCCAGTCTTTCTTCATATGGAAGTCCTGCCATCCCAGGAATCAGTCTGGTGAACCTTCTCTGTACTCCCTCTATGGCAAGAATGTCTTTCCTCAGATTAGGAGAGCAAAACTGTACGCAATACTCCAGGTGTGGCCTCACCAAGACCCTGTACAACTGCAGTAGAACTTCCCTGCTCTTGTACTCAAATCCTTTTGCTATGAATGCCAACATACCATTCGCTTTCCTCACAGCCTGCTGCACTTGCATGCCTACTTTCAATGACTGGTGTACCATGACACCCAGGTCTTGTTGCATCTCCCCTTTTTATAATCGGCCACCATTCAGATAATAGTCTACCCTCTTTTTGCCGCCAAAGTGGATAACCTCACATTTAGCTACATTATATTGCATCTGCCATGCATTTGCCCACTCACCCAACCTATCCAAGTCCCCTTGCAGCCTCCTAACATCCTCCTCACAGCTAACACTGCCCCCCAGCTTTGTGTCATCCGCAAACTTGGAGATGTTGCATTCAATTCCCTCATCCAGATCATTAATATATATTGTAAATAGCTCGGGTCCCAGCACTGAGCCTTGCAGTACCCCACAAGTCACTGCCTGCATTGTGAAAATGACCCGTTTACTCCTACACTTTGTTTCCTGTCTGCCAGCCAGTTCTCTATCCACATCAATACTGAACCCCCAATACCGTGTGCTTTAAGTTTGTATGCTAATCTCTTATGTGGGACCTTGTCAAAAGCCTTCTGAAAGTCCAAATATACAGCGGCTTTCAAAAGTTTTCATACCCCTTAGAACTTTTCCACATTATGTCATGTTACAACCACATACGTAAATGTATTTTATTGGGATTTTATGTGATAGACCAACACAAAGTGGTGCATAATTGTGAAGTTGAAGGAAAATGATACATGGTTTCCAAATTTTATTACAAATAAAAAACTGAAAAGTGTGGCGTGCAAAAGTATTCAGCCCCCCTGAGTCAATACTTTGTAGAATCACCTTTTGCTGCAATTACAGCATTCTCCTCACACCTAACACTACCCCCCAGCTTAGTGTCATCTCACAGATGGAAGTATCCCAACATCATTCATGTCCGTAAATAAAAAAACTAATTTTCTTTGGACAATTCAAATTTAAATGCAAAATGGTTTCATTTCAATCATTCAAAAATATTACTATTTTGTTATTTCAGAGTGTGATTCAATCTGAGAAATATTCTTGATTACATTTTTAATCACTTGACAATACTAACGTCCACGACAAATATACAAAAAGTTGTTGAACTGAAATAGATTCACTTTAAATTTCTGGACAGGTTTAATTTGTAGCTATGCCTCAAATGCAGTAACTACACATCGTCGTTTTTCAGCAGTGAATCAGATAGCTCAATAATACCTTTTGTAAAACTAGTCCATATTGCCCAATATTTTACTGTAAGTTCAGTTATCTGGAATTACCAACCAACCTTCTGAACTCACTTTACAATTCATACCTAAATAAAGGCAATTTACAAACACCTCGGTGTTATTCTGTTAGCAAATATGGGTCTATATCATCTTGCCCCTTATTAATTTTCACAAAACATATGTTTGATGAACAGTTGATAATTCAAAATATTGAAATTCTATTGTTTATCTTTGAAAAAAATCATTTTGAAAAGGATATCATAGCATATCATTAATTGCCTTAAAAAGCTGCTGACAGTTCTTTACTGCAGATGCAACGGTTAGCTAAAGGCAGCAAATGTTCTTCCATAATGAAAATCAATCTTGAAGGTAACACAACAGTTAAACATGTTTAATGAAACTAGCATTCATTTCTAATTGTTCAACTGCATTAAAATTCGCAAATATTTAGCTTTAAACTTACTTTTTTCCACATTATTGGTCCAGAAGTCTGGTTTGCCTCTGCATAACATGAAACCCACACCACCATGACAGAGCAGAAATTGTGTGCTAATGGCTTATGGGATTTAGCATTTTGTTCTGGCATGCTGCCACACAGATGAGCTGACCAATGCTTTTTCTGGCTACTTTGTACGCGTCATCCTTTGCTTTGATACTATCCCTCATTTCCCTTGTTATCCACGGATGCACTACCTTCCCTGATTTATTCTTTTGCCAAACTGGGATGAACAATTTTTGTAGTTCATCCATGCAGTCTTTAAATGTCTTCCATTGCATATCCACCGTCAATCCTTTTAGAATTGATTGCCAGTCAATCTTGGCCAATTCACGTCTCATACCCTCAAAGTTACCTTTCTTTAAGTTCAGAACCCTTGTTTCTGAATTAACAATGTCATTCTCCATCCCAATGAAAAACTCGACCATATTATGGTCATTCTTGCCCAAGGGGGCACGTACAACAAGACTGCTAACTAACCCTTCCTCATTACTCAATACCCAGTCCAAAATACCTGCTCTCTTGTTGGTTCCTCTACATGTTGATTTAGATAACTATCCCGCATACATTCCAAAAAATCCTCTTCCTCAGCACCCCTGCCAATTTGATTCACACAATCTATATGTAGATTGAAGTCACCCATTATAACTGTTTTGCCTTTGTCGCACGCATTTCTAATTTCCTGTTTGATACCATCCCCAACTCCACTACTACTGTTAGGTGGCCTGTACACAACTCCCACTAGCGTTTTCTGCCCCTTGGTGTTTCGCAGCTCCACCCATATCGATTCCACATCCTCCAAGCTAATGTCCTTCCTTTCTATTGTGTTAATCTCCTCTCTAACAAGCAACGCTACTCCACCTCCTTCTCCTTTCTGTCTATCCTTCCTGAATATTGAATATCCCTGGATGTTCAGCTCCCAGCCTTGGTCACCCTGGAGCCATGTCTCCGTGATCCCAACTATATCATATTCATTAATAACTATCTGCACATTCAACTCATCCACCTTATTACGAATGCTCCTTGCATTGAGACACAAAGCCTTCAGACTTGTTTTTACAACACTCTTACCCCTTATACAATTATGTTGAAAAGTGGCCCTTTTTGATTTTTGCCCTGGATTTTTCTGCCTGCCACTTTTACTTTTTACCTTGCTACCTATAGCTTCTACCCTCATTTTACATCCATCTGTCTCTCTGCTCATGCTCCCACCCCCCTGCCACATTAGTTTAAATCCTCCCTGACAGATATTGTTTCAGCAAACATATATAATTAAAAATAAGAAAAAAATCAAATCAAAACCTGGTCATATAGGGCAGTTCTAAAATCTGCAATGGAGGTTTACAAAAATGGGCCAGGTAATGTTAGAGCTAAATAGACTACATTTTGTGAATGCTTCATATCATTTTACTGTCTTAACTTCCCATGGTATGCACCAAAAATGCTGAACTTTTGTAACAAAGTGCACAAGTTGGTCATCAGGGAAGGTAGTGCATCCGTGGATAACAAGGGAAATGAGGGATAGTATCAAAGCAAAGGATGACGCGTACAAAGTAGCCAGAAAAAGCAGCATACCAGAGGACTGAGAGAAATTCAGAGACCAGCAGAGGAGGACAAAGGCCTTTATTAGGAAAGGAAAAATAGATTATGAAAGAAAACTGGCAGGGAACATAAAAACTGACTGCAAATGTTTTTATAGATATGTGAAGAGAAAGGGATTAGTTAAAACAAATGTAGGTCCCTTGCAGTCTGAAAGACAGAGAGACAGATGGATGTAAAATGAGGGTAGAAGCTATAGGTAGCAAGGTGAAAAGTAAAAGTGGCAGGCAGAAAAATCCAGGGCAAAAATTAAAAAGGGCCACTTTTCAACATAATCGTATAAGGGGTAAGAGTGTTGTAAAAACAAGTCTGAAGGCTTTGTGTCTCAATGCAAGGAGCATTCGTAATAAGGTGGATGAGTTGAATGTGCAGATAGTTATTAATGAATATGATATAGTTGGGATCATGGAGACATGGCTCCAGGGTGACCAAGGCTGGGAGCTGAACATCCAGGGATATTCAATATTCAGGAGGGATAAACAGAAAGGAGAAGGAGGTGGAGTAGCGTTGCTTGTTAGAGAGGAGATTAACAAGGAAGTGCATCCATGGATAACAAGGGAAATGAGGGATAGTATCAAAGCAAAGGATGATGCGTACAAAGTAGCCAGAAAAAGCAGCATACCAGAGGACTGGGAGAAATTCAGAGACCAGCAGAGGAGGACAAAGGGCTTAATTAGGAAAGGAAAAATAGATTATGAAAGAAAACTGGCAGGGAACATAAAAACTGACTGCAAATGTTTTTATAGATATGTGAAGAGAAAGGGATTAGTTAAAACAAATGTAGGTCCCTTGCAGTCTGAAACAGGTGAGTTGATCATGGGGAACAAGGACATGGCAGACCAATTGAATAACTACTTTGGTTCTGTCTTCACAAAGGAAGACATAAATAATCTGCCGGAAATAGCAGGGGATCGGGGATCAAATGAGTTGGAGGAACTGAATGAAATCCAGGTTAGCCGGGAAGTGGTGTTAGGTAAATTGAATGGATTAAAGGTCGATAAATCCCCAGGGCCAGATAGGCTGCATCCCAGAGTACTTAAGGAAGTAGCCCCAGAAATAGTGGATGCATTAGTGATAATTCTGGAGTAGTTCCTGAGGATTGGAGGATAGCTAAAGTAACCCCACTTTTTAAAAAGGGAGGGAGAGAGAAAACGGGGAATTGCAGACCAGTTTGTCTAACATCGGAAGTGGGGAAAATGCTAGTGTCAGTTATTAAAGATGGGATAGCAGCACATTTGGAAAGTGGTGAAATCATTGGACAAAGTCAGCATGGACTTATGAAAGGTAAATCATGTCTGACGAATCTTATAGAATTTTTCGAGGATGTAACTAGTAGAGTGGATAAAGGAGAACCTGTGGATGTGTTATATATAGACTTTCAGAAGGCTTTTGACAAGGTCCCACAAAAGAGATTAGCATACAAACTTAAAGCACATGGTATTGAGGGTTCAGTATTGTTGTGGATAGAGAACTGGCTAGCAGACAGGATGCAAAGAGTAGGAGTAAACGGGTCATTTTCAGAATGGCAGGCAGTGACTAGTGGGGTACCGCAAGGCTCAGTGCTGGGACCCCAGCTATTTACTGATCTGGATGAGGGAATTGAATGCAACATCTCCAAGTTTGCGGATGACACGAAGCTGGGGGGCAGTGTTAGCTGTGAGGAGGATGCTAGGAGGCTGCAAGGTGACTTGGATAGGTTGGGTGAGTGGGCAAATGCATGGCAGATGCAGTATAATGTGGCTAAATGTGAGGTTATCCACTTTGGCGGCAGAAACAGGAGGGTAGACTATTATCTGAATGGTGGCCGATTACGAAAAGGGGAGATGCAACGAGACCTGGGTGTCATGGTACACCAGCCATTGAAAGTAGGCATGCAGGTGCAACAGGCTGTGAAGAAAGCGAATGGTATGTTGGCATTCATAGCAAAAGGATTTGGGCACAAGAGCAGGGAGGTTCTACTGCAGTTGTACAGCGTCTTGGTGAGGCCACACCTGGAGTATTGCGTACAGTTTTGGTCTCCGAATCTGAGGAAAGACATTCTTGCCATAGAGGGAGTACAGATAAGGTTCACCAGACTGATTCCTGGGATGGCAGGACTTCCATATGAAGAAAGACTGGATAGACTCGGCTTGTACTCGCTGGAATTTAGGAGATTGAGGGGGAATCTTATAGAGACTTACAAAATTCTTAAGGGGTTGGACAGGCTAGATGCAGGAAGATTGTTCCCGATGTTGGGGAACTCCAGAACAAGGGGTCACAGTTTAAGGATAAGGAGGAAGTATTTTAGGACTGAGATGAGAAGATCTTTTTTCACACAGAGTGGTGAGTCTGTGGAATTCTCTGCCACAGAAGGTAGTTGAGGCCAGTTCATTGGTTATATTGAAGAGGGAGTTAGATGTGGCCCTTGCGGCTAAAGGGATCAGGGGGTATGGAGAGAAGGCAGGTACAGTATACTGAGTTGGATGATCAGTCATGATCATATTGAATGTCAGTGCAGGCTCAAAGGGCCAAATGGCCTACTCCTGCACTTATTTTCTATGATTCTATGATTCTATCCCTGTGTGGATTGTAAGCATCTAATATTACAGGTGAAATCTAAACATTTTTTCATAGAAACATAGAACATAGAAAAATAGTTGCAGATGTAGGCCATTCGGCCCATTGATCCAGCACTGCCATTCAATATGATCATGGTTGATTGTCTAAAATAAGTACGTTCCTGCTTTTTCCCCATATCCCTTGATTCCTTTAGCCCTAAGAGTAAAATCGAACTCCCTCTTGAAAACATCCAGTGAATTGGCATCCTCTGCCTTCTTGGCAGAGAGTCCCACAGATTCACAACTCTCTGGGTGAAAAGGTTTCTCCTCATCTCAGTCCTAAATTGCCTACCCCTTTTTCTTAAACTGTGACCCTGATTCTGGACTCCCTCAACATCGGGAACATTTTTACTGCATTAAGCGTGTCCATTCCTTTAAGAATTTTATATGTTTCTATGAGATCTCCTCTCATCCATCTAAATTCCAGTGAATACAAGCCCAGTTAACCCATTCTTTCATCATATGTCAGTCCCGCCATCCCGGGAATTAACTTGGTGAACCTACGCTGCACTCCCTCAATAATAATAATGTCCTTCCTCAAATTAGGAGACTAAAATTGCATACAATACTCCAAGTGCGGTCTCACCAGGACCCTGTACAACTGCAGTAGGACCTCCTTGCTCCTAAACTCAAATCCTCTCACAATGAAGGCCTACATGCCATTAGCTTTCTTCACTGCCTGCTCGACCTGCATGCTTACTTTCACTGACTGATGTACCAGCACACCCAGGTCTTGTTGCACTTCCACTTTTCCTAATCGGCCACCATTCAGATAATAATCTGCCTTCCTGTTCTTGCCACCAAAGTGGATAACCTCACATTTATCCACATTATACTGCATCTGCCATACATCTGCCCACTAATCCAACCTATCCAAGTTACCCTGCAGCCCCATAGCATTCTCCTTGCAGTTTACACTGCCACCCAGTTTTGTATCATCCGCAAACTTGGGGATGTCACATTTAATCCCCTTGTCTAAATCATTAATATATATGGTAAATTACTGGGGTTCCAGCACCGAACCTTACGGCACCACACTAGTCTCTGCCTGCCATTCTGAAAAGGACCCGTTAATTCCTACTCTTTGCTTCCTGTCTGCTAACCTGTTCTCTATCCATGTCAATATCCTACCCCCAATACCATGTGCACTAATTTTGCATACTAATCTCTCATTTGGGACCTTGTCAAAGGCTATTTGAAAGTCCAGATATACCACATCAACAGGCTCTCCCATATCTATCCCACTTGTTACATCCTCAAAAGATTCCAGAAGATTATTCAAGCATGATTTTCCCTTCATAAATCCATGCTGACTTTGACCGATCCCGTCGCTGTTGTCCAAACACACTGCTATAACATCTTTAATAATCGACTCCAGCATCTTCCCCACAACCGATATAAGGTTAACTGGTCTATAATTCTCTGTTTCTCTCTCCCTCCTTTTTTTAGAAGTGGAGTTACATTGGCTACCCCATTGGCCAGTCTATCTTAGCCAATTCCCATCTCATACCTTCAAAGTCTCCTTTCTTTAAGTTCAGGACCCTAGTGTCTGAATTAACCGTGTCATTCTCCAACCTAATGCAGGAATTCCACCATATTATGGTTACTGTTGCCCAAGGGGCTTTGCACAACAAGATCGCTAACTAATCCTTCCTCATTACACAATATCCAGAATAGGATGGCCTGCCCTCAGGTCGGTTCCTCTACATATTGGTTTAAAAAACCATCCTATATACATTCCGGGAAATCCTCCTCCTCATGTTTCAACTGTTCAAAATGTATGTACTTTAAATATATTTAACGTCTATCTAAATGACTAGGAGTTTGTCAACAAGCGAATAGAAAAACCATATATGTCTACATTTGTTTGAGGATCATAGCATTTTGGAGTCAGGCGTCATGAAGCAATTTTAATCTTACAAAGAAAAATGTGTTTTATTGAAAAGTACACTGTGATCTCATCTTGCTATCTGGTACACTGGATGTGTAGATAGTCTTGTTTTTTTTCCTTTCTTAGTGAAAACCAGAATCACCATGGGTATATCGTTCTAAATAGGCATTGTGCAATGGGAAATTATTGAATATGCATTCTATTTTATGCATCAGTTGACAAACAGTTTATGAAGTTGAAATTGAATGATACTTTCTAAGTCACAGTTAGGTTAACTAATTATTCTTCATGCTCCACATGTATCCCTAAAAGGCCATCAATACTTTTCAGTATTTATTAAAGAGTCTGAATGTCACAACCATTTATCAAATATTATTTTATTATAATAGAAATAATATTTGAAATTTTACCGTGACATTTCCCAAAGTCATTATCTATTTTAAATTTTAATTTTTTTTTTCTTTCATTCCATAATGCCGGAATAATCTGGAGCTCTGGTTCAAATTGTCAAATATTTTGAAATAATTCAGTTAATCTCTAACACGAATGAAAATCAGATAAGGTCACAGTAATTTTGGATACTTTTATTCTATTCTAATATAGATTTTAAATGCTTCCAAATAAATGTAAGTTATAACCTGTATATGAGTTCATTGTCTCCACCTGTTTTCTTTCTATTCTTCTTTTGTTAAAATCTACAATTTAAAATTAATTTTTAGTTTCACTTGCCATTTTTTTTTCTTCAAAGGAGAATTCAGCAGCAGAAACAGAGGACAGTGAGCTTGGAGGCAGCAACAGGGCGAACAGTGGTCATAGGATACATGAATCCTCCCACTTTTGCCTAAAATTACTTTGAATGGACATCCACTGTGCTTTGATTATGTGCAATGGAGTCTGTCCTAGCCACAACTGGTTTGTTCCGTTGTGATAATGCACACATGATCAGTAGATATTCCCTGTTCTTTCAAACAAAAATGGATGTGTTTGCTTTATCATTTTGAAAAGGTAATTGCTCTGTAATCATTATAGCAGCTGTGCAAAACTAACCTACCGTTCTTCCTTCCCAACCACAACTAAACTCTGTATTCACCTGTTTTTTTGTGATGAGCCTTTTAACATACCTAATTAGCACATTACATTTCTAGTGAAAAGTTTATTGAGGCATTACAGTATTTAACACTCTTGCAGTTACTGCCGCATGCAACCTTTTATATCACAGGAAGATTGGGATTCAAAATCTTAACATTTTAGTCCTCAAAATATTGCAATTCCTTGAGACAATAATGAAACATTAACGTTTGCTTCAAATGGTTGTAACATCTTAGCAAATGTATCAAAAAACATAGAAATGTAAAGATGGTTCCAATTGAGCCATTTCATGCAATATTTATCAAGTCCCAGAGGTGCATAAAGTGGTGTAACAAAGATGATAGAAGCAGTGTTTTTGAACAAAAAAACAAAAAGCTTTTTTTAAAACCTATAATTTTAACCTAATTTTTAAGTTTAAATAGGTAATTAATTGAAACGTTTTTAACTTCATATTATGTTTATTTCTCACAGTTATTGATCCAATATCTATGTTTGTCATCGACAATTAGTAATCAATATTGACCTCAACCAGAAATCAGCTGCTGCTGCTGCCCCGCCGATGGCGGCCACGGTGTACTGCTCCTTGCTGTTTTGGTATGTGTTTGTTCATTTGTGTCGTCCCCTACAAAGAACTTTGGTACTCATAAACATCGACTTACAGTACCTCCAAACATCGTTCCGGATTTCTCTCACTCGCTGGATTTGGACACACTCGTTGGCTGTCTTGAGACGGATCCGTGGAAGCGCTCTGGAGCACTCGCCCGACTGAGGATCACGCACACCACTCCCGAGCATATTCCTGGCAAACATACGTTCTCTCAAGAACAAAGTGGACGAACTGCAACTCCTGTATCGGACAAACAAGGACTTCTCTCAAACTGCTGCCCTGCGTTTCACCGAGACCTGGCTTTATGAGTCGACCCCGGACAGCGCGCTGCAACTAGCTGGCTTCCAACTTCACAGAGCGGATCGTGAATGCAACTGTCCTCGCAAAAGCTGACATATGATGATATGAAGAGGCGGTGGAATATGCTTCTATACCAACCAGGACTGGTGCAGCGACATCACGGTACTGTCAAATTTCTGCTCTCCCAACCTAGAATCCCTCTTTATAAACTGCAAACCCTTCTACTCTCCGAGGGAATTTAACTCCTTTATTCTCGCTGGATTTTACATTCCCCCCAAGCCTGCATATGAGAGGCACAAATGCAACTCGCTCACCAGGTAATGAGAGTAGAGAGTGACTTCCCGGACTCCATGGTCATTGTTTTGGGGGACTTTAACAAAGCTAACCTCAGCCATGACCTTCCAAACTACAGGCTTCATGTTACCTGCCCCACCAGAGGGGAGAGAACACTCGATCACTGTTATACGGCAATCAAGACCGCCTACCGCTCTGTTCCCCGGGCGGGTCTGGGTCTCTCTGATCATTGCATAGTTCACCTTATTCCGACCTACAGGCAGAAACTAAAAGCTGCTAAGCCTGTGGTCAGAACAACGAAAAGGTGGACAAGCGAGGGCATTGAGAACCTACAATCCTGCTTTGGCTGCACGGATTGGAATGTGTTCAGGGAAGCAACCACAAGCCTCAATGAGTATGAGGACACTGTATCATCATATGTCAGCTTTTGGCGAGGACAGTTGCATTCCAACTAAGACCCGGACATGGTTCAACAACAACAAGCCCTGGTTCACTGCAGAACTCAGACAGCTCCGATGGTCTAAAGAGGAGGCCTACAGGAGCGGGGATGCAGACCTCTACAGGCAAGCCAAGTACAAGCTGAGAAGAGGAATCGGAACTGCCAAGGAAAGGTACTCTGAGAAGTTGAGGAGAATGTTCTCAGCTAGTGACTCTTCTTCAGTTTGGAAGGGCTTGCAAGAAAATACCAGCTACAGGAGGAAAGCACCCCGCTCTTCGGACAATTGTCAGCTGACCAACGACCTGAATGTGTTTTACTGCAGGTTTGAAAATCAGAAATGTAACCCTGGTACCCCCTCCCCACCTCCCCAACCAACACAGCCAGACTCCAGTCTACAAAGAATGGACCCTGCACCTTCTCCTTCCCATTCACCACTTCACGCCTACTTAAGGAAAGACTCCAGTATGAAAAGACTGGACAATTTCCCACCCCAACCAACACGTTACACCCACTCACAGCCTGACCTCAATCTGCAAAGATTGTGCCTTTCTACACCCACCCCCCTCCAATCACCACTTCACACCCAATCACCCACACCTTCTATGCTGCACAACATAACTTATCCAATATCAACAATAAAAATAGAGGAGGTAGAGAGGCTTTTCAGAGAACAAAAGAGCCGGAAATCTCCAGGACCTGACAATGTTTCCCCCTCTACTCTTAAGCTCTGCCAAACAGCTGGCACCGGTCTATACAGACATTTTTAACCAGTCCCTGCAAACATGTACTGTCCCTGCCTGCTTCAAAGTCTCCACTATTATCCCTGTACCCAAAAAGGCAAGGATTACTTGTCTTAATGACTACAGGCCTGTCGCACTGTAGTCATGAAGACACTCGAAAGGCTTGTGCTGGCCAAGCTGAAAAATATCACAAACTCCCTGCTGGACCCTCTGCAGTTTGCATATCGGGCGAATAGATCTGTGGATGATGCAGTCAACCCGGGCCTGCACTTCATCCTACAGGACCTGGACTGCCAGGGGATCTATGCGAGAATCCTGTTTGTTGATTTTAGCTCTGCATTCAACACCATTGTGCCAGAGTTACTACACTCCAAACTTTCCAAGTTGACTGTGCCTGAAGCCCTCTGTCAGTGGATCACCAACTCCCTGACAGACAGGAAGCAGCATGTGAGGTCGGGAAAGCACATCTTGGATCCGCAAACACTCAGCATAGGAGCACCACAAGGCTGTACTCTCTCCTCTCCTCTACTCTCTCTACACCAACGACTGCACCTCCACAGACACCTCTGTCAAGCTTCTCAAGTTTGCGGATGACACAACTCTGATTGGACTGATCCAGGATGGGAAGGAATCTGCCTACAGACAGGGAGTGTCACAGCTGGCGTCCTGGTGCCGTAGCAACAACCTATAGCTCAATGCTCTTAAGACAGTGGAATTGATTGTAGACTTTAGGAGAGCTCCCCCTCCCCTCACCCCACTCACCATCAACAACACCACAGTCACATCTGTGGAGTCTTTTAAGTTCCTGGGAACCATCATGTCCAAGGACCTTAAGCGGGGGGCTAGCATCGACTCCACAGTCAAAACGGCACAGCAGAGGATGTACTTCCAGCGGCAGCTGAGGAAGCACAATCTGCCACGGGCAATGATGGTTCAATTCTACACGGCCATCGTAGAGTCTGTTCTCACCTTTTCCATCATGGTCTGGTTTGGCTCAGCCGCCAAGCACGACACCTGGAGGCTGCAGCGAATCGTCCGATCAGCAACGAAGATTATTGGCTGCAACCTTCCCTCCATTGATGAACTGTACACTGCAAGGGCCAGGAAGCGAGCGGGCAAGATCATCTCTGACCCCTCTCACCCTGGCCACAAACTCTTTGAATCACTTCCGTCTGACTGTCAAAGCTGCCACAGCCAGACATAAAAACAGTTTTTATCCACGAGTAGTTGCTCTACTCAACAACCAAAAATCTGTAGCCTCCCTTTGATCTGGTATTTTGTTGGTTTACATGCTTGATCAATGGTGTTTTATCATTAATGTTTCATTATTATTAATGTTTAGTATTTTCTGAGTCATTCGTAACTGTCACTGTATGTCATGTTGTTACTTGTGGGCGGAGCACCGAGGCAAATTCCTTGTATGTGAATACTTGGCCAATAAACTTACTTACTTACTTACTTTACTAACAACATATGTTGAAAGTTTATATCTGATTAAATTATTTGACTCAGATTAATGAAACCTTTGAAAATCTAAAATAAAATTATAAATTAATTGAAAATAGTATGATAGGAAGACAACTAACGCTAAGCTGTGAAGTAACAAAAATCGGAAGTTTAATTCCCAGTTTTTCAATTATTTACAAAAAAATACATACATTAAATGTAATGTGATAATGTAAAATTTGCCAATAGGCAAAAGGAACCTCAGGTTTAATTGTCACCCATTCTTTCTCTCCAGAGATGCAGCCTGTCCCGCTGAGTTACTCCAGCATTTTGTGTCTTTCCACAGGTTTTATTGTTGAGTCCATCACAATACACGGTGGTAGCTCAGGATGAAGAAAAATATATATATTTTAATTCATTTCTGCACACTAGAATATCATGGACAAGACCAGCAATCAGTGCTAAATGCTAAATGCCTCAGAGAAAATGGCTGGTGAGCAGTTAAAATAAATCAATACATTCTATCTGTTCAAGGTGATATTTAACATTGGATTTTGGCCAGAAACAGTCAACAATTGTAAAATATGTTCAAGTTCGGATGTATTTGACTTGAAGGGGTCATGCTAATTTTCTATGGATTTGTTGTTCTTAATAAAAACTGAAAATGCTGGAAACACTCAGTATGTCAGGCTGCATTTGTGGAAAGGAAAATAGAGTTATGTTCAAGTCAAAGACGATTAGAACTGGAAAAAAAGGAAATATATTAGTTTTAAATTGCAGAGAAGATGGAGAAGGAATGGGTAGGACAAGTGGATTATCTGTGAGTTGGGAATAAGATGTAGAGTTCATACGATTGATGGATTAACAGTGGAATTTAGAGCATGAAAATACAAAGAAGAGCATAAAAAGTTGCAAAATACAGAGCTTTAGTGCATGCATTGCAGTGCTACTGCAGAGATAAAAACTGAGCCAGTATCACAGATGATTAAGGGAAAAAAGGAGAGGGGCCTAACAGTCCTTCCTGGGGAAGCCGCACTTCGTTTGCACTCTTTCAATCTAGCATACTTCAAGAGTCAAGAGTGTTAACTGTGATTTATACCAGGAATGGAACAAAGAAATTCTTACTTGCTGCAGTTTTACAGGCCCATGAATGCAATAAAACATAAATAAATATACAATATAAAAAATGCAATAAATAAATAACCAGTAATACTAGGTAACCCAGCCATAATAGTGCAAAATTTAAGTCCGCAGTGTAACAGAAGCAAAGTTCATAGTAGATCATAATTGCTGAGGTAGGAATGTTCCAATAATGCAATAGATTAATAACTAGTAATACTAGGTGACCTGGTCATAATAGTGCAAAACTGTAGTGCAAACAAAACAAAGTTCATAGTAGATCATTGTTACTGAGGTAGGATTGTGCTTAGTATTGTCGTTGCTGAGAAGAAACTGTTCCTGAACCTGGAGAGTACGGTTTCAAGTTCCTGTACCTTCATCCCGATGGTGATAGCAAGACAAAAGATTGACCAAGGTGGTGTGGATCTTTGATGATATGAGCTGCCTTTTTTAGGCAGCACCTCCTGTAGATTATTTCAATGGTGGGGTGGTCAGTATCCATGATGTACGGGGGCAATGTCTGCAGCCTTCTTTGTTCCTGGGATATGAGTTACCAAACCAGGCCATAATGCAATCAACTCTCTATGTACAATGTAGAAGTTCAATAAAATATTTAGCGACATATTAAATGTCCTCAATCTGCCAGGGATTAGAGGTGTTTGTGAACTTTCTTCTGGAAGGCGACTCCGGACTGTCAAAGCTGCCACAGCCAGACATAAAAACATATTTTTTCCACAAGTAGTAGCTCTATTCAATAAGAAAAAATCTGTAGCCTCCTTTTGCACTGGTATTTTATTTAATTCACATGTTTAATCAATAATGTTTTATTATTAATGTTGAATGTTTTATGTACCATTAACTGTCACTGTATGTCATGTTGTCACTTGCGAGCGGAGCACCAAGGCAAATTCCTTGTATGTGAATATTTGGCTAATAAACGTATTCATTCATTCATTCATTCATGCATTCATTCATTCATTCGTTCTTTGTGACTGCATCAATGCTCTGTGCCCAGGACAGATCATCAGAGAAATACTTACTCTGGAAGTTAAACCATTGACTTTTTCCACTGCAATCCCCTCGATGAAGACAGGTTTATGGAGATTACTGGCTTTCCCTTCCTGAAATCAACAATCAGGTTCTTGGTCTTGCTAATATTAAGAATAAGATTTTTGTTTTGGCATAATTCAATCATTCAATATTATCTCATTCCTGTACTCTGACTCATCATTACCCATTATTCATCCAATAACAGTGCTATCATCTGTGAATTGAAAAATGGTGTGGAGCTGTGTCTGGCTATGGGTATTGAGAGAGTGGAGCAGGGGACTGAGCATGCAGCCTGAGGTCCTCCTGTACTGATGGTTATTGAGGATGAAGTGTTGTTGCCAAATCACACCCTATGGAGATCTGTCAGTGAAGAAGTCGAGGATCCGTATGCATACGGACGAGCAGTAACACAGTTTTCTGCGTTTGGTGATTAGTTTAGAGGGGATGATGGTGTTGAATGCCGAGCTGTAGTCGATGAACAACATCCTGACGGGTGTACTTTATTTGATGTTCGCAATATGGTATCTTCTATGTTGACGAAGAGAAATCAAGGTAAAGGAGCCATTAGAAGGTAGTGACCATAATATGATACATTTAAATCTACAATTTGAGAGGGAGAAGGGAAAATCAGAAGTGTCAGTATTACAATTGAACAAAGGGGACTTTGGAGCCAAGAAGGAGGAGCCGTCCAAAGTTGACTGGAAAGATACCCTTGCAGGGATGACAGTGGAACAACAATGGCAGGTATTTCTGGGAATATTTCAGAAGGTGCAGGATCAGTTCATTCCAATCAGGAAGAAAGATTCTAGGGGAGTAAGGAGTGGCCGTGGCTGACAAGGGAAGTCAGGGACAGTATAAAAATAAAAGAAAATAAGTATAGCATAGCAAAGATGAGCGGGAAACCAGGGGATTGGGAAACTTTGAAAGAGCAACAGAAGATAACTAAAAAGGCAATACGGGGAGAAAAGATGAGGTACGAAGGTAAGCTAGCCAAGAATATAAAGGAGGATAGTAAAAGCTTCTTTAGGTATATGAAGAGGAATAAATAAGTTTAGACCAAAGTTGGACCTTTGAAGAATGAAACAGGTGAATTTATTATGGGGAATGAAGGGACTGAAGGCTGATAAATCCCCAGGACCTGATGGTCTGCATCCCAGGTACTTAATGAAGTGGCTCTAGAAATCATGGACGCATTGGTGATCATTTTCCAATGTTTCATAGATTCAGGATCAGTTCCTGTGGATAGGAGGGTAGCTAATGTTATCCCACTTTTAAAGAAAGGAGGGGGAGAGAAAACAGGAAATTATAGACCAGTTAGCCTGACATAGGTGGTGGGGAAGATGCTGGAGTCAATTATAAAAGATGAAATAGCCGAACATTTGGATAGCAGTAACAGGATCAGTCCGAGTCAGCATGGATTTACGGAGTGGAAATCATGCTTTTTTGAGGATGTAACTAGGAAAATGGACAAGGTAGAGCCAGTGGATGTAGTGTACCTGGACTCTCAGAAAGCATTTGATAAGGTCCCACATAGGAGATTAGTGGGCAAAATTAGAGCACATGGCATTGGGGGTAGGGTACTGACATAGAAAATTGGTTGGCAGACAGGAAAAATAGAGTAGTGGCAGGCAGTGACTAGTGGGGTACTGGGCTCGGTGCTGGGACTGCAACTATTTACAATATACATTAATGATTTAGATGAAGGGATTAAAAGTAACATTAGCAAAATGGCAGATAACATAAAGCTGGGTGGCAGTGTGAACTGTGAGGAGGATGCTATGAAGATGCAGGGTGACTTTGACAGGTTGGGTGAGTGGGCAAATGCATGGCAGATGCAGTTTAATGTGGATAAATGTGAGGTTATCCACTTTGGTGGCAAGAACAGGAAGGCAGATCTGAATGGTGTCATGTTGGGAAAAGGAGAAGTACAACGACATCCAGTGATTCTTGTTCATCAGTCAATGAAAGTAAGCATGCAGGTACAGCAGGCAGTGAAGAAAGCAAATGGCATGTTGGCCTTCATAACAGGAGGAGTTGAGTATAGGAGCAAAGAGGTTCTTCTGCAGTTGTTCAGGGCCCTAGTGAGACCACACCTGGAGTATTATGTGCAGTTTTAGTCTCCAAATTTGAGAAAGGACATTTTTGCTATTGAGGGAGTGCAGCGTAGGTTCACAAGGTTAATTCCCGGGATGGTGGGACTGTCATATGTTGATGGAATGGAGTGGCTGCACTTGTATACTCTGGAATTTAGAAGGATGAGCGGGTATCTCATTGAAACATTTAAGATTATTAAGGGTTAGGACACACTAGAGGCAGGAAACAATGGTCCCGATGTTGGGGGAGTCTGGAACCAGGGGCCACAGTTTAAGAATAAGGAGTAAGCCATTTAGAACAGAGGGTTGTGAATCTGTGCAATTCTCTGCCTCAGATGGCAGTGGAGGCCAATTCTCTGGATGCATTCAAGAGAGAGTTAGATAGAGCTCTTAAGCCCCTGTCCCACTTTTACGAGGTAATTCAAGAGTTCTCCCCAGTTTTCCCCTGTTCCGAACTTGGGGAATGTCCGCAGGTCCGTAGGTCGTAGTGGGTCCCGTGAGTTCGTGGATTTCTTGTAGCGGCTCGTAATGCTAACGGTAGGTACTCGGGACATCCGGTAAACTCGTGAAGCTTTTTCATCCCTGCAAAAAATGTCCACGATTTAAATAAATTGTTACTTTTTACTCATACGAGCCACTAGGAAACATTCACGAACTCCTACGGACCCGCTACAGACATTCTCCGAGTTCGAATCAGGGAAAAACTCGGGACAACTCTTGAATTATCTCGTACAATGCGACAGGGGCTTTAAAGATAGCGGAGTCAAGGGTTATGGGGAGCAGACAGGAACGGGGTACAGATTGTGGATAATCAGCCATGATCACAGTGAATGACGGTGCTGGCTCGAGGGGCCGAATTGCTTACTCCTGCAACTATTGTCTATAGTCTATTGTCTATTGTCTAATGCTGAAGTGCAGGAGAGAAGATAAAACAACATGAAAAGTTAACATTTATGATTAATACTTTCAATTTTAAAAATATTGAGAATTTTTTTTTGTAATAATTTTATCAGTTAACTATACAATATAAAACCAAGTTTAACAGAAATTAAACATTTCAATGTCGAACTAATTATACTTCCTAAATCACTGGACATTTCTACAAGTAAAAGATTAGGCGATAGCAACTGAAATGTTGTATTTCATGTTAACATATTCATACTGTTTAATTTGTTAGTGCCAGTAATTGCCATTAGCACATTTTTCTTTTAAATCGCAACCCAATTAAAATTGAACCCATTTTCATAAAATAGATGACAAAATAGCAAATATTTATAAGCATTAAATTTTGTTTGGTGAGGAACTGTTTTATAAATTGATACATTAACCCGTCAATTCCAGTCATGTTAACATCTAGTCAGTAACCAAATTATTTTTTTATAACCTCAGTCTAATAGAAATTTAAATCAGAGTCTGATAAGGGTCTCAACCCAAAACGTCACCCATTCCTTCTCTCCAGAGCTGTTACCTGTCCCACTGAGTTACTCCAGCTTTCTGTGTCTCTCTAGATAAGCATATACTGACTTGACCACAAGGTGTCATCTTAGTCTGTAAAATGAAAAACTCCATTGTTACTTGTTCAAAATGGCCATTCCTGAACAGACTACTAAACTTGTCTCCAATATTAATTATTCATTACAGGAATATGAACCTATCAGAATCAGAGTCCATGGAAAAATCATTCACAGTTAATAAATTCCGGTAGCAGATTTTAAGTCAATCAAATCCTTAGTGTTCAGTTCTGCATGTACTAGGTATGTAAAATTAATTAGGAGGTCTCACCAAGCAAAACAAACTATCACCTTGGCCAAGTTAATACCATTCTGATCTCTGAATGAAAAGCTAGAATTGTGAAATCCCATTTCGGGTAAATGATGCATACTGAAGATACATAGCATTAACAGAGTTGTTGTTCTTTAGCGAACTCAAACAAGATGTCCCAGTTGAATGTTAAATATCCTGTAAATTACTTTGAAGAGCAAACAACATTCAGTCTTCAATTAATATCATTAGAAAACGGATCACTTTCTAGTTGCCTGTGGAAACTTGCTTTGTACCAATGTATTGTTTCAGTTGCTATATAATAAAGATGAGTCCATTTCAAAATTTATGACGCTGTTCTCACAGAAGACTATTGAAATGCAAGTCTATATTTTGTTTCTCTATTACACGCTTAGTCCAGATAAGAATATTGCACCGTAAAAGCACTGTCCCACGGTACGAGTTCATTCCAAGAGTTCTCCCGAGTTTGCCCTGATTCGAACTCGGAGATTTACGTTAATGGCCGCTCGTTGGTACTCGAAGCTCTCATGAATATTTTTCATCATGTTGAAAAATCTTCACGAGTCTTCCCGAGTACCTGCCGTTAGCGCTAAGAGGCGTCCCCGAGCTCCGACATACCCGCTACGTTCATTCTCCGCGCTTACCATGAGCTTGATTTCTTTTTTTAAACTCGGGAGAGCTCTTGGAATGAACTTGTACCGTGGGACAGGACTTTTACTCATTCATATTCTTTATACTACACATATGATAACACAATAAAATAACAATTTTTAGCTTTATGTAAACGGTTAACATTATGTAAATGATTCTTTATTTGTTTTATTTGATGACCTCACCGTTACCTAGAAATCATTCAAATCACAAGTTGTGCTTTAACTTTAAAGTTAATTCATTTTCTTAATCGATATCATTATTCACGTGAAAGATCATCAAACTGGAAATTTAAATCTATTTCTCGTTTCATAGGTGTATGAGCTACCATTGAGATGTTCTCAGTTTTATTTTAAATTTTCAGCATCTATTCTCCTTCACTGGTGTTTTAGTATTTTGCTCTGTGGAGTCGTGCAGTTTGAAAAAAAATGTTTTCTGAACGAGAAGAAAAATTACTTGAATACATTTAGCTGGTCATGGCAGATTAATGTTAATTTCTGGCAGACCACATGCTTAATGTCAGATCTGAGGTCTTGATCAAAGACTTTTCTTCAGTTGGCCACACTATGTTTGCACACTAGAAAAAGGCAGCAGGGGCCCTACCTTTCTGTATGCTTTGGAGACATGAGCTACTTACATCAGGCACCTCAAAGCACAGGAAAGGTACCCCTAATGTTGCCTCTGCAAAATCCTCAAAATCCATTGGCAAGGTATTGTAAGTATTTTCAGCACTCCTCTCACGTCAAAAAACACACTTTCCTCTGACTTCTGTTAAAGCAAGCAACTTCCAGAAAGAAGAGAAGATGCTTCAAGAATGTTCTTATCGCCTTTAGACAATAGACAATAGACAATAGGTGCAGGAGTAAGCCATTCGGCCCTTTGAGCTAGCACTGCCATTCAATGTGATCATGGCTGATCATCCCCAATCAGTACCCCGTTCCTGCCTTCACCCCATATCCCCTGACTCCATTATTTTTAAGAGCCCTGTCTAGCTCTCTCTTGAAAGCATCCAGAGAACCTGCCTTCACCGCCCTCTGAGGCAGAGAATTCCACAGACTCACCACTCTCTGTGAGTAAAAGTGTTTCCTCGTCCCCGTTCTAAATGGCTTACTCCTTATTCTTAAACTGTGGCCCTTGGTTCTGGACTCCCCCAACATCAGGAACATGTTTCCTGCCTCTAGTGTGTCCAAACTCTTAACAATCTTTCCTTTCTGGAAAAAAGGTATCATTCTCACTATCTCATAAAAATCTTAACCTATGACTGCGCAAACTAGAACAGATGGATCTTAAGAAGGGTTTTGACAATACATCACCTATCTATTTTCTCCAGAGATGCTGCCTGACTCACTGAGTAACTCCAGCATTTTCTGTCTATCAATGAAAATCTTGCCTGTAGCAGCATCATAGGCATATCAACATAGACAAACACAAAAAAGCATAAATAATATATAATTTGCCCATTAAGTTCTGCGAAACAGTTAAAAGAAAAAAAATGATTATAAAAAAAAAAATAAACATTAGTGCAAAACACAATTAGAGAATAAAACAAGCCCATGGTAGTGCTGGAAATAGTCCAAGGTGCTTTGATGTCAAGGTAGGATTAAGGTTGTGCGGGTTGTTCAAGAATCTGCAAGAAAGTAGCTGTTCCTGGACCTGGTGATGTGTGACTTCGGGCTTTTCCGCTACTGCCAAATGATAGTAACAAGAAGAGGTCATGCTCCAGATTGTGGGGATCCTTAAAGACTGATGCCACCTTTTTGAGGCAGTGCCACAAGTAGATGCTGTCGCTGATGGGGAAGGCTGTGCTCATGATAGGCTGGGCTAAATGCTCTACTCCCTGCAGGCTCCTGCATGCCTGTGCATTGGAATTGCTATACCAGGCCACAATGCACAAATCAGGATACTTTCAGCATCTGTAGAAGTTTGAGTATTCTGAGAAATACAAAATTTAATTAAAATTCTATGAAAGCGGAGGTGTTGGCATGCCTTATTTATGATGATATCTATGTGTAGCAGCAGATTTTTATATCGTTCAAGAGACTACTCCCTCTAGCCGCTAAATGGACTACATGGTTAAGGGAAATGTCTTTGTATGCATGCAAACTCTCCGTCGGGGACCTTCAAAGCTTCTTCACAGATAAATCTTCAAAACACAGTCTTTTGATTAATAAATTATTTATTGTTGATGAAAAACAATACGGTACAGGCAAACTTCTTCCAAATCGTACACTATAATCCTCATCGAACTCCAGCTTATTGCATTAAGCGTTAGAAAACTTCTCGTGTCTCTGTTACACTTCGCGTGGTCAAAGGGTAAACCTTCCCCATACTGGTCCAAACCTAAACTAAAAACTAAGCTTTTGCACAAGGTATTTAGCTCCAAATACGTCCTAAAATACATCATAAATCGCACCCACAATAAAACGGGCCGTCTAAAATCTAAAGACACATGCCATAATTAATGACGCACAAAACAAGCCAAATGGCCACTGCACTATGTGATAGACCCAGGACGTCATCCGAGATGTTAATGCCCAGGAATTTGTGGCTGCCAATTCACTCCATCACTGACCCACCAATGAAAACAGGTGTGTGGTCTCTCAAAGTCTTTCTGTCCGAAGATAATGAATAATTCCTTCGATAACAGAAACAGGAGATATCATTTCGTGGTTTGACATTAGCTTCATATAGTAGTCTGATGATTATGTAATTTACAATCTGTATTTAATCTGTTTTGTTCCTGATTGTACGATTATCTTCATGAAGACATTTAATTTAAAACATCTTTGTCATAGTTCAGGCAGCATGATTCTTATGTTGCGAGAAACTAAGTGCGGGTGAAATCTATCCACTATCATATATAGAAAGAAAAATCAGATATCACAGGAATTCAGAGTCTTTAATGGAAGTCAAAGAAATACAAATCTCATTCATCTAAATTAATTGAAAAGAAATAATAATTTGAAATTATATTTTGCATTGAGAATCATTTCAACATTATTTGTTATTTTGGTATATTTGTTCAATGTACAAGAACCCAACCATCTTACTTCACATTGTGACTAAACCAATGGATTGCAAGATGAAAGGTTACATTATTTTTTTTTAAAGTTTTTAATTTGTCTTTTTATAGTGTTTTTTCTACTTTTCTCTCTTTTCGTCCAACTCTCATTGTTTAACTTCGCCAATAGTTTTAGGTGGTCGAGGATGACAATTACAGGATTACTTTGATATCATTGGACAGGAGAGATACACAGAGGACCAAACCTGCTTCATTTTGATAATATTGCACTGTAACTTATTACATAATTGTTATCAATTGGATTCAGGTCTTGTATCCATGAAAAAGATATACGAGACATTTTCTGAAGCGTTATCTTTCGTTGGTGATGCTCCTTTAAATGGAATTACATCATCAGATTAGTTCTCTCTATGGTAATCACTATTATATCAAGAGCATTGCTTTCAGCAGATCAGAACCTCTAATCCAGCTGTAGTAGTACTGACATTGTAGTGGATAGCATGTTGTAAAATAGAATAAAGGGCAGTCACATCAAAGACAGTCTTGTTTGACATTTTCCAAACTGCTCCTTCTTGTGGGCACCAACTTCTTTACTGTTCTTTATATTTTTGCTTCTTTAATAAGGCATGTTTGGATCGAAGATTACTTTGGAAGTGCTGAAAATTCCACGCATAATACAGTTGTCAGCCAATTGCTGGATATTCTGTGCTCTTTCACCCACCATCCTTTCTATATAACATAAGTTTTTGTTGTATCTTGGCTTTTAGATGTCTGAGGGTGTGCCTTTCTGTCTTGAGATACGTGGGTGTTTTCAGTCCAAGAATGCCAGGCATTTATGATGTTGTAATTCCTGATCTTCTAGTAATTACATCAAACTGGTTTCATTGTTTTGAAGTAGAACAGTAATGACTCATTGCACCAGGTAAGTTGATGATTCTTAAACAAAGCAGATACAAGACCTAGAACCTTCTTGTCCCCAGCACTAAACTGCCCTTCCAACAATCAAGATCTATAACGAGACCTTGTAATGTGATTCATCTTCTATCAGGAGGGTCTATTGTCAGTGATGAAACCCACCAATGCCTCCAATACTCAGCCCTCTGAGTGTTGGAAGATCAAGAATTCAAACCTGCCGCCAATCTCATGGTCTACCAATAAGAATGATTCCTTTTATATATTAGAAACATGGACGACTCACAGTTAAAACTTCGAAACATTGGAGATGTACCACCATTATTGCCTGGGCAAAAACTTCCAATCCATTTGCAGGATAGGCAAACCAACAATATCCCCCAGCCCAACTTAACTAACTTTAAAGCTCTGACAACATTCAGCTAGATTTAATAAATGAGGCATATTGACCATATGCCAACTATGCCAAGGCAAAGCAATTCTCAGGTGGATGGAGAAAATACCTGTCAGCACTTCTTATGACATTTGGCATCCCCAAACCAGCAGAAAAACATCCTAGAAGTCATCAAGTGCTTCAATTCTCTTCAACAAGAGGACATGGAGACAAAGTGCTTGCAGTGGAAGGGATGCACGATGATCCAATAATCTGCCCACCCCAATAAAATTCATATGTGCCGCCTCTGCCAGAGTTTGCAGATCCTATTGGTCACTTCAGAAGCCATTGATTGTTGTAGAACGAAGATATTCTTGTCCGCAGGAACTGCGTAAGCAAAAAGATTAAGAGTGAATTGATATAGTGTACCTTGAGGGGGTAAACACAAAAAAAATGAAACTGTGCCATCATTTAATATTTAATTGAGAATTTTTTTACAACCAACAATTCATAAACTTTGCTAGCATGCTTCTTTATCTAACTGAAATGCAAGAACAGATTCATTAATTTTGAATTTAGAGATTGAGAAATACTTTGTATAAGTTCTAGGAGCAGAATTAAGCCATTTCAAGTCTACTCCATCATTCAATCATGGCTGATCTATCATTCCCTCTCAACCCCAGTCTCCTGCTTTCTGTCCATAACCCCTGACACCCGTACTAATCAAGTTCCAATGATAACCATAATCAAGTGCATTTAAATAATTGTTAAATTCCAAAAATAGTACCTGATTCAATGTTTATCTCAATGAATCTCATGTGATCCCTACATGAATTGGATGGATTGATTCTGCTTGGGACAAAGTGATCTTAGAGCAGCTGACTGTTGAAACTGATCAAAAATAATAGAAGCTTGATTTTATTTGTAACTATTCCAAAGAGGTTAGGGTGGGAGGGTTGGTGTCGTAATGGTGGGAGTGGTATGCAGTTAAGGTACGTGGCATATCATGACTCCTATCAATTGCACAAGCGGAGTTAACACAGTGTGGTCACTGTGGATGGCTCAAATATAATCATGTATAGTCTTTCTGCTGACTGGTTAGCACACAACAAAAACTTTTCACTGTACCTAAACTAAACTAAACTAAATTAGAATTAATGTCATATTTTAGTCAAACATTTTAAATATAGCAGTATTGGTTTGCTTGAAAAGATGAGCAAAATATTCTGCAGTAGTGCATTATGTATATTTATGTTTACAATGTCAAGGTCATCAGAACAAAATTTAAAGAAGATAAAATATAGAAAATTATGCATTTTCTTTGCATGCAATCTGTTAGCCCCGGTGCTTTGAAATTTTCATCTTAATCTTTGCGTGAATTTTCAATCTCTCCTTCGCCATTAAAAATGGGTGAGATTGGGGATTTAAATTGATAAACATGTGAGATCAGAAGCCAATCATCACAAGTGTGCCACATTTGCATTATTTGGGGTTGCCTAAGTTAACTTATCTGGAAAGGTTGACTGGAATGTTTATGGTGAGACCCTCCGTTTGAATCTTGTGTAGTCAAACCTGTCATTCCAAGGTCTGGGAAACCCAACAGGTCTTAGAAGGCAGAAATAACAAAACCCAATAAATAAACGTGATTTAAGAAAACTATACTTGGACCAAGAAGAGAAGTGTTGCCTCTCTCCCCACTACCTGCTTAAGAGTTCTATTGGCAAACATTCTATCACAATCAGCCTACCACCGTCCTCACATCCCTATGATCTTTGCTGGCACACTGATTACAGCCCTCCTGCTATTGTTCTAATTTCCCTTGCCTTGCGACCAACCATTCTAAAATATTTCCTACATACTTGGGGAAGTTCCAAAGACTTCCACCAGTGACTTTCCAAACCAATATCTAGTCTCTGGCTGTCAGTGTCTCCAAAACTAAACTGCTTGGTGTTATTCATTTAAAAAAAGAATACTTGTTATGTTTCTGCCCTCCTACCCCTCCGCTTTCCCCATATCACCCCACTGAAAACACGTTGCACATAAATATCAGGGCAATGATCTTTTTAGACTTTCTCAGTTGATAGGAGGAAACAAATCCAGACTACATTGACAAAGATTTAGCATTTCCCAATGCCCAAATCTAGTTTATTATTGTATGCATTCACAGAAGTAAAATGCTTAAATGATAGCTAAGTAGATTTAGTGAGAATCTTTCGGGACCCCTGTTGAAGAGATCATAAATGAAAAGCAATGAAGTCTGTATACTCCTAGGATATGTATTGCCACAAAGGTCCAAAAGACCTTCTATTAAGGGCCGTGCCTATGCCCTGAAGAGCTGAGACTGACATTGTGTATGTCTCGGTGACAACGTGTGTCTAATTGCCTTATCTTTCATGTATTTCATGCATAACTCCTCTCTTTTAAGTAGATGGCAGTTTTGTGTGTTATTCTCTGATGATTCCAAGGAATCTGAGCACATCTGTTCAAATATCAGTCATCATGCGGAATGCTGGTCAACATTAATTACCACTTCTAGCTTTGCTGCTGCATAATCAGCATAAGATTTACTTTCAACAAGTAGTAAATATATTTTCTCAGTTTGTTTATCGGTGTTGATAATAGTCCAGACGATCAATTCCAAAATGTTTTCTAATATAAATATGGTATATTAGCTTATAGAATCAGCTAAATAAATGAATGTTTAAAGCATTTGTTTAATACTTCTTTATCTGCTATCTTAATTTATTTTAAATGGAGCGTACCTTTGTTATAAATGGAGACTGGAGGAAATCATACAAATCTATCATATTCAAGCATTCATATGTGTAACAGTAATTTATAAGATATGGTTAAAGTAATTTAGAGGACATGGTTAAACCATAATGGTCTATGACTGTGTGCAGCATGGTGGCGCAGCGGTAGATTTGCTGCCTTACAGTGCCGGAGACCTGCGTTCGTTTTTGACTGCGGGTGCTGTTTGTATGGAGTTTGCACGTTCTCCACATGACTACGTGGGTTTTCCCCGGGTGCTCCAGTTTCCTTCCACACTCCAAAGACGTACAGTTTGTAGAATGATTGGCTTCGGTAAAGATTGTAAATTGTCCCTAATGTGTAGGATGTTATGGGCTGATCACTGGTCGGCGTGGACCTGGTGGGCCGAACAGTCTGTTTCCACGCTGTATCTCTAAACTAAACTAAAAGATTGATATTTGTAGAGTACTTTATACTATGCACAGTTCTGAGTGTTATTGTCAATTATAAATTGTATAATTTCAGTGACAATGAATTGCAAAATATTCATGCTTAGACAGCTACAGATATCCACACCTTATGTAGTTACTTTTCCATATTATGAGATTGCAAATGGTCAAGTCCACTTTCTCATCATTGAACAGCTATTCGTACCTGAGGAGAAGCCAAAATAGCACGTATCTACTCAAGGTAAGCCTGCATTTTTAGCATGACCATGCTTGAATGTCAGCATGCCAACTCCATTTGTGAGTTATATTGCCAGGTTTTCAATGATTTGCCAAAAAACACTTGCATTGATGTTAAAGTAACAGCATATTTGTGCTCAAGTTAATCTCAAATCTGATAACACAACAAATTAATGTTATTCTCATGTTTGTGGCCAGAGAAATAAATCTGACATTCTAATTACATCTCAGTGACTGAATACCAATTATATTGAATTGCATCCCAGCCTCAATCACAACCCAAATATGTACACATTTGCAATTGCATAGCTATGTATGATTCTGAAAATATCTTTATGTATAAAAAGTGTGAACAATAACTATCATATAGTTTATCATTATTTTCATCATCATATATCATTATTTTATATCATATATAAAATAAATAGCATCATGGCCTGTTATCAAATAAATTACTTGGGTAATTCTTTCAGAGGTGAGGGCAGACTGGGCCTATTCTTTATTGTCTATTCTATCTAAGCTTTATAATTCAGTTATTAATGCATAAATTCCATTTTTTGTTAGTTTTTTTAAAGGAATGTTGTTGTTATACCTGGTTTCAGCAAAAAATAAAGGGTTATGTTCACTTCCTAGAACAGTACAGTACAGCAAGGAAAACAAGCTTTCTGCCCATCATGTTTGCACTGAATATGATGCCAGTCTAACTAATCGCTTCTGCTTACACAAGGGCCATATCCTTCTATTCCCTGCCTATGCAAGTGTCTACTTGTTTCTGAAAGTTGTATCATGTTGACATTGTAAACTGGCTAATATTTATCTTTGGTTAGACAAACTGCACAACCAAGAAGTTAGATATTAATCCCTATGCAAGACAGGAACAGTTTGCATTCAGATGGAGTTGTAAACCTACCTTCCCAATTCAGCTCCACTGACATTTCTCCTCGGGTCTTGAAATGGGTAGCTGATGCACTTGTCCAAATGAACAGGATGTTCCATCAATCTGTCCAAATCAATAACAGATGGATATATAAACCCAGTGCTTTTTTCAATACTTACTATAAAACTTGGTCAGGTACACATCCATGGGATTCAAAATAATAATGTCATTCCAGAATTACTGACCCAACTAGCATCATGGCCTGATATCCAAGACCTGCCCTCATTCTGCCAGATCAACGTTAGTCATGGTCATAGAGTGATACAGTGTGAAAACTGGCCCTTCGGCCCAACTCGCCCACACCGGCCAACAATATCCCAGCTACACTAGTCCCACTCACCTGAGCTTGGTCCATATCCCTCCAAACCTGTACTATCCATGTACCTGTCTAACTGTTTCTTAAATGTTGGGGTAGTACCAGCCTCAACTACCTCCTCTGGCAGCTTATTCCATACACCCACCACCCTTTGTGTGAAAAGGTTACCCTCGGATTCCTATTAAATCTTTTCCCCATCACTTTGAACCTATGTCTTCTGGTCCACGATTCCCCTACTCTGGGCAAAAGGCTCTGTGCATCTACCCAATCTATTCCTCTCATGATTTTGTATACCTCTATAAGATCTCCCCTTACCTTCCTGCACTCCATCGAATAGAGACCCAGCCTCCTCAACCTCTCTCTGCAGCTCACACCCTCTAGTCCTGGCAACATCCTTGTAAATATTTTCTGAACTGTTTCAAGTTTGACAATATCTTTCCTATAACTTGGTGCCCAGAACTGAACACAATATTCTAAATGCGCTCTCACCAACGTCTTATACAACTTCAACATGACCTCCCAACATCTATACTCAATACTCAATACTGATGAAGGCCAAAGTGCCGAAAGCCTTTTTGACCATCTTATCTACCTGCAACTCGACCTTCAAGGAACCATGCACCTGTATTCCTAGATCCGGCTGCTCTTCAACACTACACAGAGGCCTACGTTCACTGTGTAGATCATGCCCTTGTTCGATGTCCCAAAGTTCAACATCTCACACTTCTCTGTATTAAATTCCATCAACCATTCCTCCGTCCACCTGGCCAATCGATCCAGATCCTGCTGCAATTGTTCACAACTATCTTCACTATCTACAAAACCACTAACTTTTGTATCATCAGCAAACTTGCTAATCTTGCCCTGTATGTTCTCATCCAAATCATTGATGTAGATGACAAACAGTAACGGGCCCAGCACCGAACCCTGAGGCACACCACTAGTCACAGGCATCCAGTCTGAGAAGCAACCTTCCACCATTACCCTCTGCTTCCTTCCATGGAGCCAATTTGCTATCCATTCAGCTATTTCTCTTTGGGTCCCATGTGATCTGACCTTCCAGAGCAGCCTAACATGCAGAACCTTGTCGAACTGAAGTCCATGTACACAACATCAACAGCTCTGCCCTCATCAACCTTTTTGGTCACGCGTTCAAAAAAAATCAATCAGATTTGTGAGACACGACCTCCCACGTACAAAACCATGCCGACTATCCCTAATCGGACCTTGCCCATCCAAATACCTGTATCCTATATCCTATCCATCAGAATACTCTCCAGTAACTTACCAACTGCAGATGTCAAACTCACCGGCCTATAGTTCCCAACATTTCCCTGCAGCCCTTCTTGAAAAAAAGGCACAATATTTACTACCATCCAGTCTTCCAGCACCTCTCCTGTATTTAAGGACGACTCGTAAATTTCAACCAGGGCTCCTGCAATTTCCTCTCTAGTTTCCCACAATGTCCTCGGATATATCAGATCAGTTCCTGGAGATTTGTCTACCTTCAAACACGACAGTACCTTCAGTACATTTTTGACAGTAATCCTCAGTGTGCCGTGAAACTGTGCCAGATTACATGCAGTGAAGCTACAGAGAGACAATCATTAAAATGCAATATACTGTACATATGCTTCCCAATGGCTAAAATATGCTTCAACTTACCCTCAACCAGTTTTATAAACAACAAATGTATAAGTGAGTACATAATTCTGTTAGTGTTAGTTGGCAGAGATCTGTTAGCCAAGACACAAGTAAATTAAGCATTCATCTGAGAATAATAGACACAAGTTCAATTTATTATTATTTTTATGAGGTAATATCTCTGGCAATATAATGCTCCCTTTGTTAGAACATTGATCTGCCGTTCTAATTCACAAGCTTACATTATAGTGGAGCATACATTTAATTACTGTAAATTTGTTTTTCTCTGAACATTATTAATTTTGACCATTTTGGATATGAAAATTCATCAATTAGTTAGGAGTTAAACCATCTTTGATGAAGTCTGGTATTTTTCCAGCTTTCAAAATCAAGGAGAACAAGACGTACCCGAGTGAAGAAGGGTTCCCTAGTTCATTGCGGAGATTGGCTTATCTGTTGAAGATGTAAGGACATACTTTCTACGAGATTTCTTTCATTTATGGATGTTGAAATATAACACTAGCTCCTATTAATGACCCAATACACTTTTAATTCACTTTTTGATCCATGAATATGTATGTTGAAAGGAACCACTGGAAATAGGGCCCTTGTGATTTTAAGAATAATGCAGTTAACAGCATCCTATCAAGTTTAAAGAAATGCAGGTCCAAGCAACTACAAAGGGAACACAACAACAGGACCCTGTTGAGTTTAAAGGCGATGTGGAAAATAGAATGCTGATGTATTTACAGAGAGTACTGGAAATAGGATCCCAGTGAGTTAAAATGGAATATATGAAACAGGGCCCTCATGAGTTTAATGGGAGTTGAATTTAAGACAGGGAACCAGTTACTTTGCAGAGACAAAAGAGAATGCAGATGCTGGAATCCTCAGCAAAAAAACAAAAGTTTGGAGCCAGGCAGAATCTATGGAGTGAAATGCACAGACAACATTTCAGGTCAGGATCAGCTTTAGACTCACAGGTAGAACTGGAAACAGGCCTGGGCAAATTTAAAAGCAATGCAGGAAAATGGCCACAATGAGCTTAATGGGAACATGGAAAGTAGGGTCCAATAAGTTTAAAACAAGCTCTTATTATGGCTTTAATCCACTTTCCCAGTTTTCCCTCTCTGCCACATCTACTTTGGCAATCTCAGCGAATATATTCCTTCATTTTCAATTGTGCATTCCCCATCACCAGAATCAAAGGCACCCCATTTATATTTCAGATTTCCAGCACACCCCTCGATTATTTTTGATATTGAAGGATAGTTAACGATAGTTAATGGGCATGATGATCTCCAGATGTTTTAACAATTAAGCACATGGGCATGAAATTGCATCACGTAGGACCATATGTTTATGCTGTGGCGTTCAATTTCAATTAGCCTTCATTGCGAGAGGATTTGAGTTTAGGAGCAAGAAGGTCCTACTGCAGTTGTACAGGGACCTGGTGAGACCGCACCTGGAGTATTGTGCGCAATTTTGGTCTCCTAATTTGAGGAAGGACATTATTGTTATCGAAGGAATACAGCGTAGGTTCACCAGGTTAATTCCCAGGATCGCGGGACTGACATATGATGAAAGAAAGGGTTGATTGGGCTTGTATTCACTGGAATTTAGAAGGATGAGAGGGAATCTTATAGAAACATATAAAATTCTTGGACAGGCTAGATGCAGGAAAACTGTTCCTGATGTTGGGGGAGTCCAGAATCAGGGGTCACAGTTTAAGAATAAGGGGTAGGCCATTTAGGACTGAGACGAAGAAAAACTTTTCCACCCAGAGAGTTGTGAATCTGTGGAATTCTCTGCCACAGAAGGCAGTGGAGGGCAATTCACTTGATGTTTTCAGGAGAGTTAAATTTAGGTATTAGGGCTAAAGGAATCAAGGGATATGGGGGAAAAGCCGGAACAGGCAACTGATTTTAGATGATTAGTCATGACCATATTGAATGGCGGTGCTGGCTCGAAGGGCCGAATGGCCTACTCCTGCACCTATTTTTCTATGTCTCTTAGTTTCTATGTCATTTTTTAAAAAGCACCAAAGAAAATCATGGATTTCGGCATTTTCCACAAAGCCCACAGTTTTCCTTCTTGTTTTCCTTGACACTGATTTATAACAGCACAGAGGATTCTCGTATGGAGACCAGTGTCCAAAACCTGGAAGACGCACATCGATGCTCTTCCATGATTTTAGATCACGTTGATGATTTGTGAAAATGATGCAACCCACTCATAACTAAGCAGACATTCGCAGCATTATTGTCACTTGCAGAGGACCTGGTTGATCAAGTCCCAGGCAATAGCACTAGGAGTCTTTAAATAAGATACCTGCTTGGTGCAGTTGAAAAGCAACTGGCCTGGATGGGCTGAGAAAGTAACTGGCCTGCTTTGCCGTGGAAAGCAACTGGCCTGGATGGAGTCCACAGCCACGTCCTCACAACCTGTGCGGATCAGCTGGTCAAAGTGTTCCTGGACAAATTTAGTCTGCCTACTTCATTCTGAGATCCCACATGCATTAAGAAATCACTATCATACCAAAAGAAATGCCAGGTAGCCTACATTAATAACTACTGTCTAGTTGCTCTGACATCCACCATTATGAAATGCTGTAAGAGGCTGGTCATGGCACACATTAACTCCAGTCTCCCAGACAGCCTTGATGCATTGCAGTTCACCTACTGTCACCATAGCGCCATGGCAAATGTCACTTCCGTAGCCCAACCCTCATCCTTGGAACATCTGGATAACAAAGACATCGATGTCAGGTTCCTATTTATTGACAATAACTCTGCCTTCACACCATAATCGCAACCAAACTCATCTCCAGGCTCCCGGACGTAGGAGTTAGCATCTGGCTCTGCCTCTGGATATGCCACTTTCTGACTTATAGACCATAATCAGTGAGGATAGGCAACAAAACATCCTCCACGATAATTCTCAACACTGGTGCCCTACAGTACTCTTGCTGACTAGGGTTTTATAAAGTTATCCCTACTTCTTTATTCAATGCCCCAACTAAAGAAGGCAAGGATCCCATATGCATGTCTAATCATGTGGTCTCCCTTCATTATCATCTTCAAGGATATGTGGAGGTACTCTGAAGTTTGTCTGGTCCTCAATATTCTCAAAAATCCTACCATTCATGGTGTATGTACTAATCTCATTAGTGCTCCCAAGATTCTTCACCTCATATTTGTCTGGATTAAATTCCATCTGCCATTTTAAATCCATTTCACCAAAACATCTCTGCAGCCTAAGACTACCTTCTACATTGCAGAATACATTATATTACAAATGACAAGGGTCCCAGCACTGATCCTTGTGCAACACCATTAAAGACAAGTATTCAATTTTAAAAACAACCCTCAACCAAGTGGATTTTCCATTCCTTCCAAATTCTTTTGTAAGAGTTAGGTTTGTCCATTAATCTAGCATTGTAGCCTATTTCATAGGTGTAGGCGACGATATTTAGAATAATTTTGTTCTGTTCTTTCCCCACCAACCATCTTAGGACAGTCCTCTGATCCATTGTACTTCGATAAGTATTGTATTGTCATAAATACTCTCTCCTTATCTTCACCAGTTGCAATTATATTCTACCTTCAAGGGCAGCACATTTGCGCAGCGGTAGAGTTGCTGCCTTACAGTGCCAGAGACCCGAGTTCGATCCTGACCATGGGTGCTGTCTATACAGAGTTTGTACGTTCTCCCTGTGAGCGAGTGGGTTATTTCTGGTTGGTCCGGTATCCTCCCACATCCTCCAAAGATATACAGGTTTGTAGTTTAAATGGCTTTGGTAAAAAGTTGTAAATTGTCCCTAATGTGTAAGGATAGTGTTAGTGTACGGGGTGATCACTGGACGGCATGAACTTGGTGAATTTCCACTCTCTATGTCTAAAATCTAAGGTCTAACCTATTAGACAGAACTAATATCTGTGGGCTCAACTTCTCAACCTCTACCAAGGTTTTTTTACACATCGGTATTGGCAGTTAGAGCATTATTTTCCTTAACATTTATTCTGAGATTGTTTGGGTGAACAATCCAGAAATTATTCCTCATTCTTATATGTTGGTGTATGTTTAGAAGAGGCTCCAACTGAACATCTATGAATTATGGTAACTGAAGAAAGGGGCATTTCCTTTGACGTGGGAATCCAAGACTGTATGCTTCTGAAAAAGCTCCCAAATATTGTCCTCCCAGCACATAGGACGCTATCTCTGGTCTTGTTTATATTTTCTAAATATTAGCCTGATTATTATTATTTAGAATGATTTTGTTATAAAAAGACAGGTTGCTTACTTCAATTGCCTTGCCCTGCATGACATTACTTGGCTTCCAGAAGATCCTTCAATCTGTCGAGGGTCGTGTTACTAGAATCATAGAGATAGAGTTATATAGCATGGAATCAGGCCGTTCGGACCCACTTGCCCACACCAACCAACATGTCCCATCTACACTAGTTTGTGTTTGGCCCATATCCCTCCAAGAATCAGCTTTGAAAGATTGAGTGGTTAAATTATTAACCAGTTAACCAAATTCAAGGGGAATAAATTAATAAATCTAAAGCAAAATGGAAACTACATTCAAGATAATTTCAACAGTTTATGGAACACGTTCATAAACTAATATTATCTACAAAGTAATTCAATGCATGGCATTGAAGTTGGTTTTGAATTCCTTTCTCAGTATTCTACATTCAACTCTTGCACTATTTAGCCTCAGGTTTGCTCTCTCCACTCTTATTGACTTTCTGTAGTCAGTTCTTCCACTTTTGTTGTTGGCTTCTTGTATTATTTCTCCTCGGGGGTTCATTCTCTCAAACTATCTCCCATCCGTATTTGACTTATTTACAGGTATCTATTTTTCTCCGTATACTGTTTCCCTGCAGGCTCTGCCCACACTTATTATTGCCTGAGCTGGATTTTTGGTGGAGCTACCCTCATGCCTAGTCATTTATATTCAATTTTCTTTTGAATGTCACTATTGAGTTTCACCCTCCCTGAATTAATATTGCATTCTGGAATAAAACAAGATTTTTTTTTGAAAACCTGCAGATGTTGTAAGTCCGAAATAACATCAGGAAGCATTGTTAATAATGGGGTAGGAGCATTTATGGAAGGTGTAAATGAGTTAACTTTTCAAGTCAATGACCTTTCATCAGGATTTAACATCTGCAACAGTGACTGTGGGTTGTGGTGTGCCCAAAGTGTCTGGGTAGATAACGTCATTCCACCGATCTTCTGATCAAAGTGGGCATAGGATAAGCATTGAGCTCATCGGGGAGGGACATGATGTTGCAGTGATACAGCCCCACCTCACTTTGCAGCGCATTATAGCATGCAACCCTTGCCACTATGAATTGGTGGCCATGCAGTTATCCTGGTGATGAATAAAGCCAAGTGACCCCAAGAGCTGGAAGGTGATTCATCTTCTCTTGCACTTGTGAATCTAATTCTGACTGATTCCAGAGCAAGTTTAAGGGTCTGTCCCACTTGGGCGACCTAATCCACGAGTTCTGGCGAGTTTGCCCTCAACTCATACTTGCAGCATGGTCGACACGAGGTCGTAGGAGGTTTTCGTAACTCTCCTTCACGCTCGAGAGTGGTCTCCGAGTACTCGAGGCCTCAGCTAGGTCGCGGCGGTTTTTTCAATATGTTAAAAAATGCCCGCGAGTAAAAAAAGGTCGCCATGGAAAAAATTGATACTATTTTTACTCGTAGGTTTACTCATTGTAGGTGGTAGTAATAATTCAGCATGTTAGTCATAGATAATCGAGGATAGTCAAAGATAGTCTTCATCATAGTCGAAGGGAGGTCGAAGGAGATCGAAGGAGGTCGTCTTCAAACTCCACTATTCGGTGTCCATTTTTCCCGAAGTTAGTCGTAGCTAGTCGTAGCTAGTCGAAGCTGGTCTTCAACATAGTCGTAGGAGGTCGAAGGAGGTCTTCAACATGTCATTTTTTCAATCTCTTCTAAACTTGCCAATTAGGTCGCCCAAGTGGGACAGCCCCTTTTAGCACAACTTTATTTCTGTCTGAACGCTGTCTGGGAATTATGCCAAAACTCAGGAGCATGAGTTTAATTTAGAGATACAGCGTGGAAACAGGTCCTTCGGCCCACCATACTGACCAGCGATCACCCCCCATACACTAGCACTATCCTACACACTAGGGACAATTTACAATCTTTACCAAAGCCAATTAACCTACAAACTCGGACATCTTTGGAGTGTAGGACAAAACCAAAGCACCAGGGATCACCCAAGTGGTACAGACAGCACCTGTAGTCAGACAGCACCTGTAGTCAGATTGCACCTGGATCTCTCGCACTATAAGGCAGCAATTCTACCACTGCACCACAGTGTCGATCAAAAGAGAAATATCTTGTACACAACTTCCTGGAGAAGAAATCTAAACAGATTATCACTTTCTACAAGTTAATCCTATTGTAAACTAAAATTATTTCGGTAATTCCATGTCAAGCGTGTTTGTCCATGAAGGCAATGGCAGTTGCATCTAAGACAGCTTTAGAAAGATTTCTGAAAAATCCATTTTGAGCCAATTGCACACATGATAGTAATGGAAAATGGCCATTGAAAGCCTATGTGCATTTTGTACTTACTTTTCTATTTGTATTTACTTTTCGTTGCTGCTGGCATGTGATGAATCATTAATGCTTTGATGATTCCTCTGCAACTGTTTCTTCCTTACTAGGTCCTGCATCATATCCTGCCTACGAACTGCAACAGGATGTGGCCAGGGACCAAATTTGCCGAACCGAAGCTCACTTTCATCAATTATACGGCGTTACATTAACCGGGCTTGCGCTTGAAACGTCCCATTTGAACAGTATAAATAATTAAGACACGTCTACTATGCAATCAGTAAGACTTGCATTCAAATGTATTCATCTCTCTTTTTTGCAATGTATTTTCTTGTTTCTCAGGATGACAAATATTAGGTGAAGCAGTTTCCCTTTCAGACTTTAACTGTGTATTTTTAACCTAAATGGCTCTTCAGCACTCTTTCTGTTTTGGATCACTCTATTTGACTTTTCATTTAAGTTACATTTATTTATCTAAGAAATTAAATATACAACTCATCAGTTTGTACCAATTACAATTTTCTACATAATTGATATTAGTATATATTTTTATAATAGACAATTGCATAGAAATGCTACAGCATTGCAGTACACTTTAGATAGTTGTTAGAGTGGTCTTCGGGAAGTGGTTGAGGATTAGTGCCTGGTTTTAGGCATGGATATTCGATACACAGAGAATGATTTGGTCCTGGGGTTTGCAGTGGAGACTGGCTAAGTTGTTGTGGGTCATGGGAGGAGGACAAGAAATAATCTGGGATTTGAGTAGTTAGAAGTGGGTTAGGTATCGTCATCATGTAAATAGTTGAGGATTGTGACTTGGGTCAGGGGCTTGGGCCTCAGTGGTACTGTGATTATTAAGAACCAGAGATGGACTGTATAGTACAATTTCAATTTATGGCAGAGTAGATCACATTGGTATTGGTATTTGTTTATTTTGTCAGAGATACTGTGAAAAATAGTAAGATTAAATGAGCTTACCAGTTTGAAGTTTGATCTTTATTTTATGAGAAGTTACTATGAGGGATTACGTGAAGAGCCCGCCAGCCCGCATGTGCGTCAATCTTCAAAGCAGCGGTGTGAAATCACAGGTAACAGTTGTTGAACCGACTATAGTAAGATTCAAGAAACTAGAACTACCAGCTGACCTTTATGAGAGAGGGTTGGGAGCAGTGGGCACGTAATCCCTCATCGTAACTCCTCATAAAATAAAGATCAAATTTCAAACTGGTAAATTATCGTTTAATCTTACTATTTTACTTCGGAGTCACGTGAGTACGTGAAGATTTCAAAGCTCTGTGATTTCATGCCATGGAAACGAGTCCATGCGTCACACACTGCGTTAGTTGACCAAGGAGGAGTGAAATTATAATGGATTCAGACATGACATGGATTTAAAGCATTCTGATGCTTTTATTAAACAAAAATGGTATATATGAAATAATGACCCCTCACATCCAGGGTAAATTATAAGACAGAATTTAAAATTGAATTAGCAAACACCCCCGGCCTGGCAATGGGTTTTTTATGGAATGTTTGAAAAGTTCTCTCATTTGACCATCCTGCCACCGCAAGGATGTTGTCCAGTGGAACCTCCAAAACCCTCACTGCTAATGTTGTTGCAGCCCTGGTGGAGTGAGATTTAGATATATCAGTGTCCACACCTGCACAGGCCAAAACCTGTCTTAACCACCTCGAGATGGTCTGCACTGATACCCTCGTGAGGTTTTTTTATGACTAACAAACACTGCTAGTTCAGTTGCCTCTGAGGCTTTTTGTGACCTTAATATATTGTAGTAAATGTGTGATTACACACAACCGAAGGTCCACGGGGTATGCCATAAAGTCCAACTTGAGACCTGATGCCCCGGTCTGCTCTGTTTGACTAAGTCATGCACATATAAAGTTATTTTATTGGTAGATGTTACCATTGTGTCCAGTCGCAGTTTATGCAACGACTGGACTCGTTGCGCCGAAACTAGCGCCATGAGCATAACTACTTTAAAAGTTAGTTTGACTAGTGACAAGGATGTAGCTGGAGCCCACCACCGAAGCAGCGTCAGTACAATGTTCACATCCCATGTCTCCGAGTACCTTGACCTGGGGGGATTGGTGTTGAAGATACCCTTCATGAAACAGGATATTAGTGGGTGAGACCCGACAGCGTGGCGTCCCGACCCCAGCAATAAGTATGACGATAGTGCACTCCTGGCACAATTGATGGCACTGTAACTCAGTCTTTCATCAAAAAATAAACTGGACAGAAATTCCAAAACATCTGTCATACGTGCCGTGTCATACGTGATGTATGACTGCAAGCAGAACGTTTCCCATTTCTTAATATAGGAAATGTATTGCTTCTTGGTGGTATCTCTCCAAGCCGCAGTGATCACGTCCAAAGTTTGCTCCGACAGTCCGAGTCCCGGAAAAGTCTCCTCAGAGTCTGCAAATCAATAAATTTATTCGGTCATGCAATGGGTGGCTCTCCCCTGTTACGGGATGAACCAGCAGATTACTGCATTTGGGAATGGTCATACAAGGCTCTGATATTATTCCCAGAATCAATGGGAACCATGGCTGTGTAGGCCAGTCAGGTACTACCAAAATGCCTGACGCGGAGTCTTGTTGGACCTTTTGCAAGACCCGACTGATGAGGCAAAAGGGGGGAAATGCATAGAAGAATATTCCTTCCCAGTGTAGCGAGAATGTATCCATCGCCACTGCCCCTGCGTCTGGCTCCCATGCAACATACTTTGGCAATTGGTGATTAAGCCTGGATGCGAATAAATCGATATCTGGCGTTCCATACCGAGCAACAATGTCGGTGAACACTTTATGGTCCAACATCCATTCGGTGTTGTCATTAAATTTCCGTGACCTGGTGTCCGCCACTGTATTGCGTCTACCTGGTAGGTAGGTAGCTGAAATCCAAATGCTTCTTACAATATGCCAGTGCCAAATAAGGTTAGCCAAATTATCACAGAATATTGACGATTCCGCCGATGTGATTAATGTATGCCACCGCTGTGGTGTTGTCAATCTGAAGTTGAACATGCAGATGATGCATATTTACACAATAAGCCCTCAGCCCATAGAATGCACCCAACATCTCCAAATAATTAATACCACGTGACTAGAGCAATGAAGACTCATGCACATCCCATCTGCCACCGCAACTAGAGTTGGTATTAGTAGTAATCAGCAAGCATCACTTTGTGAAATAACTGAAGGGCTGCTGACTAAAATGGTATTGAAGCAATGCCCACTATTGTTGGTCACCCACCATTGTAATTCAGAAACAGCGTCGGCTAGTAATCGCATAGCTCTGTTAAAATGACCTGCACGGTCTTTGAGTGCTTGCTCCTTTGCACGTTGTCAATTCTGATAATGCAAAAGTCCAAACTGTGCAGCTGGAAATGCAGCCACTAATTTGCCAATTACCCTGGCCACTTGTCGAATAGATGGTTGCCCAACAACAACAACAAGGTTGTTACAGGCTTCTACTAATTCTAATCTCTTGCCCCAGGGCAGAGTCACAGACATGTGAACAGAGTTAATAGTAAACCCTAAATAATCAATAATTGTGGATGGTATCAACTTAGATTTATCTGGATGGATGAGAAACCCCAATCTCTTAAACGAGGGTTTAGTGGCTGAAACTAATTTAGCTAATTTCAGAGTTTTCCCTATGATTAGGATATCATCCAAGTATGTCATAACAATATATTTTTGAGCTCTGAACAGCGCAAGTGCCGGTTTTAATCATTTGGTAAATAATCTGGGGGCTGATGTTAACCCATTAGGCAATGCCTTAAACTGCCACAGTTGCCCATCCAGTTAAACTTCAAATACCTCCGGTGATCCCTGTGAATGGGAACTGAATAGTATGCATCTTTGAGATCCATGCATGCCATAAAGCATCCTTTGGAAATCAGTTGTTTGGCAGTAACGAAGGATTCCATTTTAAAAGTTTATACTGCACAAACGCGTTAAGCTGAGTCAAATCAAGGATGATACGGCATCCTCCATCTTTCTTTTTCCTTGTAAATATATTAGAGACAAATTTGTGAGGTTCATGCCGCGACCTCTCAATTACCCATTTTGAATGTAACTTCTGTATTTCTGCTTGCACATCAAAACCTTCCTGCTGTGAAAGAACAAACGTCCAGCAGGGTGCATGCTGTGTGGGTGGTAATGAATTGGGAAGGAACTCAATTTGGAACCCCTGTATACTGTGCAGTATAAATGGATCTGACGTTATCGAACTCCATGCATTCAAAAACAAGTGTAATAGCCCACCAACTTGTAAACGGTCCACACACCCCAGGTTCCGGAAGGAAGCAGACCCATCTACCTCCATGGTTACCAGTGGTTTCATGGTCATTACTTCCACCCCCGAGTTTTGGGGGGTAGGGTGCTGTAGTGTGTGAATGATGCATCTTCCAAGAAGGCCGGCCTGGGCCTTGGCCTAAAAAAGACCTCTGCCCAGAATATACGGCCTTCGAGCTTTCACCAGCTTCAGGAAACCGCTTTCTGCAGGTGGATGCATAGGGGTGCTACCGCCGGAATTGAAAGGTTTTGCTGGTTGACGCCACCTTCATCTGCCCGACAGCCTTCGCCTCTTCATCAAGCTCCTTGACCTGTTTTAGTAGGTTTTCTCTGAAGAGGAGATTCGGCGACTGTACGTTGCTGGCTCCGCACAACCCCGCAAATTTGGGGTTCAGGGCAGGTCGGATGGCACTTTTGCAGAAGCAATTGATTTCAAAATGTGCATTGCACATCAGTGCCAGAGCATCCTGCTGTTCATCCGACAATGGACCTCCATCCACGGATTTGGCAAACGCCGTTATGCCCGAAGCAAGCAATTTGAGGATTTTCTGGAGTTTTACTTCTTGCCCCCTCCAATATATCCCCAAATCGTGTTGTTCACGGCCGGTACATTTAACGAAGCACAGTTTGCAGGTGTCTTGTATTTGCCAGATGTATCTGCCATCACCTGCTCCTGCAGCTGGTGGGAGGTGAGGTAGTTAATACTTGCAGCCAGCTCCTCATGTAACAGCTCCCCTGTTTGTGAGGCTATCGCAAATTAGGAAGCTAAGGCAAATCCTGTGCTTCGTGCCCCCCATGCATACTGTTCGTCAGCCATTCCACCGAATTCGGAGTCAGCCCAGTACTGACTCCGTACACTCCCCTCCTCGGAGAGGGAGACATTGTGCGGCCCTTAACCAGGCGCCGCCGCGGGCCCCTGAGGAGACCAGCGCTGATATAACTCCGTTCGTTGGAGCATATCATGACGGAGCATCTTTTCCATTAGATGCTCCATCCGGGATAAACGTCCGGACTCGCATTTCCACTGAAGGATGCGAGTCCTCCCGGCCTGACTCATCCGAGTCCACAGGCCTGTCCGACTTACTTTTGGCTTTACCCCTTTTTTGGGGAACCACAGCGGATTCAAGAGGCACTAGATTGGAAGCCGCTGACCGCACTGTCAGCGACTCGGGTGGTGATATTGACCGCCGCCGGCTGCCCGCACTCCCGCGGTCCTCTGTAGCCGGTTTCCCTGCGGCCCGTTCAGACTTTGCCCTGGTCTTTTCCATCAAGGTTGGGAATTTGCCACTCAGTAAGCAAACTTCAGAACAAATACGACCTCAGAATAAGTGAAACTTACCTGGAGGCGCAGCGTGCCTCCCAGCCAGTCGTTGCGCCATGCGTTAGACAATAATGATGCGCTGGCGGGCTGGCGGGCTCTTCACGTACTCACTCATGTGACTCCGAAGTAAAACATGGTTTAGTGTGCTATCCAGTCAAATCATACCATACCACACATGAGTATAATCAAACCATTATACATACAACAGGTATTTACAAGAGAAAAATAAGCAGAGGTAGAATATAGTGTTGCATAAAGTGCAGATTTAAAAAAAGTGCAAGCACTAAAGCAGTGTAGGTTGTGAGATCAGATTACACCCTTAGTATATGAGTAGTCCATTCTGTCGTCTAATAATAGCAAGGAAGAAGTTGATAAACTTGGTAAACCAGCATCTGCATTTTCTTTGTTTCCAGAAGGAAGAAATTGTTCCTGAATCTGTTGGTATGAGCTTTCAAGCTTTTATATCTTCTGCCCAACAGGATAGGAGAGAAGAGGGGAACACAAGGGTGTAAGTGGTCCATGGGCTGGGCTGCTTTCCAAAGGCAGCATGGAGTAGATTGAGTTGTTTTGATGCCAAATTTTCTTTATCTCCTGAGGAAGTCAAGATATTGGTGTGCTTTCTTGGTCATAGGGTCGATGTGGTTGGACCAGGGAAAATTGTCCGTGATATTTATGCCTAGGAACATTTCGAAGTGAAAGTATGCCAGGTGTGAAAATGAACTCTCCCTTGCACTTCTAAGCTTATCCTGTCTGTATTTCCCAATATCATATGTGCACGTATTTTCATAATTATTCCTGTAATGTCCATTTCTGCATTCACCAAGATAAATTGAAGTAGAAAACCTCAACCCATAGCCACACTGAATAATCTAGTTGGGACTAGTTCCATGTTGTGCTAGTTTCTGGTTTTATTTCCTGATTTAAATGTACACTTTTCAAATATTGGGAGAGCTTATTGGGCACCACCAACCATTCTCTTGTGCTTAGGGTGTTCCCTCTATAAAGATCAAGATTATACGTTTTTTTTTAAACTTCCTCACCACAAAATCTTTCGACGTAGTCAAAACAGATATCAGTCAAGTTAAATATTGCTGCTCACTGTAGCATCTGATTAGTCAACTAGGCTTCCAATTCCCAAAGGAATTATTTTGTCCACTGTCATTTCAGTGAGGAACAGGTGGACCTCAGGCACCAGAACTTTTCACACTGCTGTCCTTCCATCGATGTAGGCAACTGCTGATTACATTCACATGGCCAGAACATCTCCCCTTCATAATTAGGACTCTTTTAATAAACAGGAACATCTTCTATTCTCTCAGTGGGTAAAATGATATGGATTACAAGGAATAATTCAATACAGTGTCTAAGAAACATTATGCATTCATCTTGAGTGATTCTGCATTGATGGGCATTTTCAGTACTTGTCACAGCCTGGAGAGATTAATTCTCAAGGATAAAGTCTGCACTCTATTTCCTTGTCTTCTCACACAAGTGTGCTCTCCTGACTACACACCAGCTGAACTCAGATTAAAAAAAAACAAGTACTGGGAAAACATAAACAACATCAATCCACTATGTCTTGTCACACGTGTCAAAGAACCGTGGAGACATGATCAGTGTTTGCTGCATGCAGCACAATCTTGGCAATCTAAGATGGCAAACATTGCCAGAAGTTAAGCAAAGAGTCCCAGAGCCTTGAGGTATGTTCCACAGCCTGGGATTGCAGCAGAAGCAAGAGGAACAGAAGGACATGCCTTTAGATAGGAGATGAGCAGGAATTTCTTTAGCCAGAGGGTAGCAAATCTGTGGAATTCATTAACAAAGACAGCTTTAAAGGCCAAGTCATTGGGTATTTTTAAAGCAGAGACTGACAGATTCTTGACTTAGTAAGGGTGACAAATGTTACGGGGAGAAGGCAGGAGAATGCAGTTGTGAGGGAAAGATAGATCAGCCATGATTGAATGGCGGAGTAAACTCGATAGACCAAATGGCCAAATTCTGCTCCCATCACTTGTGAATTTATGAAGAAGGGAACTATGAGGGGATGCACTTGATCAGTATCCCAAATTTTATCTCCCATCTGAGTGGAAGACCCGGGTACTGGCTATACAGGATAATGAAAATTTGTCAACCAAATCTCCACAATATAAATAGTATCAATATAGCACACCAGGTCAGATGAAATAATGATTACTTGACTTCAATTGCTTGACAACACATTCTCTGTATTTCCTAATAAATGCAACTTTACTTGAACAATCATGACCTCTGCACAAAATACATTTCCATCAGATCAGTTTCACTCTAAACATTGATCAAGAAACTGAACATTATGTACTTCTATTCAACTTTATTATTGCCTTGTCAGTATTATAGCCACAGCAGTTAACAGTCAATGGTTCAGGCAGTATCCCTGGAGAACATGGACAGGTGACATTTAAGGTTGGGACCGTTCTTCAGACATTTTATGTTATTGTATGTTGCCCAAGTCTATGTGCCTTTGATGCCTCTGCAAACAAGATCTTGATTGTGATATATTTTAGAGTTTCGAGTTTCCTTTATTGTCATTCAAACAATAGTTTGAACGAGATTGGGTACCTTGCAGTCATGACAGAAAAAAAAGCAACAGAACACACAATGAACACAGTTTAACACAAACATCCACCACAGTGAATCTCCAGGCACCTCCTCACTGTGATGGAAGGCAAAAAGTCTTAAAGTCTTATCTCTTCCTTGCTTGTTCTCCCGCTGCGTTGAGGCGATCCAGGCCCTCGATGTTGGGGCCCCTGCCGGGTGTTGGTAAGTCCCACGGCTGATTCCAAGCTCCGCGAACGTGCCGATTCAAACTCCGCGATATAACTTGCCATAGTTGTGCAGCTGACAATAAACTCAACTTGATTTGGGTAACTAACTACCTTCTCACCCTGAAATAACTTGTTTACTGTACAAAATCCAAGTCCATATATTGCCACCAATCCCATGTGTATTACATTTTTAAAATAAATTCTTGCATAAAATCTTTTCAGAGACTTTCAGAAAGACTAAATACCATAATTTCCACTAGTTCCTCCTTATTTCTTCCACTAATTAGAGTCTCAAAAGATTTGCCAAGCATGACTTGTTTTTAATGTGCCTCTGATGACTCTGACCAATCCTATTATTATTGTGTAACACCCAGCCACCATTTCCTTAGTAATAAATTCTAGTGTTTTCCCACCTGATGTTGTTAACTGATCTTTACTTCTTCTTTTCCTTCTCCCTCCATTCTTAAATTACAGGGTTATATACAGTACCTGCCTTCCATTCTGTGGGAACCATGCTTTAACCTACGGTATTTTATTAGATGACAACCCATTCATCTTATATTTCTTTCAACACTTTTTGATATGGACCACGTCATCTGGATGCTTAGGTTTCAGCCCCGTTTCTCTAAAAGAGATTTTAGTTTATTTAGAGAAACAACATGGAAAAAGGCCACTGTGACCAGGCCAAACATAGTTCACCCATTCACACTAGTTCTATGTGAAGCCACATTTTCATCCACTGCTCACACACCAGTGGCAACCTATGGATGCCAATTAACTTACAAACCCACAAGTACTTGGGATGTGAATGAAACCCACGTGATCGCAAGGCAAATGTGGAAACCCCACACAGACTGCTCCTGAGCTCAGGATCAAACCTGGCACTTTGGTGCTGTGAGGCAGCAGTTCTACCGGTTGCCCCACTGTGTCACCCCTGCAGAACTGCAAGCTGCTATTTTGACAAGTGATTGTTGACGAGAGCACACAACTCGTGAATAAGATATCACAGCATTTTGAAATTATTGAACTACCTGTTCAATGAAGACTTCATTGAAGACTATTTAATGAATTCTGCTGCTCCCCGGAGTCATATTACTGTTCCCTTAGGTCTTCTGCATGGCAAATACCAATCTTCTACACCAGTCAGATTGATACTACAAAGAAGCAGTTAGATGTATCTTGCACCAACAGGTGGTGTTGACAGGATGATTGCTGAATGCCTTTAAAGAAATGTGCATCACCTCCAGAACAATAGCCATAATCTCCTGACTCCACATAGCTTCCCATGGAAATGAATTCTCCCTGCTCCTTTCCACTTCCTGCATTCTCCAACAGACTTGATAATACACTCAGCTTCAAGGTGAATCTGGTATCCATCTACCTTATAATGAATACATTCAAATCACAGCCCACGCCTGACTACTGGAATAGGTTGGATGCCTGGATCTCCTGAGAGCCCTCGACTAGATTCCCTATCCCTACTGCCATCCCACTAATGCCTAGTGTGTGTCTGTGTGACATGCAGCCCTCAAACCTAATGTTCATCTCTTGTAGTGCAGGTCTCTGAAGCAGTGCTTGAGAAATCAAGTTTTGGTCATTAATATCAAGCTCCTTCTGTTAATCTCTCTCTGCAGTCTTTCTGCCTATTCCTTATGCTCCTCCTGAAAGGAATAATGGTGTTCCTAGGGAACTCACTTCATATCCTTGAAGGCAGAAACGGGAAGTAATTACAGGTTGTGCCCAAAACTCCTTTACACTGATGCAACAGCACAGATGATTATGAGGGCGTTCAGTTGATCAAATCTAATCTTTGCTCTCACATAAGAACAAATGAGAAAAAAAACATGAAGTAAACCTGGCTTTCCCACCTTTTAAGAGGCAGGTAAGCATGAGTTGTGTTTGTGTGAGGGTGTGTGTGAGAGTGTGTGTGAGGGTGTGTGTGAGGGTGTGTGTGAGGGTGTATGTGAGGGTGTGTGTGTGAGGGTGTCTGTGATACTGTGTGAGGGTGTGTGTGTAAGGGTGTGTGTGAGAGGGTGTGTGTGAGGGTGTGTGTGAGGGTGTGTGTGAGGGTGTGTGTGAGAGTGTTTGTGAGGGTGTGTGTGTGAGTGTGTGAGGGTGTGTGTGAGAGTGTGTGTGAGGATGTGTGTGTGAGGATGTGTGTGTGAGGGTGTGTGTGTGAGGGTGTGTGTGTGAGGGTGTGTGTGAGAGTGTGTGTGAGAGTGTGTGTGAGAGTGTGTGTGAGGATGTGTGTGTGAGGGTGTGTGTGTGAGGGTGTGTGTGTGAGGGTGTGTGTGAGAGTGTGTGTGAGAGTGTTTGTGCAAGAATCGGTGAGAGTGTGTGTAAGGTTCATAATTTTAAACATGTCTGATTACGTGCCTGTGCATTACAATACAATACAATACAATACCGTTTATTGTCATTTGAACCTCATTGATGTTCAAACGAAATGTGGCTTCTGCAGTCATACAAACAAGAAAAGAAGCAAGACACAACACAATTTATACAAACATCCATCACAGCGAATCTCCTCCTCACTGTGATGGAAGGCAAAGTTGTATCTCTCCCCTGCACTCCCCATTCTCCTCCCGATGTCAGAGTCAAAGCCCCCGGCGGGCGATGGTAAATAAGTCCCGCGGCCATTCAGGCTGCACCGGGCGATGCAAGACCGTGCTCCAGTTCTTAATATTTGAGCCCCCGGCTGGCGCTAGCAAGTCCTGCGGCCATTAAAGCTGCGCCGGGCGATGTGAGGCCCCGTTCCTGGTCATTTTCAGCCCCACAACACGGGCGGGAGAAGTTGCCGCCGCGGGATCGCCGAAAAGCGGTCTCCCATCAGGGACGCGCGAGCTCCCAGTGTCACCGTCCACCGGCCTGCAGCTGGAGCCTCCGAAGCTCCGGGGTCGGGCAGCAGCAGTGCACCACCACAGCTCCTCCCGTTCCGAACTCGGACTTCCACGATGGTGAGTAGTCCGTAAACTCCGTGACTGGAGCCCCAAGTCCGGTTGGAGGCCGCTCCACGGTGCTAGGCCCCAACGACAATGGCGACCCGACAGAGAAAAGGTCGGGTCCTCCGTACAGGGAAAATATTTTAAAAGTTTCCCCCACCCCCCACCCCCTCCACACATACCCAGCTAAAAAAAGCCCACTATAACTACACTCAAAACGAGACAAAAAATAAAAAAAGACGGACTGCAGAGGCCGCTGCGACAAGAGTCGCGCCGCCCACCAAAGGACTGGTTTTGCTGCATCCTGTAGAATTTTGCTTAAGCCACCTTCTTAGAGTCTCGTCTAACCATGCTTCTGCTCTCTCCTCTTATCATCTGACTGCCGTGAGGATATCCCTTTAAGAGCCAACATTTTGCTTTGATTTGTGTACAAGGTGTCAGAAAGTGCATTTGTCTGACTCTGGTTCTACCGGGAACCGGACAGCCCCAATATAAAACACATTCATACAGTAGGTATAAATTATCCTATCATTGTTTCAAACTAGATATTGACCTAGTTGACAATTATTTGTTGCAGATCTGACTTCTTCTTGCGTAAGGCGTGCACAGCCTAAAGTTGTAGACATCTATTTGTTTGTGCACGTCGGGTTGATTGCATTAGTCGAAACAGGGTGGACCACGTGAAGGTTGCAATCTCCCACCCCTCAGATCTGACTGACTGACTGCATGGAGCCAAGTTTTAGCACATCACATAAAAACAGAAATCGGAAAATTCTTCAGTAAGAATTGGCACATTCATATTATTTGGAATATTGTGAGCAATTTCGGGCACCATATCTGAGGAAGGATCTGTTGGCTCTGGAGAGGATCCAGAGGAGGTTTACAAGAATGATCCAAGGATTTAGTAGGTTAACCTATGATGAGCAATTTACGGCACTGGGTCTTTACTCGCTGGAGTTTAGAAGAATTTGGGGTGACCTCATTGAAACATACAGAATAGTGAAAGGCTTGGATACAGTGGGATAGAGTGGGTGTGGAGAAGATGTTTCCACTGGTGGGAGAGTCTAGGACTAGCGATCAATATCCTCAGAATTAAAGGACGTTCTTTTAGTAAGGAGATGAGGAGACATTTCTTTAGTCAGAGGGTGGTAAATCTATAGAATTCTTTGCCACAGAAGGTTGCGGAAGCCAAGTCAGTGGATATTTTTAAGGCCGAGATAGATAGATTCTTGAGGTTATGGGGACAAGGCAGGAGAATGGGTTTAGGAGGGTGAGACAGATCAGCCATGATTGAATGGCGGAGTAGACTTCATGGGCCAAATGGCCTAATTCAACTATCACTTATGACCTTATGGCAGGCACGTGCTGTCAGGGTAGGCAAGGTAGGCACTGCGTACCCAGACTAAAATTATGACATGGTAATCATTAAATATAAATAGTAAAAGCATGGAAGAATTATGCCTATCTAAGAGATCGATCTCTGAGGTAGGCATAATTCTCCATGCCTTTCAACCGCGGCACTTGTTACATGTGAAGGTCTGTGCAGCCCACGTGCCGTCCGCGCTGCTTGAAGCCGTCAATTTCAAGCGGAGCTGAAGGCAGCTGAAATTCTGCCTTTGCGCCTGCGAGGCGCACGTTTATTGGCGGGTTTTTCAAATATGGATTGCCATTATCTGAAGGGTATGTTAGGAAGCAAAGAGAGAAGAATGGAGTTTGTGTACCAATACCATGGTAAGTACATTTCTTGGTACTTTATGTTTTTAGCGGCTTAGAAATGTCTGAAGCGGCCGCTTCCTCCCCGGAGAATGCGGCACCCGAAGTCCTCAGGCCACGCTGGTTGGAGCTCCGACTCTGGCGATCTCGGATCCCAGGTTCCGCGGTGTTTTAAATCCAGCACCGCCCGCCCGCGGCTGGACGCCCCGCAGCCACAGCTCCTCAGATGTTGGAGTCGGCGGTCACAGACACTCCGGAGCTTACCGCACGGCGACCCAGTAAGGCATCGCCCGCTCCGTGATGGTGTCCCAGCGCTGTGCCGCCACGGAAGCTGGGGTTCCGGACGGTCCCGACAGGAAACGCCATTCCAGTCCGATGGTAGGCCGCGAGGAAGGGGCAAAGAAACAGCTCGGAGGGAAGCCGCCTCTCCAACCAGGTAGGGACTAGAAATAAAGTTTTCCCCTCCCCTCCCCCCACCCACCACATAAAAGAAGACCTCCAACAAACATTTTTTTGTAACAGGACTAAAATTAAAAAATAAAAAAGGGTGAAAGGACGGACTGCAGGCAGAGCAGCCATACACAACGGCGCCCCCCTCCTGCAGTCCGCCCTCAGTCCGCAGAAGGCGCTGAAGTGGCAGCCGGTTCTGCTGTCAGGTCCCAGCATCCGCTCGCAGTCACGCGAGCTGCTTCCCTCCCCGGAAGTGGCGGCCAGTTCTGCTGTCCGTGCCCGGAGCGCTGCGGCAGCAGTGAGTTAGTCTGATATGATCTCCGACCCCCTCCTTCTCAACACTCCTGCCCTCCCCGCATCTTTAACCCCTGGCACAGACTCTCCACACGCTGTGAAAGGAACTCTCCCTCCAATTGGACCCTTGAATTAGTATTGTCATTCAATAAGATGACAACTGATTCAACATCCCGGTGTGTTCCCGTTTTTCCCACCATCTCTCCACCTTTCTTCATCCTCCGTCTCCCACCCATTCAGTAATTAAAAAATGAAGGAGATTTAGAAGCCTAGGGCAAATTGAATTGTTACTTATTTTTATTTTTAAGGAGAGAACAATCTGCGCATGCGCAGTTTAAGTTTTTTTTAAAAGCCGCCTGCCTACCTTGAGTAATTACTCACGGCACGTGCCTGCCTTATGGCATGATGTGTTATTGTCAGCAAAGTTTTTTTTTACTAAAGAGGAGACAATTGCAGATAAAAAAAACAAATAATAGTTGAAAATGACATATTAGCAAAGGTTATGTACCAAACGTCAGGGCACCAAGCCAAATCATGACATGAGTAAACATGTACAATACACCTGGCACCCATATTTCAGTTGCTTGAGGCTAAAAATTAAAATATCAGCAAAATATAAAAAGTTAGAAATAAAAAGATCCAGTGAACTATCTAGGTAGGATCAATTTAAACTATCAACATTTGTTGACTGAAGCATTTCTGACAGTGCAGCAATTGAATAAATTAGTTACCAACTAAAGGCTCAATATAATTTTCTATCAAAGGCTCTATAAATGTAATTATTGGTAGAAATTATAACTGGTAAGCTTACTGCAAAATCATAAATTCACCATCAGTCTGGAGTTACACCTGGCACCAAGACATGATGTTTTACTGATTTAACATTGCAGCTCCAGAAAAACAATGTTTCTTAGGAATGTGTTTTCAAACCATTCACCTTCATCTGCTTCATCAATAATTTACTTCTGCTATTAAGGCTTCAATTGCAGTGCCGAGCTCAAACTGCAACCACTAAGACAATGTCACAGCCATGGCGGCTTCCTGGAGTACATAAGCCATATCCTGGCAGTCTGCGTTAGGTCCAAATGACAAGTAACGCATCCCACACAAGTGCCAAATGACGGCCATCTCCAAAATGAAGCGGACATGGACAGGACCAGGCCAGTCTCATGAGCAATATGCCAGGTCAGTAATAAACCTGATCACTGGAGCTATGAGGCACAAGAACCATCTTTAGTTTAGTATTGATTTAGTTTAGTTTAGTTTATTGTTGTCACGTGTACTGAGGTACAGTGAAAACGTTTTGTTTTCATGTTATTCAGTCAAAGAAAAGACTATACATGAATACAATCCATTCACAATACACAGCCATGGGATAATGGGTACACCATTTAATGCAAGGGATAAGACTGAAGTCTGATAGAGCGAGTAAAGATGGTTCAAAGGTCTCCAATGAGTGGGACACATGCCACCCGTGGTGTTATTAAATGGCAGAGCAGGTATGAGGGTTAAAATGGACTACCACTACTATTTTTTATCTGTTAATGTAAAGTATTTTAAAGTATGTAAAGGACTAAAAAGCAATATGTTACATTTTTTATTGGGAAGATAAGTGTAATATTGTTGAGTTTTACCATCTCCTAAGAGTAATTTAAATGGTTTGGGAATGAAAGCCAATGTGCTGTATTTAATTACCATGGATGAATCAATTGATGATATGGAACATTCAACGGCAAGTAAGTTTTCGCCAAAGTTTTATAGAGGTGCTGTAATAATTGGCAGCTTTGGGAATGCTAATTGTAGACTCAAGGTTGTCCTGGCAGTCTATCCTGATCTTTGAAGGAGGGGGCATGGCGATCTCAGGCTTCTTCCTGCAATTTACCCTTGCTTCAAGTGTACGGTACCGATTTCTTCCCAGCGGCTCAGCTTTGGGGTTGACGAGGAGGCGCTGACGGCTCTGGATTATCCTGGCGGCCAGTCTTTGCCTGTTTGTGTGTGTGGGCACAGTCTCTCGCTATCTGTGGGCATGAAGAGAGTTTTGCATGTCAGGCTTGCCCCGGCCACTCAGTCATAGCCTCAGTAGGGGCACTGGATGTCTAGGGTTTCTTCCTGGCAACCTAGTCTTGACCACACATTGGCGCTGATGGTCCCAGGCTTGGCTCAGTGGCTCAGGTACAGTGCCTCAGTAGGCTGGCAAGGTTCAAATGGTCAACCAATATCAGCTAATTGGCACCAGCTATTACCAACAATGCTGGAGATTGGCCTCTGCTGGTCAGTCAGCCAGTGATTGGTATCAAAGTGACATCTAAAGGAGAGCAGGAAGGGTGTTTGCAATCGTTACAAAATTCAGAGATATTCCCTATCGGAAGCAGAACAATTGTAAATTATAAATGACGAATCTTTAAAGAATTTATAATAAAATATAGTTACAACAATTTAACTAAAATTACCGACATTGATTTTTTCTTTGATTAAAAATTCCAGAATTTCACAGTCTTTCCTTTTTCTATTTAACCCTTGCTAAATTAATCAAAGTGTGCATTCTAATTATAAACATGTACTTGACTTTTGTGCAATACTATGCTCAACAACAGATCACAGATTGAAACTTTCTAGTCTGGCAACTCACAAGGTCGGACATGTTTTGAATCTGCAGTACAGATCTACATTTTTAAATTAAATTCTAACTAAGATCCAACTGAGATCTAAAAATAACTAAGAACTGCGCAACCGGTACAACCGTTATGATCTTAAACAGCAGTGTTCCAACTTTATGAAACTTTGGGTTAGACATTTCTCCTTACATAATTGGAGAATGCCATTTAAAAAGAACCATTTTCCTGCTCATAGGAAGAACTTAGAGGCAATTTCTGTGGTCCGGATTTTCTGTAGTCTGACACCATTCAGTTCCCGAAGATTGGGAACTGACTGGTGTGTATGAAGGAACTGCAGATGCTGGTTTAAACCAAAGATAGACACAAAATGCTGGAGTAACTCAGCGGGACCGGTAGCATCTCTTGGCAAGGTTGCAGAAGGGTCTTGACCCGAAACCTCACCCATTCCTTCTCTCCAGAGATGCTACCGGTCCCGCTGAGTTACTCCAGCATTTTGTCTATCTTTGTTTAAAAACAGCATCTGCAGTTCCTTCATACACACCAGTCAGTTCCCAATGGTTCTGGACACGAGCACCAATCTGTAATATACCTCATGGAAGAGAAATAGAAGTTTAATTTTGAAACTATTAAATGATCAAAGAATGCTTGTTGCTTAACAAAATGGAATCATTGTTGTAACTGACAGAAGATTGTTTCAGGGATGAGCGCCCAGACTCTTGACCCATAACATATCTATTCCCCCTGAAGCAGCACTAGCTGTACTTATGGGAACGAACCACCAAACTTCCTTGCCTAGCTTACATCATCTTTTCCTACCTTTCACCTTATATCTTGAACTTTCCCAGCCTGGTCTTCATCCTTCACTTTCCATTGTCTCTTCCTCGCTACTGATTACTACCTTTTCTCCTCCACCCTGTCACCTTCTCCCATCACTCCTTTATTTTCACCCCCTTCCTTCTTTCATTTTTCCTTCTCCTCCTTCCCTTTCTCTCTGTTGTGTTTCCAAGCACTCCACCAAAGGTGTTCCCACTCTACCCCTTCCTCTCCATTTTTCGAAGGATAGTAATAAACTATTTAAAAGACTCATGATCAACCTGACTGAGACCAGTTTTCTTTATTCCAGATGTTTCTATTAGAATTTTTGTTTCGAGATTTTGTTTAGAGCTACAGCATGGAGACAAGCCCTTTGGCCCACCGAGTCCATGCCGACCAGTGATCGTCCCATACATGAGTTCTATCCTACACACTAGGAACAATTTACCATTTATACTGCAGCTAATTAACGTACAAATCTGTACATCTTTGGAGTGTGGGAGGAAACTGGAACCTGGAGAAAACCCCTGTGATCACAGGAAAAACATACAAGCTCCGTACAGACAGCATTTGGTTTCCCAAATGCCATGCCTGGATATAAATTTATGTCCCTTGATCAATAATCCACACTCTGGAACATTGAGGTCTGGATCGATACTCTTAGTTATTGGGATTGACTGAACCCAATGCAATCTGTGTTCTGGTCCCTTGACTTCGCCTGGTAACCTGATACCATAACACATAACTAGAGAGTACAATTTTCAAACTTTAATATTTTATCTTTGTTTATTTGAACAGATTTCTCAATAATGAGAAATTGTACTGGAAACCTGAGCTGCAGAAATGACATGCTGCAGTAGACAATTCTTCCGAGCAGGTATTAAAGTACCGTCTTTTGTCTTGCAACTACCTACACTCCACCAACAAGGATAAGGTAAGATCATGACAGAAGCACATCTGAAGGAATCAATTTAATTGACTTTTCACAGACTGTTGCATATAGTATACTTTTATCTCATCCCCATCAATTTCTCTCCTTTCTCAAGTGAGGAAGATTAGGTTCATGTGCCTGTATAATTTGATATGTTTTCTTTCAGGTGTCAACATAATATAGAGATGTCTTCATGAGTGCTCCAGAGGTTGTGTAGTATGTCTCAATAGGGATCAGTCCACATGCTAGCCTAGTTAAATAGTCCTTTAATTTTCAAAGTGACAAACCTGAAACCATTTGAATAAGTCATTATTTTCAAACTGATATTGTGTTTGTAGCTTTGAAAATGTATACATCTGTCTTGGGATATAGTCTCCCATCTCCTGAATATCTTTGTAATGTTAAACCTTTCATCCCGCGCACAGAAGTCTCTGGCTTTTTTCCAGAAGAAAAATGTGAAATTCCTTTGAGAATGTCAAGGGAAGTTTTCTATTAATTCATTAAAAGACAGTTTGACAATTTTATACTTTGGATTCACAAAACGCCTTTTGCTATACAGGCCAAATCGGCACTGTTGAAGCTGTCAAAGTGAAGTTTCAGTTTCCACACCCGTCCATACACATGCCAAGGGGTGAGTTGACCACACAAATCAACCCAATCTTGATGATAACAACATAGACAAGTTGATAATGTATTGTTTCCATTTATCATGAAGCATGAAGCATCTTGATCTCAAAGTAGTAATCATCAGCATGAATTATGCACAGATGGAAGTGAGTCCAACACTTCCTCCTGAATGTTTTTTGAGGAGTTCTTGGCTTATTGGTTGGATGCCACTATTAAAAACATCAATCGGTAGATGAAATTTACAAAACCCATCCTTGAGATTTAAAGGGATATGTCATGGCTCTTTTTTATCCCCTGACAATAGATCATTTGTCTTCCAAATTTATATCAGACATATGGGTGTTTCCAATTGGTCCAAATTTTTCGGAGCACCTTTTAAGTTAGGATTAATATGCCCCACACTAGACCAACAACTCAACAGCACATCTTTCACATGTACACAATAAAGAATCCAATCTTGTAATTGAATAAGAATAAGGTTTCGGAGAGATTACTCTGTCATGACTAAGTTAGAAACATAGAATTATAGAAAAGAGGTGCAGGAGTAGGCCATTCGGCTCTTCGAGCTTGCACCGCCATTCAATATGATCATGGCTGATCATCCAACTCAGTATCCTGTACCTGCCTTCTCTCCATACCCCCTGATCCCTTTAGCCACGAGGGCCACATCTAACTCCCTCTTAAATATAGCCAATGAACTGGCCTCAACTATCTTCTGTGGCAGAGAATTCCAGAGACTCACCACTCTCTGTGTGAAAAATGTTTTCCTCATCTCGGACCTAAAGGAATTCTCCATTATCCTTAGACTGTGACCCCTTGTTCTGGAGACTCTTGTTATAGGACTCTTGCCTCTGAGCCAGCTAATTATGAATTTACGTCCCACTTCAAATCATTAGGTACCAAATGGAAGAATCAAAAGTTTACAGATGTTGGATATCTGAAGTAAAAGCAGAACATTCGGGAAATAGCTCAGAAAGTACCGATGGAGTATTAGGAAAACAAAGTTAATGATTCCGGTCAAAGACCCTTCGTCAGAACGAGAAAAGTTAGAAGGTAGACAAAAATCCTGGAGTAATTCAGCAGGTGAGGCAGCATCTATGGAGCGAAAGAAATAGGCAATATTTCAGGTCGAAACCCTTCTTCAAATACAAGTTTGTTTTAAGTTGCAGAGAGGGTGTGGATGGGTTGGATAGGGAAAAAAGGAATATCTCTGGAAAAAGTGAGGCCAGGATTACTGAGGAGATACATTGTTTATATCTGTTCATAGATTAATGAGGAACGTTAGAGAGAGAAAACAAACAAAATGATACGTAAGAGCTGTGAGAAGTAGGTCAGAGCTGTTTCAGAGAACTGGCACTAAAAGACTGTTGAAAATGCCCAGAACTTGAGGCAGTATCTTTGGAGAGAAATCTGAATTAATATTACAGATGGACTACCTTACTGCAGAACTGGCCAGTTTTTGTACATCTATAGAATCTTAATAATGTGAAGAAATACTCCGTCCTTCCCTGAGAAAGTTCAATACTGAGAACCTAAAATTGACACTATCCAGGACAAAGCAGTCACTTGATTGTCGCTCTCTATATCAATCTAAATGTTTGCTCGTAGCATCAAAATGCACCTACAAACGTGCTGAAGTTGACACCACTCTAAAATACAATATGAAGTACAAGGGCTGCAGACCCTTGTACTTCATATATAACGAAGCATCCAGTTATCATCATCCACCTGCAGATGGTATATTTAGCTATATAACCCATATTCGGGTTGCTCACAATTCTAGAGTAGTTATGTAGAAATATTTTACTGTTTCTTCATTATCACTGAAAGTTAATCCTAGAATTTCTCATTCAGACAGAACGTGGGAATACCAAAGAAAGACTGAGGAGGTTTAAAAAGACCGGTCACCACCAACTCTACATGGGCAACTTGGAATGAATGATGAATGCTGGCTCAGCCAATAATGCCATATCCCTTAAATGAGAGAAAATGGAGAAAGCACTAATGACTTCACAGATTTCTGACATGAGATAGGTTCATAACATCAGGCAGCTCTGAATAATTTATTATTTTGATGCTGCGAGTAGCAATAGGGAATTGATTGAACCTCACAGGAAGATAATTTTATGTTCGTTCATTTACTTCATATAATAATAAAGTGGTTTGTTGTTCTATGTTTGGTCATTCCTCACTAAGTGCTTACCAGTCTGCCTTTCAATGGACAAACGGACAGACATGACAGCCACACAGTTTCCGATTCATATAACGAAGCATCCAGTTACCAGCCCCACAACACACAAGTCACTTGGGCAGTAGAGTTCACATTCATCTTATAAAGAATAAAGATCCATTTACAAGAGTTGCTGATGATACCAAATATGAGAATATATCCATTGCATTTCTCAACTTGTAACATTAGTAAGGATCCATAATTGTAAGTAGCATCAACCTCAGATGTAGGTAAAATGTTGTACCTTTGCTTGGTACATAAGTATGCGTATGTCAATAAACTTGGCTTAAGATATTGGCAGATGTTTTCTTTATGGCCCAGCATTAGTGGACCTTTGGAGCTTCACCCTCAATTCAATTGCAATGATGAATATCTGCCTTAAAACAGGCAAACCATTAGGCATATCCAAATTATGAAAATCCCTGTGCTCTGTAATATATGATGCTTAAAAAATAACCTGATATTAATCAAACATTAATCCTTGCGGTCGCAGTGCCTGTTTCAAGTACGTTCAATGTAGACTATAATTCTATCTGGTTTACACCGAAGATAGACACAAACTGCTGGAGTAATTATTTCTGCTTCACCTGAAATATGTACCATAATTTAATCATCCGGCACCTTGTCAGTGTGAATTTCTCAAACTTCTAAGTCAGGTGACCTTATGCTATACTAAACATAGTTCTTAGCCAGATTGCCAGGCCTATTTTAATGAACAGTGACTGGGAATATTGGGTTGCTACATCCAAATATTGACTATTGCTATGTATTGGGCATCAATTATCCATACCGGACCTACGTTTGCTGATGAGGACTAGGGATTGCACATTTGATACACTATTGCAAATAAATGAGGTACAAGTTAATACTATACATTAACTGTTCCTTCCTGTATGGTATGTATGTACTTCCAATAGTGACATTGTAGCTTTGTTCAGTTTAGTTTAGAGGTACAGCGCGGAAACTGGGTCTGTGCCAAGCAGCGATCCCTGTACACGTGCACTATCCTACTCAGTAGCGACAATTTACAATCTTTACCGAAGCAAATTAACTTACAAACCTGTATGTGTTTGGAGTGTGGGAGGAAACCGGAGCACCCGGAAAAATCCACGCAGGTCACGGGGAGAAGGTGCAAACTCCGTACAGACAGCACCCGTGGTCAGATCGAACCCGGGTCTCCAGCACTGTACGGCAGCAACTCTACCACTGCGACACCATAGCATGTAAATGCGACATTTATATTAATGTGATAACGTAGCATTGTACCCTCAACATTTAAAATGATTTCACATCACCTGGATTGGCTGAAATGTTGCCATTTTCACTGTCTCAGATCATTAAAAGAAAATTGCATAAGCTGGACTGGAAGTTACCACGGGACTTATCAAATAACTTGTTACAATATGTTAAAGAAGGAACTGCAGATGCTGGAGAATCAAGGGTTACACAAAAAGCTGGAGAAACTCAGCGGGTGCAGCAGCATCTAAGGAGCGAAGGAGATAGGTGACGTTTCGGGTCGAGACCCTTCTTGGTCTCGACCCGAAACGTCGCCTATCTCCTTCGCTCCTTAGATGCTGCTGCACCCGCTGAGTTTCTCCAGCTTTTTGTGTAACCACCAACTTGTTACAATAGTTTGCTGCATAACATTTTTTTCCCTAAGGCAAAACATGCACACGTTATGACAAAATTCAGCATATGATCATAAACAGCTTGAGGTCTGCTTGCTGTATTCAATTATAACATTTCCTGTTGTGCATTGTATTTCATCTTTGCCTTCTCATGTTTCTTTATGACTGAGGAGGAGCTTGTTCAGCCCATCAAATCTCTGAGAGCTCTCAGAGAATTCACAACAATCTCATTCCCCCACTTAATTCCCTGAAATCTTATTCCCTGCCTATTTTCTCCTTCCAGTTCTCCTACAGTCCCCATTTGAGGTAGTTTACAGTAACCAATTAATCAACCAACCCACACATGTTTGGCATATGGGAGGCAACTGAATCACCTGAGAGAAACCCATATGGTCACTAGAAGAACATGCTAAATCCACACAGGAGGACAGAATTGAACTTAGATGGCTGGAGGTGTGCACCTGCATTATTACCTGCTCCACCACTGTGCCACCTTTCACACTGATGCAGTCGTAGCTACTTCCTCATGCGTGGAACTCCATTCCAGTAGTTGCTACTGACTGCAGAACTTTTCCAGCCCATGTTTCCGGGATGGGTTTTCAAACCAATATGTAGAAGAACCGACTAGAGGGCAGGCCATCCTATACTGGGTATTAAGTAATGAGGAAGGATTAGTTACCGATCTTGTTGTGCAAAGCCCCTTGGGCAACAGTGACCATAAAATGGTGTAATTCTGCATTAGGATGGAGAGTGACATGGTTAATTCAGAGTCCAGGGTCTTGAACATGAATAAAGGAGACTTTCAAGGTGCGAGGCTGGAATTGGTTCGGAATGACTGGAAAATTATACTTAAAGGGTTGACAGTGGAGATGCAATGGCAAAGATTTGAAGACAGCATGGATGAATGCCAAAAATTGTTCATCACTGTCTGGCGAAAAGATAAAACTGGGAAGGCGGCTCAACCGTGGCTGACGAGGGAAGTCAAGGATAGTGTTAAATCCAAGGAAGAGGCATATAAATTGGCCAGAAGAAATGGCAAACCAGAGGACTGAGAGAAATTTAGAACAGAGGAGGACAAAGGGGTTAATTAAGGGGGGGGGGGGGGGGGGGGGGGGGAGCATGAAAGAAAGCTTGCGGTAAATATAAAAACTGACTGTAAAAATTTCTAGAGGTATGTAAAAAGGAATCTTACAGTCAGAGGCCAGGTGAATTTATAATGGGAAAAAGGAAATGGCAGAACAGTTAAATGAGTACTTTGGTTCTGTCTTCACTAAGAAAACCACAAACAATCTCTCGGATATACTAGGGGACCGGGGATCTAGTGGGAGGGAAGAAATGAGGGGAATCCACATTAGTCGAAAAATGGTGTTAGATAAACAGTTGGGACTGAAGGCAAATAAATCCCCAGGGCCTGATGGTCTGCATCCCAGAGTAAAGGAGGTGGCCCAAGAAATTGTGGATGCTTTGGTGATCAATTTCCAATGTTCCCTCGACTCTGGATCAGTTCCTGTGGACTGGGGGGTAGCCAATGTAACTCCACTTTTTAAGAAAGGAGGGAGAGAGAGAGAACGGGGAAGTATAGACCAGTTAAAGCCCTGTCTCACGGTGCGAGTCCACCCACGAGTGACCCAAAGTGAAAGAAAAAGAAACAGACTTGTGGTTATGTACGAGATTCCAAGTTTATGTGCAAGTGTTTAACCGAGTTCCCACGGGTATGTCATTTCTGCGATGTTCCAAGTTCCTCTCCCGAGTTACCAAGTTCCTCTCCCATTACTCTTGAGCCAACCGTGAATGAAGGTATGTTTTAATAAGCAACAGTGTTAAAGAAGACATCTCCATCCTGCGGCTTTGAGTTAAAGATAGAATTCAGCGCGGCCGCATCTATTGATATGACCTACAAAGGGAAAATGCACACCCTCCAGTGCCAGAGCAGTTATACTTATGATTTGTTTGAAACACACATCACGTAGTTAGAAGACCAGCGGGCGAAGGTTTGTTATATTTTAATTGAATTTACTGCCAGGTCTACACACTGCAGGGAGACTAGTGATGAAATCTTTGAATGTGGACGGATGTCTCCGCGCCTGCTCGTTCTAAGCGGAATATATTTTTAGTTGCCTTTCAAGCCGGGCTTTGGTTTTATTCCTTGTTTTTGTTTATTCGCACACACTTTTCGTGTGTGTGCGAGAAGTCCATGCCGGGTGCCAGCCGCAGTTCTTTCACATCAGTTGCACATCCGCCGTGAGCTGCTTGGTGCCAGGCAAGTTGGGGGGGGGGGGTGGGGGGTGCGCATGCGTCATTAATCTGTCTGGGGTGACAAGGCTCTTGGGTTAGGCTGGGATCATTCTCTGCGGGATGATCTTAGTGCGGGAGACAAGTGTAGGAGAGGTGTACTGACTGTGTGGGCAGACACTTTGATAGTGATTGCCGACCAGTCTCAAAAGCCGCTGTGTCTCCCTGTCCCAGGGATAGCAGGGGGCGATCAAACAGCACAATACCCCCCTCCCCCTCCACACCAACACGAAGGGCAACGATCCCAAGGCTTTAGACGGAAGGCAGACGCAACAAGCTGGAGTAACAACGCAGGCCAGGTAACATCTCTGGAGAAGGTGGATAGGTGACGTTTCGGATAAGGGCTCATCTTCTGAAGAAGGATCTCGACCCGAAAAGTCACCTATTCCTTCCCTCCAGAGTTGCTGCCTGACCTGCTAAGTTACTCCAGCATTTTGTGTTGGGCATCAAACAAACCCTCATCCAGTCGTTCTGCTCATTTTCCAGATCGGCTAATTATACATTCGTTCCCCTGATTACCCCACCCCTCTCCTCACTTCTACCGCAATTGCGCTTACATAACTGTAACTTTGACAATAATTATTATACTGACTAATCTATTTATTTTAAATGCCAAGCAACATATTTCCTACTGCTTCCCCTAATTCCCATTCCTCGAGAAAGGGTTGAAGCATTAACTTATCACAAACGGTCACAAAGTGTTGGAATAACTCAACGGGTCAGGCAGCATCTCTGGATAAAATGGATAGTTGACGTTTTGGGTCGGGACTCGTCTTCAGGGCCTTTAGTTTAGTTTAGATACAGTGTGGAAACAGGCCCTTCTGCCCACCGAGCCCATGCTAACCACAATCACCCGGACACTAGTTCTATCCTACACACTGCGGGGCAATTTACAGACGACAATTAACATACAAACCTGCACGTCTTTGGAATGTGGGAGGAAACTGGAGCACTCGGAAAAAATCTACGCAGTCACTGGGAGAGCGTGCAAACTCCGTACGGACAGCACCAGTCGTCAGGATTGAACTCGGGTCTCTGGCGCTGTGAGGCAGCAACTCTACTGCTGCGCCACCAATGTGACATTCCAAGTTTTAGAATTATGTTAGCCGCTTACAAATCCCATTCTCTGCCCAATGTGGGGAATCTTGAATTGCCAAGACACAAGGCACTGTAGATGTTGGTTCCTTTTTTAAAAATCATGAATTCAAAGTTATCTATTCAAGAATAATGTAGTGTGGTTCGTTGGATTTGTCCATACTCAACTTAAAATTGTCCATAATCTATAACAAAGTTTTTTTAAAGCATTTAGTGAAACTACAGATTGTGTTCTGTTCAGGTTATACATTAGTAGTTTTCTTCCACTTTGGAACGGTTCTGTGATGTGAGTGAGTGAGTAGGAAGGGGCTTTGGTAAACAGTGAGTATCAGTGGAAGAGAAACAAACACCCATTGCCTTCATTTCCAGGGCTAACCCGCTTTCACCTATGCCACAGCCAACAATGGCCCGCTCCCTTGACCACCGATACATTCTTGCATATCTTTCATTCATTTGTTCTACATCTCTCTATATCACCGTCTATATCTCTATTTCTCTTTTCCCTGACTCTTATTGTCAGAAACAGCGGGCAGGCGACAATCACCCGCTTTAACGCTTCTGGTATGCAGTGTGCAAGTCACCAAAATACACTGCATCTTTAGAAAGGAAAAATACAAAATATGTCAATCCCAATGGACTGACATATTTTGTCAATGGTGCTGTACAACATGAAAGCAGGTCCTTCGGCCCATCTTGGCCGTGCCGTCCAATTTGGTGTCTTGGGGAAGTCCTATTTGCCTGCATGTGGCCCATAGCCCTCTAAACCCTTCCCATCCATTTATCTGTCGTTAATAACCTCAAGAAAATCCCTGCTTCAGTTTCCTGGGTCCAACTCAGAGAGAAGTCTCCCCCCTTTCCAGGGTTAATCGCTCCACTGTTTATAATGCTCTCTGCATTATGAAGTCCTCGACAGTGAACCCCATGGCAATCACTACCAAAGTGTCTGCTCACACAGTCAGTACACTTGCCTCCTGTACTAAGTCACCCCAACCACCCCCCTCCCCCCCCTCCTCCCCCCCACCGTTCCATCCCCCCCCCCCACCTTTCCTTCCTAACTCCAGTCCCGTCCCGACCCCCTGGGAAACTGAAGGGAGCGACAATCAACTGCCACGGATACAAATAATGTCATACACAAGAAAGGGCAGATGCTGGTTGCCAAAAAGTGAACACATGGGGCTGGAGAAATTTGGAAATGTCATCCCGTCACCCATTCCTTCTCTCCAAAGATGCTGCCTGCCCGCTGAGTTAAAGAGTGCCCACGGTAGACTCACGAGTCACTAAGGTAAACGCACGGGCCACTACGTTATTACAACGAGTTTAAATGTTTCAATTTTTAACTTGAACAGTAAATTTGACTCGTGGAAAACCTCAAACATGTTTGGATTTTTTCAAGTGTTAACAAGTTTCACGGGTACCTGCCGTTAGCGCCACGAGTCTCTAAGTTACACGCACGAGTTCCGACATTCCCGCCACGTTAATTGTACGCGATTACCGCGAGTGAAAACTCGGGGTCACTCGTTGGTCGACTCGCACCGTGAGACAGGTGTTTTAGCCTTACATCGGTAGTGGGGAAGATGCTGGAGTCGATTATTAAATATGTTATAGCGGCGTATTTGGACAGCAGTGATGGGATTGATTAAAGTCAGCATGGATTTATGAAGGGGAAATCATGCTTGACTAATATTTCAGAATTTTATGCGGATGCAACAAGTAGAATGGATAAGGGAGAACCAGTGGATGTGGTGTATCTGGATTTTCAAAAAACCTTTGACAAGGTCCCACACAAGAGATTGGTGTGCAAAATTAGAGCACATGGTATTGGGGGTAGCGTATTGACATGGATAGAAAACTGGTTGGCAGACAGGAAGCAAAGAGTTGGAAATAACGGGTGATTTTTAAAATGGCAGGCAGTGACTAGTGGAGCGCCGCAAGGCTCGGTGCTGGGACCCCAGTTATTTACAATATATATTAACGACTTAGACAAGGGAATTAAATGTAATATCTCTAAGTTTGCGGATGACAAAGCTGGGTGGCAGTGTGAGCTGCGAGGAGGATGCTATGAGTCTGCAGGGTGACCTGGATAGGTTGGGTGAGTGTGCAGAAGCATGGCAGATGCAGTATAATGTAGATAAATGTGAGCTTATCCACTTTGGTGGCAAGAACAGGAAGGCAGATTATTATCAGATTAGGAGAAGGGGAGGTGCAACGAGATCTGGGTGTGCTTGTACATCAGTCACTGAAAGTAAGCATGCAGGTACTGCAGGTAGTAAAGAAAGCCAATGGCATGTTGGCCAGCATTGCAAGAGGATTTGAGTTTTGGAGCAAGGAGGTCCTACTGCAGTTGTACAGGATCCTGGTGTGACTGCACCTGGAGTATTGTGTGCAATTTTGGTCTCCTAATTTGAGGAAGGATATTATTGCTATTGAGCGTAGATTCACCAGGTTAATTCCCGGGATGGCGGGACTGTCATAAGATGAAAGAATGGGTCGACTGGGCTTGTATTCACTGGAATTTACAAGGATGAGAGTGGGTCTTATGGAAACATATAAAATTCTTAGAGGATTGGACAGGATAGATGCAGGAAAAAAAATTCCCAATGTTGGGGGAGTCCAGAACCAGGGGTCACAGTTTAAAACCCCTGTCTCACGGTGCGAGTTGACCCACGAGTGACCCAGATTTGTCACCCGCAGTAATCACATACACTAAACGTAGTGGGAACGTCGGAACTCTTGCGAGCAACTTAGCGACTCGTGGTGCTAACGGCAGGTACCCGTGAAACTTGGTAACTCGTGAAAAAAATCAAACATGTTTGATTTTTTCCACGAGTCAAATTTACAGTTCAAATTAAAAATTGAAACATTTTAAACTTGTTTATAACGTGGTGGCTCGTGCGTTTACCTTAAGTGATTCGTGAGTCTATCGTGGGAACTCTTTTAACTCAGCGGGCAGGCAGCATCTCTGGAGAGAAGAAATGGGTGACGGGATGACATTTCCAAATTTCTCCAGCCCCATGTGTTCACTTTTTTCAACTAGCATCTGCCCTTTCTTGTGTATGACATTATTTGTATCTACAGTGCCTTGTGTCTTGGCAATTCATGATTCACACACACACACACAATGCTGGGGTAACTCACACACACACACACAATGCTGGAGTAACTCTCGCACACACACAATTCTGGAGTAACTCAGCAGGACAGGCAGCATCTCCGGAGAGAAGGAATGATGATGTCTCGGGTCGAGACCCTTCCTTAGACCACTACCCAGAGATGCTGCCTGTCCCGCTGAGTTACTCCAGCATTTCGTCTATCTTTAAACCAGCATCTGGACTTCCTTTCCACATAATGGGGGGGGGGGGGGTGTGTGTGTGTGTGTGTGTGTGTGTGTGTGTCTGTCTGTCTGTCTGTCTGTCTGTCTGTCTGTCTGTCTGTCTGTCTGTCTGTCTGTCTGTCTGTCTGTCTGTCTGTCTGTCTGTCTGTCTGTCGGGTCCCGGCGGCCGCTCAAAGTCAGTCACCCGAGCTGCTTCCTTCCTCGGAAGTGGCAGCCAGTTCTGCTGTGTGTGTGTGTCTGTCTGTCTGTCTGTCTGTCTGTCTGTCTGTCTGTCGGGTCCCGGCGGCCGCTCAAAGTCAGTCACCCGAGCTGCTTCCTTCCTCGGAAGTGGCGGCCAGTTCTGCTGTCCGTGCCCGGAGCACTGCGGCAGCCACCCAAGCTAATTCACTCCCCGGCCACAAAAAAACCATATAGCAATGACAGCACGGAAACAGGCCATCACTGCCCTTTTACTCCGTGCCGTTAACTGTCACCTAGTCCCATCTACCTGCACTCAGACCGGAGCGTGGCAAGTGGGTTACTGACCCCAATCCCCTCCTTCACAACGCCAGACTCCCCAAATACTATGAACTGAGCTCTCCCCCCACCCCGGGAAATAAAGTATTTAAAAACATAAAGCACCAGGAAATGCACTTACCACGTTATTGGTTGCTGGAGGGTGCGCATTTTCCCTTTGTAGGTCGTATCAATAGATGCGGCCGCGCTGAAATAACTCAAAGCCACAGGATGGAGATGTATTTTAACATTGTTGCTTTATTAAAACATACCTTAATTCACGGTTGGCTCAAGAGTAACGGGAGAGGAACTTAGTAACTCGGAGGAGGAACTTGGAACATAGCAGAAATGACATACCCGTGGGAACTCGGTTAAACACTTGAACATAAACTTGAAGTCTCGTACACAACCACGAGTCTTTCACTCGGGGTACCTCGTGGGTCAACTCGCACTGTGAGACAGGGCCACAAGAATAAGGGGTGGGCCATTTAGGACTGAGTTGAGGAGAAACCTTTTCACCAGGGAGTGTGAATCTGTGGAATTCTCTGCCACAGAAGGCAGTGGAGGCCAATTCACTGGATGTTTTCAAGAGAGAATTAGATTTAGCTCTTAGGCCTAAAGGAATCAAGGGAGATGGAGAAAAAGCCGGAGGTTGTACTGAATTTGGATGATCACCCATGATCATATTGAATGGTGGTGCTGGCTCGAAGGGCAGATTGGCCTAGTCCTGCACCTATTTTCTATGTTTCTATGTTTCTATCACTCATTTTTAGTTTCCTGGTTTGGATGAAGTCCATCTGTATGAGTATCTTTTTGATGTCATCTCTATATGAGTAGAGACACAAGAGACTGCTGATGTTGCAATCCCAAGGAAGAAAAACAACGAGGAACTCAGCATGTCATGCCACCAGACCTGTTCCTCACGTTCAAGGTCGATATGAACACTTGATTACTCAAGCAGACCAACCCTCATCTTGGCCACATCGTCAACCACCACAATGGCGAAAGACAATGCTGTGCATGAATCCCAATGAGGCTACTTTCACAGCTTTCCATATATGACCCAAGAGAAGCCTTGGCAGGAAGCTTGTGATAGATTGTTTGCCCATTCTCCCAATTCAAGCTAGAAAGAGCACTAAGGGATTTTCTTGAGGTTTCATTCATTTGTAGTCATTAATTTGGCATACACAAGTTCAAAACATCTATTTAAATAGGACGATTAAAATTACCCTTAGATGTTTTCTTCAACTTGCAGTCTCTTTAGCACAGGTGATTGTTAAAACAATCATGTATTGTTGGAATCTTTTTTCCCTGCTCAGAATTATTCATGTAGGTATAATAGTTCCACTGCATGCACATTGCCAATTTAATTCCATTAGCTAGCTCTGGTCCTTAATATAAGGCTGGATTCTGATGTTAATAAAGAAACTAAAACATGCAATGAAATGGCACTGTACCTAGCCTTTTCTATTCATGAATCAGATTATGGATTCATTCTTTCAATTGTCAACATTCACCATGCCATTCTTTGCAAAGTTACAGTCCAATTGTAAACTAAAATTAAAATAATAAAACTAGACATTATGCCAGTGGGACCATTTTACATTGGTTTAGAATCCTAAAGGGTTCTATTTGAAATTAAAATGTAACACCCACAAAACATCATTAATATTTCATCATCTTCCACTGTCCAAATGCTCCAGCTTTTCAGCAAATGCTCTCCCTTTACCTCCTGGCTGTTTTTTTATGACATTTAATAGCTGACTGAATATTCCTCATCAATAATGGAGCCAATTTAAACCAAGCTCAAAAGCATCTTAAAATATAGTGTTGTTGGTTAACAAAAGGAAACTCAAAAGGTGCCTTTAACTCTTCGTGTTTTGGAAACTAAATAATGAATGGTGGGGGAGGGAAATTCTGGCGCACACACATGGGATGTGTTCTCATCATCTAAATAGTGACGTAAAAAATGAGTCCTATGTTGAACTTTGGGCCCAATGTTATTAGGCCTTGGGCCCAATGGTCACAACGAATCCAGCCCCGGAACATCACAGTGTAGTACAGGAAGGGAAGTGTGGTGACTTGTGGGAGAGTGTTTAGGCTTTGGTACAAGTGATATGGGATGGGTCCATGCAGGTGGAGAGGTGGTAGGGGAAGGGAGCGTAAAATCAAACTTGCAAAACAGATCACAATATACATCCATCATTCTTCACCCTTAATGCCACCCGCATGCCTTCCTTCCCCCAGATGAAAGGAGGTCTCTTATAATCCATTATTTGTGCAGCTTCGTGTCAAATCTATTGGAGGTTTTGTAGGCAACATGAGTTTTTCATCTGCAATGAAGCACTGTTGACTCAGTGGGTGTAAGGTTTCCTTGTGTAAGATCCATGTTGTAAAATGTATCCAGTAAGACTGGCAAAAATATAGTTCAGGTAAAACCGAGAGTTTCTGTGTTTCATTTTGATAATATCATTTTTTTATATACTGAAACCTGAGGGCTTCAATTCCACACAACTCTTCATGACATATTCCAGATCTTTCTTTAAGTGCAGCAATTAATAACTGTGAATTGCAGCGTTATTATTGAAATAACTGTGATTTTAATGTTCAATAGTGGGAGAGTTTTGAAGCTTGGGAAATAAATATATTTTCAATGTCAGGTACCTAAGGAGAGCCTCCCAGATCAAAATAGCAATAGATTAGTTCCAAACTCCACCTGGTTTAGCACCCAATGTCAAAAACTATGGCCAATATTCACTTACAAATTTTGTCTCAGAGGTTTCAGGAAACCAAGATAAATTTGCAGGTCAACTTCTCACTGTATTGTTCATTTTGTACTTCATGGGCCTAGAGGTTTTTAAAGGATAGGGCATTATTGGCAAATCTGTACACAAAGGGTGGCACAGTGATAAAATTGCTGTTTTACAGCGCCAGAGACCCGGGTTCGATCCTGACGATGGGCGATGTCTATATGGAGTTTGCACATTCCCCCATGACCATGCGGGTTTTCTCCGTGTGCGCCGGTTTCCTCCCACACTCCAAGGGCGTATAGGTTTGTAAGCTAATTGGTTTCGGTAAAAACTGTAAATTGTCCCTAGTGTGTGGGACAGTGCTAGTGATCAGGGTAATGGTTAGCCGGTGCAGACAAAGGGCCTGTTTCCAGGTTGTATCTCTAAAGCCTAAAGTAAATCCATATCACATTAGCCAGATTTTAAAAGAATCGGCACCAGCCAATTTGGTCACCTGGTCAACACTTTAATAGTAATATTAGAACAGTGGTTATGATCGTACTAAATGAAAGGGATAAATTGAGGGGCTGAGTGGCTTTCTGCTTCAAATGCATTAATATTTCAGAGACGTGAGTTGAAACACCTGCCTTGGCACCAGGAGAATTTCAAATCAATTAAATAACACTGTAATAAAAAAGTGACCTTAGTAATTGTGTCAGTTCAATTCCTGAAATATAAAATCTCAAATGGGAACGCAATCCCTTGCTCTTACTCTATTCTGGGTGTAACGTTGACTCACAGTGATGTGGTTCATTTTTAACAAGGTTCTGAGTTGAATCAAGTCATCAGTTTAAAGATAACTAGAATGGGCAATAACTGCTGGTCAGGTGAATTTAAGGAACTGCAGATGCTAGTTTATAAAACAAGACACAAATTGCTAGAGTGGCTCAGCGGATCACGCAGCAGCTCCAGAGAACATGGATAGCTAATGTTAATGGCTGTTCTGGAAATGGATTGTGATTGTAGAGTATGTAAAATAGTTCAGAAATGTGAACATTTAAGCTACAAACATTCAAATATTTAAATACTCATGCATATTTTTCTGTAATTACTTAAAACAGGAGACAACCGATTTTTTTAAACTAACCAATGGTCCTAGTTTATAAATATTCTATCTGCTTGAAGTGACATTGAGGCACATGTGACCCTTACATTCTACTGTTATTCCCACACAAAGTAAAGTGCAGTAGAAAATCACAAATCAGCCACTTTTCCATTTATTGGTGTGACAATTGTTTTTTTTTTACCCTAAGAATAGATGTTTATGTCTTCTCCAGGCTCATGAATAAATCAAATAGATGTTTTCATTTTCCCAGGCTTTTCTACAAATGGAGTCAAAATCCATCTGCAAACCAAGTTGCTTTTATTTAATAAATTTATAAGAGAGCATCAGATATCGAAGATTCACCTGCCACAGCCATACTTTTCAAAGTCTTTTCAGATACAAAGATATAAGCACTGTTTCCTGCACAACTTTTTACGACAAAGATAGCTAAGTTATATAGAATACAAATGTTACCACATCAGTCCAAAAGCTTTGCTGACTGCCTATTCCTGAGCTGGCATGTAATGTAGGCATACTTATCATTGCCAGTCTCATAATCCTATCCTTGACTATCAAGTCAAGCACATTATGTTTGCCAAATCACCACCATGAATATTCCTTCCGTCACCATCATCCAGAAACGTAATTGGTTCCAACATATAAATACTGCGGCTGCAACATCACCTTCTGATTCCTTAAGCTATTTCACCACCAACAAGTTATGTCAAGAGCCTGAGGGAATACGGTCTACTTGCCTAGATAAATTGGCACCAAAAGCACTGAAGAAGCATGCCATTAATTCAGGACAAAGCTAATGTCTCATTGACATGCATCCACCACACTAAAATTCACTTATTTCACCCCAGCGCGTCACGATTCCAAGACATCCCATCTACACAATGTGCCACAGTAAGTCAACGAGGTCACTCGAACAGCATTTCCTATACTCAAGACCGTTATGATCTGGTAACACAAGCACAGCAAGTGCATGAGAAATCCACCATCCCACAAGTTATTCTTAGACACATTCACCTAGCTTCTTCTTTGTTCAGTATAATGGAACTCATCACTGAATGACACAATGAGAGTACCTTCACTGCAAGGTCAGGAAAGGACATTTGTGGATGGGCATTTTGTTGTTCATGTTGCTTTTGACACTACTTCCTTGAGCACAACAGAAAACCTGGGGTTAAGAGAAACATTGATGCACTTGGTGATTGAACTCACTTATAACTAATGGCACATGAACAAAGCTCTAAACTTTACTGGTGTACAAAGCAAAATCCCAATGCTCCCAGGAGAGAGAAATGGAAGATGAGGCAGATGTTGGGTGCTGAAACAGAATGGGGAAAATATTTTTTTAGAAGGTTCTTGAAATTATGGAATGATATCATACCATTTAAATCCATATTCAGTCTGTGCTCTGTCCAGATTCAATATGCCTTGGACAGCCATTTACTCTCAAAGTTAAAATGTGCTGGAAATAAAGAGAATTACAATTAAAACACAAAGTACTTGTGCTGTAACTCCAGGATAAGAGCTCGACTAAGAAAACTAAGCCCAAAGCTAAAGAATTATCGAACTATCTAACTAAATATACCAAGTTACAATAAATGACTCCATATGCAAAAAAACAGCCACCTACATATTAATTATTTTTAAAAAACCTGTAGATGCATGTATATCATTGGTGTTATCAATGGGGTTCCCTTCACTGACGTTTCATTGAGTTAGGCCCACAACACCTCTGGAAGGTTCAATAGTTGGTTCTGGCATCCCAGAACAATCAGTGTACCTTGGTACACATTACAATAAACCAAACTAAAGTAAACAAATGCTTACTACTAGGCTTTATGAAATACAAAGACAATTATAATCTTCCCCTCCCATAAATTATATGAACAACAGCACAAAGTTCCACTAATCTTTGCACAGCTTGACATCTGGATTCAAAGATGCCAGGGGCAGATCCAGTATCAAATACAGTAGACATCAACCAGTAGACAACCAATGCATCTGGTAGTAGTCTTGGTCCAGCTGAAAATAGAAATGGGTTGAGCTCAGAGAGATTCCTGTTCCCAACAGTCTTCCCTTTCATTCGCTTCCCTGAGCTATTGGCCCTCCACTTCATATCACCACACACTCCAGACGAATTTGGAGCCAAGTCAAAGAAAGACCAAGCCTATATTTAAAAGCAAGCCCATAAACTATGAGGCTATTCAAATGCTCAATCACAACAGCATCAACTTGCAACCATGTAGTGCCTTTAACTTAAAAACCTCAAAGTGTTACAAGAAGATAAAGCTGCCGGCAAAAATAAAATAAAATAAAAATCATGTCTTGTGGCCAATGCTCACAGCCCTCTACACTTTCTATCAGAATCAGAAAGTCTGTAACGGAACTGAATTGGAATCTGCACCACCAGTGAAACAGACTGTTTCAGTCTGGTGTTGGGCAGTGGTTCAGATATGTTGACCACTCTTTACATGGTCTATGTATATTTAATGTGTGGTAACTGTAATTGAACCGATTTTATAGATAGACCTCGTTTGCATTTCCATCCCAACCTTATCCCTGGCCACCCCTTCAAGTTCCCTTTGTAGTCAGAATATGGACATCATTCTGCACTGTGCAGCATTGGAGCTCACAAGTTATGAACATCGTGGCAGTATAGCTGAACCACAATCAATTAATGCAGACATTATTGAAACCCATCTTTGGCAGTTTCACTTTCAAAAATCAGTCCTTGTGCTGGGTGTTTGATTCATGTAGATTTAACTGCAGCCAACCCTGAAATATTCTAATTTATAAACAATAGTTTCTGTGTGATCACACTGAATACAAAAAGAAAGATCTATAAATGTCTACACCATAAGAAATGAATAAGTAAAATATCACTGCTCCAGGGACCAACACAAATTTCGTGCAGGGCTTCAAAGAAGCCATTTCCTTATGATCATTACTTCTAAGGCACTGAGCACATAAGTATCGTAAAATGATACTTATGTTTGAGTGCAGTAAACCGTGCCAGAGACGCGGGTTCGATCCTGAATGCGGGTGCTGTCTGTACGGAGCTTGTACGTTCTCATTGTAGAAATGTAAAGTTGTGGTAATGTAAATGTGCAGGGATTGCTGGTTGGTGTGGACTCGGTGGGCCGAAGGACCTGTTTCTGTGCTGTATCTCTAAACTAAAATTAAACTAAATTCTAGAGACCCAGCGTGGAAACAGGCCCTTCTGCCCACCAAGTACGCGCTGACCAGCGGTCATGCTGTACACCAACAGTATCCTACACACTAGGGATAAATTTACAATTTTACAACGCCAATTAGCTTTCAAACCTGTATGTCTTTGAAGGATTGAACCTGGGTCTCTGGTGCTGTAAGGCAGCAACACTACCACTGCGCCGGCCTTTGTTGTTATGGCCCAAGTTGGAAATTGCAAGAGAAAAGACAAGCTGTCAGAAGAATGGTCCTGACCCAAAACCGCGCCTATCCATCCCCTGCAGAGATGTTGCCTGGCCCGATGAGTTCCTCCAACACTTGGTGCTCTGGTCCTGTCTATCATTCGCCTTTCTCTCTTCCTACTGGACTCAGGATTCACTTCAGAAAAGGAGCAGTGGGTAAATGAAAGCAACCAATCACCATCTGTTACCTTACAACAGACCCAGACATCAGAAAAAGGAAATCGCTGATGTTGGAAGAATTAGATAACCATAAATTCAAAGGTTGGTGCTCCTCACATCTATGTCACTCTTTCCATATATCTTTTGAACAAAATTTAACAGATTTGTACACTGTGAATCAGCATAATCCTTTCACCAGGAAACCTCCTCTAATGGTGAACACCGCAAACTGAAATACTGATGGGTTTTAATTTATCTCCTTTATCTTAATCCTCCAGTTCTATCTCGAGACTAAGTGAAGTAGTATGTTGTGCATCCAGAGTTTTTAAGAATATTATTAATTTATCGAACTAGGCCTCAGTAGCAGGTCCAGCAAGTATACTCCGTCCTGGATTGCTCTTGAGAGCGAGTTGCCTCAAATTGCTGGAATCCCTCCAGTATTCCTCCTTACTGATGGGTAGGGAATTCCAGCATTTAAAAACATACAAGAAAGAAGACACAAGGAAGTGCAGATGCTGGAATCGTGAACAAACACAAAGTGCTGGAGGAACTCAGCAGGTCAGGCAGCATTTGTAGAGGAAATGGATAGGCAATGTTTTGATGTTCAGAAAGATATGGGGATTTGTTTGAAAGTCAGTGAAACATGGAAAAGAGCCATTAGCTGATGTTTCCATGTGCCTTCTGCACCCGTGCTTGGTAATAGAGGTCATGGATTTGAAAATGCTGTTGAAGATAGTTCTTCCAAGTGTTCAATGAAGGAATATTGATTTATCAGCGGAGGAATCCACTAGTCCAACAGAGGGATTTACAGCTCTTCTCACATTACATGTAGTTATACACATATGTCAATAATATTCAACGCAATGCCTTAGTCCACAGTATACTTGCAATACATTTTGTCATGATCCAGTATTAAATTAAATAAAATGACAGGAAAATGCTTTTCTCAAATGTCATCTATTATTTAATTCCCTCAAAAAATATCTTGAACGAAGAATAGGGTCAGAGGTTGGAGAATGGGAGAAACTAGCATTATTTTCTGGGGGCAATAAGATTTGGGAATAGTCTTCCCTTGGGAATGTCTATAGTGTCAAGGTGCATTTATATAGAATTAGGAGAAGAATTAGGCCATTCGGCCCATCAAGTCTACACTGCCATTCAATCATGGCTGATCTATTTTTCCCTCTCAACCCCATTCTCCTGCCTTCTCCCCATAACCTTTGACATCCTTACGAATCAAGAATCTATCAATCTCTGCTTTAAAAAATATCCAATGCCTTGGCCTCCACGGCCAACAAGTGCTATAAATTCTACAGATTCACCGCCCTCTAACTAAAGTGCCAATGAGCCACACGCAGCAGAAGATTCAGGTGAGCCATGCAAGGCAGAAGGTTTTTGTGAACCGTGTGCAGCAGATGGTTTCGGCGAGCCACAGCCATACCCCGACATCAGGCCTGGCTCACCCGCCATGGAACTGGGAGAGTGCAGCTGCAGAGCCCAGCCACTGCTCACCCTCGAAGACCAGGAACTGGAGTGGGGGTGGAGGGAGTCAGCAATGGCGGGTGTTAGACAAGGGCTGGTAAGATGAACTGGGGGGGGGAGGGGTCTTACATTCCATGCCTCAAGGTCGGGACATCCCCGGGGCACCAAGATTGAAGATGGCCTAGTATGGAGAGGAACTATGATTCACGGAGCAACTGGATGGAGGCAATGGCTGCAACAGGCCTTTATGGCCAGCTGCAGTTGGAACTGTGAGATGGTGACTCTTGCATATAGACGCAATGGGTAATATGCATTATGTACTTAACCGGGATTGTATTTATGTAAAGCAATAATTTTACTGATCCGTATGCAAAAAAAATAATCACACTGTACATAAAGGATCCATTGAAACATTGAGAAATTCCTCATCTCCATTCTGAAGGTACATGAGCTGAAAGCCATAAGAGTGAAAATATTGTACAGGCTTATGGAACAGATGTTCTACATCCTTTATTAATCCGAATTATCTCATTTTGTTTTGTAGAAGGCTGGTAAATTAGTCCAAGCAATATCATCATCAATAGATGAAATACATCAGCCCCCTGATGATAACTTATATAATCTCATGAAGAAGATTAAAATGATTCTCCGGGATATTAATAGGAGAAATTTATTACTGCCATCATTCATTTGCTCACTTATCTTCCCGAAAAGGGATGGGAATGCCATGTAGGACACAAAGAGATTCTTTTGCTTTTCCGGAATTGTTCCATATAGAACTTTTTTCCCCAAGGATAATTCCAGATACTTTGAGGGGAATCAGTCCACCCATCAGTTAAATCTTGGAGCAGTTAAATCTTCCTAGAAGTTGGTTGTATGAAACGTTCTGCTATGTCATCCAAATGTCCTTTGGGCATGTGCCTGGAGGAGGAGAGTGTTGCGGAGGGCTTCTTATTTTCAACACATTTCTATGTAAGCCATCATAGGGTCATACAGCACGGTAACAGGTTCTTCTGCCCAACTCATCCATGCCGACCAATATGCTCCATCTAAACCTCAGAGAGAGGTGCTGGGCCGATTGTTGATTGTAGTTTATATCGATGATTTAGATGAGTTAGAATTAGGAGAAGAATTAGGCCATTCGGCCCATCGAGTCTACACTGCCATATACTGCCATTTAGATCATGTATATGATTAGTAAGTTTGCAGGTGACACTAAAGTAGGTCATATCGTAGACAGCGAGACTGGTCATCAAAAATTACAACATGATTTTGATCAGCCGGGCAAGTGAACTGAGGAAAGGCTGATGGAGTATAAGGCAGATAAGTGTGAGGTGTTGCTTTTTGGGATGTCAATCAAGGGCAGGAACTACCGAGTGAATGGTAGGGCCCTGGGAATGTGCTCTCAGCCTGTCCAATCTGTCCCTGTAGCTCAGACTCTACTCTTCACTGTGAATGTTCAGCCCTGGTTCGCCTTCTCTATTCTTCAGCCCATTTGCCTATCTGATAAAGATCCCACTGTAATTATTGATGACCATCTTCATTGTCTACCATTACACCTATTCTAGTGTCATCTGCAAATCATGCCTTGTACATTGTCTTCCAAATCTTACCAATGGTCTCAGGCCTTACTTTTACCACCACCCTCTTCCTCCTTGCAAGAAGGCAATTCTGTATCCAGTTAGCTGGCCTTCCCTGGATACCATGAGATCTAACCTTCCAAGGCAGCCTACTACGAACCGTATCAAAGGCCTTGCTACATCTATGACACCACCCACATCAATTTTCTTTGTTACTTTCTCAAAGAATCATTATTAATTACTGAATAAGATCCAAGTAAGGTGCCTGGATAATTTTGGGATCCTAACTCAATACAATGTACTTGATTGTAATGCCTTCAATTCCCTCTCAGCAACATTGGATAACTCAACACAGACTGAGATGCACTGGTTGCAATAACTCAGTTAATTAATGTGTTAACTGGATGAAAATGACAGCAAAATGTGCCTTTTATAATGTCACCTTGACTTAGCGGCAGTATTTTCATCCCTGGTTTATAAGGTCACGGATTCCCTCCACAGACGGTATACTTGAGCACATAATCCAAGCAGTAACTTGAGCACAGAGATGAGAGCAGTGCATCAATGGAGATGCTGAGGTAGGTTTTCATCTCCATTACCTGGATGGTAATTACCTAGACGGTCAAGATGGCTAGAATACAAAACAGGATTGTAATGCTGAGGCTCTAGAAGGCGCTGGTCAAGCCGCATTTGGTCTATTGTGAGCAATTTTGGGCACCACATCTGAGGAACGGTGTGCTGGCTCTGCAGAGGGTTTAGAAGAGGTTTACAAGAATGATCCCAGGATTGCGTGGGTTAACATATGATCATTTGAAGGCACTGGGACTGTACTTGCTGGAGTTTAGAAGGATGAAGGGGACCTTGTTGAAACTTACCGAATAGTGAAAGGCTTGGATAGAGTGAATGTGGAGAGGATGTTTCCACTCATGGGAGAGTCTAGGACGAGAAGTCATAGCCTCAGAACTAAAGGACATTCCTGTAGGAGGGAGATGAGGAGGAATTTCTTTAATCAGAGGGTGGTGAATCTGTGGAATTCTTTGCCACAGAAGGCTGTGGAGGCAAAGTCAATTGCTATTCTTAAGGCGGAGATAGATAGATTCTTGATTAGTACGCATGTCAGAGGTTATCGGGAGAAGACAGGAGAATAGAGTTAGGAGAGACAATAGACAATAGGTGCAGGAGTAGGCCATTCGGCCATTTGAACCAGCACCACCATTCACTGCGATCATGGCTGATCATCCACAATCAGTACCCCGTTCCTGCCTTCGCCACATATCCCTTGACTCCGCTATCTTTAAGAGCTCTATCTAATTCTCTCTTTGAAGCATCCAGAGAATTGGCCTCCACTGCTTTCTGAGGCAGAGAGTTCCACAGATTCACAACTCTCCGGGTGAAAAGGTTTTTCCGTTCTAAATGGCCTACCCCTTATTCTTAAACTGTGGCCCCTGGTTCTGCACTCCCCCAACATCGGGAACATGTTTCCTGCATCTAGCGTGTTCAGTCCCTTAGTAATCTTATATGTTTCAATACGATCCCCTCTCATCCTTCTAAATTCCAGTGTATAGAAGCCCTGTCGCTCCATTCTTTCAACATATGACAGTCTGGCCATCCCAGGAATTAACCTCATGAACCTATGGTGCACTCCCTCAATAGCAAGAATGTCATTCCTCAAATTTGGAGCCCAAAACTGCACACAATACTCCAGGTGTGGTCTCACCAGGGCCCTGTACAACTGCAGAAGGACCTCTTTGCTCTTATTCTCATCTCCTCTTGTTATGAAGGCCAACATGCCATTAGCTTTCTTCATTGGCTGCTGTACCTGCATACTTACTTTCAGTGACTGATATACAAGGACACCCAGATCTCGTTGTTCTTCCCATTTTCCTAACTTGACACCATTCCAATAATAATCTGCCTTCCTGTTCTTGCCACCAAAGTAGATAACATCACATTTATCCACATTAAACTGCATCTGCCATGCGTCTGCCCACACACCCAACCAGTCCAAGTCACCCTGCATTCTCATAGCATCATCCTTACAGTTCACACTGCCACCCATCTTTGTATCATCTGCAAATGTGATAATGTTACTTTTAATCCCTTCATCGAAATCATTAATGTATATTGTAAATAGCTGTGGTCCCAGCACCGAGCCACTGCCTGCCATTCTGAAAGGGACCCGTTAATCACTACTCTTTGTTTCCAGTCTGCCAACTAATTTTCTATCCATGTCAGTACCCCACAGGAGGGACCATGTGTTCTAATTTTGCTCACTAATCTCCTATGGAGGTAGATCAGCCATGATTGATTGGCGGAGTAGACTAGGTAGGCCGTATGGCCAAATTCTGCTCCTATCACTTATGACATTATGACCTAGGTGGAATTAAAGATCCCATGAATGATCTTTTTCAAAAGTGATCCCTTATGTTCACTAAATCAGATACTAAATTGATTTTATTTGTTATCACTATTGCTGGGATCCTCCCATGAATAATTTTCATGGGAGTATCTGATTTCCCATCAGACCAGCATGGTGGCGCTGTGGTAGAGTTGCTGTCTTTACAACGCCAGAGACCCAGGTTCAATCCTGACTTCGGATGCTGTCTGTACAGCATTGGCACGTTCTCCCTGTGACCATGTGGGTTTTCTCCGGGTACTCCGGTTTACTCACACACATCAAAGACGTAGAGATTTGCAGGTTAATTGGCTTCGGTAAATTTTAAATTGTCCCTAAGTATGTAGGATTGTACTATTAACGTTGCAGACTAGGTGGGCCAATTGGGCCCATTTCCATGGTACACAAAAGGCTGGAGAAACTCAGCGGGTGCAGCAGCATCTAAGGAGCGAAGGAGATAGGCGACGTTTCGGGTCGAGACCCTTCTTCAGACTGATGGGAGGTGGGGGGGGGGGGGGGGGGGGGTCGGGGAGAAGAAAGGAAAAAGGAGGAGGGGGAGCCCGAGGGCTGAGGGAGAGGTGGGAAGGGGAGGAGACAGCAAGGGTTAACAGAATTGAGAAAATTCAATGTTCAAGCCCAGAGGATGCAGACTCCCCAAGCAGAATATGAGGTGTTGTTCCTCCAACTTGCAGTGTTGCTCACTCTGGCCGTGGAGGAGGCCCAGGACAGAGAGGTCGGATACGGAATGGGAGGGGGAGTTGAAGTGCTGAGCCACCGGGAGGTCGGGTTGGTTATTGCGGATCGAGCAGAGGTGTTCGGCGAAACGATCACCAAACCTCCGCTTGGTCTCACCGATATAGATCAGCTAGCATCTGGAGCAGCGGATGCAGTAGATGATGTTGGAGGAGGCGCAGGTGAACCTCTGTTGGACATGGAAGGACTGCTTGGGTCCCTGAAAGGAGTGGAGGGGGAAGGTAAAGGGACAAGTGTCGCATCTCTTGCGGTTGCAAGGGAAAGTGCCCGGGGAAGGGGTGGAGCAGGAGGGAAGGGAAGAATTGACAAGAGAGTTGCGGAGGGAGCGGTCTTTGCGGAAGGCAGACAGGGGGGGGAGATGGGAAGATGTGGCGAGTGGAGGGGTCACGTTGGAGGTGGCGAAAATGGTGGAAGACTATGTGTTGTATGCACCGGCTGGTGGGGTGAAAGGATTGTATGTGCCGGCTGGTGGGGTGAAAGGTTGTATGTGCCAGCTGGTGGGGTGAAAGGAGTCTATTTCCTTAATAGACTTAATAGGATTAATAGGAAATAAGGGGCCTATTTCCATACTGTATCACTAAAGTCTAAAAGTAAAGCTACTTCCAAAATACAGTATTGTGATTGCAATTAAATGAAGCATTTTAGGATATTCTGTGGAATGCAATACAATTCAAGTCTTTCCTTTCATTGTAGAATCAGATCTATAAATTTAATCGCCAGTTTACAAAGATACAGAGTGAAAGCCCTGTCCCACTGTACAAGTTCATTCAAAGAGTTCTCCCGAGTTTGCCCTGATTCAAACTCGGAGATTTACGGTAATGGCCACTCGTCGGTACTCGGGCTCTCGTGGACATTTTTCAACATGTTGAAAAATCTTCACGAGTCTTCCCAAGCTTACCTGCCATTAGCGAGTCTTCCCGAGTACCTGCCGTTAGCGTTATGAGCCGCTAAGAGATGTCCCCGAGCTCCGACGTACGCGCTACGTTCATTCTCCGTGCTTACCACGAGTTTGATTTTTTTTTAAACTCAGGAGAGCTCTTGAATGAACTTGCATTGTGGGGCAGGGCCTTTAGAAAATTGTCCATTGCATTGATAACTCCAAATTAAATTGTTTTAAATGAAAATTAAGAAAAAATTAATGCTGAAAAATTAGGTATATAAAATAATGGGAGGTGTCGATAGGGTAGATAGTCAATACCTTTTTCCCCAGGGGAATGTCAGACTCGAGGGCATAGATTTAAGATGAGAGGGGAAACGTTTAAAGGAGATGTGCGGAGCAGGTTTTCTTACACAGAGGGTGATAGGTGCATCGAACGCACTGCTAGGGGTGCTGGTGGAGACAGATACAATAGTGGTGTTTAAGAAGCTTTTAGATAGGCACATGGGTATGTAGGTAATGGAGGAATATGGATTAAGTGCAGACAGATGAGATTAGTTTATCTTGGCAGTGTGTTCGGCACAGACATTGTGGGCCAAAGGGACTGTTCCTGTGCTGCACTGTTGTTCTATGTTCTAAATTATTAAAAGTGACTTTCTACATCAAACTAATTTCTGCTAAAAAACCACGTAAAATAATGCTGGAAAGAAATAGAGGAAATAAACATCTTCCTATTAATAAATGTCTCTCTATTACTTTTCCTGCCTTTTAATAAAACCAATTATAGACATTCACTGAGTAAGGATTCCCTCTCAATGACAGGAAGAGGTCTCAGGTGCCCCTTTTCAACTTAGTAAAATCACTGTGTTGATATCCAGAATTAGGGGCGAAAAGCAAAAGCTATGGCATTGGAAACATAATGACACTTTGTGCACTGCCTCTTCGTACTGCTGTTCTTACATTATAATCATTACGCTTTTATATTTATTTATGGTCGCCTCAGTGCAGTCTGCTGTTCTTACATTGCAATCATTACACTTTTATACTTATTTCTGCTCACCTCAGTGAGGTCTACTATTCTTACATTACAATCATTACACTTTTATACTGATTTTTCATCACAGTGAAGTCTACTGTTCTTATATTACAATCATTGTACTTTTATACTTATTTACGATCACCCTAGTGAAGTCTCCTGTTCTTATATTGCAATCGTTACACTTATATATTTATTCATAATTGTGCTTATGTATAGTATTATTTTAATGAATTGTCTGAAAAACAAAGTATTTCACTGTATCTAGGAATATAAGACTATTGAAACAAAGTATTTCACTGTATCTAGGAATATCAGACTATTGTCTTATATACCTAGATACAGTGAAATACTTTGTTTTCAGTAACAATTCAGACAGTAACAGACAATTCAGTAAATTAATACTAAAAAAGTACCATTGAAGTATTGAACCGTAAATGATATTGATAACTAGGTACTGAAACACTAAAGGTCAGGATAAAATCAGCCCGATTCTAAATACAACAGAAGAGACAGGAAATCTAATGAAGAATGTTGTTCCCACGATATCACTATTTTAAATAAATCAGCACTCATTTTCCCACTCTCGGAAGTGCAATTTAACAGGTTAAATATCTTCTGTGTTATTATTCGTCAAGACAAAGGGTAAATTAATTCTTTGCCACACTGTCCACTCAGCTCCCTTGTGTAGTCAGAAAAAATTAAGTGTCCACAAATGCTAAGTATGCCTTGCACATGCTGCGGAATATTGGCACCCTGGAGGAGAAGTGTGTGCACACATCACAATTGGTGAGCATCCACCAATAGGTGTGACGCAAGGCTCTGGTCTTTCAGATGCTGAAAGCATGATCCCTGTATCAAATGGCTGTGGTGCAACCATTCTGGTTTGTTGCCCGTTTTAATTTGTTTCTGATACCAAGAGAGCCCCTATCGATTTTCTCCCTGCTTTTGTTTGCGTTCTGAATAATTTATGGGATAATTTTTCCATCAACATCATCTGTGAAGACAAATTTTCTATAAAATGAAAATCAATCCGATGAATGCCATGGGTCTCTTTGCTCAGTTTTGCTGCTTTCATGTTAAGCAACTCCAGGGGCTGTGTGGAGATGATATGAAAGGCAGAGAGGAATCTAGATCACTGATTGCTGATAACACTTCCTAAAATATTGGGCGGCATTATGTTGCTGACACCCAAAATCATTTTCAGTAAGCGAGATGTACTGTATTTAGTGCAAAGTTTCATGATCACCTCAGAATAAGATCCAACTTGATCGCCTTAAGGAGATATTTCCAAATGCTTATTCAATGCCCTCACCCACATCTTCCACACCTGAATTTTAGAACATTCACATTGAACATTCAACAGAACATACTGTAAAGTATAGAACATAGAAGAACACAGAACAACCTTACGGCCCACAATGTCTTTGCCAAACAAGATGCCAAGATCATCTCTTATCTGCCTGCACATTATCCATATCCCTCCATTCTCTGCACGTGCCTATCTGAAAGTCTCTTGAATGCCAGTATCGTATTTGCCTCCACCACCACCATTGGAAGCACGTTCCAGCCACCTACTGCCCTCTGTATTAAAAACAACTTGCCTCACACATCATCTTTAAACTTTGCTGCTCCCACCTTAAACATATGCCTTGAAGTACTTGATATTTAATTCCTGGGATGAAGGTTCAAACTGTCTACGCTATCTATGCCTCTCATAATTTTCTATACTCCTCTCAAGTCCCCACTCAACCTCCAGCATTCCAGAGAAAACAAGACGGTAAAGCTGCTTCCTAATGCCCCTGTCCCACTTAGGAAACCTGAACGGAAACCTCTGGAGACTTTGCGCCCCACCCAAGGTTTCCGTGCGGTTCTCGGAGGTTTTTGCCAGTCTCCCTAATGGTCGAAAGTGGTTTCCGCTTCTTCTATGTTCCGGCGATTATTTCAAAAAATTCAAAACCGGCCGCGGCTAAAAATAGGTTGCCATTTTAAATATCGGTGATTTTTTAGTCAAACCGGTTGCGATGCTAGTTGAAGGTGGTTGCCAGAGGTTGCAGGTAGTGGAAGGTAAGACCTGCCTGGTGGAATAAAACTGGGTGAAAAAAAGGTCTTACCTTCCACTACCTGCAACCTCCAGCAAGAACCTTCAACTAGCATCGCAACCGGCTTCGACTAAAAAATTACCGATTTTTAAAACGGCAACCTATTTTTAGTCTCGGCCGGTTTTGAATTTTTTGAAATAATCGCCGGTACATAGAAGAAGAGGAAACCACTTTCGACCATTAGGGAGACTGACAAAAAACCTCCGGGAACCTCCGAGAACCGCACGGAAATCTTGGGTGGGGCGCAAAGTCTCCAGAGGTTTCCGTTCCGGTTTCCTAAGTGGGACAGGGGCATAACAGTGCCAGATCCTTGGGTTCGATCCTGACCTCGTCTGAGGTTTGCACATTCTCCCTGTGACCGCGTGCGTTTACTCAAACATCCTAAAGATGTGGGTTTGTAGGTGTAAACCAGCATCTGCAGTTCCTTCCTACATAGCCAGTTATGAATGTCATTAGAGTAATCCAATTAAAGAGAATTCAACAATAAAATTACATTAAAAAGTGCCTTTTTTCGGCAATTTACAGATCTAGATTTTATTGCCTGCTCTGCTCATTGTCTTTATAGATTTGGAGTTGGATGAATTAGGACTAACTGCTCCCACTTTTGAGTGGGTACATTTCCTGCAAATTTACAACAGGTGAGCGTGAGACTGGAGAAGATGTTATTGGCGCTATAACATGGGTTGAAAGATTGACCCACTACCAGATACTAACAATTCCATCTGAGCCAATCTATGTGATCTTGTTTGGGTGGCACAGTAGCACAGCAGTAACGTTGCTACCTTGCAGTGCCAAAGACCCGGGTTCAAATCTGACAACAGGTGCTGTCTGTACAGAGTTTGTATATTCTCTCTGTGACCACATGGGTTTTCCTCAAGTGCTCTGGTTTCCTCCCACACACCAAAGACGTACAGATTTTTTAGGGTAATTGGCTTATGAAAAATTGTAAATTGTCCTTAGTGTGTTCGTGTACGGGGTGATCATTGGTTGGTGTGGACTCAGTGGGCCAAAGAGCCTGTTTCCACGCTGTATCTCTAACCTAAACTAAACTATCACAATGCAAGACTGGCCCAATTGCATTTTCTGAAGTTGTCTGATCAATCCATGCACTTTCGTAGCCCTGATTTAGAGCCTGCCCACTCAGGGATGAGAAAATTAATACTTCCCTTTAAAGCAGCTGGAATTTAAACCCTGCAGAAAACTTCAGAGAAGGCATCATTTAATCTTGGAAACTGTGAGTCAGTCCAATAAACAGGGCAATAGGTGGATATAGGGTTATAATGGCAAGTGAATAGAAACTCTGCATCGTACATCTGTGGTGAACTGAGATGCTTCATAATGCATTTACCTAGTTTGGTCACTACCTCTGTGCAATCTAATTAATTAGAGATGTATTTGAGATGCGTATGGGGAAAGAGGCGATGGGGGTTGAAAGGGGAGGCAACACCACGTGATCCTTCCACTATGGTTGTACAGAAAGGTGCCATGAAAAGGGGGGCATGTATTGGCGGTGATGAAAGAGTTGTTCCATCAAGTACCTTCGGAGTGCTGTAAAGTGGTAAAAAGTAGGTAAAAAATAGAAAATGCGGGAAACACTCAACAAGACAGGCAGCACCTGTGGAAAGAGAAACAGAGGTAACTTTTGAGGTTAATGTCCTACTCTGATGAAATAACTTTATCCCAAAATTTTAACCTGACCTGCTGAGTGTTTCCAGCACCAACATTTCTTTTGATTTTCAGTGACTGTTGCATTCACTGCTATTTCTCTCCCACAAATGCCACCTTTGATGAATATGAATTGAATTCAACTGAAAGATACAAGTGGAAAAAGGCCCTTCAGCCGACCTAGTCCACATGGACCATCGGTCACCCGTTCACACTAGTTCTATGTTGTCCCACATTCTCAGGTTCTGCTCATCACTCTGAGGAGATTTATATCTCTCTCTACCTTGTTTACTCTCAATGGTCTCTGCTTTCCTCTGTCATCTCAGCAAAACCAAATAGCTAATCATTGACTTCATGAGTACATGTCCCAGTCTGCATCAAGGGTGTTGATTAAACTTAGATGTAAATACCATCAAAGATTTGTCCTGGTCTAACTACATTGATGCCACAGCCCAGAAAGCACAGAAGGCTAAGAAAATTCAGCATGTCTCTAATGATTGGTGACAATTTTGATCATGATGCATTACAACTTCTTTGGACTTTATCAGACTTTATATGTAGTTTTAGAGATACGGTTCTGAAACAGGCCCTTCAGCACACCAGGTCCGCGCCGACCATCGATCCCCGCACACTAGCACCCTAGGGACAATTTACAATTTTACAATACACACTAGGGACAATTTACAATCTTACCTAGCAAATTAGCCTATTTGCTATGTCTTTGTATGTCTTTGGAGTGTGGGAGTAAACCAGAACATCCGGAGAAAGCCCACGCAGGTCACGGGGAGAACGCATAAACTCCATACAGAATGCACCCTTAGTCAGGATTGAACCCGGGTCTCTGGCGCTGTAAGACAGCCACTCTACAGCCACCCAAAGTCCTTATCTCGGATTTTATCAAACTTTATCTCGGACTTTATCTTTCACTATATATTGCACCTTTTCCTTTATCTCTGCACTGTGGACAGCATGATTGCATTCATGTATAGCCTTTTCTATGACTGGATACCAAACACATAAACACTTGTCATTGTACACATGGCAATAATAAAGCAAACAAAAGAAAACTTGATTTCACAACTGCGCTGCCAAGACCACAACAAATGGCAGTCAGTTGTGGATGTAGCCCAGTCCATCATACACACCAACCTCTTCCCCATCGACTTTATCTACACTTCATGCTTCTTCAGGAGAGCAGCCAACATAATCAAGGACCACTCCCAGCCTGGCTATTTCCTCCATCTCCCCTCGCCTATCTGGGAGAAGATACATAAGCTTGAAAGCATGTACCTTTGCATTCAATTACAGCTTCTTCTGCACTCTTAATCTACTGTTATCAGGCCCCTGATGGACCTCTCATAAACTAAAGATGTACTGATTTAAATCTAAATTTTATTAGTTTAAGTTCTGACATCGGATGGAAGCTGCATACCAAATCTTGTTGCACCTATGTGCAATGACAATAAAATATATTAGTATTATTATTATTATTATTATTTCCCAATCTACTTTCTTGTGGCCTTTGCAATGTTTTACCTGCATTCTCTCTGCTGCTGTAAGCACTCTCTTTCCATTCTCTTTTTTTTACTACCAGTTGTACTCATGTGTGGATTGATTGTACTCGTGTATAGTATCATTAGCCCAGACAGAGCACTAATCAAAGATATTCAATTTAGCTAGGTACACATGATAATAATAATTTAAAAACTGATACCAATAACCTAATTTGTTGCTAACTTTCTTGGTTCTGATGAAGGGTCTGTTTCTTTCTCCACAGATGCTGCAAGCCCTTCTTGGTTAATTCAAGCAATCATCACAGAGTCATGAAGTTATACACCATGGCTACAGGTCCAGTCCATAAGTCTGCACTGATCATAAGTACCCAGTTACACTAATGCCCACATTCCCAGGAACCAAACCCGGACCCTTTGGATATGAAAGGGAGCTGGAACACCTGGAGGAAGCCCACATAGTCACAGTGAGAATGTGCAAACTCCTCAAAGGTAGCAGTTGAGTAGATGTTGGAGCCAGTTTGCTGGAGCTGTGAGACAGCTGTATTTTCTAATAACCCGCTGAGTACCCCAGAACTTGTTTTTTTCTTGGGCTTCCAGCGTCACTTGTGTCTCCAAAGTTGACTATAATTTTGCCATCACAGATGCTTCCTGGCCTGCTGAGTTTGTCCAGCAACTTGTTTTTTTGCATCAATGACCTTCTCCACTTCTGATCTGATGATGGAAAGAAGATCATTAATGAAGATGTTTGGGCCTAGGACACTGCTCTGAGTAACACTCAGCGACTGAGTATAAGCAAGAAGAATGCTGTAGGGCCCCCAGTGAAGCAGCAATTACAGCTGCTGCCTCACAGCGCCAGAGACCAGGGTGTGATCATAACCTCGAGTACTGTCTACATGCAGTTTGTGTGTTCTCCCTCCAGGTGTTCTGGTTCCTCCCATATCCCAAAGACAAGTGTGCTTGTAGATTAATTAACCTCTTCAAATTGTCCCTAGTGTGTAGCACATGGATGCGAAAGTGGGATAACGTAGAGCTAGTGTGAACCAGTAATTGACGGTCAGCATGGACTGGGTGGGCCAAAGGGCCTGTTTCTATGCTGCATCTTTCAATCAATTCAAGTAATCATTGTACAAAGATAAAATGGTAGGAAACTACAGACAACTGCGGTGTCATAAGAAGAACCTTGAAACATAAGAACTCTCTCTCTCTCTTTTTGAACTTTCTATCTAGCTCCTATCCCCTCCTCCAACCTTGTTACAATCAGTTACAAAGCACACAACTCCCAATATACTTTGTGGTTATGCTCAGTGTCTATGGATTTATCTGGAAGAATAGCAGATAGAGGAATCTGAGCAATAAATCAAGTGCCAAGGCCAAAGACCCGCAGGTAATCTCATTGTTCAATGAGTGTTTACATACTTTTAATGTTATGCATTTTCAAACTACTCGTAAAGTACTTTCAAATGTAAGGAAATTATGAATTATTGATAGTAGCTGTCTATAGATATTCCGATAAAGATAAAGCTCGGTGGAGAGCTACAAGATTGTAATTGAAGGCTATGGAGTTCAATAAAAATTGGACAACCTTGAGGGAGAGTGGTTAGTGATTGCAAGGCTTTTGCTGCAGAGCACTGCCTGGAGCTGAAAGCAAGAGCAAAGAAAACGAATGCAGCTCAGGAACTTGTGGGAATGATCACTGAATCCTAACAAGGCAGCGCCAGAAGGCCCATGAAATATCATGCCATATGACGTTATGATCTCCAAATCGCCATTGACCACAAGGTTTCCAGATAGATACTGGACTAACCCACCCTTCAACATTAGCAAAACTGCTGCAGATGCTGGAAATACTGCACAAAAGCAGGGAATGCTGGAAGTGTTGGCCATCAAGGCCAAGAGTTGGCCATCAAGGCTGTGCTCCTCGATGACCACCAGCCCCTCACACTCAACCCCTACGACGTGCACGAGGCACTGAGTAGGATCAATGTAAGGCTGCCGGCCCTGACACCCCGGGCGCGTCCTCAGGACCTGTGCTGCACAGCTGACAGACGTCTGGACTGACATCTTCAACCTGTCACTTGCCCAAGGCCCACGTGCCTTAAAACTACCTCCATCGTGCCACTGCGGCGAGCCGCAACGATTTCCGCCCAGTTACACTCACCCCTACCATCGCCAAGTGCTTTGAAAGGCTGGTCATGGCGCACCTCAAATGCTGCCTACCTCCCACTCTGGACCCCTACCAGTTTGCATACTGCAAGAACAGGAGCACGGAGGATGCCATCTCAACGGCACTCCACTCCGCCCTCTCCCACCTCGACAACAAACACTTATGTGAGAATGCTGTTCATCGACTACAGCTCAGCATTCAACACCATTATCCCCTGTAAATTGATAACCAAACTCTATGACCTGGGCATCAAACCCTCCCACTACAATTGGTTACTGGACTTTCTAACCAACAGACCACAGTCTGTTAGGTTGGATAACCACTCCTCTTCTACCCTCACCCTGAACACTGGTGTACCCCAGGGCTGCGTGCTGAGCCCCCTGCTCTACTCCCTCGTCACCTACGACTGCATTCCTGTACATGGTACCAACACCATCATCAAGTATGCAGATGACACGACGGTGATTGGCCTCATCAGCGACAACAATGAGTCGGCCTACAGGGAGGAGGTTCAGCTCCTAACAGCATGGTGTGCTGACAATACCCTGACCCTCAACTCCAAGAAGACCAAGGAGCTCATTGTGGACTTCAGGAGATCAAGAGGCTGCACGCACAACCCCATCCATATCAACGGGACGGAGGTGGAACGTGTCTCCACTTCAGGTTCCTGGGGGTCAACATCTCCGATGACCTCTCCTGGACTCACAACACATCCTCACTGATCAAGAAGGCTCACCAGCATCTCTTCTTCCTGAGGAGACTTAAGAAGGTCCACCTGTCTCCCCAGATTCTGGTGAACCTCTACTGCTGCACCATTGAGAGCATCCTTACCAACTGCATCACAGTATGGTACGGTAACTGCTCTGTCGCCGACCGGAAAGCTCTGCAGAGGGTGGTTAAGATCGGCCAAAGCATCACAGGCTCCTCACTCCCCTCCATTGAGTCTGTCCATAGTAAACGATGCCTGCGCAGGGCGCACAGCATCGCCAGGGACAGCTCACACCCCAACCATAGACTGTTTACCCTCCTCCCATCCAGGAGAAGCTACAGGTCCCTCCGCTGCCGGACCAGCAGGCTCAAGAACAGCTTCTTCCCTGCGGCTGTCACACTTCTCAACGCTGCACCTCAATGACTGCCTCATGTCAGTGCCTCTAAGATGTCTTCTAGTTCCTTAATCATGATTTTTCCTTCATTGCGGATGACCAGGCGCTCTCAACCACCTCTACCACCTATTCTACACATCCACACTCACTATCTCTCCCAACAGCCCGAATAAGGGCAGGGTATCTGTAAATGACCTCCAGACTTAGTACAAGACAGGTAGTAGAGTACCCTCGGCAGATGGTTGCAAGCAGGCTGTGCCGAGCCTGAATTTCGAAGCATCGCAAGTGATCATCACGTTTCAGGTTAAAAAAAAAAAAAATCAGGGTTGGTGCACTGGTCAGTTTGGACTTTAAAACATCGAAATCAATCTGATGTTGCTGGGACCATGATCATGATGTGTCCTTTTTTGTCAACTCCTGCAGTGTGGAGCTTAGTTCGCTGAGGTTTGGTATGAACTTGCTGAGATAGTTTACCATTCCCAGAAAACGCTGCAGGCCTTTCATGTCTGTGGGGGCAGGCATTTCTGTGATGGCAGTAGCCTTCTTCGGATAGGGTTTGAGACCATTAGGAGTGAAGATGTGGCCGACGTAGGAAACCTCTGCAACCCGCAACTTGCACTTGTCAGGATTGAGCTTGAGGTTGATCTTGCATGCGCGCTCCAAGATGAGCCTGAGATTGTGGTCATTCTCCGTTGCATCTTTGCCATACACTAGGATATTGTCGACAATGATGGCACAAGATAGGTCCTCGAGTAATAGCTCCATAGTTCTTTGGAAGGCTTCACTGGCAGAATTGATTCCGAATGGCATTCTCAGAAACTTGTATCTGCCGAATGGGGTGGCAAATGTGGTGAGGTTTGATGACTCCTTGTCCAGCGGTATCTGCCAGAAAGAGTTCTTTGCATCGAGGACAGAAAATAGGGTGGCCGTTCCGACCTTTGCCGCAACATCCTCGACAGTCTTCATGGGATGGTGTGGGCACTTAATGGCAGTGTTCACTTCTTTCGAGTTGATGCACAGTCGGGTGGGGTCGCTGACTGCTTCAATTATGCCTGTGGCGGCCATGTCCTTCAGCGCAGAGTGAACCCTGTCAGTCATGGCAAATGACAATCGGTGTGGAGGTCGGACCAGCTCTGCCCCGGACGTCGCTGGCGGCAGACATTTTCAAATGGTGCGGAAAGCACTACCTCGGTCTAGTCGACCCCTTTTCTAATTGGTTTGAACTAGACCAACTGACCTCCCTCACATCTGAGATGGTCATCCAGAAGCTGAAAAGACACTTCTCTATCTTTGGCGCTCCCGTCAGCCTGAGAACCGACAACGGTCGGCAGTTCACCAGCCACATGTTCAAGCTTATTGCAGACCGATGGAACTTCCAGCACGTCACGAGCAGTCCCGAGTATCCACAGAGTAATGGACTCGCTGAACGCGCTGTCAGAAGCGCCAAACACTTGCTGGAGCGAGCACAGATTTCAAAGTCAGACGTTTATCTCAATCTCCTGAATCTCAGAAACGTTGCCAGGGACGGAACCCTGCAATCGCCGGCACAGCGACTGATGTCAAGATTGACGAGGCCTCCGGTACCCATCGCACAGCAGCAACTGGTCCCTCAGGTGCTGAAGCCCGCCACTATCCAGAAACGGTCATACGACAGTTCCAGCAGACCACTCCAGCCTCTACGGGTCAGGTCGTCCTCCTATGAACTTCAACTGGACATTCCCGTCTGGGCACTGTTGCCAACCCGACTGACGAGCCACGGTTTTACCTGGTAGACTGTGAGGGAGCGGTGTACCGGAGAAGTCGACAACACCCGCTTGCTGTGATGGAGCCTTGACCACCGCCTGCTGGAGGACATTTACATGGCGTCTACTAGAACGAGGTAGTGCTTTCCGCACCATTCAAAAATATCTGCCGCCAGCGACGTTCAGGGCAGAGCTGGTCTGCCTCCAATTGATTACCAAGAACCATCTGACTAGCTTGGGTCATAAATCGCCTGTTATCTGTGTTGGTTCACTGCCTTCTGGCCTCCATTTGGAGGCATGGATTTGTATCCCATTTCTGACACCATGTAAATAACCTCCATACTTAGTACGTGATTCAAATACATCTTTAATCAGCACTGAAACTTAACAGCATGAAGGATGATTAGTTGTCAGTACATCCTGGCTGCTCCAACTGTCCGTGCTGGGAAACAAGTGTTAGTATAAGTATTACAGTGGGGTGGAGTTAGAAATGCTGGCTGGTGTGTGATTGGTTTGCATGCAACATCAATCTACAGTATCTTCTATCCTCAACTTTCACCACACCTCTCTCCTTATTCAACAGTAATTTCCATCATCTCCGATACTATTCCACCACCAGACACATCTACTCCCCTTCTTCTATTTTAGCCTTCTGAAGAGATAGTTCCCTCCCTCGATCTGCCACTTCCTCCTCTGACTTCTTCGGCTATCATTGACCTCCTATTCTGCTCCTATGATTCTCAGCATTAGCTTGAGGAGCTGCCACCTCACCTCCCTGCTGGACTCCCTACAATCCGTGGAATGTAGCAATGAATGATACCTTTTCATTCACTAACGTGAAGTTGTTCCATCTGAGAGATTTTAAAGGAAATGGTTCCTAGTCAACATTTTGGACTGCTTTATCACAGGCATTCTCCTTATGCTTTCCAATCCTCACTTCACTGATAAATTAAGTAATTCATGGGGGGCTCCTTAGCTCAAATTGACTATATTATTTTCCCCAACAGTGGCTGCCTTGCCTGCTGAGAACTTCCAGCATGTTTTAATGTTGTTTCTATCTTCATTTGATCATTCATTTGGCAATCTTTTTCATAGTTGCATAATTCATTGTGGGACTTATGTTCCCGTTGATAACCAGCACCACTGCGTCGCTAATGTTTTCAATGATGATGATGATGACTTATGTTGGGTTGTCACCCCCTCCTTCCACATTTACAACTGTATCCTTGTGTTGGAGACCATGCTTAGGTTATTTATAGATATATTTAATACATTGGCATTGAGTTTCATTGTTTTGAAAAAATTGGATAAGAATGAATTAGTGATGGTGATAATGCATGGAACTTGATTTCAACTGTAAAATGCATAGAGATTAGGAATAAGAGGAAGGGTCCCAACCCAAAACATTTCCTATCCATGTTCTCCAGAGATGCTGCCTGACCCGCTGAGTTACTCCAGCATTCTATGTCTTTTTTTGGTATAAACCAACATCTGCAGTTCCTTGTCATTACATTTGGGATCAGGAATGTCCATTTAAAGATAAATGGAAATCCCAGCCAGAAGCTACTTTGCAATATAAGAGGAATAAATGATAAAAGTTCAGAAAGGTTTCCACATTGAAATTGAGAGAAGGAGGAGAGTACTCTGGGAGCTCAGTGACCACATAGCCAAACCCAGTTGATTCATAATTGAAACTTTGTTTTTAAATCAACCACTGACTTTTATGAAATTAACAATCATCTCTGTACTCTTAGAGCATGTCAGTATTAGACTGTAACAGTTAAGGATACTGTATGAAGCTTTTACTATCTCATTGATTTACAACCATTTTAAGTGACAATTGGAAGGACTCAGTACTGAATTATGCTACTATGCCAATAGCTTGATTGAAAATTTCTCTTGGAAAATATAATAATAAATTAAAATTTACTGATGTTACTGAATGGTAATTAAAAAAAAGGCGATTTTAGGTGTAATATTTGAGATGATTTTAACAAGACACGTTGGTACTGTGGAAGAAAGAACTGCAAATGCCGGTTTAATTTGAAGGTAGACACAAAATGCTGGAGTAACTCAGCGGATGTGGCAACATCTTTGGAGAGAAGGAATGGGCGACGTTTTGGGTCGAGACTCCAGCATTTTGTGTCTACTCTGGTAATGTGGGTGTGTTGTTAATTTGAAATACTGGAACACAACATAAAAGCCCTAGAAACACCATGAAAAGATCTATGTAACCAAATATTGACCTGGTATGAATCTATTTTGGTGTTTTCAAAAATACAATTAGATGACAACGATCCCATTTGGTTCAAAGAGGACACAACATGTGCAGTTAATAGCTCCCTGTACTCTGAGAAAGGAAATGAAGCAACACTCTCGACATAGAACATAGATCAGTGCAGCAAGGGAACAGGCCCTTTGGTGCTCGATGTCTGTGCTGAACACGATACAAAAACCAACACTTATCTGTCTGCACATGATTCATATCTCTTCATTCCATACATATCCATGCGGTAATCCAAAATATCTCTTAAATGCCACTCTGTGTAACAAAACTTGCTCTGCACATCTCCTTTAAATTTTGCCTCTCTCACCTTCAGGCTATGCCTTGGAACATTGAGTTCAACCTACCCTGATTATTGGCAATTAGTGAAAGCCGGAAGCAACTTGGATAGTGCAGGTCTGGCCCTCAGCATAGCTGTGTATGACTAACAGCTGTGTAGCTGTTACTGCAGATGTATCCAGTACTAATCAGACCCACATTGATTGAGGATGTTATTTTTGATTGTTACTATGTGTGTCAAGATAACGATAAACATTCTATACAGATAGTCCTGAAAGAAGTAGCACTGTGTTATTACTGGTTCCCTATGACAAATAAAAGATTGCTGTGCTAATAAGAGAACCCTGTTGTAACTGAAGTGGCAAAGTTTGACAATACACCAGTTTGAAGAAGGGTCCCAACCTGAAATGTTGCCTATCCATGTCCTCCAGCGATGCTGCCTTACTCCAGCACTTTGTGTCTTTTTTTGATGATATACCCTGTGATTTAGGTTTAGGTTTATTATTGTCACATGCACAGAAGCACAATGAAAAGCTTAATTTTAGCATGCTCTCCAATCAAATCAGAAAATAATATACATAAATACAATCAAGCCAAACTCAGGTACAGCAGGTAGAGTGGAAGATACAGACTGCAGAATATAGTTCTCAGCATTGTAGCACAGCAGTTCCAGAGACAGTCCAATGTCTGCAAAAAGGTAGAGGGGAATCAGACTGTACCCTAGCGCATAGAAGGACTGCCCAAAATCCTAATAACAGTGGGGAAGAAGATGATCCTAAATCTGGTGGTGTCACATTCAAGCTTCTGTATCTTCTGCCAGATGGGAGCAGAGAGAAGAAGAAATAACCAGGGTGGGTAAAGTCTTTGATTACGTTGGCTGCTTTCCTGAGGCAGCGTGAAGTATAGATGGATTTAATGGTGGGGAGTCTGGTCTGTGTGATGGAGTGGGCTACATCCACAACTCTCTGCAAATTTCTGTGGCCTTGCGTAGATCTCTTCCCAAAGCAAGCTGTGATGCAATCTAACGGTTCTCCTGGTGTAAATGAAAACTTTACAAGCTCTTAAGTGTACAACATCTTTTAATGATAGCACTGGGTATTACACACACCTTCAAGCACCGGCTACATTTTTCTACTGAGGGGAAGGCGTTATGATTGATGTTAACTGGGCGGGGTTAATGGGAGTGAGGTAACTATATTATTGGTTGCATATAAACCATCTACATCCTTCCCCTTAGAAATAAAAAAAAACAGATTGTTGTCACGACAACCGAATTAAACAGCAGAATTAAACGAAATCGCCGTAGCGAACAGGCGGCTTACTGATCCTGCCCGAGCGCGTACGGATGTCTCCCCCTCCCCCCGAAAGAGCAGAAGAAGCAGGAGGACGCAAGGCAGCCGGGGAACCAGGGAAAGGGCATTGGGGTGGGAGAAACAGGAGAGGGAGAACCGCGATCGGCAACAGGGGACCCGCGCAGAGGGGAACCAGGCGCCCGCGACGGGGACCGAGGCATGCAGGGAACACCAGCCGGGGCGGCAGCCGGCTGCTGATAGGAGAGTGGAGGGGCATAGGGCCCAGGGGGCTGCGGCTGTGGCTCATTAACCGCAAGCAGGTGTTGTCGGCTCCTTCGGTAGATGGAACCCTCACAGTCGACCAGATACGAACGAGGTGAGTCGGCCACCCCAACCACGGTGGCCAGACGGTAGTGCCCACTGGCGGTCTGCAAACGAACAACCTGTCCGGGCAACAGAGGATCGAGTGGTCTGCACGACCGATCATGGGAACGCCGCTGGCTGTCATGTTTCTCTTGAATTCGCCTCTGCACGGAGGCGGGCTCCAGCACCCGAGGTTTCAGCTGGCGCTGGGCAATCGGGACGGTGGATCTGGTAGTTCTGGACATCAGACGCTGAGCAGGGGACCCCATGGCCGGATCCCTGGAAACATTCCTGAGGTTCAGGAGATCCAAATACAAATCAGAATTGGATAGTCGCGCCTGTTCCATCAGAAGCTTGGCGCTGCGGACGGCCCGTTCTGCTAGGCCGTTGCTCTGTGGGTACTCTGGGCTGCTGGTGAAATGCACGAAGTTCCACTTGTCGGCAAAGCTTTTGAATTCTCGGCTTGTAAACTGCCTGCCGTTGTCAGTCTGCAGCCTGACCGGGGTCCCAAAAGTGGAGAAGTGTTTCCGCAGCTTGCGGATCACCATCTCCGACGTGAGGGATGTCAGCAAATCCACTTCGAACCAGTTGGAGTACGAGTCGACCAGGACAAGGTAGTGGTTACCACGCCACTCGAATATGTCGGCAGCCAGCGAGGACCAGGCCAAAGCAGGGGCGGGCTGTTGCAGCAGGGGCTGTCGCTGCTGGTGCGGCGCAAGACTGTTGCACGTGGAGCAGGCCAGAAACTCTGTCTCGGATATATTTGGCCATTCCAGGCCAATAGAATTGGCACTGAGCGTGGGCAAGCGTTGCATCGACCCCAGGGTGTCCGCTGTGGGCTGCACAAAAGTAAAAGTCAAACAGGGAGGACGGGACCACAACTTTATGTCCCTTGACGATAACGCCATCCTGGAGCACCAGTTCGTCGCGGACCAGGAAGAAAGGCTGTGCTTCAGATGGCGCGGCGGAGCGCTTTGTTGGCCACCCTGCTTTAATCACCGATGCAAGCTGCTGCAAGGCCGGATCGGCAGCGGTGTGCTCGGCCAAAACCTGTAGCTGCTTGGTGGGAATAAAGTTAACGCCCAGTACGAGCAAGTCCTCTGTTTCGTAGGGGTGGCGAGCGCAGGAGGTACGCGGGGCTCGCGACAGGGTGTCCGCAATGTGCATCTCGGTGCCCTTCTTGTAGATTATGTCAAAGTCGAAGCGCTGGAGCTGCAGCATCATACGCTGCAGCCTGGCAGGGGCAGCGTGAATCGGCTTGTTCAGGATTGTCACCAGTGGCTGGTGGTCGGTTTCGACCGTAAATCTGCTGCCGAACAGGAAGTCTCTGAACTTGGAGCAGGCGAACACCACCGCGAGCAGCTCTTTCTCGATCTGAGCGTTACCGCTGCTCGGTGTCCGTCATGGTGCGGGAGGCATAGGAGACGGGATGCAGCGATCCATCGACAGACTGAAGGCAGGCCGCACCCAGACCGAACTTGGGAAGCGTCACAGGTGACGGTGATGGGGCGACCCACGTCGAAGAACCGCAACGTCGGAGTGCTAATCAGTTTCGACTTGAGGCGGTCAAAAGCCTGCTGGTGATATGGGAGCCAGGCCCAGGCGATATCCTTTTTTGTCAGCTGCCGCAGGGGAGCACTCAGCTCACTGAGGTTTGGTATAAACTTGCCAAGGTAGTTCACCATGCCCAAGAATCGTTGCAGACCTGGCACGTCGGTGGGGGCTGCCATTTCGGAGATGGCAGCGGCCTTCAAGGGTCGGGCTTTAGTCCGTTAGGGGTGAAAACATGTCCAACATACGTGACCTCTGAGACACGAAACCGGCACTTCTTGGGATTCAGCTTCAGGTTCGCCTGTCGCGCGCGATCCAGGACGCGGCGGAGGTTCAGGTCGTGCTCGGCAAGGTCCTTCCCGTAAACCAGGATATCATCCACGATGATGGCACATGGCAGGTGCGCGAATAATTGCTCCATCGTCTGCTGGAACACCTCGCTAGCAGAATTGATGCCGAATGGCATTCGCAGGAACTTGAATCTGCCGAACGGTGTGGCGAAGGTCGTCAGGTCAGGAGACGCTTTGTCCAACGGGACCTGCCAAAACGAGTTCTTAGCGTCTAGGACCGAAAAGATGGTGGCTTGCCCGACCTTTGCCGCCACATCCTCAACAGACCGCATGGGGTAATGTGGTCGCCTGATGGCAAGGTTTAAGTCCTTCGGGTTGATACACACGCGTATCTCGTTCTTGTCTTTCTTAATCGTGGCAACCATGGTGGAGACCCAATCGGTGGGCTCGCTAACTGCTACTAGCACCCCCTTTTCGACCATCTCGTTGAGCATCGCCTCGACCTTGTCCTTCATGGCGTGAGACACCCTGTGAGGTGCGCGGACCACGGGTTGTATATTTGGGTCAATGGAAATATGGTATGACACTGGTAACTTCCCCAGGTCATCGTCGAACAGGTCCTGGTATTCAGCAACCGGGTCAAACGAGAGTTGCACTTTGTGGACCGTGCGGTCAAAGGAGACCAGGCCAAGATCCTGGCACGCACGGTTGCCCAACAGGGTTACACAGTCAGAGTTCAAAACATAGAAAACCAGGTTTCTTGTGGCCTTTTGCAGCACGCAAGTTAAAGTGGCCCTCCCCGCAGGCCTTAGAATCTCTCCACCATAGGCGTGCAGGGTAGCATCGTCAACAACCAGAGGCTCATTACTCCTTATCTTGTTGAAAAGATTCATGGACAAAACATTGACTCTCGCGCCAGTATCTAATTTGGCAGAGAAGGTTACGCCATTGACAGTCACAGGTACGGAGGGATCATTGCGGTGGGCGGGTGTCTGTAGGAGGGTAAACACATGAGAGTCCTCGGCAGAATTAATTGGCTCCGCACCATTGCACTCAACTAAATTGGGCTGTGAGTCGAAACAGAGATCAGATTGGGCCAGCATGTTTAGACTGGGACTGGAAGCTTGTGCCTGGCTCCCACGGGAACGGAGTAAGCGACAGGAGGCTGAGAAATGGTTCAGCTTTTTACAAAAGTTACAGGTTTTACCAGAGGCGGGACACGTCGACAGTCTATGGTGCATGTAGTTACAGTTCGGGCATCTTTTCATGGCATCAGGTCCGACAAGGTTGAGGAGGAGGGAAGCTTTAAGGGAGTCAGGTAACTATATTATTGGTTGCATATAAACCATCTACACCTGGGGATGTTTTAACAACAGAAACAGCATTTACTGCTCTTTTGGCTCTCCATCAAGTTGGCTTTTGGTGGACCATTGAGTGCAATAACGTACTGTACAAGAATACTATATTACACCAGGAATGGATCACAGAACTTTGATGGGGTCATTTAGCTGATTATATCTATGGGGTTTTTTCATGCAGCATATCTGACGTAATCCGACTGCTCTGTTTTCTCCCATACTTCAAATCACTAAATGCATTGGTACTTAAATGATGCAACTTTTCCTGCTGGAAGCATTCTTTGTGCCAAAACATTCAATTTTCCCCCAAAAAATGCATTTATATTTTGAGCATTTACTTAATTTAACTAACACCTTGTCAGCAACCAGAGAAAATAGGGTATTTTATTATTTCATTAAAAACATTTTTGATTTTAAGCTTACTCGGTTCCAAGATAAAAACTGGGGTCCTGTCTTTGCACATAACCATAGTTGTCAATTCCTGGTATGCTGCTGGTGAAACTATCACAGTGAACGTTCTACTAGCTTTAATGCTTTCTTTACAAAAACTTCCCCCAGCGCGACCTCATACAGAATTTGCACATTCGTTGTTCTCATGTCAAGTTCCTATAGGCCTCTTTATGGTTTAATCTATTAGCATCCGCAATTCTGTTAAACCTTCAGTTTCAATACCGCAACTGTTTCAACAATGTCTGCTCTCTCTGACTAAGATTAATGCATCACATCAGGGGATGTCCTCTGCCTGCAATCCATATTAACTCTTAAATGCCCAGTCCGCCAATTTAAGTGGCCATGTAAACTAACTGAGCAAACTTAAAATTAAATTAGTATATTCAACTTTTTGTAATAAGTAATATATAAGTGAAAACCAATTGTCTTATAATATCCCAGGCATCATTGTCCACTATCTTTAACAAAAATGTATTAATAAACGCATTAATTTAACTGCAGAGTATGTGTGAGAGAGTTATTGAGCAATCCTTACCAAATCCAATTAACTTATACAACTGCACATCTTTGGAGTGTGGGAGTAAAGGGGAGAACCTGGGGAAAACCCATGAGGTCACCGGTAGAATGTACAAACTCTGCACAGACAGCATGATTACCAACTGAAGTTTGGCCAAGATTCTGTTCTTTTTGAAGAAGTAACTTCATTTGCTTTACCTCCTCTTGAACAGGTAGAAAGAAAGTCAATTCAAGATCTAATTTGGTGGACAGCTGCGTAGATATTATAACCCAGCTCTTGGGCATTGTAAGGCAGCAACTCTATCGCTGCACCACCCTGCCACCCCATTAGATACTATGGTTGACAGTATCTAAAGCACAAGTCTCTGTATTCCAGCAAAAATCAGGTGTTTTTAGTTATCACATTCTAGCAACATAATTTATGCTTCTGCCTTCCCAGTGACATTCTGGCAGATTTCAGCTGAACAGCTCAGACCCCACAAAGCTCAGAAAATTGCTTAATGGTTTCAAAGCACTGAAGTTTAAAGAATAGTTGGTGCAAAAATTGTTGCATAACTTCTTAAAACATTGCCACATAGCTACCCTTTTGCAATTTTCATAAAAAGACAGAAATAAATTTGCATTTGCGAGATATAAGGGATCCTGAAAAATGTTCTAGCTACCTACTAATAAGTGGCTAATTAATTCCTCATATCACTTAAACACAGATACATCACACTTTTATTAGTCAGTTAAAAACCTTTCTAATGGGCCATATAATGACAAATTTCAATTTGATTCCAGCAGGGTCTCTGAAAGGTAACTGTCTGGAGGACTTTCTGCAATTAGCTGCCTTTTATATAAATGGATTGTGAATAGAAAATAGCTACTTTTAGTGTTGATTTATGATCCACAGACATTAAATGCATAGGATAGATTATGATGGACTCGAGATAGCAGACAGGAACCAGAATGCCGTGGAGATAGAGAAGAGACAAAGAGAGAATGATGAATGTGCTGGAGAGAGATGGAGAGTGAATGCTAAATGTTTTATAAAATGAGAGACTATTGAATGTTTTATAAAGAGAGTGGGAGCATGCTGAATGTTTTATGGAAAGTGTTGAATATTTTAGAAAGACAGTGAATATTGAATGCCTTTTGGACTAAAAATATTGAATATCCTACTGAAGGAATGTTTATAGCTTTATAGAAACAACGCTGGATGGATCAGAAAGTACATGGTGAATACATGGAGAGAATATTCCCTGCAATGTTATGCAGGAAATGACATTGAATTTACAGCAAAGAACCAGACCATTCAACCCAGGTGGTCTGAGCAGTGCAACTAATTCACAGGAGCCTCCTCCCAACTATCTTCTCTCCACATATCCTGGTATATATTTCTCTCTCACACACTTATCCTCTTACCTCAAATTATCTACGTGACCCGTATAAATGTATTAAAAATCAGTTCCCAGGCTGATGGACCTTATGTGTGCTGCTCCTGGGATTCAACATCATCGTCGTTGGTTGGCTTTGATAGTTTGTTCTTTCATTTATGTTCCTATCGGAATCATTGTTGTACCTACACTAGCTGCTTATGTGTAACCACTGGAATTGCCAACACAAGGTGGAAACAAAATCGGAGACAGGAACGTGTGGAAAGCGTTGACCCAATGTGCTTGTGACGCCAGGGGCTTCCAATATTCATTCTCACTGAGAAAGAAAATGGACACTTTTACACTCCCTGTACCTTGGAGAGCTCCAAGCTATATGTTCATGCAACAATAGAGCGAAAGTTCCCTTGATCAAGACTTTATTCATAACTATGTTCGATAAACACTTGAGGATACTATCTGAACGTTCCTAGTTTTCTCAACTCTTGTTTTCTCTCTCTAAACTCGAAGCTGAACTTGGAACAAAAGTTAAGCAGCCGGCTAAGAAATCCTTCCATTCTCCTCCTAAATAATCGTTCAGCAAATTTAGTTTATGCTTTTTATATGGGGAACAAATAGCTTCGATTAAATCGAATCGGTCAGGATTTCTTGGTGATGATAACCGCTATGTTTGTCTGTAAAAAGAATAAACTTGCAGAACCTGTTGAGTTCTTTACCGTCTCACTTTGACCCAAACTAGAGGCACGGACATCAAGGGCAACATCTCTAGCTGCAGACGATGGAAGAAGGGTCCGGACCCGAAACGTCGTCTGTCCATTTCCCTCCTCAACGTTGTTTGACCCGCTGAGTTCCTCCAATACTTTGTATTTTGAATGAAAATAACTCGGCAGAGTTGCCCGTCGAATGGTCACAATCAAATCAAAACTCCACTAAGAAACTGAATAATAATTAGTTTAACTTAAAATATAAGCTCGGTTAGTTGCATAGACACCTGCAAATATCATACATTCTTTCATCCTTATCCTCAGGCAAACACGCAGCTTCTTGACACAATGGCCCAATCTGTATAAGTAATAGTGAAATGAACTTACCACTACTGGAGGACCTCTGCCCGTCTAAGCCGAAATCCTGTTGGAAATGACTGTGCCTCGGTTGCCCAACACGCTTTCTCTCTGTTTTATATCAACCTGGGCGATTAATATTGCATTAACCGTCTTCAACATTTTCAAAACCAGCAATATAATGTGCGTCCATTTATTATTAACAGCAATTTGATTAGGAACAAATATCTGTGGCAGGATTCCGGTTTGGGAGCGAGAGTGGAAAGCGAGCGGCTTCACAGGAATAGGAGAGTAAAGGCAGAAGGGCAGAAAGTGGCAACATCTCACGAACAATAAGCTCAGATCATTTTTTATCCCAGCATCGAGACTGGCTCATTGGAATTCTCCAGTAAAATATTCACAAGATACTTGGACTGTTGCATTAATTTTTTATCATTACAATGCTTAGGGGATTCGAGAATAGAACCATTTTAGCTGATTATAATAGTAGGTCTTTCTTTCCCTCAATATTACAAGACAATAGTTCATTAAAACAGCTGGTTTCTCATACGACAACTTTATTTCCACAATGCAAATTAACAAGATATTTTTTTTAATGAAAAAAAAAGGACGAAAGATGGGTAGAGGAATCAAGAACTAAAGGAGATACGTTTAAGCTGAGAGAGGGAAGATTTCATAGGAACCAGAGGGACAACTTTTAAATTCGGAGGGTGATGGGTACATAGAACGAGCTTAAAGTGGAGGTCGTTGAGGCAGGTACTATAACAACATTTGCAGGAACTTAGACAGGTAGATGGATGAGGAAGGTGTCTGGGCCAAACGTGAGGAAATTGGACGAGCTTAAATGGGGCATCTTAAGCCAGCATGGACGAGCTGGGCCGAAGTTGGCTATTTCTGAGCAGTACGACTGTGACTGTGAAAGTTACGTCCAAAACTAGAGGAAACACACGTGTATGTTTTTAAATAATGACAAATAATGAAGTGACTGGAATCTTACTGTTGTTTTTTGCAATTGCTCCTCCAGTTTATTTTAAATGTATCCAAGTGATTATTCTGCTACTCTGCCAACAATGCTCACTCTCTGAATTCAGATGCCATTCTGCCAACGTTCAGGCGCATGACGGCGATTGGTGTTTGGGTTAGCCGGCAAGGCCTCCCTAACCTTTACTCAGCACAAGTGCAGAGCATCCAGGGAAACGGTTCTGCCGATGTCTTTCAGAGGTTTTTCTCAGCTGGATTACAAACGGTATTTTCTATGTTTCTATGATAGAAGTTCGCCTTTGTGATCTCTCGCCGTTGGAGTAGCATAAAATGTATAACACCGTGTTGCAACTGGTCCGGGTCGGTGTTTATATAACAGACAATCCTTGCCTCAACCCACTTCATCAAACCCATCTGGATGCCCTTCTGTTCCTTTTAACTTACAGTACACGTGCCTCAATTTCCCACTATTGGGTTTCACTGTGTGAAATGGCTGGAACTCAGTGAACGTATGCATTGATCTTGGAAAGAAGAAAACGAAGAGAATCAGATGCGTAAATAACTAGCAAGCTCCTCTGGGAATCTGACTGCTCCGTGCCGCCAATATTGAGTGTGGGGTTTTTTTGTGTGTATACCAATGAATTTCACCAATTGGAGAGCATGCATGAGATTTGAAGCCACGTTTGAGCGCAGGTTTTTAAGAATATTTCAGAGCGTTTGGGAGATCTTGGAATTGACGATTAACACGGTAACATACAGAATCCCAACTGACACATGGTAGACCCAGAAAGCTTACTTCGCAGAAATGGTGCTTTCGGAAGATACGTAACAGAGATAAATTGCATGCAGCCGCCCTTGTTTTGTTAAATGAAAGCTCCACGACAATTGTCCATCCCTTGTAGGGAGAAAGATTGGATCAACTCGAAGCGTGATTTAAATGGACACAAGAGATCTGTGGACGCTGAAACGTGCGGTTAATAGAAAACCTTCAACAACTCCAGCAGAGCTAGTTGCCTAAAATGTATTATATCTGGAACCGATTTAAGCCACTAGAATGACGGAGGTTTCAATTCCACTTCCCCGTACAGTGACAAGATTGTCTGTAAGCTGATGCATGAGACCCGGTGTGGTGGGTAACAAACTCCAGGTTATCTTTCTCTTTGTTTTAGCCATTTCTTTCTGCCAATATATCTATGACTCTCGTTTTACTTGGGCATAAATGGGTGTCTCTAATGAACGAGAAAAACAGGCTCACAAGTTATTATTCAGGAAAATTCTCAGCATGTTGGATTTTATAGGTGGTTTGAATCTCATGCCCCAAGGTTAGCAAAGACTGGGGTGATATTATCATTCCCAGAACCCGGTATCGGTTCCAATCAAACACGTTGGGATTTAGATTCTGGCAAAATCTGTGATTCTCCATAGTATCTACTGAGGGTCAACCTGATGCTTAAAAGGAGGCAGCTCGGAAAATTAATACACGCCAAATAAATGTCAGTAGATCCATCGGAGAGAGAAAATCATTGACGTTCACTTAATTTCAACCAACACAAACTGGGGATTCAAAGGCAATCTCGCGCACGGTAACAAGTTATTGAGTGTTCGCGCCATGTTCTTGAGGCGAATGACGGTAAACTATACCTTTATTCACTTTGATGTCGCGCCTCAGAGGGGCAAAAGGAAACAGAACCTTCAGGAGGTAAGAATGTTGGTTATTCGTCGAGAAACAGCCGAGTCATTTGTCCACACCTTGCCCGGGTGGATTCGGTTGGTGTATGGAACAGTACTGGTGAGAACAGGAATCAGGCGAACATTTCAGAGAGTTGCCAGTCTTTGAAAGTACCTGTAAAAAGCGAGTCGCCTGTCACCGCCTGGCAACAGTGAACTGACACTCCACGGAAGAACATTATTTGTTCAAATAATGTTCTTGAAAGCTCGGCGGCAGGCACCTGACTTTGACGGGAAACTGAAATGTGTCCTCCCTCCATTAGTTAGTCCTGTTTCTCGATCACACCAAACCTTGTTTACTTACTTTCCCTTTATTTAAATTAAGTAATCTATAACAGCCCTTCAACTGCTGGATGGCTAAAATTAACCAACATTGGCGAGCCGAGACGTGCATTGAAATCCACGTAGAAAGGAACACAGATAATAACAAGAAAACCTCTTTTGTAATTTAAATAATAAAGCTTTTATTTTAAGAAATTTTCTTCAGAATAAAGACCGCACACGCTCAAACAAGAAAAAAAATAAAGATTATAATAAGGTGTTCGAAGTTGACAGGGTTATTGCTAACATCGGTATGATTTGCAATAAATTATTTATGTACAATATCGTCTAAATAACATACACGCCTCTGTTTTTATTGTAAAGGCCCAGATTCAAAGTGTAAATTACAGTCCAGCGCCCTTGAAAGTGTACCACTGTCCTCACTTTATGGGTTATTTGCAAATCAACCCCAGCGAAAGCAGAAAATTGGGCTTGCAAGTAATAAAGATCAGACACAATTCTCCTAAAAAATAAAGTTTTACCCTATCGTTATTTTTATCCATTAGATTCTGCCGTCAGATATTGTAACCGGCGGGTTTTCAGTGATTGAATGGCTCACTGCCAGTATTTTGTTTTACTTTTGTGGGACTTTTTTTTTAAGAACATAGGATGCAACCAGAATACTTCTAAAGGCGAATCTACGCGAATGCAGAAAGCGACTTGAATGTTATGCTGATAATATACGCGACTCGGCTTCGAGTTATAATGATCGCCTTAACTTTATTGTAGTGGCAAATAGATCAATTGGTTGAACTTTCAGCCGTGTCGAAACCGAGTAGACCTGAATCACACCCACCATTGAATTAAACAAATCTCCACACACTGAAGTCGCTGCAGTGAACTAGAAACTGGATGGGAGTCGAGTCCGATATTAAATGCACAATGTTCAACCGTTTCTTCATACCTTTTCCAGATATCTTGTTCTTTCCTCAGTAACAGTCTATGCAACCGTTTCAAGAAATCGCCGCAACTCGATTCTGGGAATCCTTTCTACAAGGCCGGGCAACCTGGTGTCAGAAGAGCAAACTCGTTCTGATAGACACCGTGGAGAGGCGTGCGGAATCCCCCGGACCAACACGCGTCGAGGAGACCATAACCCGCACTTCACTGTCGATCTTAGTTCGCAGAGAGATCACATGTAATGAAATGAAAAGCGACCGAGCGAGCCTGAGAGAGATGGAAGGGGGAGTGCAGACGTTTCGCTATGCAATATTCATGCAAGCTTGTCAGCAACTCGTTAAACGAGAAGGCGAGGCTGTAAAATTAATGGGGAAAGGAGAAGTGGAAATAAAAGGCGAAATCACACAGAGGACTTGTGCAGGGGACCAGTCCAGGTTATTCCGAGTGACAGACACACTGTGTTATTCTCGCAGCTCTTGGTTTGTTTTATTAACTCAGGAAATAAATAACATTAAATATTAATTTACCAGTGCAATTATCTCAGCATGGAATAGCTAAAGGATACTAATAAAACGGAAGGCTTGAAACTCAATTTCACTGAAGCATCCGGACCCTCGTGATCCCGCGATGACTCCGAGACTGTCCGTTTGTTTCTGTTTGTGGAAACAAGGGGTGGGGGGTTGACAGTAGCTTTTCTTGGATCTTGCTCGTGGTCGGAAGGACTTTAGAACATTGATTCCAGTGGAGAGGAGTGTGGGGAGCAGCGGCCAGTCAAGGCAGGTGCCTGTTCCATAGTGAACGCTCACACCAAAGCGACTGCACGGAAGGACTTCCTTCGAAGGCTCCAAGAATGGCCTTGTTGCAGCCCGGCGGGGGGCTTCCTCTGAGCTTGTTGTGATAAAAGTGTGAGAAAGTTAGTCTGATCTAAAGTCCATGGCTTAAGTCCTTAGCGAAGACACTTAAGATCCCTGCTTGTTCCTGCCATCCAACTGCACGCAGTCAGTGATTTGCAGAGTACTTCATCCTCTTTTGCTTCTGCCTTTGATTGCAAAACCAGACCCTCACCACGTTTTTCTTCAGGTCTAGCTTCTCTGCGATCGCTGCGATTTTCTCTGAGGAGGGACGCGGCTGGATGGCGAAGTAAGCTTCCAGGGAGCGCTTCTCCGGGGCCGCGATGGAGGTCCGCTTGCGTTTCCTCTCGCTGGAGTTGAACATCTCCGGCTTGTTCGCCTTCTCCCTGTAAGCGGTCTCCGCCTCTTCCAGCCAGGTCTGCAGCACGGGCTTCAGCGCAATCATGTTGTTGTGCGAGAGAGTCAACGACTCGAACCTGCAGATGGTACTCTGGCTGAGAGAACCCACCCCGGGGATCTTCAGATTGGCCAAAGCAGAGCCAACATCAGCCTGTGTCACTCCCAGTTTGATTCTCCTCTGCTTAAACCTCTCGGCAAAAGCCTCCAGCTCCCTGGGGTCCGCTTCCATGTCGTTGAGGCACGGCATGCCGTTGTGGGTGGCGAAGGAGTGTGGGTGGCCCATGGACATTGCTTGATGGAGGTTTCCCATGGCGTTGAGGTTGTGAGAGTGGCCTTGTGATGAGAGCATGGAGGTCGGGTCTGGTCCACCCATACCTGTCAAACTCGGGGAGATATCCAGCAGGTCGGTGTCCAACATCTGGTGGCCCGGGTGGACATGGTGAGAGGAGAGCGTGGATGGGTGAGAGATGGCGAGGGTGGATGATGTGGAGCTGCAGGGGACGCTGCTCATGGTGTGGTAGGTGATGTCCGGCTTGAAGTGGTGGTGACTCTTGCTGTGAGCCACCACGTCCACCGCCGCCAGAGCTTCAGCGCGGGCTAACAGAGACTCATCAAATCCGCCGAATATATTGCTCTGCAGCTGCAAGCAAGAATGCACACACATGCGGTCAGTGGGGAATTCTGTCAACTCAGTATTAAAAAACATTTTCGAAAAGAAAAATCTTTCCTCAAAGCTCAGGTCATAAAAATTAATATGAAGTCAAGAGATTTGGCTGAACAGACACGTGAAGAGGTAAAAGTGCTGCGCGATTGTTCTGGTGACATGAAAAAAACATTAAGCTGCGCCTTAAAGCTGTAATCATGCACATACGTACCGGTGGGGTTGGCAAACAAACTCTTCTCATGTGCTCTGTGGTAGAGTGCAACCCCGGGTACTTGGGCTCCTGGAGCATTGGGTGCATGCTGAATTGCTGCTTGCCGTTCATGGTCATCATGATTGCACACCTTGCAGGTAGACAGCCTTGACATAGATGTTGCTGCCTGGCGCTTGCTCCTGCCAGCTATTTCAATGACACAGCCTCTTCCCCCACCTGCTCCTTACTCATCTTACCAGCAACAACTGCTAGCAGCGCGCAGGCGTGCTGCGGCCACACAAAAGCAGGAAATTAGCCCGAGGAGTCAAAACCTTTTCGCGTTCACCTACACAAAGAACCCTGTCTACCTCCCCTCAAAAACACCCGGCAGCGGTCTCCCCCCCTCATGGCCCCGGCCGCAGAGTCAGATTTTATGTGAAAGATTTGCTTATCGTCTAAAGTAAAGCAGTGGGTCCCGGTAAAATGAGGACGCAAACTTTAAAATTAAAGGGTTACAAACTTTTAATGTCATTCCATTTTTTTTCTGCTAGACAATTACGCATGCTACTGTAAATAAAAAAATAATTGGGCACAGCATAAGAATGAAATTACAGAAAGTTCTCAGAAGCACTGATCTCTCATGAAAGATTAATCCTGTGCCTATTACACAAAATTCGTAGTCTAAATAATACTCAGTTATTTGCGACATGCACCCATGCAAATCTACGATGTTTCCAAAACTTTCTAACCGGTACATCTCGGATACCAACTGTAGGACAAGTTGGGGACTGATGTCAATGATCATGTAACAAAGACCGGCTTTGATTGCATGTATTTTGCAATTGGATTTAGCACAGACTGGTCAAAACGGAGATCAAAAAATACTTTTTTTACAAGAATTGAGGTGGGAAACTGACAAAAGTAACATAAAAAGCGCCCTCTTATTTGATGGAAGGCAGTCAGAAAACAATTAAGAAGAGAGGAAGAGCATAAACTCCTGAAAACTTCTATAAACAATAATTCGCTTGTGTGTTATTAAATATATAATGCAACAATTCAAAGGAAGTTCAAAAAAAGTGACGAGATTCCTTTAACCGTATGTGGAGCATTAAGTGTTGATGAATCTCTCCTCCCCCCCCCCCCCCCCCCCCCCCCCCCCCCCAATCAGCTATAATTGAGGACAACAAAAATCCTCCCTTTCATCGAGCGAAATGCTATTGTTTAACTACTGTTAAACCCGCGTATGCATGGTTTGACTGTACTTCGATCGCTGCAGCGGCGACTTGTCCTTAAAGTCGAAACATCTGTTCTTTGTCAGTTCTGTAGCTTCTAAACAACCCAGAAGTTACTGTAACAGGAAATTAATAAATGATTTTTAACATGACGGTGACAACGGTAGAATCAAAAACGCGATTTTTGTTTAAACACTGTGCAAGCTATGGCGGGGAGACGTAGAATAGTTATTTAATCATGAAGTTGATAAGCCGGCGACACAAGAGACTGCAGATGCTGGAATCCTGAGCACAAAACAAAGTGCTGGGGGAAATCAGCGGGGCAGGCAGCATCTGTGGAGGGGAATAGACAGAGGACGATTCGGGTTGGGATCCCAATTCAGTTGTAGATAACGGCCCTAGAAAACTCAAACACGGTGCATTGCTCCACCCGAATTTTAACGGTTCCCAACACCACAAAATTATACCGCATTTCCCTTGATTTTACTTATGATCAAAGTAAATACTGCGCATTTGTATGAATCTAGTTTGGAAGAACTCCAGTATGTGAAGCGTGGCATAAACCGATTTTCCCCATTGACCGATGCTATTATCAGATACGATTCCCAGTGTTATATACATGAACCGTACTCCAACCAATATTTTAATTAGATTTAAATTATGAATGAAAAAATATCTATAAATAAATAATTTAGACGTTGAAATATTATTTAATAGCAACATATGCAGGATGAAAATTACTTAATAATATAATCTAACATATAATGCTAATGATATACCTCCAACTTTAAACAGGCTATTATGAAAGATAAATTGTATGCTCATTGTAAGGACGATTTTTTAAATATTTTACTTTTCCCGTTTGAATGTTTGGAGGAATGGCACGAGTTTAACAAAGTACCTCTCCCGCCGGGTGTGATTCATGTACGGATAAAAGTGAGCTTCATTCATAGATCTGGCACACTGTAAGTGTTATAAACCAACACCGCAGTCTCAATAAGTTTCTACAGCGCGCTTACACTGTCCGGGGGAAGTTGTTTCACTGACATTCTATAGATGTAGAGTGATCAGACTAAAACTACCCCTGCATGGACCGAATTATTTTTATAGTTGATGTGTTTATTCGCAGTCCAGTCGTTGTGTGTCCAGTCGTTGTGTGTTCTTTGTGATTTTCGGCGTAGCTTATTTGGCAGTATGCTACACTGGTTCTGCCTGGCAATAGTATTCTTTCCGATTTCCCCCTCTTTTCTGTGAATCACAACAATCGGATGACAGAAAATCTATAAATAATGATCAGCTGAGTAGCGAAGTACGTGAAACTAATACCTGCAGTTTTCTTTTTTAGCGGGGTGGTGGAAGTGGAGGTGGAGACTGAATCGGAGATGATGAGCTCAGGAGCGACCGAAATAATACATTTCCACGTCCAACTATGAGCAGTGGTTAACGGTAAACTTGTCAGAATGGGATGTGCATTCCACGAACTCATTGATGAACAACTTGCCTCAAGACAAGGACTTGGTAAAGTTGCCTACGGTATGTCATGAAAGTGCACCAGACTAATATTAACACCATGCTGAGAAAGGAGCCAATTGGGCAGGTGACTAAATGGTAGCCAAAGGAATAGATTTTAAGTAAATCCTTTAAAGGAAAATTACGATGTTGAAGTTTAGGAGTTTAGGCCTCGTGGCATTACCATCAATGGAATGCTCCGTCATTATGCTTTAATCGTATACAAAACTATGAGAGGCATAGATAGGGTAGACAGTTAGAACATTTTTCCCAGGGTAGAAATGTCCAACACCAGAGGGCATGGCAATATGTCGAGAGGGGTGAAGTTTAATAGAGATTTTGGGCAGATTTTGTTTTACACAGAGAGTGCTGAGGGGTTTTAACGCACTGGCAGCGGTGATGGTGGGGGCAGAAACGATATTGGCGTTTAGGAGACCTTTGGATAGGCACGTGGAAGGCAGATGAGATCAGTTTAACTTGACATCATGTTCGCACATGCACTGCGGGCCGAAGGGCCAGTTTCTGTGCTGTACCGTTCTACGTTGTAACAGCAATACTAAATAAATGGCCTGCTTCATTATTTATTTCAGATAAATTGTTTTTTTTTAAACTCATGATAAACCTGATCAAAGTCTTGGTTTTTACATGGCGACTGTTAAGAGCTACTGTCCTTGTGTGAAGAAATGTTCAGCGACAGTGTCCAAATAAAATAGCAATTTAGAATAATTAAGACGGATTAATAAATTGATATCTACGGAAAATGAACCCCGAAAATAATGATGTGCCGAGTACGGGAAGCACCGTAACGTTGGGTTTAATCTGTATCTAATGGCAGATACACAGAACAGACAAAAGGTAAAACGTATTTATAATATGTAAGCGTTTCTCAGAATATTGGAGGGTTCCGAGCGGAATCGGACTCGTAACCTGTTGCAAAGGGACTCACGATCCGGAGGGTCCTCCTGAATGGTGAATTGTCAATAACAACATTGGCAATCACTTTCATTTAAAGTGACAAGACCACCTGAATAAACTTTGCCTACTCCACCCCTTCCAAAAAGAGTCAAACGTCAAGAGTATTTAATCATCATAAGTACCAACAACGGATCAATGATATTCTTACTTGCCAAAATCTATTGAAAACTGCAATGCAACTTTTCTCAAATTATGACAATCGGAGGTGGGGGGAGGGGGGCACACGACACAAGCCTGCAAATGCTGGAAATCTGAAACAAAAAATGCTGCAAAAAAAATCAATATTCGGGTCTGCGACTCCCCAATCATAGTCGACCCGGGCTGACCTGCTGAATTTTCCCAGCATTGTGTGTTATGTTTCCTCGCATTATTCCTTGTTGCTCTTTTAAGAAATAAAACTGCAAAACAGAGCACGTGGTTCTCAGCGACACCCACAGAAGTAATTAGAGAAAGTTTCCTATCCCCCCCGCTGAGTTACTTTGTGAAATGTTTGTGCAAGGCTTTACCCTGGGCTCAGTTGCTTCGGTGAAGGAATGAGTTCAACGCACTTAAAACTGACTTCAGCACCATGGACAAGTCATCTCGTCTTCGCTTTATACTTCCTGGCATCCTCTTTGAAGGCTGGGGCCTTAAGAGACGTTTTTTTGACATCCCTAGGCGGCGACAAGGCAGGAGAGTAAAGTGCCGGCGGTAGGGGGGGAAAAAAACCGGCATCTTGTCATCAGTCTCAGCAACGCCGTCAAGTGACACAAATGGAACAAGAGCATTAGCGAGGCCGTGGGGAAAGCATTTCCGTCTTGTCAACGGGCGGGGGATGGTGGCGGGTGGAATCCGCGTCTTGTCGCATATATACATGCAATGATTTATTATAAAATTTTAACGAAATCATTTATATTTCAGGGGCCCTAAAGAGCTGCATGAAACTTTTATCTAAAGTGGCGCAGTATTTATAGCAAGGCCCTGTCTGTGGGAAGGTAATTAATAGTTGTATAAATTGCATTGGCTGCTTTTTCATTATTCAACGTTTTCAGATGGTCCTTCTGTAAGTACGGAGAGAAGGCTCGGCGAATCTGTTGTACATCACGAGAAACATTTGGAGACATTGCCAGAAAGTTCTTCTCTCTGAAAACTAAAATAGAACGAGAAGTACAACAATGATTAGTTGGCAAACATTTGCCTCGGAGATGATTACTGCTCATCAGTGTATGAATGCACATTAAACATAATCAATATTTACATACACAAGGATGAACGAGATGCAAATATTGATGGGCAATAGTTTAGTTTAGAAATGGGAACAGCATGGGAACAGGCCCTTCGGCCCTCCGAGTCCACAACGACCACAGATCACCAGTTCACACGACCCATCCATTACCAGTTCACACTATTCAATGTTATCCCATTTTCACATCCATTACCGACACACATGGGGGAATTATAGATCGACCAATTAAGCTACAAATGTGGAAGGAAACCGCAGCACCCGGAGGAAACCCACATGGTCACCGGGGAAACGTGCAAACTCCACACAGACGGCAGCCGGGGTCAGGATCGAACCCGGGTCTCTGGCGCCGTGGGGGGCAGCGGCGCTACCAGCTGAAGACAGGAATAAGGGGCCAAACTGCACTTCGCGCAATCACATTCCGAGCTGCCTACAAACTTTCGCCGGAGAAAAGCAGACACGAACTTCGGAGGATTTAAATCTCCCAAAGTAAATGTGATATTCGTTTCTTTAATAGTGTTCTTGTACGCGCTATGAATGGTGAGCTTGCATGGCCGTTGCGGGGAAATTGCACTTGATTTTGTGGAGGGCAGTTTCAGAGCAGAGTCGTGAAATAATCAAATCGCAATACAAGTGTGGGCTACAGGCCCGGCGCCGCCTGCTCAAACCCCAATGTGTTTCGTTTTAATTAGGGCCATGAAACATTGATGAGGCTGGCTCCTGGTACTGACGTTACACCTAGAGAGGAGGATGCGAGACACGGCACAGACAATAGCAGCAGAAGCGGAGCGCACCTGGTGCCCGTTCGAACTGGATCACCACAAGCAAAGGCGACGCTTTACAGCCCGACCATGTTCATTCACATACAGATGCATAATTTATCGAGATGAAATCCAGGCACAGCTGAGGAGCTGCTGTGCTTGCCTTCTCCCGTAGAGTGGGAGAACGTCTGGTCTGGTCTGCTCGCGTGATATTGGGTGGAAGTATCAAATCCAATCTAATATACTTAGAGCAAACCGATGCAGCCAAGTTTTTGAGGTAAGTGGTCAAAACACAAGCTGTCACACACATCTCCTATTGCAGTGATGCACAGATAGAGTTGCTGCCTCACAACGCCAGAGACCCCGGTTCGATTGACCCTGGCCTCGAGTGAGTTTGCACATTCTTCCTGTGACCGTGCGGGTTTTCGCCGGATGCTCCGGTTTCCTTGCACATTCCGGTTTCTAGGTTAATTGGTTTCTGTAAATTGTCCCTGGTAGGTTGAGAACTGATGTGCAGGAGATCGCGGACTCGGTGGGCTGAAGTGCCTATTTCTACTCTAACTATTGATAAATCCTTTTCCCCAAAGGGGAAGGATGATTAGAATTTTAAAAAAGCAACGGCTTGCTTTAAACACCAGCAGGATAGTCCAGGTTCACTTGGTGGATGGGAAAATGAACATGTTGCTGATGGGGAATCTTGGAAGACAAGCCTATCTAGGGTGCAGGATAGGTCCCGTTTCCAATTATTATGGTCTCCTGTAACATGCAAATCAAATCGAGTTTATTTTCATATAGAGTCAAAGTCATAGTCATAGGCCCTTTGGCCCAACTTGACCACACCGGCCATCATGTAGCAGCTACACAAATCCCACCTGCCTGCGATTGGTCCATATTCCTCCAAACTGTCCCATCCATGTACCTGTCTAACTGTTTGCAATCTTAAACATTGGGATAGTCCCAGCCTCAACTGCCTCCTCTGGCAGCTTGTTCCATACACGCACCACCCTTTGTGTGAAAAATGTTACCCCTCAGATTCATATTATATCTTTTCCCCCTTCACCTGGTCCTCTGATCCTTGATTCCCCTACTCTGGGCAAGAGATTCTGTGCATCAACCTGATTTATTCCTCTCATGAATTTATACACCTCTGTAAGATCACCACTCATCCTCCTGCGCTCCAAGGAATAGAGACCCAGCCTACTCAACCTCTCCCTGTAGCTCTGAACCTCTAGTCCTGGCAACATCCTCGTAAATCTTCTCTGAACTTATAAGTGAGGGGCAAGTACAGTGAAGATTTTGTTTGCAACAGCATCACAGGCACATAGACTCAAACACAAAAACAAAAAATATACATAAACTACACCAAATAAATCTACAAGACCGTAAAAATAAAAAGAAAAATGACTGCAGGTAAAAATTTATGCAAAACACAATGAGAAAAAATGTCTATGGTTATGCAATGGAATTCCATAGTGTTCCATTGTCAAGATAGGATTAGGGTTGCACAGGTTGGTCAGAACATGGCTGTTCCTAAACCTAGTGGTTTGTGACTTCAGCCTTCTGTACCTCCTACCCAATGATATTCATGAGGATGTTGCCAGGACTAGCGGGTCTGAGCTATAGGAAGAGGTTGAGTAGGCCGTGTCTCTATTCCTTGGAGCGCAGGAGGATGAGGGGTGACCTTATAGATGTGTATAAAACCATGAGACGAATAGATCGAGTAGATGCACAGAATCTCTTGCCCAGAGTAGGGGAATCGATGATCAGAGGACACGGGTTCAAGATGAAGGGGAAAAGATTTAATAGGAATCTGAGGGGGTAACTTTTTCACACAAATGATGGTGGGTGTATGGAACAAGCTGCCCAAGGAGGTAGTTGAGGCTGGGACTATCCCATCGTTTAAGAAACAGTTAGACAGGTACATGGATAGAACAGGTTTGGAGAGATATGGACCAAGCGCAGGCAGGTGGGACATGTGCAGCTGGGACATGTTGGCCAGTGTGGCAAGTTGGGCCGAAGGTCTTGTTTCCCCGCTGTATCACTCTATAGTAGCAGCAAGAAGAGGTTCTGGCCCATATGGTCAGGATCCTTAATAATAGTTGTCACCTTCTTGAGGCAGCACCTTATGTAGATCCTTTTGATGGTGGGGAGGGCCAAGCCTGTGATGGACCAGGCCCAATTTGCCACTTGCTGCTGCCTTTTGTGATCCTGTGTGTTAAAGTTAACATCCTAGGCCATGATGCACTAGTCAGGAAAATTTCTACAGTACCGCTCCAGATGTTCAGTCTTTGCAGGTTCTAGATGTATAGTGTTTGCAGGTTAGGCAATGTTAAGTGGACAAAAGCTTGGTCAAAGCAGTGGAACATAGAACAGTGCAGTACAGGAGCAGACCCTTCAGCAATCTCCTCTTCCTGCCTGTGATCCATATCCTCCATTTCCTGTATATCCATGAAGCTTTAAGGCAAAGTGGGAAGTGTTGGCAGCTGAACTGAGTGAAGACAATCAATTAAGATGCCAGAGCAGAGATCTCATGGGGTTTTGAAGGTGGAGATGACTCTAGAAATTATGAGGAATAAAGCCATGGGAGGATTTGAAAAAAACCATGAGAATTTAAAATCAAATTATGGGATATATGTCACTACGGCTATTTGACAAATGCAGGCTAAAGGAACGCAGCCAGATGGTACCAAAGGAAACAGTCACATAATCAGCGGTTTTCACTTTACAAGCATGGTTTAAGAAAATATAATTTGGTAAAAGGCAGAGCCAGGTAGTTCTGATTGGTCATGACTTAACGCCTTGACCAACTAAGAACAGGATATCCGGCTATCAGAGGGTATATGTTGGGCCATCTGGTCAGTACATTTTCTAATGTAATCTCAACAATGCAGCAATAATCATGGTTCAACAATACCTGTGGAGTTTTACACATCATCCCGAAATTATGAAAGATGCTGTTTAAACACAAGTTGTTGTTTTTCATTCACCCATCTACCTTCACTGTGGAAATGGAAAGCAAATTGTGAAGAGAGGGTCTGGAGGCTGCAAATGGATATAGCTAGGTTAAGTGAAAGGGTCAAGATCTGGCAAATAGAATATCATCTGGAAAAAGGGAATGTGTATATTTTGGCAAGAAAAAAATAATTTAAAAAACATTTTCTAAATATTGAGAGAATGCAGAGCTGACGTGCAGAGGGATCTTGGTGTATTTGCAGAATTTTCTATTTTTAATTTCAGAATGCCATTGTTTATTGCTAGGTGAACTGGTAGTGGTATGGGTTTATTATTGTCACGTGTAGCAAGATACTGTGGAAAACTGTATTTGCTTGCTAGCCAAACTTATACCATATATCAGTACATCAGGGAATGGAAAATATAAAACAATACCCAGCTTGAAGAATAGTGTTCAAGATACAGAAAAAGGGGCAATATATAAAAAAAGTGCAAAGATCCAAAATGAGGTAGATTGGAAGATCAGGGGTTCATTCCTAGCATACAGCAGTGGGGAGAAAGCTATTCTTAACTGTGGTGATGCATCCTTTCAAAAAAATATATATATAGGCAGGAGAATGGGGTTAGGAAGGAGAGATAGATCAGCCATGATTGAATGGTGGAGTAGACTTGATGGTGGAGTAGACCCGAATGGCCTAATGCTGCTCCTACCACATAATCTTATGACCTTATACATGGAGAAATGTTTGTATCTACATTCTTACAATGATGTATTTCTGATTATCCTAAATCTAAATTGTTGAAACATCTGTATAATTTACCTTTGAATTCCCTTCCTTTCTTTGCTTTCTGGGGTTCACATTCCACCATTGATTGCATTGAGGTGATCCAGACGCTTTACATGCTCAAAGTCAAGAAGTTCTTCATCTATTTTCCATTTCCTTTGTTGTTTTTTAATTTGTAATTTTGACCACTTGGATATAAATTTCGACAGTCGACGAGTTTCAATTTATTCAAACCATCAACAATTTTAAATACTTCAAAACAACATTTTAACTTTCCCTTAAAGATAATGACCTGGTAGTTAAACCTTGCCTACATAATTCCCTTAATGTATCAACAATTTAGCCTTTTCAAGTATACCGGCTGAAATTGAAGAAGGCTTTAGACCCGAAACGTCACCAATTCCTTCTTTCCAAAGATGCTGCCTCGCCTGCCAAGTTCCTCCAGTATTTTTGTCTACCGTCTGAAACTGAATATTCTTTCTAGAATTGAAACATACAGTATAAACACTACACTCTAAAATCTGGTCTCATTATGGGCAAATGCATTTTTCAAAGGACCTCAGCAAATAACCAAAACAATTATGTTTTTAAGCAACCCAAAATATTTTTTGTTGTATACACAAGTAAAAGTATGCAAAAATGAATTCAACTATTTTTGCATTGCTGTGTAATATGCTCCGAAATACAATTAAGAAATGGCTTAAAATGTGGTTTGTTACAACAGCGTGCAACATTTTGTTAGAACTAATTATTTGGGTCTTTCACATTTATAATATCAGACACTGTCGCAATATTAATTAATACATTACCAGCAGAGAAAAAACCCCAAAAGAAGCAATTAATAAAGAGACAGATTAGATGTTTATCAAACAGTTGTTAGTGTTTTTATGTCAAGTTTATGTCCATTTTTACAAGAAAATGAAAGCTCATTTTAATTCACATATATCTTTCCACCACAAATTATTTGTATATGAATATACTTTCCCCTATTAATTGTGGAGAAGGAAGCCATTCAACAGATTGAAGTTTCCTATGGATTATTACCACAGATCTGAAAGCAATGCGTATTCACAAACTTTTATTTCATATTGACAATGGTTATTTAAAAACCCCGGAGTTAACTGATTGTACTAAATTGATTCATTTTACATTGATAAACTGTTCAATAAATCAAATGCGCTGTCTCGGTACTTTTTAAAATATTTGGTTTTTCACAATACTGCCTATCGTCTGTCTCGAGTCCTTGAAGACTTTAATAATAATACAAACATTACTAAGTATCGGTGAAACCATATTGCTACAAACAGGTGAGGATTCAGTAGAATAAAAAATATATAATAGGTGTATGTTTATGTGACAGAGAATGTCTTTAATATATTCTGAAAGGGAAGTGTATAAATATTTTAAAAAGGAATGTTTAACAAGATACACACTACACTGTTCTATTTAAAATTTAGCTTAGCCCCTGTATCAATACAAACAATTGAGGAGACAAGAAAAAAGTTTGCTAGGATGAACAATAACATAGCAAAAAAAGTATGGAGTGGGCAAAAAAGTAAACAGCTGGAGGAGCTCAATGGGGCAGGTGGCATCTGTAGAGCTTAATGGACTGACGGCGATTTGGGTCAGCACACTTCCACAAGACGGGAGTAGAGGGGAGATAGCTGGTAGAAACGGGTGAGGGGAAGAGGTGGGTCAAGAGCGGGAAAGTGATAAGTGGATCCGGGTGACGTGGTGTTGGTTGGCAGAGGTGTCAGGTGAGGGAGAGAAGGGTGGATATAATCACAAATAATAGTCGTGATAAGTGGAGAAAGCAAAAGACTGAAGATGTGACATGCCGGATCTCCTCAGACCTCTGAGGAAGCAGAGGCATTGGTGAGTTTTCTTTCCAGCTGCATCAATATGCTGGGTCCAGGATAGATCATCAGAGATGTATACACCCATAAACCTGAAGTTGTTGACTCTCCCCACTGCCATCCCGCCAATAAAGACAGGTGCATGGTCTATTGACCTTCCCTTCCAGCAGTTAACAATCCACCCTTTGGTCTTGCTAATGTTAACACTACTCCACTAAATTATCAATCTCCTTACTGTGCTGTGACTCATGATTACCCATTATTCGTCTGATGACGTTGGCATCATCAGTGAATCTAAAGATGGAGCTGTGCCAGTCTACACAGTCACGAGTATAAAGAACGTAGAGCAGGGGACTGAGCGTGTAACCAGAGGTGCCCCTGTGCTGATGGTCAGTGATGAGGAGGTGTTGTTTCCAATCTGTACTGATTGAGTTCAGCCAATGAGTAAGTCAAGGATCCCAGTAATCAAGTGAATAGTTCTTTCACGTGGATGGAATGGCCAAAAACCTCCTACCCAAGTGTTTTAATATTCCATAATAAAATACATCTACATCTAAATAAATCTACGTCTATTGGATTCCAGAATTCTTAAAGATTTTGCTTCAAGACGATTTAAATCAGCCCAAGTCTAAAAAAATGGTTAGTTTTAAAAATAAAGATTTTTAAGAGAGTTGACCAATTAAATGTAAATATTTAAACACATATATATATATATATATATATACTGTATAAAAGCTATACTTGACGTTTACAATTTAGTACAAAACCTGCTCCAAAGCATCAGCTGGAGGGAATATTATACAAAAGCAGCTTGCTAATATCGCCTGTACTAATCTGTGGCCAAATTGAAGATTTATTGTGTGTCCCATTGAGGGGGAGAATGTGACTTCAAAAAAGTCAGGCAAAGATATAAAGCCCTGTTCCATTACACAATGTGATCTGGAAAGATCTAGTTTTACTCAGACACTGAATTATTGATAAGACTCTGAGCAAAGCTACAGTTACAGAGACAGATATTCCCCTTCATTAAGGAAATTAAAGAACACCACAGGTGATTTGTAGACCTGCACAGTTACTTACTTCTCAGAAAATTGGTAAGCCTTCACTTGTCTCTGGGTAATGGAAAATCAGTTCAATCAAGTTGACTTAAATAAAGAGACAATTCTGAACTTTGCTGCCACCCCTCCCCCCTCTCGCACTCTTCCTCCTGTTATTACTTCCCCTTTAGTCCATGTAAAATGACTCATCGGAGAGGAAAGAAACCTGACCTGTAGCTAGTTCTGCACAGTGGGGGAGGAGATGCTTGGCCGATTAGCATAATGGCGGTGCTGATGAGGTGGATGTGATGGCATCACCCTGTTTACTACATATCTGGTGACTGAGGATTTTTTCTTTACCAATAAGAGTGTACAAGGTTAATTTAAAAAAAATTACTATTGCTGAAGATTAGTAAAATTTCCCTAAAAATAAAAGTCCATCAAAGATTCCACGGAGTAGAGCAGATTTGTAGTCCCGCAAACCCGCCCTGCTGTTCAATAAGATGCGCGTTGATCAGACCCTGGTTGTAACTCTGCCTTCTTGCTGTTTCTCAAAGCACCCACGTCGCCTTTAGCTTACAAATCTTTCCCAGCCTTGAATATATCCAACGATTCTTCTCCCATGCTTCTCTGAGGCAGAGATGTCCAATATCCACAACCCTCAGAGAAGACATGTTTTCGCATTTCCATCTTAAATGCGTGGATGCCCTACCCGAAAACTTGGCCTCCTAGTTCGAGGTACACCATAATGTTTTGGGGAGTAGTGGGAGGGCATCATGACCGCATGCGAGCTGTCAAGCACCCTCTTTCAAAATGTATGAATGAACAATAGTTTATTGTCACATGTAACTAGGTACAGTGAAATACTTTGTTTTTGCGTACAATCTGGTAAAAATCATACAGCATTATTCACTGAAGCAATACACATGTCGCCATGGTTTTGGTGCTAATGACGTTTCAAAAGTTCTTAGCATAGCCCGATTTTCTCGCAGTGGTGAACCAGGCCAGTCACTGCATGTTCCTGGTGGCCCCCCTACCGGGTCCCTCTGTGTCCTCGACAGCACCCCGTTGGTTCCCATGGTGTTCCCAGTAGCCTGCCTGTCAGGTCGTTCGGCTTCACAGTGCATGCCGGGAGCCTTCTGCCACTGTGCAAAATGATCACCTCTCATTCTTTTAAACTCCAATGAGTACAGGCCAAACTGATCAGCCAAT